>CM024758.1:68019367-68091167 GCA_014218235.1 Colocasia esculenta
CGTATTTAGATAGCTTTGTTGTGGTGTTTATAGATGATGTGTTGGTCTACTCTCCGGATGAGGCCACACATCGTCAGCATTTGAGGGTAGTGTTAGAGGTTCTCTGTGAGCACAAGCTGTATGCAAAATTCAGAAAGTGCGATTTTTTGGTTGCGTGAGGTTCATTTTCTTGGGCATGTTATCTCCGGTGCTGGTGTAGCAGTTGATCCAGCAAAGGTCCAGGCAGTTATGATTGGGAGACCCCAAGACCCCTTCAGAGATTCGTAGTTTTCTTCGTTTGGCTGGTTACTATCGGCGATTCATTGAGGGATTTTCATCCATCGCTGCCCATTGACTCAGCTGACCAGGAAAGGTGAGAAGTTTGTGTGGTCCGAGACATGTGTGAGAGTAGCTTTCAATTATTGAAGGCTAAACTTACTTCCGCTCCAGTATTGGTATACCTAGTGGTGCGAAGGTTTTGCCATTTATATGGATGCATCTCGAATTGGCTTAGGCTGTGTACTAATGCAGCAAGGAAGGGTAGTGGCGTATGCTTCTCGCCAATTGAAGGAGCATGAGCGTAACTATCCGACTCATGATTTGGAGCTTGTGGCAATGGTTCATGCACAAAGATCTGGAGGCCATATCTTTATAGTGTCATATTTGAGGGTGTTCACTGACCATAAGAGCTTGAAGTATCTCTTCCCCAGAAAGAACTAAACCTACGGCAGAGGAGATAGATTGGAGTTCTCAAGGACTACGACTTCGATCTTCAATATCATCCAGGAAAGGCGAATGTCGTAGCGGATGCTCTTAGCAGGAGGATGTCTTCGCTCCAGTAGGATTGGAAGATGTTGGAGGATGCGACGTGTTCGATAGCTGAGTTAGAGCCCTTATGTCAGGCTTTTGTGGCTCAGTTATCCCTTAGGTCTTCGGTGTTGGATGAGGTGATTGAGCAACAGAAAGCCGACCCTAGACTCCAAGAGTTAGTGGGCAAGGCAGGCATCGCTCGTGATGAGGATGGCGTGATTAGATTCCACCACCGAGTGTGTGTCCCTGACATGGTAGATGTCAGTAAGCATGTTTTAGCAGAAGCTCATAGGTCGAGATTCTCTATTCATCGGGTAACACTAAGATGTACCAGGATTTGAAGAGGTCCTTTTGGTGGTCTGGCATGAAGAGAGATGTAGCGGATTATGTATCTTGGTGTCTAGTATGTCAGCAAGTGAAGGCCGAGCGGGCAGCGACCATCTGGTCTTATGCAGAAGATGGAAATCTCAGTATGGAAGTGGGAAGCT
Source organism: Colocasia esculenta (assembly GCA_014218235.1). Lineage (NCBI taxonomy): Eukaryota > Viridiplantae > Streptophyta > Magnoliopsida > Alismatales > Araceae > Colocasia > Colocasia esculenta. The sequence goes on from CM024758.1 coordinate 68,020,645, forward strand.
GTCACTATGGATTTTGTTTTCGGGTTGCCTCGATCAGATGGGGTAATGACTCGATTTGGGTAGTCGTAGATAGATTCTCGAAGACTGCGCATTTCTTGCCTATGAAGAAGAAGCAATCAGTAGAGAGCTTGGCTAGATTGTATGTCAGTAGCATTATTAGATTGCATGGTGTGCCAAAGTCGATCATTTCGGATCGAGATCCGAGATTTACTTCGAGATTGTGGAAGGGTCTTCAAGATGCTTTAGGTTCGGAGCTGAAGCTCAGTTCGGCGTTACATCCCCACAGATGGATAGTTTGAGAGGACTATCCAGACGTTCGAGGATATGTTGAGGGTGTGTGTGCTGGATTGGAAGGATGATTGGGAGCGCCATCTACCTCTTGTGGAGCTGCATATAACAACAGCTTTCATGCGAGTATTGGTATGGCTCCATTTGAGGCGTTGTATGGAAGGCCTTGCAGATCTCCTTTATGTTGGGAGGAGACCGGCGATAGGCAGTTGATCGGTCCGGAGTTAGTTCAAGAGACTTCGGATAAGATTCAGCTTATCAGGAAGAGGCTTGTTGCGGCACAGATAGGCAGAAGAGCTACGCGACAACAGGAGGAAGGATTTGGAGTTCGAGGGTGTGAGCATGTCTTTTGAAGATTTCACCTACTCGAGGTGTTGTCAGTTTGGCAGGCATAGCAAATTAAGTCCCAGATTCATTGGCCCGTATGAGATTCTCAGACGTTTAGGTAGCATGGCTTACGAGTAGCTTTGCCTCCGGCTTTAGCTAGTGTTCATCCCATTTTCACGTATCTATGCTCAGGAAGTATGTCCGAGATCCATCTCATGTTATTAGTCACGAGCTAGTGGAGATCTAGCCAGATCTGTCGTTTGTGGAGCAGCCAGTAGCTATTCTTGACCGGAAGGTCCAGCATCTTCGAAACAAGAGTATTACGTCAGTGAAGGTTCTATGGCGGAACTTCTCGCGAGAGGAGGCTACTTGGGAGCTTGAGGATGAGATGAGGAAGAAGTATCCTCATTTGTTTGAGTAGTGTTTGTTTAAACTTCGAGGACCAAGTTTCTTTAAGGGGAGAGGGTGTAAGGCCCTCGAATTTTTGTCCTTTATTTGATATCATGTATGGATTCGTGCTGTGTGTAAATACAATGTGTGCATATGTAGGTAACTATGTACATATTAGCTAGGTGTACTTACGTGTGCATGTGTAAATTAATTGTAAATAGTGGATGATTGCATGGTGTAGTAGTGTGTATATTATACTATATGTATTGCATGCATAGACATAGTGTACATAGGGTTTTCTGCATAGGTTTTAAGCTCTGGCCGAAGAGAAAATTGGCGTCAACATGGATGGACGTCCATGTTGAGTAAACGTCCATGTCTATGGACGCCAACTATGAGGTAAATGGCCATGGATGTGGACGTCTACTTCTCTGATTTTCTGTGCACAGCAGACCCCGAAATTCTGGGTTGGGCTTGCTCACTGATTGGGGAGATGTCTCCCAATGGCTCTCAGCCTTCACAGCAGGCCCTGCATGAGACAGAAGGTCTCTCTTTATAAAAACAACCCCCTTTGCAACTGTAAGAGCTCTCTTGGCTTTTTGCAAGGAGAGAAAGAAACCTAGCTGAGAACAAGAGAAAAACTGACCTTTGCAAGCGTTGATCCGGCGGTTGAAGCTTCTCCCTGCAAGCTATTACAATGGAGGATAGTGTGGACGTAAGGGAAGGCTTCCCAACCTCGGACTGGTGGCTACTTCGACCTAGAACCCAAGGGAAATCTTTTGTGGAGACTTCTTGGCACTGCCCAAGGAGAGCTTCATCACCTATTTTCATCCATTTGGAGGTTTTGAAAGGCAAGTAACTCATTCCCGTCGTCCATATGTATGGTAGTAGGTCTTAGGCATTTTATGGATTTATTCGTGTCCTGGAACCCTACATCACAATCTTTGGAGTTCGGTCTGTGTTTTTGCATAGATAGGAACTTAATGGCAAGATCTCTTGCCGTTAAGATCTTGAGTGGGCGGCAGACGATGCTGCCGTTAATCTCCTTGAACGGCCAAACTTTGCCGTTTAGTTCTTCAGGACAGAACAATGAATGTTCTTCCTTATATATGATTATTTTTCGGATTTCTTCACATGAGGATATACTGTAAATGTTATATGTTATGTAAAATTGATAAGGGAATGTGTTGTGAGGTTTCTATGCATTTTTTTGTAATTTGTATAAATTGCTAGAATTATGTGAAATGCATGTGAGATAAAGATCTTGGATATGGTAGCTTACTGTTCACATGATCCATGTATAATGGGATTCCATAAAAATTTTCGGACGATGTGTATGTATGTCAGTCCTTGTCCTGAAAATTTGAAAATTTTCCATGATTATGAAATTTGTTATAATTCTGTATTGGAAAATAGGGAGCATATGTAGGTAGTTTTTAAATTCCAGTAAATCGTATGATGCTTGATAAATTCGGGGAAAATTCCTGTGATAAGATGAATGTTAAATGCAGGCTAGCGAACTATTAAATCTAACCTTGGACACTGTGCTTCTATGATAAACTGATTTATGAATGGCATGTGAATGAGTATTTAATTTCTGTAAAATCAATGTAGCTCAGAAAAATATGAGAGTGTGTATGTGTGATCTGAAACTTGCAAACAACACGTGGTTAAAATTTCGTGTGATTTGGGAAACAGTAGATGACATTGTGAAATTTTCATGTAAAAGTGAGTGATTAAAACATGCTATTTATGGTTATGGATTGTTAATGAGTTTCCAACATGATTAGTGTACATTCCTTAGTGTTTAAACTCTATTAACAGTAGCATCATGTTAGGGAAAACTGAACCATATGCCAAATGGTGAAATGTAAGTTATGTGGCCAATTGTGTGAGAACTATGTGTATAATAAATCGGAAAATGCGTAAAATGTGCCGTGTGTATAAAGGAGTAGAAAGCATGTGATAGGAAATTTTATTTTGGATTGACTTAAACCATGTACCATGTGTTTTTAAACTTGTAGAATTATCATGATAGGTTGTCTCTTATCACCGTTCAACCATGCTATATGTTTTTGATTAATGAAATGGAGTGTAGGATTTACTGCGATGTATGCATGTATGACGTGTATGGAGTTTATTTGCTGAGTCTTTTAGACTCATTCCTTGCTTCGATGTACAGTTTAGCTGGTGACCCTACTTCCTTGGAGGAGACCGTTGAGAGTGACTCCGAGCGAGGAGAGTAGAGTGTTGTGAGTCACCTCATTGTACTTACACTTTCATATAATGAGATGTAATTGAGACTTATGTATTGAGACTTATGTAATTGAAACTTATGTAAATTTGTGGACGAACAATGAAATTGAATTTCGTATTTCATTATGGGACTTAGTTCTTTAAATTGCTATATGGATCATGTATGTTTAATGTGGATGATGAAATGAAAGGACAATAGTTCTTTTACTTCCGCTACTTTGTATTCTTATTTGTGTACATCTTAATCATGTGTGTTAGTGCTTGGGTATATGTCCCACTATGAGGAGACTCACTATACCGATGTGGATTGGTATAATTACCCGTATAAGGAGGGTCGTCACAAGTTCCTCCAAAGCACTTTACGGACGCAATGCTCATGTTCCTAAGGTGCTGAATCTTTCGATCAAGGATAGCTACAGGTTGTCAACATGCGACAGATCTGGTTGAATCTCCACTGGCTCGTGACTAATCACATGAGATGGGTCTCACACATACCTCCTGAGCATAGATACATGGAAAAAAGGATGCACACTCGCTAGCGCTGGGGGTAAGGCTAGCTCATATGCCACGTTGCCCATCCGCCTAAGAATTTCATATGGGCCAATGAATCTAGGACTCAACTTACTATGCCTGCCAAACCTGAAAACACCTCGGGTAGGCGAAACCTTTAGAAAAACATGCTCGCCAACCTCGAACTCTAAATCTTTCCTCCTGTTGTCAGCATAACTCTTCTGCCTATCCTACGCCGCAACAATCCTCTGCCTGATAAGCTGAATCTTATCCGAAGTCTCCTGCACAACTCCGGACCAATCAACTGCCTCTCACCGGTCTCTTCCCACACAAAAGAGAACTACAGGGCCGCCTATACAACGTCTCAAACGGAGCCATGTCAATACTCGCATGAAAGCTGTTGTTATATGCGAACTCCACAAGAGGCAAATGATGCTCCCAATCACCCTTCCAATCCATCACACATGCTCTCAACATATCTCGAGTGTCTGGATAGTCCTCTCAGACTGTCCATCTGTCTGGGGATGGAACGCTAAACTAAGCTTCAATTGGGAACGTAAAGCATTCTCAAGACCCTGCCACAACCTCAAAGTAAACCTCGGGTCTCGATCTGAAATATTCGACTTCGGCACACCATGCAACCTCACATACAACCTAGCCAAACTCTCCACAGACTGCTTCTTCTTCATGGGCAAGAAATGCGTCGTCTTGGAGTAACGATCAACAACCACCCAAATGGAGTCATTGCCCTTCACTGATCTGGGCAAACCTGTCACAAAATCCATAGTGACAGCCTCCCACTTCCATATTAGGATCTCCATCTTCTGCATAAGACCAGATGCTCACTGACGCTCGGCCTTCACTTGCTGGCAAATCAAACACCTAGATACAAACTCGGCCACATCCTTCTTCATAACAGACCACCAGAAAGATCTCTTCAAATCCTGGTACATCTTAGTGTTGCCCGGATGAATAGAGAATCTCGACCTATGAGCTTCTGCTAGAACATGCTCACAAACATCTACAACATCGGGAACACAAACTCGTTGCTGAAATCTAATGACTCCGACCTTATCTCGAGTAATGCCTGCCTTGCCTACCAACTCCTAGAGCCTAGGATCAGCCTTCTACTGCTCAATCACTTCATCCAACACTGTGGATTGGATAGACAACTGAGCCACAAAATCCTGACATAACAATGGCTCTAACTCAGTCATCGCACATGCTGCATCCTCTAACATCTTCCAATCCTGCTGGAGTAACGATCTCTTCCTGCTAAGAGCATTTTCCACGACATTCGCCTTCCCTGGATGGTACTGAAGCTCGAAGTCATAGTCCTTGAGGAACTCAATCCATCTCCTCTGCCGCAGGCTCAACTCCTTCTGAGAAAAGAGATATCTCAGACTCTTGTGGTCAGTGAACACCTCTAACTTGACACCATAAAGATAGTGTCTCCAGATCTTCAGTGCATGAACCACTGCCGCAAGCTCCAAATCATGAGTCGAATAGTTACGCTCATGCTCCTTCAATTGGCGAGAAGCATATGCCACTACCTACCATGCTGCATCAACACACAGCCAAGACCAATCCGAGAAGCATTCGAATAGATAGCAAAACCCTCTACACCACTCGACAAGATCAACATGGGTGTAGAAGTAAGCTTCGCCTTCAGCAACTGAAAACTGCTCTCGCAATTCTCAGACCAGACAAACTTCATACCCTTCTGGTTAGCTTAGTCAAAGGTGCGGCGATAGATGCAAAACCCTCAATAAATCACCGGTAATAGCCCTCTAAACCAAGGAAACTCTGAATCTCCAATGGGGTCCTTGGAATCTCCCGATCCAATACTGCCTGGACCTTCGCCAGATCAACTGCTACTCCAGCGCCTGAGATGACATGCCCAAGGAAATGAACCTCGTGCATCCAGAAATTGCACTTGCTGAACTTTACATATAGCTTGTGCTCTCAGAGAACCTCCAGAACAACCCTCAAATGATCACGGTGTGTAGCCTTATCCCGAGAATAGACTAGCACATCGTCAATAAACACCACTACAAAACTATCCAAGTAAGGTCTAACACCCTGTTCATGAGAGATCCATGAACTCTGCAGGGGTGTTGGTCAGACCAAAGGAAGCACCAAAAACTCATAATGTCCATAACGAGTTCTAAAGGCCGTCTTGGACACATCTTCACTCCTAATCCTCAACTGATGATAGCCGGACCGTAGATCAATCTTAGAAAACACCGATGCACTCCACAGTTGATCGAACAAATCATGAATCCGCGGTATGGGATACCTGTTGTTCACAGTCACCTGGTTGAGCTTTCTATAATCAATGCACAACCTAAGGTAACCATCCTTCTTCTTCACGAATAATACAGGTGCGCCCATGGTAACACACTAGGGCGAATGAATACCTTGTTCAACAAATCTTGCAACTGCTTCTTAACTCAGCTAATTCCGTAGGTGCCATCCGATATGGAGCCTTCTAGATAGGAGAGGTGCCTGGAAGCAACTCTATGGTAAACTCTATCTCTCTAACCGGTGGCAAACCAGACAAATCATCGGGAAATACGTCTGGAAACTCCTGCACTACATCAATCTCCTCAAGGGTTGGTGACTGATCAGCCTTCGGTACTAAGACCACGCTGGCAAGAAAAGCGTCACATCCCATATTCACCATCCTCATCGCCTTCATGGTGGAGATCACAAACCTTCCCGTAAAGTTCCTTGGCAATGGATGTGAAAAATCATCCTCACCAGGAATAGAAAGTAATCTTCTTACCATGACAATCTACTAAAGCATAGTGCCTCTAGCCAATCCCGACCTAGAATTGCATCATAGTCCTTAATCTTAAGCAAAAAGAAGCACCCAACTAAGTTGGTCTTCAATGCACACTGGTAAAGACAGAATACACTTCCTAGTCGATATCCTCTGCTGGTGTGTGCACAGATAAAGGAACCTCTAACTCCTCAGCCTCTACTTGTAACGACCCTCTTTATACCGGTATGATTATACCAACCCACATCGATATAGAAAGCGTCGCCACAATGGGACATTTACCCAACACATTCAATAGGCTGAGATGTACACAAATATAAACATATAACAGCGGAATATAAGAACTGAATATGAACATCTTATTCCGTCATCTACACTTTATCCACAGTCTATATAGAACAAAAGGAAACTAACTATTTCATAACTAAGAAATTAAATAAAATACATTGTCTACAACTGAATTACATAGTTCTCTCAATTAAATACTATGAGAAATAAAATACAACACCGAAATCTCCACGAAGATCTCCTACTCACGCTCCGAGTCACTCCTGACTATCTCCTCGGAAGAAGTAGAGATATCTGCACCTGTACGCCGAAGCAAGAGTGAGTCTACAAGACTCAGCAAGCAAATCCATGCACATTACACATACATACAACATATGGACATTTCTTCTAAACAAAACCACAGTTTCATGTAACATGGTTTAAACAATATAAACATGCTGTTTCTACAACCTTATGATACATGGTACACGCTTTATATTATTTTCACAACAAAATAAACCTATCACATGCTTTCCATACATTCCTTAACATGCTAACTTAAGTCACATTTCAATACATTCATCTTGTAATACAATGGCAAGTTAAGCATAGAATCTACACATAATGAAAGAGATATTCCTAGCATGGATTCTATGAACATTCTCACATATATAACCAAAGTATATACATAAATAGCTTGCTGTTTTGACATGGATAAAACACATTCATGTAGTGATTTAGAAATTCACACATTATCATATTAGTTCACATATTCACGTGATCATTTACACATTTTACATATTCACATTTCACATGTACACAATCACATTGTTCTCATTAAATGCCATGACACATAGTCCAAACCACCTCTAGAAGGACACACACTTATCTCATCACAACATATCTATCACCTAGGCAATATAGTGATAGATTTAGGTTAACTGCGCAGAACTGGGAGAAACACTCTCCACCCTAACCAGTGGTACTTGTCCACCTCATGGATTTTAATCCCAATGTCCATGGGACATCACACACATAAGAACCTTCCCATAGGGACTTTACTACGGTACAGTTCCTCAGCCCTCTAAGGTAGCAGTGTCACCCATGGCGCATTTACACATTTTCTATTTTAATTCACATTGTTCACACACACTTGTTTACTCTATGGCATTCACATACACATGGTTTCATGGATCAGTTTGTTAATTAACATGCTACTATTTACAATATACAACAGGTTGCAAAGTTAACCCTAAGCATGCTGCAATTTACTAATTCATTAACATTTGATATAAACATGCATTACTTGGTCATTCCCTGTGTAAATCAAGATTTATACTGCTGTTATTCAAATAGCATGAAAATTTAATCACAGATTATTTAAAGTTCAATCATCATACCCACAAATTTTATATTTTTGGAAATACACACTATTTATGAAAATTAGAATAGTTATATTGCATAATATGTCAACAATCAAATTTGCATGGTTCACAGGTTACAGATACATTAACCATTCTACAACATGCATCTGATAGTCATGATCTCAAACAAAATTTCTAGGATTTAACTTGTTTCATACAATCTATTTGAGAATTTAAACTGATAATGCATGCTCACTGTTTTACAGTTCAGAAAATCTAGATATTCATACAATCATCAGAAAATTCCCTAAGTCTCATGGCATGAACTGACACTATAAACATCATACAGAAGTTCCATAGCATCCAAATTCCACATGGATCCAATAAACAGTATTTTACAAGATTAAAATCTGTCTAACAGATAATTCAGGAAATTCTAATAAATAAAGCACTTAATGAAAATTTAATAAAAATTACATAACATGATCCACTAGAGATATTATATAACATATAATTTTTACAGTATATCCTCATGCGTATAAATCCAGAAATTAAATTATAAAGTGCAGACAAACATATTGTCCCTGTCTGAAGAACTCAACGGCACACAGTTGGCCGCCTACCTGGTTAACGGCAACAAAGGTGGCAGCCTACCTGGTTAACGACAACAAAGGTGGCCGCTAATCTCAGATCTTAACAGCAGCAAAGCTGGCCGTTAAGTTCCTGTTTGTGCAAAACACAGGCTGAATTCCAAAATCCGATAGAAAGGGGGTTCCAGGACTCGATTAAAATCTGTAAAATTCCTGAGACCTACTAGACGCATGTATGGATAATGGGTATGGTTTACTTGCCTTGAATAAATCTACAAACGGAGATTTGGTTCAAAGAAGCCCTCCTCGGCCTGAGCCAAAGAGCCTTCAAATCCTCCTCGATCTGGGTTCTGTGTCGATGTAGACTGCCACTCGGTGTCGGAGAAGCCTTCCCAAATGTTTAGACTCCCCTCCAGTCGCAAAAGATCACCAGAAGGAGTCACCAATCGCCGAATCCATGGGTCCAAAGTTTAGTTTTCGCACACAAAACTTAGGGTTTTTCTCAAGAGAGCAAAAGGGACCTAATATGTCGATGGGGGTGTTTTTATAGGCTAGGGGGGTTTCAGTGACGCGTTTAGGTAGGGTATAGGACCATTGGAGAACAGTTTCCTAAACAAGGGGCAACATTTTGAGGACATTTTGGATCTGAAGACGCAATAGATCTGGGAGGTTAACGTTAACATCACTGGCCGCCAGCCCTGAGTTGGCATCCATCGATGTCGCTTTAACTCCCTATTAACGTCAACTCTTGTTGACGCCAACAAACTGCTTGGCCAGAAATTAAAACTACAGAAAATTATATTTACACAATACAACTACATGTAATTTACCATACATACTTTAAAATACTATTTATATAATGTAAATATATAACATACACAACCAAATATACATATATGTAGAACACTACTCAAATAGGATATATATGTATATATATACATAGCTACACACACAAGTATCAATCTCTCACAAAATCAAACTCCTATATAAGAGGGTAAAATTCAAGGGCCTTACACCCTCTCCCCCTTAAAGAAACTTCGTCCTCGAAGTTAGACTGACACTACTCAAACAATTGGGGATACTTCTTCTTCATTGCATCCTCAAGCTCCCAAGTAGCCTCCTCTCGCGAGAAGTTGCACCATAATACCTTTATCGACGCAATGCTCTTGTTCCAAAGATGCTGAACCTTCTGGTCAAGAATAGCTATCGGTTGCTCCACATAAGAAAGATTTGGCTGGATCTCCACTGGCTCGTGACTAATAACATGAGATGGATCTCTAACATACCTCCTGAGCATAGATACGTGGAAAACAGGATGAACACTAGCTAACGCAGAGAGTAAAGCTAGCTCATATGCCACGTTGCCCAATCGCCTGAGAATCTCATACAGGCCAATGAATCTAGGACTTAGCTTACCATGCCTGCCAAATCTAACTACACCACGAGTAGGCGAAATCTTCAGAAAAACATGCTCTCCTACTTCAAATTCCAAATCCTTCCTCTTGTTGTCTGCATAACTCTTCTGCCTATCCTGTGCTGCAACAAGCCTCTCCCTAATCAACTGGACCTTATCCGAAGTCTCCTGAACTAGCTCCGGACCGATCAGCTGCCTATCACCGGTCTCCTCCCAACATAAAGGAGATCTACAAGGCCTACCATACAATGCCTCAAATGGATCCATACCAATGCTCGCATGGAAACTGTTGTTATATGCGAACTCCAAAAGAGGTAAATGGCGCTCCCAATCATCCTTCCAATCTAGAACACACACCCTCAACATATCCTCGAGCGTCTGGATAGTCCTCTCGGACTATCCATCGGTCTGGGGATGGAATGCTGAACTGAGCTTCAGCTCCGAACCTAACGCATCCTGAAGACCCTTCCACAACCTCGAAGTAAATCTTGGATCTCAATCTGAAATGATCGACTTCGGCGCACCATGCAATCTAATAATAATACTAATATACAACCCAGCTAAGCTCTCAACCGACTGCTTCTTCTTCATAGGCAAGAAATGCGCAGTCTTAGAGAATCTATCTACTACTACCCAAATCGAGTCATTGCCCTGTCTAGATCGAGGTAAACCCGTTACAAAATCCATAGTGACAGCTTCCCACTTCCATACTGGGATCTTCATCTTTGCATAAGACCAGATGGTTGCTGCTGCTCGGCCTTCACTTTCTGGCATACAAGATATCTAGACACATACTTCGCTACATCCTTCTTCATGCCAGACCACAAAAAAGATCTCTTCAAATCCTGGTACATCTTAGTGTTACCCGGATGAATAGAGAATCTCGACCTATGAGCTTCTGCTAAAACATGCTCATGGACATCTACAATATCGGGAACACAAACGCGGTGATGGAATCTAATCACACCATCCTCATCTCGAGCAATACTTGCCTTTCCCACCAACTCTTGGAGTCTAGGGTCGGCTTTCTGTTGCTCGTCACATCATCCAACACCGAAGACCTAGTAGACAACTGAGCTACAAAAGCCTGGCATAGGGATGGCTCTAACTCAGTCATCGAACATGCCGCATCCTCCAACATCTTCCAATCCTGCTGGAGTGAAACCTCTTCCTACTAAGGGCATCTGCTACGACATTCGCCCTTCTAGGATGATACTGGAGATCGAAGTTATAGTCCTTTAGGAACTCAATCCATCTTCTCTGCCTCGGGATTAATTTCTTTTGGAGAAAGATACATCAAGCTCTTGTGGTCAGTGAACACCTCAAATCTGACACCATAAAGATAGTGCCTCCAGATCTTTAGTGCATGAACCACTGCCGCAAGTTCCAAATCATGAGTCGGATAGTTACGCTCATGCTCCTTCAATTACCGAGAAGCATACGCTACTACCCTTCCTTGCTGCATCCATACACAGCCAAGGCCAATCCGAATGCATCCGTATAAATGGCAAAACCTTCATCACCACTAGGTAATACCAATACCGGAGCGGAATTAAGCTTAGTCTTCAATAATTGAAAAGTACTCTCACATTCCTTGGACTAAACAAACTTCTCACCCTTCCTGGGTAGCTTAGTTAACGGGGCGGCGATGGATGAAAATTCCTCAATGAATCACCGATAATAACTCGCCAAACTAAGAAAACTCTGAATCTCTAAGGGGTCCTAGGAATCTCCCAATCCAACACAGCCTGGACCTTCGTTGGATCTACGGCTACACCAACACTGGAGATAACATGCCCAAGGAAATGAAGCTCGCGCATCCAAAAATTGCACTTGCTAAACTTTGCATACAGCTTGTGCTCTCGGAGAACTTCCAATACTACCCTCAAATGCTTACGGTGGGTGGCCTCATCCGGAGAATAGACCAACACATCATCGATCAAACTACAACAAAACTATCTAGATAAGGTCTAAACACCCTGTTCATGAGATCCATGAACACTGCGGGGGCGTTGGTTAGACCAAACGAAAGAACCAAAAACTCATAATGTCCATAACTGGTTCTAAAAGCCGTCTTGGACACATCCTCACTCCTAATCCTCAACTGATGATAGCCAAACTGTAGATCAATCTTAGAAAAGACTGATGCATTTCGCATCTGGTCAAACAGATCATCAATCCGAGGTAAGGGATACCTGTTCTTCACAGTCACTTGGTTTAGCTTTCTATAATCGATGCATAACCTAAGTGACCCATCCTTCTTCTTCACGAACAATACAGGTGCGCCCCATGGAGAAACACTAGGGTGAATAAATCCCTTATCTAAGAAATCTTGTAACTGCTTCCTTAGCTCTGATAACCCCAGGTGCCATCCGATAAGGGGCCTTTGAGATAGGAGAGGTGCATGAAAGCAACTCTAGTGTAAACTCTATCTCTCTAGCCGGTGGCAATCTAGATAAATCATCGGGAAAGACATCTGGAAAATCCTGCACTATCTTAATCTCTGCAAGAGTAGGTGACTCATCAGATTTCAGTACTAGTACCATGCTAGCAAGAAAAGCGTCACACCCTTGCCTACCATTCTCAACGCCTTCATGGCTGAGATGACAAACTTTTCCGTAAGGTTCCTTGGCAATGGATGAGAAAACTCATCCTCACCAGGAATACGGAAAACAATCTTCTTCCCACGACAATCCACTAACGTATAGTGATCCTCTATCCAATCCAGACCAAGAATTGCATCATAGTCCTTCATCTTTAGCAAGAAAAACCACCCTTCTAGAACTCTATCCTCAATGCACACCGGTAAGGACGGAATACACTTCCTAGTCGATACGGTACCCGCAGGTTTGTGCACAAACAAAGGGACTTCTAACTCCTTAGACTCTAATCCTGGCTCTAAAGCTAACGGCCTAGAAAAATGCTCGGAAATGAACAAGTGAGTGGCATCCGTATAAAACAAAACTTGAGCGTGCACACTATGAAAAGAATCGTACCTTCGGTAACATGCTCAGCCTGCTCGGCGTCCTCACAAGCTAACGCAAACACTCGAGCTGGGGCTCGAGGTCTCCCTGGTCGACCTGTCGTTGGAGCTGCTACTACTACTGCTGTTGTTGGGGCTGGTCCGCACTGGACTCCCTGCTGAAGTCTGGGACAATCCTTGATCATATGCTCTCTGCTCCCACACTTCAAGCACGTCCCCGCCATCTTCCAACACTCTGTACCACCATGTGCCTTCCCACATGAGGACACTCCTTCTTGTCACTGGGGGAATGCTGAGAAGATACCTGACGACTGTCGGTTGCCACTGGGCGCTATGGTGACTGATATGCCGCCTTCTTCTCTCCTGCCTCTGGAACGGAGCTGCAGGCCTCTTCTGCGAAGCCTTCTTCTCCTCAAGATACTGCTCCATCTCTCCCTCCTTCCGACAAGCTGTGCTAAGAGCCTCATCGAGGGTACGATGGTCAAATGCCACCAACCTCATCCTAGTGATGGCCTCAGACCCATCACGAACTTCTTCGCCTTCCTGCGCTCATTAGCTACAATGTGAGGGGCATACTTCAATAGCTCGGCAAACCTAGCCTCGTACTCCAATACGGTCATGGAGCCCTGAGTCAAGGAGAGAAACTTCTGCTCCATCTTGTCCTGGATGTGCTCCGAAATGAACTTGGCCCGAAAGAGCGCCTCACGAACTCGTCCCAAAACACCTCTACAGCACCGCCCTCGAATCGGGTACGAAGCAACGAGGACACCACACATCGGCTCGCTCCTGCCAAAACATTCCATAAGGACCAATCCAGACAATCTAGGCTAACGAAATAATTACATAAACAATTTACACATACCTGCAATATATAGGTGGCTAGTGTGACCCTATCATCGTCAGCACACCTAATAGCTCGGAAGATCTTCTCAATCTCCCTCAGCCAGCTCTTTGCCAATGGTGGATCGTCTCCCCCTTAAAAGAGGGTGGCGTCATCCTCTTGAACCTTTCCATGATGGAGGGTCTACCATGGTCATGAGCCTGGGGAACTGGCGCCTGAGCCTACTACAACAAACAACATAAGACACACATATACCATATAGCAACATAGCAAACATGTAATTTAAATAAAACAGACTACTCTATCTTATCGATCTAACCTGAGCTTCCAGCTGAGCCTGGAGTGCAGCCTGAGTATGGGCCTGCATCTGCATAGCCTGAACTAGACCATGCATGAACACTCCATAGTCCACTGGTGGCGGTGGAGGAAGCACAAGACCCTGGGGTGCTGGGGCCTGCTGCTCACCCTGATCCTCATGCCTAGGCTCAACTCTCTCCTCTGCTCACCCTCACGAGCAGGAACAATACCAGGCCTACCTCGTGAGGCCATAGCCTGCAAAACAGGTTAATCCCAATTAGGAACTAAACTATCTAATTCCTAACTATGTGGACAATCTATAAAGACTTAGCATATAATGAAGATGATGGCATAATTATATTTATGTACAATCTCAACCTGTCTCTTTGATACCAATCTCTGTAACGACCCTCTTTATACCGGTACGGTTATACCAACCCACATCGATATAGAAAGCGTCGCCACAGTGGGACATTTACCCAACACATTCAATAGGCTGAGATGTACACAAATATAACATATAACAGTGGAATAGAAAGAACTGATATGAACATCTTATTCCATCATCTACACTTTATCCACAGTCCATATAGAACAAAAGGAAACTAACTATTTCATAATTGAGAAATTAAATAAAATACATTGTCCACAACTGAATTACATAGTGCTCTCAATTACATACTATGAGCAATAAAATACAACGTCGAAATCTCCACGAAGATCTCCTACTCACGCTCCGAGTCACTCCTGACTATCTCCTCGGAAGAAGTAGAGATATCTGCACCTAT
Organism: Colocasia esculenta; assembly: GCA_014218235.1. Lineage (NCBI taxonomy): Eukaryota > Viridiplantae > Streptophyta > Magnoliopsida > Alismatales > Araceae > Colocasia > Colocasia esculenta. Next base: position 68,035,745 of record CM024758.1, read on the forward strand.
ACGCCAAAGCAAGAGTGAGTCTACAAGACTCAGCAAGAAAATCCTTGCACATTACACATACATACATCATATGGACATTTTTCTTTTAAACGAAACCACAATTACAAGTAACATGGTTTAAACAAACTAAACATGTTGTTTCTACAACCTTATGATACATGGTACACGCTTTATATTTCTTTCATAACAAAATAAACTATCACATGCTTTCTATACATTCTTTAACATGCTAACTCAAGTCACATTTCATTACATTCATCTTTTAATACAATGGCAAGTTAAGCATAGAATTTACACATAATGAAAGAGATATTCCTAGCATGGATTCTATGAACATTCTCACATATATTACCAAAGTATATACATAAATAGCTTGCTGTTTGACATGGATAAAAACACATTCATGTAGTGATTCACAAATTCACACGTTATCATATTAGTTCACATATTCACGTGATCATTTACACATTTTACATATTCACATTTCACATGTACACAATCACATTGTTCTCATTAAATGCCGTGACACATAGTCCAAACCACCTCTAGAAGGACACACACTTATCTCATCACACACATATCTATCACCTAGGCAATATAGTGATAGATTTAGGTTAACTGTGCAGAACCGGGAGAAGCACTCTCCACCCTAACCAGTGGTACTTGTCCACCTCCAGGATTTTAATCTTAATGCCCATGGGACATCACACACATATGAACCTTCCCGTAGGGACTTTACTATGGTACAGTTCCTCAGCCCTTTACGGTAGTAGTGCCACCCATGGCGCATTTACACATTTTCTATTTTTAATTCACATTGTTCACACACACTTGTTTACACTATGGCATTCACATACACATGGTTTCATGGATCAGTTTGTTAAATAACATGCTACTGTTTACAATATACAATAGGTTGCAAAGTTAACCCTAAGCATGTTGCAATTTACTAATTCATTAACATTTGATATAAACAAGCGTTACTTGGTCATCCCCCGTGTAAAATCAAGATTATACATACTGTTATCCAAATAGCATGAAAATTTAATCACAAACTGTTTACATTTCAATCATCATACCCACAAATTTTCATATTTTCAGAAATACACACTATTTATGAAAATTAGAACAGTTATATTACATAATTTGTCAACAATCAAATTTGCATGGTTCACAGTGTTACAGGTACATTAACCATTCTAAAACATGCATCTTACAGTCATGATCTCACACAAAATTTCTAGGAATTTAACTTGTTTCATACAATCTATTTGAGAATTTAAACTGATAATGCATGCTCACTATTTTACCATTCAGAAAATCTAGATATTCATATAGTCATCAAAAAATTCCCTAAGTCTCATGGCATGAATTGACACCTATAAACATCGTACAAAAATTCCATAGCACCCAAATTCCACATGGATCCAACATAAACAATATTTTACAAGATTAAAATCTATCTAATAGATAATTTAGGAAATTTTAATAATGAAAGCACTTAACGAAAATTTCATAAAATTGCATAACATGATCCACTAGAGATATTATATAACATATAATTTTTACAGTATATCCTCATGCGCATAAATCTAGAAATTAAATTATAAAGGGCAGACAAACATACTGTCCCTGCCTGAAGAACTCAGCGGCACACAGGTGGCCGGCTACCTGGTTAACGGCAACAAGGTGGCCGCTAATCGTACATCTTAATGGCAGCAAAGCTGGCCGTTAAGTTCCTGTCTGTGCAAAACACAGACTGAACTCCAAAATCTGATAGAAAGGGGGTTCCAGGACTCGATTAAAATCTGTAAAATTCCTGAGACCTACTAGACGCATGTATGGATAACAGGTATGGTTTACTTGCCTTTGAATAAATCTACAAATGGAGATTTGGTTTGAAGAAGCCCTCCTCGGCCTGAGCAAAGAGCCTTCAAATCCTCCTCGATCTGGGTTCTGTGTCGATGCAGACTGCCACCGGTGTCGGAGAAGCCTTCCCAAACGTTTAGACCCCCTCCAGTCGCAGAAGATCGCCGGTAGGAGTCACCAATCGCCGGATCCACGGATCCATAGTTCAGTTTTCGCACACAAAACTTAGGGTTTTTCTCAAGAGAGCAAAAGGGACTTAATCTGTCGATGGGGGTGTTTTTATAGGCTAGGGGGGTTTCGGTGACGCGTTTAGGTAGGGTATAGGACCGTTGGAGAATGGTTTCCTAAACAAGGGGCGACATTTTCGGGGACGTTTCTAGATCTGAAGACGCAATAGATCTGGGAGGTTAACGTCAACATCACTGGCTGCTAGCCCTGAGTTGGCGTCCATCGATGTGGCCGCTAACTCCGTATGAACGTCAACTTTTGTTGACGCCAACAGACCGCTTGGCCAGAAATTAAAACTACAGAAAAATATATTTACACAATACAACTACATGTCATTTACCATACATACATTAAAATTCTATTTATATAATGTAAATATATAACATACACAACCAAATATACATATAGTACAACACTACTCAAATAGTATATATATATAATATATATATATAGCTACACACACAAGTATCAATTTCTCACAAAATCAAACACCTATATAAGAGGGTAAAATTCAAGGGCCTTACACTACTCTTGACTCTATAGCTAACTCCTTCGCAAACCGCTCGAAAATGAACAAGTGAGTGGCACCCGTATCAAACACAAACCGAGCGTGCACACCATGAATAGAACCGTACCTTCCGTGATGTTTTCCGCCTGCTCGACATCCTCTCGCGCTAAAGCAAACACTCGAGCTTGGGCTCGAAGCCTTTCTGGTCTTCCTGTGGCTGGAGCTGCTGCTGCTGCCGCTGCTGGGGCTGGTGCTCCACGCTGAATACCCTGCTAAAGTCTGGGACAGTCTTTGATCTGATGCTCGCTTGTACTGCCGCACTTGAGACACTTCCTGTAACACCCCAAAAATTCAGTAATTTGAAAAATAGAAATAAAATAAAAATGATAAATTCAATATTTGTGAAATAGCAAAAACGTATGTGCATTAACATACATACAAAACCCATTATAAAATTCTGTAGAAATCATAATTCAACTCTAAATAATACCTCCTAATGACCCACGAAGACATTCATGCAAACGAAAATCGGATGGTCTGAGTTTAAGACGTTTTGCGACTGAGTATCGTAATCAGAGAATAAGTCGGGAAATCATTATACACATACATAGATGAGTCAGAAAATTAAATAAAAATCATATATGGACTTCAAATAATGTCCTCTAACGATCCATCAAGAAATTTGGTGTCAACAAAAATCATTTGGGGTAGGTTTAAGGGTTATTGTGACTTATTATCGTAATTAAGAAATAAGTTGGAAAATCCATTATCATGCGAATAAAATGTGATTATAAACCAAATTAAAAATGATGGGTGGACTTTAAACAACATGGATTGATAGCCCATTATCGGAATGGTGTAGCACCGCAGAAAATCAATGATTTAAAAATTGTAATAAATGGAAAGAAATAATTTCCATATTATCGGAATGATAGAACGTACGTACCACTATCGGACGTGCAAGAACCCATCAAACAATTCTGTAAAAATTATAAATCAACCCTAGACATTTTTCCTAAGCGTTCCACGAAGAAATTCGTGCAACAAAAATTCCAATTGGCCAAGTGTACGTCACAAAGTGACTAATTACCCAAATTAGAAAACTAAGTTGGAAAACCATTAACGCGGAAAAATAACATGACCATAAATTAAATAAACATGTCAGATAGACTTCCAACATTATTTATTGATGACCCATTATCAAGATTTGGCCAATGGATCACTTTTGGCCCAAGAATAAAATGGAGCAAGAAAATACCCAAAAATTCGCACTTGTAATTATGCAGAAATTAGGAAGGGCAAATTAGGGTTAAAACAAGGGGGATTAACCATGGATGGCAATCCAATTCGTTCATAACCATGTTAGGAGCCTTCCTAATGGTATTCCTACCTCTATTGAGAGGAGAATTCCAATTATGGCAACTATACATACATAACCGCAACCCCACTTCCCTAACCATTAGGACATGTATAAACCCTAGATGTATAAATAAATATGAAGAGACTCTTAGGGAAGTTTTCCCATCATGTTGGTGTCGTGTGGAGGCGAGCTAGGACACCAAAGGAGGAGAGGAACGGCTGGGAAGCGGAGCTTCATCCCCTACATCCTCTGCTGCATCCAGAACCACGATTTGCTTTAGATCTTCACAAGAGTAGGTGATCTCGGGCAGAAAAGTTAAGTTGCACAAACCTATGGTTAGAGCATCATGTCTAGTTTGATTTGCAAGTGGTTTGCCCAATTTTCATGGAGTACATGAGTCGCATTAAGCGTTTTCCCCAAGTCGCGCACTGTTAGGGCTTTTCCCATTCTTTATATGTTGCACATGATTTGAGACCAAATTAGATCCAACCACAACATGAAAGTTCTTCTACTAGTTGTCCTCGTCATCCTTTTTTTTTTTTTTTGGTAACGATGAAATCCCGCCCCGTGTGGCTTTGTGGGCTTAGGATTAGTGTTTGTGAACTCCAAGGTTAGGACTTGGCAGCTCCTACTTCTGTGTACCTGTATTGCCCTTACCCCACTTGACCGGAAAACCCCGAATCTACACACCTCGAGGATTGCATGTAAATCAGTTAAACCCCCCCCCCCCCCCCAGGAATCGAACTCGGGACCTCTTGCTTTTGAGCAAGAATTCTAACTGATTGACCCAACCGGGGTCCTCCCTCATCATCTTTTGTGTTGAGAGTTTTGTCTAAATGTCAATATATTTCAAGTTATAGGTCTGACATGAAGGTTGCAATGAAGTCACGTATGTTTAGGACTTTTTACATTCTTCAGAGGTTTCATGTGAATTGAGACCGAATTAGATCCAACACAAAACATGAAAGTTCTTCTAGTAGTTGTCCTAGTCATGTTTCATGTTGAGAGTTTTGTCTAAATGTCAGTAGATAGAGAGTTATAAGCATTACATGATGATCAGTTCCTGTTTCACACGTTTTCAGTCTGAGGTTTGAACCGCGTCCGGTCCAGGCGACGCGATTCCAGTGCCTGGTATCACGTTGGCCTTGGCTGACGTGATTTAGCGTCTGACCAGTCAACAATTCGCGTGAAACTGTGTGCCGCCTGGTTTTCTGCGCCGGTCTGGTACGTGACGGGAACACCCGACGCGATTCAGGCGGTTTTCCTGCCCATTGCTTTATTAAATGAATTTTCATGAATGCATCGGGACTCCCCGACGTGAGCGTCCAGCTAGGTCGCCGCGATTTTGAGTCTTCACAGTTTCGCCATGTTTCGACTGTGCACTGTGTTGTTAATAGTGTCTACTGTGCAGGACGTGATTTTAGAGCCAACCCAAGACTGTTTTAATGTACTGTCAATCTAGTTCATGCATGTCCCTATGTGACATCATTTCATGTAGTGATGCAATGGCCTAATAGTGAAAACCTACATGAAATCTTAATTAGATATCTATTCTAAGCGCAATGGTTGATTTAATGTCATCTACCATGTGATCATATGATTGAGATATGTATGTTCGTAATCTATCCTGTCCATAATTGAAAAGTGATAAATGTTAAAAGTACTGCAACCATGGAATAGTTTGAATTGCATAAGGATGTGGCCGAGTTTGTGTCCAAGTGTTTAGTGTGCCAGCAAGTAAAGGCCGAGCGTCAGTGACGATCGGGCCTTATGCAGAAGATGGAGATACCTGTATGGAGGTGGGAGGCAATCACCATGGATTTGTGATGGGTTTGCCCATGTAAGCCAAGGGCAATGACTCGATTTGGGTGATTGTAGATTGTTTCTCCAAGACTGCTAATTTATTGCCCATGAAGAAGAAACAGTCTGTGGAGAGTTTGGCTAGGCTGTATGTTAGTAGCATTGTGAGGTTGCATGGTGTGCCGAAGTCCATTTCTTGGATAGAGACCTGCGGTTTACATCGAGGCTGTGGCAGGGTCTTTAGAAGGCTTTGGGTTCTCAATTGAAGCTTAGCTCGGCGTGTCACCCTCAAACAGATGGCCAGTCCAAGAGGATGATTTAGATGCTCGAGGATATGTTGAGAGCGTGCATGCTTGATTGGAAGGGCGATTGGGAGCGTCATCTACCTCTTGTGGAGTTCGCCTACAACAACAGTTTTCATGCGAGCATCAGCATGGCTCCATTCGAGGCTCTGTATGGGCGACCTTGTAGATCTCCTTTGTGCTGAGCGGAGACAGGTGATAGGTATTTGTTTGGTCCGCAGTTGGTGCAGGAACTTCGGATAAGATTCAACTTATCATGTAGAGGTTGGTTGCGATGCAAGATAGGCAGAAGAGCTACGCCGACACAGAGGAAGGATTTAGAGTTCGAGGTTGGCGAGCATGTATTTGTCAAGGTTTCGCCTACCCAAGGCGTGGTCAGGTTTGGCAGCATAGAAGTTGAATCCAAGATTCATTGTGTAACGACCCTCCTTATACCGGTATGATTTACCAATCCACGTCGATATAAAGGACATCATTACAGTGGGACCATTACCCCACACGGCATAATAGGTTGAAATGTACATGAATAACAAAAGAGTACAACAGAAATGAAATAGAATTCTTATTCCATCATCATTCACATAATTCCACAGTCTATATAGCAAAAGTAATAACAAATGTCTGCATTTTACAAGTCTATATGAATACATAATGACATTGTTCACATACTATGAAAGAAAGAGTAAACTACTCAGCACTTTACAAGTAGCTACTCCTCTCACTCGGAGTCGCTCCTCACTAAGTCCTCCTCAAGTACGGGGACACCTGTCTCACTTGTATGTTAAAGCAAGTATGAGTCTTTCAACAAGACCCAGCAACAACCTAAGGTACATCCTTACACATATCACACACATGCTATTCTTTTAGAAATGAAGGAAATACATGGGCATGCTTCATGTTAATTAAGTAAATAATGACAACCTGCACATGTTTTCTACACATAACATGTAACTGATTCATGGTTTCAAATTCTATTCATATCATTTCACAATTCTACACAAATAAAGCATGGAATTATGCACATAGTCGCAAGCCAAAAATAGCATGATATCTAATCATTTTCACATGCTTTCATAACACTTATTCACATCTTAAGCTTGCTGTTTTAATATAAAAATATCACATTCACATGGTTTCGTATCTTTTCATATGCTATCACTTTCCCATAACACTATCACATGTTCACATTTCACATATTCACATTTTTCACACTTTTACCCTTAATTTGCTGTGACACATAGTCTGAACCACCATAAAAAGGACACACATTCACATAACACATACCCATCACCTAGGCAATACAGTGATGAATCTTGGTAACTGCGCAAATCCAGAGAACCCTCTCCACCCTAACCAGTGGTACTTGTCCACCTCTAGGATTTCATCCTAATGCCCATAGGATGTCACATACACAATGAGCCTTCCATAGGGACTTTTCTACAGTACGCCTCCACAGCCTTCTATGGTAGCAGTGTCAATCTCGGCACAATTTACAAATTATCACATTTAATCACATGGTTTACATTCACTATGTGCACCAATTTAATCCTTTTCACATGCACTTAAATAAATATCCATAGCTCAGGTTATAGAACTTTACATACTGTTTCCACAGTGATAATAATCATAACAGAGCCCTAACATGCTGCTAAATGCTGAAATTTACATGATTCAAGTTAAACGCTCTTATCATGGCTGAAATGCTCTTTTAAAAGACATACAGTATTCACGGTTGTGAAAACAGTACAAGATTTTTATCACAAGGCTTCATACAGGTAATATGTCACATGCCTAATTTTTAAATTTTTGTGCAATAGTAAACTAATTTTAATAATTTAAACAGATTTCATGCTAGTTTAGCAAATTTTCACTTAAACATGGTTCACACCAGCAACTAATCTTTCCTATCCATTCTAAAACCTAAAAATAGTAACCCTAATAACATGGAAATTTTTGAAATCCTAACATGCAACGAATCCATTTATTCGGGATAAACATAGTCATAACATGCTTATTCATCAATACAGAAATTTAATTAATAATATCACGCTCATAAAATTGACAGAACCTTATGATGTGACTTACAGGCCATACCTGACAAACCCTAATTTTTACAACATGTACTTTAACCATAAGTCCGAAAATCACAGCACAGAGATCAAAACATCTGTTCTGAAAAACCTGAAGAACTTGACGGCAAGGGCCTTGCCGCCAACGGGTTAACGGCACACGATGCTGTCGTCAACTCAAGAACTGGGCGGTAACAAGGTTGCCGTCAACCGCTTGTCTGTAGAAGTGCAGACCGAGCCTGAAACAAAAGATGAATTGGAGTTCCAAGACACGAATAAAAATCCGTAAAATTTCTGATACCTAAAGGACTTGTCTAGGATGTTAGCCCTCGATTACTTGCCTGGAAGAAAATCTACAAGGATCAAATATTCTAAGAAGCCCTCCTCATCCAAGCCAAGAGTTGCAAAATCCCTCCCAAATCTGGTCTGTTTGCTGATGTAGATGATCTCCTGTGTCGGGGAAGATTCCTCAATGCTTGGAGTAACTCCCAGTCGAAGTAGATTGCCGAAAGACCCCCTCACACGTCGGATCAAGCTTGCACAAGTTCTAGTTTTCTTTCAAGAACCCTAGGTTTTTCTCATGAGCCAAAGATCTAATCTGGCCGAAAACTGGATGTTTTATAGGGCTAATGGGTCGGGGTGCGCCTAGCATTAGGTTTCCTACCGTTGGGGATACTTTCCTAATCAAGAACCCAGAGAAACGCAGCCGTTTTCAGATCTGGAATCGCAACATAAACGGAGAAGTAACGGCCACCATTGTTGTCGTTAACAGGAGGTCAGCGTCCATCGATCTGGACGTCACTCCCCTGCCCATGAAGTCAACGACACACTTGTTGCCGTCAACCTGCTGTTAACGTCAAGGGATGTTGATGTTAACAGGAATTTCGTTGGAAAATAGAAACATCTAATAACAACATACACAATATAGATACATACAATATGTACAGTATTATTTAAATACAATGTGCACAAAATTAATAAATACAATGTGTACAGAAATAACATGTTTTACATATGCACATAATAAATAAATAATTCTAATATACACAAAATTAATAAGCATAATATGAACAAAATTCGAGGGCCTTACACCCTCCCCCTAAAAGAAAACTTCGTCCTCAAAGTTAGAATGAAAATACTAACCAAACAAATGGGGATACTCTTCTTCATGGCATCCTTAAGCTCCCATGTAGCCTCCTCCCGCGAGAAGTTCCTCATAACACCTTCACGGATGCAATACCTTGTTCCTGAGGTGTCGAACCTCCGGTCTAGGATGGCTATTGGTTGCTCTACATATGACAAATCTAGCTGAATCTCCACTAGCTCGTGACTAAAAACATGCAACGGATCTCTCACATATCTCCTGAGCATAGACACGTGGAAAACTAGTGTACACTAGCTAACACTGGGGGTAAAGCTAGCTTATATGCCACGCTGCCCATCCGCCTGAGAATCTAAATTGGCCAATGAATCTTGGACTCAACTTGCTATACCTGCCAAACCTGACAACGCCTCAGGTAGGAGAAATCTTAAGAAATACATGCTCGCCCACCTCAAACTCCAAATCCTTCTCTGTTGTTAGCATAGCTCTTCTGCCTATCCGTGCCGTAACCAACCTCTACCTGATAAGCTGAATCTTATCCAAAGTCTCCTGCACCGACTTTGGACCAACAAACTGCCTATTGCCTGTCTCCTCCTAGCACAAAGGAGATCTACAGGGTCACCCATACAAAGCCTCAAACGGAGCCATGCCAATGCTTGCATGAGATTGTTGTTGTAGGCAAACTCCACAAGAGGTAGATGACGCTCCCAATCACCCTTCCAGTCAAGCACGCATGCTCTCAACATATGCTCGAGCATCTGAATAGTCCTCTGGGACTGGCCATCTGTCTGGGGATGGAACGCCGAACTAAGCTTCAGATGAAACCCAAAGCATCCTGAAGACCCTGCCACAGCCTCGAAGTAAACCGTGGGTTTCGATTAGAAATATAGACTTCGGCACACTATGCAACCTCACAATGCTGCAACATACATCCTAGCCAAACTCTCCACAGACTGCTTTTTCTTCATCGGCAAGAAATGCGCCGTCTTGGAGAAACAATCTATAATCACCTAAATCGAATCATTGCCCTTAGCTGATCTGGGCAAACCCATCACAAAATCCATGGTGATTGCCTCCCACATCCATACAGGTATCTCCATCTTTGCATACCCGATGGTCGCTGACGCTTGGCCTTCACCTGCTGGCACAATAACCACTTGGATACGAACTCGCCACATCCTTCATACCAGACCTCTAGAAAGATCTCTTCAAATCTTGGTACATCGTGGTGTTGCCTGGATGAATAGAAAACCTTGACCTGTAAGCTTCTGCTAGAACTCGCTCACGGACAACCACAACATCAGGAACACAAACTCGGTGCTGAAATTAATAACACCATCCTCATCTCGAGCAATGCCTTACATGCCCACCAACTTCTGAAGTCTAGGATCAGCTCTCTGCTACTCGACCACCTCATCTAGAACTGTGGATTAGATAGCCCAGCTGAGCCACGAAAGTCTGACACAACTGTGGTTCTAACTCAGTCATCGCACAAGCTGCATCCTTAAGCTCTTCCAATCCTGCCGAAGCAAAGACCTCTTCCTACTGAGCGCATCAGCCACCACATTCGCCTTCCCTGGATGGTACTGAAGCTCGAAGTCGTAGTCATTGAGAAACTCAATCCACCGTCTCTGCCGCAAGTTCAACTCCTTCTGCAAGAAAAGATACCTCAGACTCTTGTGGTCAGTGAACCCTCGAACTTGACACCATAAAGATAGTGTCTCCAGATCTTCGTGCATGAACCACAGCCACTAGCTCCAAATCATGGGTCGGATAGTTTACTCTCATGCTCCTTTAATTGGCGAGAAGCATATGCAACTACCTTACCATGTTGCATCAACACACAACCAAGACCTATCTGAGAAGCATCAGAATAGATGGCAAAACCCTCTACACCACTAGGCAAGATCAACATAGGTGCAGATGTAAGCCTCTCCTTCAACAACTGGAAACTATTCTCGCAATCATCAAACCACACAAACTTCACACCCTTCCTGGTTAGCTTAGTCAAAGTTCGGCGATAGATGCAAAGCCCTCAATGAATCGCCTGTAATAGCCTGCTAACCCAAGAAAACTGCGAATCTCCGATGGGTCCTTGGAATCTCCAATCTAATACTGCCTGGACCTTCGCCGATCAACTGCAACTCCATCGCCTGAGATAACATGCCCAAGGAAATGACCTCGCGCATCCAGAAATCGTACTTGCTGAACTTAGCATAAAACTTGTGCTCTCGAAGACCTCCAAAACAACCCTCAAATGCTCACATGGTGTAGCCTCATCAGGAGAATAGACTAACACATCGTCAATGAACACCACAACAAAACTATCCAGATATGGCCTAAACACCCTATTTATGAGGTCCATGAATGCTGCAGGGGTGTTAGTCAGACCAAATGGAAGCACAAGAAACTCATAGTGTCCATAACGAGTCCTAAAAGTAGTCTTGGACACATCTTCATTCTTGATCCTTACTGATGATAGCCGGATCGCAGATCAATCTTAGAGAAAACGGATGCATTCTGCAGCTGATCGAACAAATCATCAATCCGCGGCAAGGGATACCTGTTCTCACTGTCACCTATTTGAGCTTCCTATAATCAATGCACTTCTTGAGGGAACCGTCCTTCTTCTTCACGAATAATATAGGTGCACCCCATGGTGACACACTAGGGCGAATGAATCCCTTATTTAGCAAATCCTGCAACTGCTTCCTCAGCTCAGCTAACTCCACATGTGCCATCCGATATGGAGCCTTAGAGATAGGAGAGGTGCCTGGAAGCAACTCTATAGTGAACTCTATCTCCCTAGCCGATGGCAATCCAGACAAATCACCAGGAAACACATCCAGAAACTCTTGCACTACTTCAATCTCCTCAAGGGTCGGTGACTGATCGGCCTTAAGGACTAAGACCACATTGGCAAGAAAAGCATCACAACCCTTGTTTACCATGCTCATCGCCTTCATGGCGGAGATCACAAACCTTCCCGCTAAGTTCCTTGGCAACGGATGTGAAAACTCATCCTCACTAGGAATACGGAAAGTAATCTTCTTCCCTCTACAATCCACTAAGGCATAGTGCTCCTCAAGCCAATCCAGACCAAGAATGGCATCATAGTCCTTCATCTTGAGCAAGTAGAAGCACCCAAACAAGCCTCGGTCCTCAATGCACACAAGTAAAGATGGAATACACTTCCTGGTCGATACCGTACCTGCCGATGTGTGCACAGACAAAGGGACTTCTAACTCCTCTGCCGCTACTCTAGACTCTACTGCTAACTGCTTGGCAAACTGCTCGGAACGAATGAGTGTGTGGCACCTGTATCAAACAATACCCGAGCATGCACACCCATGACTAGAAACCGTTGTAAGGCCCTCGAATTTGCCCCTTATTTAGTTTTCCGGTTGTATAGTGTTTAGATGTATTGTGTGTATAGTTATGTGTATAAATATATATACAAATGTATGTATTCTTATACATATTATATATATTGAGGTGGTGCATGTAAGATATATACATATATATATATAATATTTGTTAAATTATGTACATATGGTGTTTTTTATAATGCATTAAGCAATATATTCATGTATGTATCTAGTGTAAGCATGATATTCTGAAATCTCTGTGTTCTGGCCGAAAACCCTGTTGGCGTCAACATGAGTTGACGTTAAGGGGAGGTCAGCGTCCACATCGATGGATGTCAACCCTAGTCAGGCAGCCAAGGATCTAGACGTCTACTTCCCCAGATCTATTGCGCTTTAGATCTGGAAACGTCTGCAAAATCTTCGCTCTCTATTTTAAAAATCATCGTCCAATGGCTACAACCCCTACCTTATTAAGTCCCTGAAACCCCTAGCCTATAAAAACACCCCATCGACGGATTGAGTCCCTTTTGACTCTTTTGTCAAAACCCTAAACTTGTGCGAACTCTGAGCTTTGGACCCTTGGATCCGGTGACTGGAGGCTTCTTCCGGCATGCTACCATGACTGGGAGGGAGTCTAAACATCAAGGAAGGCTTCTCTGACGACGGTGTACCATCTCCTGCAACATAGAATCAGTTCAGAGAAGATTTGAGGGCTTCTTGGCACTAGCTAAGGAGAGCTTCATCGGCAAATCAAAACCTCTAGCGATTTTTCTAGAGGCAAGTAATCCTTGACCATTGTTCATACATACGTCTAGTAGGTCCTAGGTATTTTTCCTGATTTTTCTCGTGTCCTAGAACCCCCGTTCATTGGTATTTGGTGAACTATCTGCACTTTTCACAGACAAGAACTTAACGACAACATGTGCTGTTAAGATGTAGGGTTGGTGGCAGCCTTTGGTGCCGTTAACACTGTTGGCGGCGCCTGTGTGCTGCCAAGTTCTTCTGGTTTCTACAGAAAGTATGTTTGATCCTTGTGATTTGTTTTCCAGACTTCTGGATGTAATTACATATTGTAGATTTTATATATGGTTCAGGCATGCAGTAGGTTGTAACGTGAGGCTAGGCAAATTTCTGATTACTGTCCTAATTATTATAATTTCTATAAAAAAACTGGGGTGTGATATGATCATAGAAATTCTGAATAATTAGGTTTACTGCATATTCGATGTTTATAAAATTTCTGTACACTCATGAGAACTGTGGATAGGTTTTGAGACTGCTAGGCCGAACTATCCTATTGTGTACCATGCATAATTGAGTTTATTGATTAATAGGCCTGAAATGGTTTTAATTGTTATAATTAGTACACAGATTCAGAAATTTTGAGAAATTGATCAGTAATGTGTTTACTATTTTTAAACTGTGATAAAAATTTGGATGCATTTGTTGACAATAAGTGTGATTGCTAGTTATACCATAGATATAGTCACATTGAGCATGTTATAATTAAATCTATGTGATTTAGTGATTAACAGTATGTTTAGGGTCAGGATATGATGTTATTTTACTTCTATGAATAGTATTATCATGCTAGGAAGACTGAAGCTTATGTATATATGTGAAATTTGATATAATTGTTAAAAGGTGTACAAACAATGTGTAGGTAATGGGAAATATAAAATTGGATAACTGTGCCATGGGTGACACTGCTACCTTAGAGGGCTGTGGAACCATACCGTAGTAAAGTCCCTATGGGAAGGTTCATGTGTGTGAAATCCTATGGGCAATAGGATGAAATCCTGGAGGTGGTCATGTTGCACTAGTTAGGGTGGAGAGTGCTTCTCCCGGGTCTGCGTAGTACTAAGATCTATCACTGTTTTGCCTAGGTGATGGGTATGTGAATGTGTGTCCTTCTAGAGGTGGTTTGGACTATGTGTCATGGCATCTAAATGTGAACAATGTGATTATGTGCAAGTGTATTATAAAATTGTGTGTGAAATGTAAATGAATATGTGAATGTGTAAAGTTAATGTGATAGCATGTGAATTGGTGAAATATATATGAATGTGTTAAATCCATGTCAAAACAGCAAGCTAACATGTTTATAATTGTGTTAATGTATGAGAATGAACATAGAATCCATGCTAGAATATTTCTTTCATTACATGTGATTCCCTGCTTAAGTTACATGATTATAGTGTAGCAGATGAATTAAATGAATGTTTAGTTGATTAAGCATGTCAAGGAAATGTGTAGAGAGCATGTGATAGGTCTTATACTTAATGTGAATGGAAACATAAAGCATGTATCATGTCCTTTAATGTTATAGAAACTCATGCATAATTTTGGAATTGTTCAAACCATGCTACATGTGTTGATTGTTCCTATTAGAAAGTAAATGGTACATATGATGTGTGTATGTATAATGAGCATCGATTTCTTGCTGAGTCTATTTAGACTCACGCTTGCTTCGGCATACAAGTGTAGGTGTCTCCACTTCTTCCGAGGAGATAGCCAGAGTGACTCAAAGCGAGAGTAGGAGATTATTGTGGAGATCGCGCTATTGTATTTTCATTTCATAAGTATGTAGTCAAGAATATTATGTAATTCGATGTGGACAATGTAATTGACTAGAATTTCAATTATGTGAACTTTAGCTTCTTTCTTGTACTATATGGATTGTGGATATTAATGTGGATGATGGAATATAGATAATGTTGTTTCTTTTAATTCCTGTTATGTGTTTTATATTTGTGTACATCTCAACTTAGTGTATATGATTGGGTCAATGTCCCACTATAGCGATGCTCATTATACCGACGTGGGTTGGTGTAATTGTATTGATATAAGGAGGTCATTACAACTGTACCTTCCATGAGGTTCTCAGGCTGTTTTGCATTCTCTCATGCTAGTGCAAACACTCGAGCTTGGGCTTGAGGCCTTCCTGGTCTCTCCTCACTTGCACTGCTGCTGTTGCTGCTGCTGGGGTAGACACTGTTCTTTGCACACCCTGCTGAATCTGGGACAATCCTAGATCTGGTGCTCGGTGCTGCCACACTTAAGACACTTTCCTGCTAGCTTCGAACACTCGGTGCCTCCATGAGCCCTACACAGTGGGGACACGCCTTCTTGTTGCTGGCCTGAAGCTGGGGGACTACGGTGTAACTGTATGCTGACTCGTAGCTGCCACTGGATTCTAGGGTGACTGGTACACTGCCTTCTTTATGTCCTACCTCTGAAAAGGTGGCGTGGACTTCTTCTAAGCTGCCCTCTTCTCCTCCATATTGGTCCATCTCGCTCTCCTACCTACACGTTGCGCTGAGAGCCTCACCAGAGTGCGGTGGTCAAAAGCCACAAGCCTCGACCTCAGTGATGGTTTGAGACTGATCATAAACTTCTTAGCCTTCCTGTGCTCATCAACAACTATATGGGTAGCATATTTAGAGAGCTTGGCAAGCCTGGCCTCATACTCCAAGACGTCATGGAGCCCTGAGTAAGAGAGAGAAACTCCTACTCCACCTTGTCCTGGATGTGCTCGGGGATGAACATGGCCCGAAAAAGCCTCGTGAACTCAGCCCAAGTCACCTCTATGGCACCATCCTTGTACCTGGTGCGAAGTACGGAGGCCCACCAAACATCGGCTCTCTCTTGCAAAACACAACTCATAAGCGCCATCAAAACAAAACCTTTAACTTAACACAAGTACATAAACATTAAGTACCTAAAGCATGTAGGTGGCCAGGCTAACTTTATCTTCCTCAGCACACCTGATGGCTCGGAATATCTTCTCAACTTCCCTCATCCAGCTCTCTGCCAAGAGTGGCTGACTCTCTCCCTTAAAAGAAGGTGGAGCCATCCTCTTGAACCTCTACATGATGGAAGGACCACCATGGCCATGCTCCTGGGGAATTGGAGCTGGAGCCTGAGCTTGAGACAACAAGCAACATATAAGAAATACAAATAACAATCATGCATTTAACAAACAGACTACTCCTATTTACCACTCTAACCTGAGCCTGCAGCTGAGCCTACAGTGACACCTGAGTCTGTGCCTGGGTCTGCATTGCCTGAACCAGGCCTTGCATGATCATGCCATAGTCCACAGGTGGTGGTGGAGGAAGTACTGTGGGTCCCTGGGGTGCTGGGCCGGCTGCTCACCCCTCTCCTCACGCCTATGCTCATCCTCCCTAGCCTGAGCACCACGCCTACCACGGCTCGCCATAACTTGAAAAACAATTAATTAGTCAAAAACCAAGTTACTTAATCCTGACCATTTTATTATCTATCTTTAACTCATATTTGATATTTTTTACACTTATATGGACTAATTCTATAAAGACTTTGCAATATTGTGAAGATGATGGCATATTCAGTACTATCTCAACCTGTGCCTCTGATACCAATCTCTGTAATGACCCTCCTTATACCGGTATGATTTACCAATCCACATCGATATAAAGGGCGTCATTACAGTGGGACATTTACCCAAACACAGCACAATAGGTTGAAATGTACATGAATAACAAAAGAGTACAGTGGAAATGAATAGAATTCTTATTCAAAAGTAAATAACAAATGTAATTCTCATTCACATAATTCCACAGTCTATATAGCAAAAGTAAATAACAAATGTCCACATTATTACAAGTCCATATGAATACATAATGACCTTGTTCACATACTATGAAAGGAAAGAGTAAACTATGCAGCACTCCATAAGCAGCTACTCCTCTTGCTCAGAGTCGCTCCTCACTAAGTCCTCCTCAAGTACGGGGACACCTGTCTCACCTGTATGTTAAAGCAAGTATGAGTCTTTCAACAAGACCCATCAAGCAACCTAAGGTACATCCTTAACATAACACACATATGCTATTCTTTTAGAAAATTAAGGAAATACATAGTACATGCTTCATGTTAATTAAGTAAATACACATGACAACCTACACATGTTTTGTACACATAACATGTAACATGATTTAATGTTTCAAATTCTATTCATATCATTCACAATTCTACACAATTAAAGCATGGAATTATGCACATAGTAACTAGCAATCCTAGCATGATATCTAATCATTTTCACATGATTTCATAACACTATTCACATCTTAAGCTTGCTGTTTTAATATAAAAATATCACATTCACATGGTTTCGTATCGTTTCACATGCTATCACTTTCACATAACACTATCACATGTTCACATTCACATATTCACATTTTTCACAGTTTTACACTTAATTTTTCGTGACACATAGTCCGAACCCCCATAAAGAAGGACACACATTCACATAACACATACCCGTCACCTAGGTAATAAAGTGATGAATCTTGGTAACTGCGCAAAACCAGGAGAAGCCCTCTCCACCATAACCAGTGGTACTTGTCCACCTTCAGGATTTCATCCTAATGCCCATAGGATATCACATACACAATGAGCCTTTCCACAGGGACTTTTCTACAGTACGGCTCCATAGCTTCTATTGTAGCAGTGTCAATCTCAGCACAATTTACACATTATCACATTTAAACACATGTTTACATTCACTTATGTGCACAATTTAATCCCCTTTCACATGCACTTAAATAATATCCATATCTCAGGTTACAAAACTTGACATACTATTCCACAGTGATAAATAAATCATAACAAGCCCTAACATACTGCTAAACACTGAAATTTACATGATTCAAGTTAAACGCTCTTATCATGGCTGAAATGCTCTTTAAAAGACAAACAATACTCACGGTTGTCAAAATAGTACAAGATTTTTATCACAGGCTTCATACAAGTAATATGTCACATGCCTAATATTTTTATATTTTTTGCAACAATAAACTAACTTTAATAATTTAAACAAATTTCATGCTAGTTTAGCAAATTATTCACTTAAACATGGTTCACAATTAAACAATCATTTCTATTAGTTTTAAAACCTGAAAACAGTAACCCTAATAACATGGAAATTTTCTAAACCCTAACATGCAACGAATCATTTATTCCAGATTAAACATAGTCATAAAATGCTTATTTCATCAATACAAAAACTTAATTAAATAATATCGTGCTAAAAAAATTGACAGAACCTCATGATATGACTTACAAACCATACTTGACAAACCCTAATTTTTATAGCATGTACATATAACCAAAAGTTCAAAAATCACAGCACAGAGATCAAAACATTTGTTCTAAAAAACTTGAAGAACTTGGCAGCAAGGGCCTTGCCGCCAACATGGGTTAACGGCACCCGATGCTGTCGTCAACTCAAGAACTTGGTGGCAACAAGGTTTCCGTCAACCTCCTGTCTGCAGAAGTGCAGACCGAACTCAAACAAAAAGATGTATTGGGGTTCCAGGACACAATAAAAATCCGTAAAACTTCTGAGACCTAAAGGACATGTCTAGGGATGTTAGCCCTCGATTACTTGCCTGGAAGAAAATCTACAAGGGTCAAATCTTATCGAAGAAGCCCTCCTCAACATACCAATCTAGAAGGTGCAAAATCCTTTCCCAATCTGGTCTTTTTGCTGATGTAGATGGATCTCCGGTGTTGGGGAAGATTCGTCAATGCTTGGAGTACCTCCCAGTCGAAGTAGATTGCCAGAAGAACCCCTTACACTCCGGATCAAGCTTGCACAAGTTATATTTTTCTCTCAAGAACCCTAGGATTTTCTCATGAGCCAAAAGACCTAATCTGGCTAAAAACGGGATGTTTTATAGGGCTAATGGGTAGGGTGCACTAGCATTAGGTTTCCTACCATTGGGATAATTTCCTAATTAAGAACCTGGATAAATGCAGCCATTTGAGATCTGGAATTGCAACATAAACGAAGAAGTAAACGACCACATTGTTGTCGTTAACAGGAAGTCAACATCCATCGATCTGGACGTCAATCTCCCCTGCCCATGAAGTCAACGACACACTTGTTGCCGTCAACCTGCCCTTAACGTCAAGGGATGTTGACGTTAACAGGAATTTCGGAAGAAAACAGAAACATCCAATAAACAACATACACAATATATATACATACAATATGTATAGTATTATTATTAAATACACTGTGCACAAATTAAATAATACAATATGTATAAAAATAAACATGTATAGACATATGCACATAAGTAATAAATAATTATAATATACACAAAGTTAAATAAGCATAATATGAACAAAATTCGAGGGCCTTACACATTGGCCCGTTTGAGATTCTTAGGCGGATGGGCGGTGTGGCATATGAGCTAGCTTTACCCCCAGTGCTAGCTAGTGTGCTCCCAGTCTTCCACGTGTCTATGCTGAGGAGATATGTGAGAGATCCGTCTTATGTTATCAGTCATGAGCCAGTGGAGATTCAGTCTGACTTATCATATGTAGAGCAACTAGTAGCTATCTTAGATCTGAAGGTTCAGCACCTTAGGAACAAGAGTATTGCATCCGTGAAGGTGTTATGGAGGAATTTCTCACGGGAGGAGGCTACATGGAAGCTTGAGGACGCCATGAAGAAGAGTATCCGCATTTGTTTGGTTAGTATTTCCATTCTAACTTCGAGGACGGAGTTTTCTTTTAGGAGAGAGGGTGTAGGCCCTCATTTTTTGCATGTATTATATTTATCCTGCACATATTGTATTTAATTAATTCTGTGCATGTTGTATTTTTATTATTTTTGTATATGTATGCTAGTTTGATGTGTTTAAGTTCTGTCTAAACTCCCTAGTTAACATCAACATCACCTGACGTTAACAGTAGGTTGACGGCAACCTGTGTGCCGTTGACTGCATGGCCAAGGGATATAGACGTCCAGATCGATTCACGTCTACTTCCTGCTAACGGCAGCAAAGTGGTTGTTTACTTCTCCAGTTATGATTGGGATTCTATATCTGAAACGGCTAAGTTTTCTCCGGAACCTGTTTAGGAAACCAAATCCCAATGGTTAGGAATCCTAATGCTAGGCGTACTTCAACTCTTAACCCATATAAACCTGTGTATTTCGACTAGGTTAGGTCCTTTGGTTCAGAGGAAAAACTAGGGTTCATTTGAGAGAAAAATAGAGCTTTCTGAGGCATGATCTGGCATTTAAGAGGTTCTTCTGGCGATCTTCTTCGACTGGGAGGTACCCCTAGTGTTGAAGAATCTTCCCCGACTCCGGAGGACCTTTTGTGCAGGCATGAAGACCGGATTTGGGCTGGAGATTTGCACCTTCTTGGCTTGGCCGAGGAGGGCTTCATCGCCAAATTCAAACTTTAGAGATTTTATTCCAGGCAAGTAGCTGAGGGGTATCATCCTAGACATTTCCCCTAGGTTCTAGATATTTTTAAAGATTTTATTTCGTGTCCTGGAACCCCCATTCTCTCTTTTTATGGAGTTTAGTCTGCACTTTCTACAATAGGAGGTTGACGGCAACCTTATTGCCACCAGTTCCTGAGTTGACGGCAACAGAAGGTGCCGTTAACCCATATTGACGGCAGAACCCTTGCCGCAAGTTCTATATTTCTGCAGAATTATGTGTTTAATCTCTATACTGTGATTTTTGGATTTTGGATGCCTGTGCATGCTGTAAAAATTATGGTTGGTCAGGAAAGGTCTTTAGGTCAGATCATGAGTTTTTTTGTCGAATTTCTAAGCATGATTGTATTTAATAAATTTTTGTTATGGTGAAATATGCATGTTTTGATAATATTTAATTCTGAACAAATAGTTTGAATGCATGTTAATGTTATAGAAAATTTTCATGAACTTAGGATTATTGGTTTCATGTTTTAACCTATGAGCATCGACTGTTTTATTGTCTACCATGTTAAGTGAATATTTTACTGAAATTACATGAAATCTGTATTAAATGTTAAAAATAGTTCTACTATTGCAAAATTCTGAAAAATTGGTCATATGACATATCACATGTATAGAGTCTGTGGTTAAAATGTGATACTATTTTATATCTAGAGGTACTGTTTGTATTTTAAAAGGGCAATTAAACAATGTTAAGCATGTTTGATTTAGATATTGTAAATTTCATGATTAGCAGTATGTTAGGTACTGTTATGATTAATTTGACACTTTGAAATAGTCATGTTGAGTTCTGTAACCTGAAGTATCTATGCTTAATTAAAGTGCATGCGAATGGGCTAAATAGTACATGTAAGTGAATGAAACCATGTGATTAAGTGAGATAATGTGTAAATGTGCCGAGATTGACACTGCTACCATAGAAGGCTGCAGAGCCGTACTATAGAAAAGTCCTTATGGGAAGGCTCATTTTACTGTGGGCATCAGGATGAAATCCTGGAGGTGGACAAGTGCCACTGGTTAGGGTAGAGAAGGCTTCTCCCAGTTCTACGCAGTTACCAAGATTCGTCACTATATTGCCTAGGTGACGGGTATGGTTGTTATGGAATGTGTTCCTTCTTATGGTGGTTTGGACTATGTGTCACACAATTAAAGTGTACAAGTGTGAAAAGTGTATAAATGTGCAACGGATCATGTGATAGTGTTGTGTTAATGTGTAACCATTGAAAATATGTGAAACCATGTGAATGTGATTGTTTATGTTAAACAGCAAGAAAAGATGTGGATATTGTTATGAAAGTATGTGAAAAATGTTAGACATCATGCTAGAATTGTTAGTTACTATGTACATAATTTCATGATCTAATTGTGTAGAATTATGAAATGATATGATAGAAATTGAAACCATGAATCAAGTTAAATGCCATGGGTAAAAAGCATGCTATAGTTATTCATGTGTATTTGCATATTTGACATGAATCGTACGGCACATATTTCTCTCATTGTTTAAAATTGTCTAAACAAATAGCATGTATGTGATATGTGTAAGGATGTGCCTATAGGTTGCTTGCTGGGTCTTTTTAGAAGACTCATACCTGCATTAACATACAGGTGAGACAGGTGTCTCCGTGCTAGAGAAGGACATAGTGAGGAGCGACTGTGGGCGAGAGGAGTAGCTGCACTTGAGAAGATCACTTGTTTAATCTACTTTTCATTTACTAGTGTAACACCCCGGAAATTCAGTAATTGGAAAAAATAGAAATAAATCAAAATTGATAAATTCAATATTTGTGAAATAGCAAAAATGCACGTGTCATTACATACACACAAAAAGCCATTAGAAAATTTCATAAAAATCATAGTTTAACTCTAAATAATACTCCCTAATGACCCACAGAGAAATTCGTGCAAAGGAAAATTGGATGGTCCATGTTTAGACGTTTTGCGATTGAGTATCGTAATCAGGGGATAAGTCAAGAAATCATTATCACACATACCTAGAGGAGCCAGAAAATTAAATAAAAATCATAGTTTGACTTTAAAATATCCTCTAATGATCCATCAAGAATTTTGGTCATAAAAGTCATTTCGGATATATTTAAGAGTTAGTGTGACTTCCTATCGTAATAAGAAAGTTGTAAATCCATTATCATGTGTAAAAATGTGATCATGAACGAAGTAAAATGATGGTGGACTCCAAACAATATGAGGGATAGTCCATAAAATAAATGGGATCAATGAACAACTTATGTCACATGAACAAATTCAAGTATGAAAATAATAAATAAATAACTTCCGTATTATCGAATGATAGAACTTACGTACCACTATCGTACGTTAGAAAACACATCTGGAAATTCCGTAAAAATTATAAATCAACCCAAAATTTATCTATAAATATTCTAAAAAGAAATTCGTGCAACGGAAAAACAAATTGATTGGTCGAGTGTACGTCACACGTGACCAAGTTACCCGAGTTTCGAAACTAAGTCGAAAAATTATATTAACTGGAAAATAACTCAACCATAAATTAAATAACATGCTGGAGAGACTCAGAACATTTGTATTAATAACCCATTACAAGATTGGGTCAATGGGACTTTTGGCCCAAGGATAAAATCTGGGACAAGAAAATACCCAGAAATTCGTGTATGTAATTATGCAATAATTAGAGAGGGCAATTATAGGGTTAAAGATGGGTGATTAGTCATGTAAGGTAAGCCAAAACCGAACCCAACTCTAAGAGTGGTTTCCTAACCGTTGCTACCCCTTGGAGGAAAGAGTCCCATATTCTTGGAAAACAGGGAGCAGATTCGCAGCCCCTTTGCTAGTCTCGTTAGGACTCTAACTACAACCTAAATCTATAAGAACTCATCCTAAAACCCTTGGGGAGGTTTAACAACGAGTTGGGGTGGTTTGAGGCAGGCTAGAGCTTCTGAGGAGAAGGAGAAAGGCTGGGAACCCGAGCTTCATCCCCTTCTCGTCTGCTGTGTTCAAACGTCGACTGGTCTTAGATCTTCCTACGGTAGGTGTTCTCGGGCCAAGATTAAAGAAAACCAACGCCAACATGTAGTTCTTGAGTCTAGGTTCATTTGCAATTGGTTTGACTGGTTTTCATGGAGTATACATTGTGTATTGGTGATTTTCCCCAAAGTCTCGCACAGTTATGGCTTTTTCCGTTCTTCTTATTATGTACACAATTCAGACCTAATTTGACTAAATTTTCTTCATGAACATTCTTTCACTTGAAGTCACAATCATCTTCTATGTTGGACGTTTTATCCAAAAGTTTTCGTTAGAGAGTTAGGAGCATGCTAAGAGTTTTGCATGATACTGCGATTTCGGCTACACTTAGCTTTCTGTTCTTTATATGTTTTCTTGGGATTTGAGACCGAATTGGATCAAACCTCAACATCAAAGTTCTTCTACTAGTTGTCCTCTTCATCTTTTCTGTTGAACGTTTTGTCTAAATGTCATTTGTTAGAGAGTTTAAGAGGTGAAGTGAATCGCTGCATGAGACTGTTTTCTGGTTACACCTGACCAAGTGTTTGTTCTGGAAGGGCACTAGTGTCGACACTACTTGAGGTAGTGTCGACACACTGTCCCAAAACAGCCCAGAAGTGTTCTGGGAAGCTCCTGGTGTCGACACTAGCTGATCTAGTGTCGACACACTGTCCCAGTTTGACCCAGAAAGTTTCTGGAGCTGATCTAGTGTCGACACTACCTGCTCTAGTGTCGACACACTGTCCCATATGGCCAGAAGGTTTTCTGGAAGCTGTCTCTAGTGTCGACACTACCTGATCTAGTGTCGACACTACTTGACCTTTTTGCCTTGTATTTGAAGCACTGTGTCGACACTACTTGATCTAGTGTCGACACTACTTGACCAGTTTTGCATATTTTGTCTTGTGTTTGAGCATGTGTCGACACCACTTGATCTAGTGTCGACACTACCCTTACAAGATTTTGCATATTTTGGGTCTGATCATCCATGATGTCTACTAGCATGAGCATGATGTTATATAGTATGCATGGACCTAAAATAAATCAACCCATTGAAGAAAATGGTATGATACGAATATGATTCTAATGTGTAATTGTGATTGTCCTTGTGTCCATTGGATTATCTTGTGATCTTGCTTATTGTCAATGATAAGATAAGAATATGATATGAATGTGGGAATGAATACATGTTAGTGTGCATGTTAGTGGTGTTAATGTTATGATTTGCATATGAGTTTCATGGTTACATGTTTTCCGGTGTTCAATTGATTATTTGTCATATGCATACATGTTAGGAAGCACATGTTCTACATACGATCTGTCTTTAGAAACATCTTCATTGTCAAGACATTAATGATCTATGAAACATAAGATACGTCGTTATCCTGCCTTGTTCGTTTGTCATTCCTTGACTTTATGAATGATCATGTTCTTTTACTACGAGCTTGTTATTGAAACTCTGTGGCCATAATATGAATCTGTTTGTTCGGCACAACGTGGGACTTCGGTCCAAAACTTGATCCAATGCCTGTGCAATAGGGGCCTGTCCGGTCCTGGGGAGGAGCGCCCCAACGTACTTATTAACCGCGGGAGTATGGACTCTTGGTGCTTGGCATAGCACACTGACATGCAAGATTGTGAAAATGTGCCTCCTGTTTGACATGATAAGTTTGACTTGACATGATATGATACGTTTGTTCTTGTGAACACATGGGATCTCTGCTTGAATATGGCCAATCTCTTCTGACATGATTGTATTCTTGAATTATCTGTCCATGGTATATGAAACTCGACATTTGATCTGATATGATATCCGTTCTACCTTGCTATTCAATCTGTTAGTATTGCATACATTGTCATCATATCTCATGTGCATATCTGCCTATTTAAATGTTAATCATGTATATTAGTGCATGCACGTTATTGAGATGTAAATCCTACTGAGCTAGTTCGCTCACCCCTATCATCCTACCCTTTTTCAGGAAGTGATGAAGAACAGTGGAGTCAGATGGGACAGGGCAAGAGGACGAGCACCTGTCCGAGAAATAGATGACAGTTTAGAAATAGACAATTGAGTAGTTGATGTATTAGAGAAACGTGTTATTGATAAAACCTTTCAGTTGATCTTCTATGAGGTTGTATCTAGTTGAATGGAATGAAATAAGGTGTATACTGGTGACCATGTTATAGTTTCGATGTGTTATTATATTCAATTGTGACTCTGCACTATTCAACTGTGATACGCCGGTTTGTCTCGTTCACGTCTCCCGGTATTTATTCCGCTGCTAAATACGGGGCGTGACAGTTGGTATCAGAGCCCTAAACTTTAGGGTCAAGGGAATAGGAACATAGAATGAAACTAGATCACAAGAGTCAAAATCTATCGTACCTAATGTGAGCTTGGGTAGAACCAGGGGATAGAAATCGCAGGAGATTGTCATTTATCTCTGCACTTCGAGTCAAAAGGCTGGTGAGGAAGGTTGTATGGCCTTTCTTGCCGCTGTTGTCATCACAAAGAAGGAAGTCAAAGTTGAGGACACCATGTTGTCAGCGAATGCACTGACGTTTTCTAGAAGAGTTGCCAGGAATTCCTCCTGAGCGAGAGGTTGATTTTACCATCAAGTTGGTCCCTGGAGCAACACCATATCTAGGGCACCATATAGAATGTCTCCCGCAGAATTGAAGGAATTAAAAGAGCAACTGATGAAACTGTTAGAGAAGGGTTTCATCTGGCCAAGCACATCACCATGGGGCGCAAGGTGGGAATAGTTGATCAATTGGACTAAGTCGGCTCATTTCTTGCCGATTAAGAGTACTGGTCAGTGGATGTATTGGCTACCGAACGAGCCCGGCTTCCCCTAAGCCCTAGGAAATTAGGAATGATAGATAAGTGTTATTATAACCTAAGCCTGTGTCAAGAGAACTTGTACCTACCTAGTGAGATTGGGTAGAAACTGGGCTTAGTCCAAAATGTTATTAATAACTAAATATTGTAAGTTACAAGGCATCAACAGGGAGTAAAGAAGATTGACATGTGATAGTTTGTTTTGAAGGAACTTAAATAAACAGCAATGGAGGATACACCTACACCATCTATGGACGGACAAAGAGCGGTCCAAAGATTAACCAAAGCACTACGACAAGCTGCTCAACTGTTAGAGGATGCCCTAATAATAGCTAGGGGTGATACAAATGGAAAGGAAAGGTCTAAGGATGACCAAGGAGTTGGCAAAACTAATAAGAAAGAAACAAATTACAACCACAGGAAACTCCAAAACCTATAGCCAGAGAGAAGCGGGCCCCACAACAGTAAAGATCGCACAAGAGAAGAAGTGCAATAAGAAAATAATTCCTGCTCCTGTAGAAAGATGCCAGCATTGCAACAAAAAAATCATCGGTCCGAGGAGTGCTGGAAATTCAGGACAATTGTTTCCGTTGTGGTAGCCAAGACCACAAGGTTAAGGATTGCCTAATGAGAAATCAAGCTCAGGGAATAAATGGCAGAACAAACCAAGGAAAGAGGTATGAGAGAGGTATTCTTTCTAACTCTCTTTTATTTGACCATGAAGTTACATCACCAAATCAATCATTATATTATGAGCAATTCATAATTGATTCTTTGTAAGTCAGCTCATAAACACATGTGAATTTGGGGGCCAAATTCTTTTAAGTGGGGGAGGATGTAACACACCAGAAATTCAGTAATTGGAAAAATAGAAATAAATCAAAAATGATAAGTTCAATATTTGTGAAATAGCAAAAATGCAGTGTCATTATCATACACACAAAAACCCATTAGAAAATTCATAAAAATTATAGTTCAACTCTAAATAATACTCCCTAATGACCCACAGAGAAATTCGTGCAAAGGAAAATGGATGGTCCAGTTTAAGGACGTTTTGTGACTGAGTATCGTAATCAGGGGATAAGTCAAGAAATCATTATCACACATACCTAGAGGAGCCAGAAAATTAAATAAAAATCATAGTTTGACTTAAATAATATCCTCTAATGATCCATCAAGAATTTTGGGTCAATAAAAGTCATTTGGATATATTTAAGAGTTAGTGTGATTTCCTATCGTAATTAAGAAATAAGTTGGAAATCCATTATCATGTGTATAAAATGTGATCATGAACGAAAGTAAAATGATGGTGGACTCCAAAAACAATATGAGGGGATAGTCCATAACGAAATTGGATCAATGAACAACTTATGTCACATGAACAAATTCATGTATTAAAATAGTAAATAAATAACTTCCGTATTATCGGAATGATAGAACTTACGTACCACTATCGTACGTGAGAAAACAGATCTGGAAATTTCGTAAAATTATAAATCACCCCAAATATTATCTATAAATATTTCACAAAGAAATTCGTGCAATGAAAAATCTGATTGGTCGAGTGTACGTCACACGTGACCAAATTACCCGAGTTTCGAAACTAAGTCGGAAAATTATTAACGCGGAAAAATAACTCGACCATAATTAAATAAACATGATGGAGAGACTCAGAACATTATGTATTAATAAACCATTAACAAGATTGGGTCAATGGAGTACTTTTGGCCCAAGGATAAAAATATGGGACAAGAAAATACCAATGAATTCGTGTATGTAATTATGCAATAATTAGAGAGGGCAATATAGGGTTAAAAGATGGTGATTAGTCATGTAAGGTAAGCCAAAACCGAACCCAACTCTAAGAGGTGGTTTCCTAAAACGTTGCTACCTCCTTTGGAGGAAGAGTCCAGATTCTGGAAAACAGGGAGCAGAATTCGGCCTCTTTCCTAGTCTCGTTAGGACTCTTAACTACAACCTAAATCTATAAAACTCATCCTCAAACCCTTGGGGAAGGTTTAAAACAATGAGTTGGGGTCGTTTGGAGGCAGGCTAGAGCTTCTGAGGAGAAGGAGAAAGGCTGGGAACCCGGAGCTTCATCCCCTTCCTCCTCTGCTGTGTCCAGAACATCGACTGGTCTTAGATCTTCCTAAAGGTAGGTGTTCTCGGGCCAAGATTAAAGAAAACGAACGACAACATGTAGTTCTTTGAGTCTAGGTTCATTTGCTATTGGTTTACTGGTTTTTCATGGAGTATACATTGTGTATTGGTGATTTTCCCGAAGTCTCGCACAATTAGGGCGTTTCCCGTTCTTCTTATTATGCACATGATTCAAGACCGAATTTGACTAAACTTTCTCATGAACGTTCTTCCACATGAAGTCAAGATCATCTCTATGTTGGACGTTTTGTCCGAAAGTCTTTCGTTAGAGAGTTAGGAGCATGATAAGAGAGTCATTGCATGATACTGCAATTTCTGGCTACACTTAGCTTTCTATTCTTCATATGTTTTCTCATGATTTGAGACCGAATTAGATCACACCCTCAACATTAAAGTTCGTCTACTAGTTATCCTTTTCATCTTTTGTGTTGAACGTTTTATCTAAATGTCATTCTTTAGAGAGTTATAAGAGGTGGAAGTGAATCACTGCATGAGACGTGTTTTCTGGTTACACCTAACCATGTGTTTTGTTCTGGAAGGGCCACGACACACTATCCCAAAATAGCCAGAAACTGTTTGGAAAGCTCTCTAGTGTCGACACTAGCTGATCTAGTGTCGACACATTGTCCTAGTTTGACCAGAAAGTTTCTGGGAGCTGATCTAGTGTCGACACTACCTGCTCTAGTGTCGACACACTGTCCCATATTGGCCAGAAGGTTTTCTGGAAGCTGTCTTAGTGTCGACACTACCTGATCTAGTGTCGACACTACTTGACCATTTTGCTTTGTATTTGAAGCACTGTGTCGACACTACTTGATCTAGTGTCGATACTACTTGACCAGTTTTGCACTATTTCGTCTTGTGTTTGAAGCATCGTGTCGACACACTTGATCTAGTGTCGACACTACCCTTACAAGATTTTGCATATTTGGGTCTGATCATTCCATGATGTCTACAAGCATGAGCATGATGTTATATAGTATGCATGGACCTAAAATAAATGAACCATTGAGAAAATGGTAATGATACAAATATGATTCTAATGTGTAATCCTGATTGTCTTTGTGTCCATTGGATTATCTTGTGATCTTGCTTATTGTCAATTGATAAGATAAGAATATGATATGAATGTGGGAATGAATACATGTTAGTGTGGACATGTTAGTGGTGTAATGTATGATTTGCATATGAGTTTCATGGTTACATGTTTTCCGGTGTTCAATGATTATTTGTCATATGCATACATGTTAGGAAAGCACATGTTCTAATCGATCTGTCTTTAAAAAACTCTCATGTCAAGACATTAATGATCTATGAAACATAAGATATGTCGTTATCCTGCCTTGTACTTTTGAGCTGTTTGTCATTCCTTGACTTTATGAATGATCATGTTCCTTTTCTACGAGCTTGTTATTGAAACTCTGTGGCCATAATATGAATCTGTTTGTTCGGCACAACGTGGGACTTCGGTCCAAAATTGATCCAATGCCTGTGCAATAGGGGCCCTGTCCGGTCGGGGAGGAGCCCCAACGTACTTGTTACCCGCGGGAGTATGGACTCTTGGTGCTTGGCATAGCACACTGACATGCAAGATGTGAAAATGTGCCTCCTGTTTGACATGATAAGTTTGAATGACATGATATGATACGTTTGTTCTTGTGAACACTGAGCTCTGCTTGAATATGGCCATTCTCTTCTGACATGATTGTATTCTTGAATTATCTGTCCATGGTATATGGAACTCGACATTGATCTAATATGATATCGTTCTACCTGCTATTCAATCTGTTAGTATTGCATACATTGTCATCATACTCATGTGCATATCTGCCTATTTAAAATGTAATCATGTATATTAGTGCTCGCACGTTATTGTGATGTAAATCTACTGAGCTAGTTCGCTCACCCCTATCATCCTACCTTTTTTCAGGAAGTGATGAAGAACCAGTGGAGTCAAATGGGACAGGGCAAGAGTGACGAGCACCTATCCTAGAAATAGATGACAGTTTAGAAATAGACAATTGAGTAGTTGATGTATTAGAGAACGTTGTTATTGATTATGAACCTTTTCAGTGAGTGATTTTTATGTAGGTGGTAACTAGTGGATTGAAATGAATAAAGAGTACCTTTGATGATGTTATTATGATCTTAAATGTGTGGTTATATGTAATTTTTACTCTGCGTTACTCAACTGTGATACGTCTGTTTGTATCATTCACGTCCCCCGGTATTTATTCGCTGCTAAATATCGGGGCGTGACAACTAGTATGTGGACATTGTTATTATGGACTTGTATAATGGTGGACATTGTTATTTTCATTATTGCTATATAGATTGTGAATATGCGAAGGATGATGGAATAAGAACGTCTTACATTTCCGTTGTACTTCCTTTGTTATTTATGTACATCTTGACCTATTGTGTTGTGTTGGATAAATGTCCCACTGTGACGATGCTCTTTGTATTGATGTGGATTGGTATAATCATACTGGTATAAAGAGGGTCGTTAAAACTTTGTCTATGGATAGTACGGAGACGAATGATGCAGAGAGATGTTGAATTTCTTACATAGGTCTTGAAGCTCTTGAGATATGAACTGGGGTCCATTGTCGGTGAAGATGCTGTTTGGCACTCTGAATTGTGAGATAATATTCTTCATGATGAACCGGCACACGGTTGAACCTTTGATTTTTGTTAATGCTTCAACTTCGGCCCACTTGGTGATGTACTCAGTAGCAGTGAGGATGAATGAGTTTTGTTTGATTTGAGCATTAAGATCACCAAGTGGTCCAATGATATCAAAGGCCCACATGGAGAAAGGCTAAGGGGATGATAGTTGATGTAAAGAGGAAGATGGAGCATGGATCTTGTCAGCATGGATCTGGCATTTAACACACCTACAAACGTAGATGACACAGTCTTCTTCTAAGTTTGGCCAGTAATAGCTTGCTTAAGGATCTTCTTTGCTAGCATTTGACTATTCACCTGCCCTCCACACTCACTGGCGTGGGATCCTTCCACTACCTTAAAGCTTCTTCATCAGGCAAGCATCGAAAGAGCATTCCATTTAGGGTGCGTCTGTACAACACTTCTCCAACAATGGTATAATTTAGTGCAGCCTACAGATGGCTCTCTATCTTCAGATCTGCTTCTTCTAGGAAGTTACTGTCTTTGCAATATCGCTCAATCTCATGGAACCATGGCCTTTCTTCTACCATTATCTCTCCTAACTTCATAAGCATCACTCCTTCACATCTCTTCTCTCTGCCTTCACAATTGAAGAGTTCCTGAGGTTGTCGAACCAAGGATCTTGAGTGATGGTGCTTCTAACCTCCGGACAATGATAGTCTCAGCACTTTGGCTAAGAGGGAAGGAGAGGGATGAGGCCAGAGATGCCAAGGCATCAGCAAGATATTTTAAGAGTGAGGAGTGTGAACATAGATGAGTTTTCTAAATTCTTAGCTAGGAGTGTAACCAAATCTTGATAAGACTTGAGTTTATGGTCACGGGTGTGCGGTAAGTAGAAAGGACCAGCCAACGAATACCTGAGAGTCTCCTATTATCTTGAGTTCATGTGCGCCTAGGAGATAAGCATGTTTGAGACTGGCTAGGAGAACTTCATACTCGGAGATGTTGTTGGTGGCACGGAATTGAAGTTGATACACTAACGGAATGGTGATTCCTTCTGGGGTGAGCAGAACAACACCTATGCCCCATCCCCTAGAATTTAGAGCTCCATCGAAATGAAGCGGCTAGAAGGAATCGCGAGAGATGAGTGACTAGTTTTCATCAGGAAACTCTTCTTGTTTCATGTCACTATGAGGAAGAGGAAGGTGAGCAAGGTGTTCGGAATAGCATACCCCTTATAGCCTTTTGGACCACAAGGTGATGTCGAACTGAGACAGGAAGCTCTGCCAACGTGCCAATTTATGGGCGAGGATTGGCTTCTCTAGGAGGTATCTAATGGGATCCATCCTAGAGATCAAACTCACTTGGTGGGCTAGGAAGTAGTGCTTTAGTTTCTACACTACCCACAATAGTATTGTGCAAGTTTTCTCCATAGTGTCGAGCTTGAGCTCGGCAGGATTGAATAGCCTAGATAAGTAATAGACTGCCCTTCTTTACCAGATTCATCATGTTGTGCAAGGACAGCTCCTAGGGAGTCCTCAATAGTTGACAGATATAGGATCAGGGGTTTTCCTAGGATAGGTGCTTGCAGCACGGGCGGATTCATCAGATAACTCTTGAGTTCATTGAAGGCTTCTTCGCATTTAGCATTCCATTCAAATTTTACTCCTCCTTTCAATAGTTCATAGAAGGGACGACATCTTTGAGAATGCTGAGATATAAATGTCCTTATGAACTGTAGTTGATTGATAAATCCTCAAAGTTCGGATATGTTCTTAGGAGGAGGCATCTCGCCTATTGCCTTGGCCTTGTTTGGTCTATTTGAATCCCCTGCTTGCAACTATAAATCCTAAAAGCTTGCCTGAAGAAACCCCAAATACCAACTTCTTTGGATTCATCTCAATTGATACTCTCGTGCGTGCTGAAACACTTGGCAAGTACAGAGGAGTGTTCACTTCTTGTCTGAGACTTCACCACAACATCATCCACCTAAACCTCGACATGAATATGAATAAATATCGTGGATATTGGCAACATTTCCCTTGATAAATGGCGCTGGCATTCTTCAAACCGAATGGCATGACCAGATAGCAATAAGTTCCCCAGGGCATGGTGAGGATGTTTTCTCTTGGTTCTCCTAGGATGGATGGATCTGATTGTAGACTGAATAACTATCCATGAATGAAAGTGTTAAAATCCATCGGTTGTTATGTTACAATTAGGACATCCAAAGGAGGCAACGGGAAATCATCTTTAGGACATGCTCAATTTTAGTCCCGAAAGTCAATGCAAATCATACTCTTCCATCCTTCTTCATTACCGGGACTATGTTGGACACCCAAAAGGGTAGAGTACTACACGGATGAACTTAGCTTTGTGTAGTTTTTCAATCTCCTCTTTCATCTTCAATGCAATATGAGGGTGGAATCGTCTCAATTTTTGTTTAATGGCTATTGCCGCTAGCTTCAGGATTAACCTATGCTCCACCAATGCAGGCTCAATGTCGGGCACGTCGTCATATGACCTGGCAAATGAGTCTTTGTATTCCTCAACATTTATATAAGATCTTCTTCTTCCTCAGAAGGGAGACTGGAAGCTATGGTTAGAAGCCTAGGTTCCTTATTGCCCCAATGTTTACCTTTGGCTGGCTCATCCCTATGATGTAGGCTCGTTAAATCTCCTCATGCCACTGGCATACATTTCGGCAGTGTCCTATTACCTCGCTGTCCTCTTCATCCTGGGTCCTCATCATTCATGATTTCATAAATCCCAAATCCATCCTCTGACCTCTTCTCTTTATGTTGAGCTTCCATGTTTAGAACGACTGCTTCCTTGATGAACTCTTCAATGGCTAGAAGAGTGCCACACCTTTGAGCTAGATCTACCAGGTATCAATGGGAATGATACTACCCTTGCTCTCCTAGAGGGGAACAGGGAGTTACTAGATTCTACCCTTGAACCTAAGCTAGGATTAAAACCTAAGGGGCACTCTGGGGGACAGTCCAGAGGCTTATTAGAAGGGAAAGAAAGGGATGCGGCACAGCCACAGGGGTCCTCCGACAGGTCTAAAGTAGAAATAGGCCACCCAATCTCAGGGTGCATGAAGCGGAGTTATGGTGCATGAGAATAGAAGGCCCCCCTCACTCAGTGAGTCCATTATGATCAGCACGTGTGTCGGAGAGCAGGGATCGCCACTCCTATTAGAGGAGAGAGGAAAAGGCAGCGATCACTGCCGAAGAAGGAGGAGATGACGAGGATCGCCGTCAGGATGAGTGTGAGGGAAAGTGGAGATGGGGATCGCGGTCTAGAAGGAGGAGTGGAGACAGGGATCGCCGTCAGAGAGAGGGAGTTCGAAAATTGATGCTATCAGAGGGAGTGAAGGAGGAGGGGAGGACAGGGATCCGTCCAAGAAGGAGGAGAGGAAAATGGGGATCACCATTCGAAGGAGAGGGAAAGACCGAGATCTCCGTCTGAATAAAGGAAAGGCGGGTATCGCCATTAGATGGTTGGGGAGTGAGAAAGAGGGAGGGATTTTTTTTGAATGAATAAATAAAGCTACTAACCTAAAAAAGGAGACAAACTACCCTACATTTGAAGGCATCGGGAGAAAGAGAAAATCGTGCCATTGAAAGAGAGAACAAAGTGGGAGAGGGAATGGGTAACGCTTCAAGAGCGTTAGACGAGAGTTGAAGGATGAGGTGAGGTGAATGAGGAATAAAGAGGTGAAGCAGGCCGTGTGTGGTCTATGAATGGTGAAGGTGCGTCGGGTCTTGATGGCTTCTCGTGCTGTTTCTTTAAAACTTGTTGTGGGCCATCATTTCAGCTGATGTTATTGCTGCTGTTAGAGGTTTCTTTATGGGGTTCCTTTACCAAGAGGTGTCAGCTCCTCCTCATTGCCATTATCCCTAAGGTTCCACATCCATCATCCTTCGGGGATTTCAGACCATAAGCTTGTGTAACTTCTGCTTTAAAATCATCTCCAAAATTCTGTACCCATCTCACAGATATCTTACCTCTCATTTTTCTGAGGAGCAGAGTGCTTTTGTCAAAGGTTAGAAATATTGTTGATAATATTCACTCTCTCAACCAGCTTATTCAGGATCTTGGTAGGAAGACTTGTGGTCACAATGTCATTCTCAAGTTAGATATAATGAAGGCATATAATAGAGTTGAATGGGATTTCTTATTTGCAGTCTCTCGCGGAGTTCGGTTTTTGTACAGAATCATTTCCCATATTGGCATGTGTGTTTCCAATTGTTGGTTTTCCATTATCTTCAATGGAACCTCAGTTGGTTACTTAAATCTTCTAGAGGTTTGCGTCAAGGTGACCCTTTAGCTCCAACCCGTTTTATCATCATGGAAAGGCTCTTAGCAGGGGGTTAAAGCATATCCAATCTTCTGTTCCTCTTATTCCCTTTGCGAGTCCCAGGAACTGTCCGCCTATCTCACACTTGCTTTTTGCGGATGACACATTGATTTTTAGCAATGGTCAAAGATCTAATATCCTGAAGTTGCTAAGCGTTCTTGTGTAGCTATGAGCATGCTCTGGGCAGAAAATTAATGTGGGTAAGAGTAGCTTCATCTTATCTCCCAAGGCTTCTATTTCTTAGGCTAAAACGATCTCTACCATCACGGGTTTCACCAGCAGAAGGGTGCATTTCGCTATCTTGGGGTCCCCATCAGGTGTGGAAGAACAAGAGTTTCCGATTATAAGTTCCTCATCGATAAGGTAAATGTTAAGATTAAGATGATTTCATGGAAATTTAAATTTCTATCTCAGGCCGGCAGGGCTACCCTTATTAATCAGTTCTTAATGCCATCCTATATACCTTGCTGCTGCTACCTCCATCCCTAAAACAATAGTCAACCACATTGAGAAGTCTTGTGCTAATTCTTTTGGAATGGAACTGATGGTACTCGTCGGAGGCATTGGATTTCCTGGGACATTATCCACCGTCCTATTTTTGAAGGAGGGCTTAACATTAAGAGTGTTTGGCCCCTTTAACTTGCTTTGGCAACAAAGCAATTATGGAGTATTTATCATGGCTCCTCCATGTGGGCTAGATACGTAAGAATCAGATTTAAGGTTGAGGGTGGAGAGCTTTTTTCAAACTCCATTCCTCATGGCATGCCTAGAGTGGTTTTCACTATTGCTCAGCAAACTATTTTTAGCAATTCCAGATGCATTATTGGTGATGGTAGGAGGGTGGACTTTCTGAAGCATGTCTGGATTGGGCAAGCCCCGCTAAGCGATATGCTGTCCACTCCTTATACTGGACTTGCTATTACTGTTCGTGAGGTTGTTGAAAACGCTGATCATCCAATTCGCTACCTAATTCCCAGCGCCAATATTCTTCAGGATATTAAGCTTCTTGATCAAGAAGACTGCTACATGTGGACTGCTTCTCCTGGTGGTTCCTTCACAACTTCTTCTGCTTATAATATTCTTTCTCTGCATGGGGTGGAAAGGAAGCCTTGGTTCGCTTGGCATCACACTTTCTATAAGCGTGCCTCCTTTTTCTGTTGGAAGCTTTTATATCGAGCTATTCCTGTGGATTCCCGTATCTCTGATCAGGGTGTTGCTATTGTCTCCCGTGTTCTTGCTGTACCATCCCTTGCTCTGAAGACTTGAACCACTTGTTCATCTCTAGTGAATTGGCGCGTAGCCTGTGGAGGTGGTTGCCCCCATCATGGATATTAACGTGTCAAGCTATGCCAACATAACGACCCGCCTTTGGCAGATCTTGTGCCATTGCAATCCTTCTACGCCTTCGGGCTTACCTCCCTATACTCCTCCATGTTGGTTATCTAGGAATTAATCGTATTGTTCGTAATATTCGATACATGGTCACTTCGTCCCTTGAGATGCAGGTTTTTAAGAGTCGCTCTCCTGATAAGTACCTCAAGGATCTCCAGTCTTTTTGTTTATTTCCTACAATCAAGAGAGGTCTTTCAAGTTTGTCAGGTGGATCCCATCCGACACTGGTTTGGTTCTTAATGTTGATGGGGCTAGTAAGGGGAACCTGGGTATCTGTGGGGGAGGCGGGTGTATCAAGGACAGTTCTGGCAATCTCTTGTTCGCTTTTGCTCAATATTATGGTTTTGGTTGTAGCTTGGTGGCTGAGGGCGTGCCCTGTGCGATGGCCTTCGCTTGGCGTCTGAATATGGTTTCCCGCTGTCCTTGATCTGCTCAGATTCGGTCACTCTTGTCAACTCCATTATTTCCAACAAATCTCCTACTTGGGATTGCCTACACTGGTGGCTTGTAGCTTGCTCTTACATTCATACTTCTCATGTCAAGGTGGTTCACACTTATCGACAAGCGAATTAGGTGCCGATGCTTTGGCTAATGTTGGTTGTAAGATTGTTAGTAATCAAATTTTCTTTTCTTCTTCTTCTTTACCTCGTGAATGTATTGGTCCTCTCACTCTGGACTGGTCTGGAATTCCTAATTTAAGGCCAGATTAGCTGGGGTATGCCCCTGTGCTCTTGTACTTATATTAATCCTTATAATAATTTTGGCCCAGGTTGCCCTCACTGGTGGAGTGAGAACATTCTCCCCTCTGGGGGAGGGTGCACTCTCCTAGTTTGAGGCCCTGAGGACCACTTTTACCAAAAAAAAAAAAGAATGAGGAATAAAGGAGAATTTAGAAACAAGGTTGAATATATGGAATATTTGGGGGGCCAGGAATGCCTTGGCCAGAGCTTATCTACAGTGTTGTCATCTTCATATAACAGATCCAGTTCTCCAACATCTTCATCGTTGTAGCACCCCGAAAATTTTAATTACATAAAAATTCAAATAAATAGAAATAAATAATTTCCATAATATCGGAGTATTTAAAACATACGTACCATTATCGTATGTGCTAAAACACATCGGAAAATTTCGTAAAAATATAAATCAACCCTAAACATTATTACTAAATGTTTCACAAAGAAATTTGTGCCAAGAAATATCAGATCATCCAAGTTTAAAGTGTTTCGCGACTTATTATCGTAATCATGAATAAGTCATACGTACGTGGATGAGTCAGAAAATTAAATAAAAATCATATATGGACTTCAAATAATATCCTCTAATGACCCCTCAAGAAATTTGGTTCAATAAAAAAATCATTTGGGCTAGGTTTGAGAGTTATTGTGACGATTATTTAAATAAGGAAACAAGTCGGATAACCGTTAACACGGAAATACGACGCAATCAAAAATAAATAAAAGTGTTGGGGAGACTTCCAACATTATATATTGATGACCCATTATTATAATTGGGTCAGTGAGCAACATTTGGCCCAAAAATCAAATAATCTAGAAAATACATAGAAATTCGTAACCATAAATAAGCTGAAATTAAAAAGAGGCAATTAGAGTTGAATTGGGATGCAATCATGCATTCATGGCAACCCAAATTCGTGCCTAACTATGAGGGGAGGTTTCCTAATGCCTCACACACTCAAAGGGAGGAGGAAATCATCAAAAATAGGAAACCAAACATGCCAATCCCGAAACTCCTTTCTATTTATAATAGGACTCCTAAACACCATGGTTACTTAAATACTCTTACCCAAACCCTAGGAACGAATTAGAGAACTTGATAGGGTCGTGTGGAGGAGCTCTTGGTGGCTGAGGAGCTGTGGAACGACCACAAGAAGCCGTTCTTCTTCCCCTTCTCGTTTGCTGCGACCTGCACAAACCACCCTCTTGAAGTCGACCAAAGGTGAGTCAAACCTAAACCAAACCTTGCAAGGCCTATAACCCTGGAAAGAGGGTCAAGTCTACATTCTAACACAAGTGGATGCCCAAATTCCATGCAGTATACATGGAGTAGTAAGCGTTTTCCTCCAGTGGTCTGAACACGGGTTTTCTGGAATAACGGGACTTCTTCAACCAAAAGGTAGGTGTTCTCGGCTAAAACTTAACATATCCTATACCAATATGTAGAGCATCAAGTTAACTTTCATTTCCCACTGTTTTCACCGCATTCATCATCTAGTAGATCTTGATTATAAGCATTTTTCCAAAGTCGCGCACTGTTAGAGCTTTTCCGTTCTTAATATGTTGCATGTGTTCAAGACCAAATTAGAGAAAACTCATAACATGAACGATATTCTACTAGTTATCCTCGTCAGGTTTCATGTTGAACGTTTTGTCTAAATATCATTAGTTAGAGATTTATAAGTGTGGTAATAGGGTTGCTGCATAAAACTACGTCTTCAAGTTACCCTTGGTCTGACCTTGTGTTCCCGTGATCAAAGCCTATCGAAACCATCTTTATTGTTCAATTCCGATTTACTGGAAGTACCCTAGTATGTCTAGGTTATTTTAAAACTGGTTTCGTTATTTTTCACATACCGTGCAATTTGTTCTCTATTTTAGAACAACCCTATGTCAAAAAAAGGAAAGACAGGTCCGCAATCCAAGGCACTGTCCTTGCTCTGTCCGAGCCAGGCGGACCCTGTGAACACGACGGCCCGATATGTCACTTTCAGAGGATTGATTGCGACATACCCCTTGTCGCTTTCTCTAGGCGACATGCGCTCTGTCACTATCTACCTGCCTGATCTGACTTCCCTGTCGCGATGCTTACACACCTGTGTCGCCTTCTAGGCCCGACCTGTCGCCTTCCTTACATGAGCCTGTCGCGATCTGACCCCGACCTGACAACACCCTGTCGCCTTCCTTATATGGCTATGTCGCGATCTCAGGATTTTTACCAGAAACCCCATGTTTTCTTACAAATTTTCCGCATATACCGCGTGGTCTGTTTAAACGTGATAATCACTGTGTAAGTTGCATGTCTTGGGTCTGATCATTACATGATTGTTATTTAAGGCTTAAAATGATTAACCCATTTAAAAAACTTTAATTACATGAATGCTATTCTAAGTGCTCCTTAAATGTTATGATCCATTCATATTTCTTGTGATTAAATCTTCCTACTGTTCTACCATGTTTAAATGATAATGGTTATCATAAAATCTTGCAAACCATGATTAGTTAAAGTGCATAGTTTTATTCCATGTTATCTTGTCAAGTGCTTCCTGCGAGTTTGAGACCGATGGTTTGTGAATTGAGACACGCGTACCGCACTACACACTAGCACTATTAGGCAGCCTTTCTTGGGAAATTGGAAACTCTCTACCGGTTATTCCGAATCGGTTGACTAGCGACCTT
The DNA here is from genome assembly GCA_014218235.1 of Colocasia esculenta. Classification (NCBI taxonomy): domain Eukaryota; kingdom Viridiplantae; phylum Streptophyta; class Magnoliopsida; order Alismatales; family Araceae; genus Colocasia; species Colocasia esculenta. The sequence continues at coordinate 68,076,444 of CM024758.1, forward strand.
TTCACCAAGGCCTCCGTAAATCTCCTCTGACCATGGATTCCCACATGGCCGACGAGTTGGTTGTACCATTGAAATTCCCTAGAGATAGCATGCTCTTCCTTTCTCTTCTTGTTCTCGTGAGTGAGACTTACAAACTGGACTAAAGCCATTAATGTAAAGATTGAACGAAAGTATAAATCGTACCGTTATGCTGCCGAATTTATCTCTTGACCATTGTACTCGTGAAATCATGTTCCATTACTTATTACTTGTTCTCCTCATCATCATGAACATGACATTACACATGCTTACTTATTGAAACTCTCATTGGAAATTATAAATGACTGGGGTATCTACATTTAAAAATTTAAGTGAGATGCTGACAGGGCACGGCGTGTGTCCAAGGGCTCCAATCTAGCCGCAATGACGGCGAGTCATAGATATACTGTTAACCATGGGGTATAATGATTACTGGCGTTGCATCTGCGCTGGGAAAATCGTGCGTGCGTGTTGAATGATAGATACAATACCACATACACGTGACCTAGTGTACATTCTTGATGGATCTTTTGTGTCTACGTGACGGATTAGTGTTACTTGATCGTGCTCGTACATTCTTGCTTGCTTGCTTGCATGATATGGCCATCCTGCATTTAATGCAATTAGTGATATCTTGCGTTCTTGACATCACGTGAATTCTTGCGTGCTTGTACAAAGTGATCTATTACTAGTTCTATCTTGTCATCTTGTTCACAAATCTCGTTCTATCATAATCACTCTCTCTAGCTTGTTTTATATTTCATGTTTTAACGTGTTTTATTCGTACTTGCATATCATTCATCGTACTTGCCTAGTTCTAAAATGTTAATCACTTATATCATTGCCACACATTGAGATATAAATCCTACTGGCTAGTTTGCTCATTCCCTACTTTTACCCAATCTAGGTGACCATGAAGTGCAAGAGGAAGAGCAAGTCGAGGATGGGAATGCGTCCGAGTGAAGAGCGTTCCAAATATGAGTCTATCTATAGTTAGTTTATTTGAGTGTTAGAACAATGTAGTAGGAAGTGAGGTAGTATGTACTTTTGCTTTTATTGAGTCTTAGTCCTGTAATAGTTCCATTTGAAATACAATGAGTTGAGATTTGAATACAATTTATATTGAGTTCAACATATGGGCCCTATTATGATGTTGTGTTGATACACATTTAGTGCGTGCTAGCTAGAGGCATTTGCCGACTGTCCACGTCACGAGATATCGACTCGAATTATTTGAAATAATATCCGCTACGTAATTCTCAGGACGTGACAGTTAAGTGGTATCAGAGCCTAGGATTACCAAATAGGATATGTCTCAGGGATAGGAGATACCTATGGAACCTAGGTATTGGAAATTAAATATAGTACTGGTGAGAATGGGTAGAGACTGGGAATATGTTAGAAGGAACTAAACACTCCTACCCATGGACTCTTAAAATAAATCTACAGACATTAATTGGTTTCCATCCTTTTTCTCAGGAACCAAATGAATACTACGGGTGGCCATAGGTGTAAATGTTGGACTAGCATCCACGATGACTGAAACAAGTTAGAGAAATTAAATCTGGAACCAACTCATGGATAATAATTATCAGGATCCAATTAATGATCTATGAATTTGGGGACCAAATTCTCTTAAGTGGAGGAGGGTGTAGCACCCCGAAAATTTTAATTACATAAAATTCAAATAAATGGAAATAAATAATTTCCATAATATCGGAGTAGTTTAAAACATACGTACCGTTATCGTATGTGCTAAAACACATCGGAAAATTTCGTAAAAATTATAAATCAACCTAAACATTATTACTAAATGTTTCACAAAGAAATTTGTGCCAAGAAAAATCAGATCATCCAAGTTTAAAGTGTTTCGCGACTTATTATCGTAATTCATGAATAAGTCGTAAAATCATTATCACACGTACGTGGATGAGTCAGAAAATTAAATAAAAATCATATATGGACTTCAAATAATATCCTCTAATGACCCCTCAAGAATTTGGTTCAATAAAAAATCATTTGGGCTAGGTTTGAGAGTTATTGTGACCGATTATCTAAATAAGGAAACAAGTCGAAAAACCGTTAACACGGAAATACAACGCAATCAAAAATTAAATAAAAGTGTTGGGGAGACTTCCACATTATATATTGATGACCCATTATCATAATTGGGCCAATGAGCAACATTTGGCCCAAAAACCAATAATAAAGCTAGAAAATACATAGAAATTCGTAACATAAATAAGCTGAAATTAAAAGAGGCAATTAGAGTTGAATTGGGATGCAATCATGCATTCATGGCAACCCAAATTCGTGCCTAACTATGAGGGGAGGTTTCCTAATGCCTCACACACTCAAAGGGAGGAGGAAATCATCAAAAATAGGAAACCAAACATGCCAATCCCGAAACCCTCCTTTCCTAGTTGTAATAGGACTCCTAAACACCATGGTTACTTAAATACTCTTCACCCAAACCCTAGGAAAGAATTTAGAACTTGCTAGGGTCGTGTGGAGGAGCTCTTGGTGGCTGAGGAGCTGTGGAACAACCACAAGAAGCCGTTCTTCTTCCCCTTCTCGTCTGCTGCGACCTGCACAAACCACCCTCTTGAAGTCGACCAAAGGTGAGTCAAACCTAAACCAAACCTTGCAAGGCCTATACCCCTGGAAAGAGGGTCAAGTCTACGTTCTAACCCAAGTGGAATTACCAAATTCCATGCAGTATACACATAGTAAGCGTTTTCCTCCAAGTGGTCTGAACACAGGTTTTCTGGAATAACGGGACTTCTTCAACCAAAAAGGTAGGTTTTCTCGAGCCAAACCTTAACATATCCTATAAAAATGTGTAGAGCATCAAGTTAACATCCTTTCCCACTGGTGTCATTGCATTTCATCTAGTAGATCTTGATTTATAAGCATTTTGCCAAAGTCACGCACTGTTAGAGCTTTTCCCCGTTCTTAATATGTTGCACATGTTTTAAGACCGAATTAGAGAAAACTCATAACATCAAAGTTATTCTACTAGTTGTCCTCGTCAGGTTTCATGTTGAACGGTTTGTCTAAATCTCATTAGTTAGAGAGGTATAAGAATGGTAATAGGGTTGCTGCATAAAACTACGTCTTCAAGTTACCCTTGGTCTGACCTTGTGTTCCCCGTGATCAAAGCCTATCGAAACCATCTTTATTGTTCAATTCCGATTTACTGGAAGTACCTAGTATGTCTAGGTTATTTTAAAACTGGTTTTGTTATTTTTCACGCACCGTGCAATTGTTCTCTATTTTAGAACAACCCTATGTCAAAAGAAGGAAAGACATGTCCGCAATCCAAGGCATTGTCCTTGCTCTGTCCGAGCTAGGCACGGACCCTGTGAACGTGATGGCCCGATATGTCGCTTTCAGAGGATTGATTGCGACATACCCCTTGTCGCTTTCTCAAGGCGACATGCGCTCTGTCGCAATCTACCTGCTTGATCTGACTCCCGTCGCGATGCTTACACACCTGTATCGCCTTCTGGGCCCGACCTGTCGCCTTCCTTACATGAGCCTGTCGCGATCTGACCCGACCTGAAAACCCCTGTCGCCTTCCTTATATGGCTATGTCGCGATCTCAGGATTTTTACCAGAAACCCCTGTTTTCTTACAAATTTTCCGCATATACCCGAGGTCTGTTTAAACGTGATAATCACTGTGTAAGTTGCATGTCTTGGGTCGGATCATTACATGATTGTTATTTAATGGCTTAAATTGATTAACTCATTTAAAAAGCTTTAATTACATGAATGTTTATTCTAAGTGCTCCTTAAATGTTATGATCCATTCATGTTTTGTGATAAATCTTCCTACTGTTCTACCATGTTTAAATGATAATGGTTATCATAAAATCTTGCAAACCATGATTAGTTAAAGTGCATAGTTTATTCCATGTTATCTTGTCAAGTGCTTCCTGTGAGTTTGAGACCGATGGTTTGTGAATTGAGACACGCGTACCGCACTACACACTAGCACTATTAGGCAGCTTTTCTGGGAAATTGGAAACTCTCTACCGGTATTCCGAATCGGTAGACTAGCGACCTTTTCACCAAGGCCTCCGTAAATATCCTCTGACCATGGATTCCCACATGGCCGACGAGTTGGTTGTACTCTTGAAGTTCCCTAGAATAGCGTGCTCTTCCTTTCTCTTCTTGTTCTGTGAGTGAGACTTACAAACTGGACTAAAGCCATTAATGTAATGATTGAACGAAAGTATAAATCGTACCATTTTGCTGCCGAATTTATCTCTTGACCATTGTACTCGTGAAATCATGTTCCATTACTTATTACTTGTTCTCCTCATCATCATGAACATGACATTACACATGCTTACTTATTGAAACTCTCATTGGCCATTATAAATGACTGTGGGTATCTACATTTAAAAATTTAAGTGAGATGCTGACAGGGCACGGCAGTGTCCAAGGGCTCCAATCTAGCGCAATGACGGCGATTCATAGATATACTGTTAACCATGGGGTATAATGATTACTGGCGTTGCATCTGCGCTGGGAAAAATCGTGCGTGCGTGTTGAATGATAGATACAATACCACATACGTGACCTAGTGTACATTCTTGATGGATCTTTTCTCGGTGTACATTAGTGTCTATGTGCCGGATTAGTGTTACTTGATCGTGCTCGTACATTCTTGCTTGCTTGCTTGCATGATATGGCCATCCTGCATTTAATGCAATTAGTGATATCTTGCGTTCTTGACATCACGTGAATCTTGCGTTCTTGTACAAAGTGATCTATTGCTAGTTCTATCTTGTCATCTTGTTCACAAATCTCGTTCTATCATAATCACTCTCTCTAGCTTGTTTATATATCATGTTTTAACGTGTGTTTTATTCGTAGTTACATATCATTCATCGTACTTGCCTAGTTCTAAAATGTTAATCACTTATATCATTGCCCGCACATTGAGATATTAATCCTACTGGGCTAGTTTGCTCATTCCCTACTTTTACCCAATCTAGGTGACCATGAAGTGCAAGAGGAAGAGCAAGTCGAGGATGGGAATGCGTCCGAGTGAAGAGCGTTCCAAACATGAGTCTATCTATAGTTAGTTTATTTGAGTGTTAGAACAATGTAGTAGGAAGTGAGGTAGTATGTACTTTTGTTTTATTGAGTCTTAGTCCTGTAATAGTTTCCATTTGAAATACAATGAGTTGAGATTTGAATACAATTATATTGAGTTCAACATATGGGCCCTATTATGATGTTGTGTTGATACACATTTAGTGCGTGCTAGCTAGAGGCTTATTTTCCGGCTGTCCACGTCACGAGATATCGACTCGAATTATTCGAAATAATATCCGCTGCGTAATTCTCAGGACATGACAACCATTCCCAAGCAACTATCGCTTGGAGGTGATTCCTGGCGAGGGCTCCACTAACTCTGCGATTTCTGGGGGCCAAGTGAGATCGCCATCCCAAAACAGCCAACTGAAATCAATGTTAGGTCTTCCAGATCAAACCATCTGCGCCATTCTGCTTAAGGATCATTTGTTTCCTTCTTTGTCGAGTCTCAGTGCTTCCAAGGCTTGGTATGTGAGCATTGGCGTCATATGGCTAGCAAAATGATGCTCATGGACTTCGTCGTCGGTGAGGTCTACCCCTATTACAATGGTGTCATATCCCGACTGGAGGGTCCTTTGATAAAATGATAATATAATGACCATGTGAGTGGTTGCCAGACTGACTTCTGCATGGATAAGAAAGCGGTCCATGGCTGGACTTCTTCTTGTAACCAAGACCGTGTCTTGTAACCTGTTTGGAGTTGGAAATGATCCGGGTTTCCCTGGAGGTGAGCTCCAAGCCCTTTTTCTGGTTGATAGTCGATTTTGAACATAATATTCCAACCCTTTTTGTCTGACAGAGTGGCCCTTTTGGCAGCCGCCACAGATGGAGACACTATTTGGCGACTAGAAGAGAAAGTATATGCCCTTGGATAATTCACATCAAGTATAGAGATAATGGGCTTGCTATAGGGCCAAACTGCCGACATAATCTATTTAATGGCTTCAACTATATGTTGTGTGGCCGCACTTTTAACTTTGACGATCTGTCATTGGAATGAGAATTTCAAACATTGATGGGCTATAGAGGGGACTGCCCCTAATGCCTCAATCCATGGACGGACAAGAATAGCTTGAAAGTAGGATCAATGTCAAGCACATAGAAGTCTATAGTCATCACGAGTGGCCCCAATTTGCTTGTAGAGAGACTATACCATGGTAGGGTCGCTTGGAGGTATCATATGCCGCAATAGTGGTAGGAGTTGACTGTAAGCAGCATTCAGATATGTTGCATGACCGAAGAGTGATAAGAGGGCACACATTTATTGTTGCTCCAGTGTCTCTAGGGCGGCATCAATGGCCACTTTGTTTATTGTCAGAGTTACACACAGAGGCATTCGCCTTGCCTCAAGAGGAGCTAGTTCACTGTCGAAAAAAGTGATTGTTAGCCTCTGGTAACAATCGATAGGACCGATGGTAATGTCTCTGAGGTCATATCCTCACTGACCATGACCCTTTGCAAAAAGATCCTCAAAGCATCCTGATGGGTCTGAGACCTCTTAATTAGTTCGAGGAAAGAAATCTTGGCAAGAGTCTAGTCCAGATGCTTCAGAATATTATACTGAGTGCCTGGGACCAGGTCTGCCTCTTCAACGTCTGCTATTGTTGTTGGTTGTTGGGGTGGAGTTGTGGGTCGGTTGACCCAGGCATAGACATAGATGCATTGGGATACATATGGTAAAACATTCTCTCGTTCCAGAGGGTGAGGTGTTTGTAGTGGAGGTGGGGTGGTGCTGATGATGGATGGGTTGACTATTATTGGCGTTAGCGTGGGGGGAAGCGGGATGTTGATGGGTGATGGACTGATGGGTGGTATGATGGGAGTGTTGCGTAGCGGTGAGGTGATTGTGGCAATGGTCGATGTGGTGGAGGTGATGGTGGTATGGGAGATAGCCAATAATTGGCTTACTTCATGTTCATCATCGTAGGCCAAGCGGCGGTTGGTGGTGGATGGTGGACAATGGGATTAACTTGAGCGGGTGGTAGAGGTGGTGGAGCAGGTTGATGATTTGGAGAGGGTTGGTGTTGCGGTATAGGGTTTCGGACTATGTCGAGATCATGAGCTGGTTGCTGTGACTGTTGTGGTTGCTGGAACTGGTGTTGGAATTGTTGCTGCTAGAATTACTATTGGAACTACTGTTGCTGTGGTGGTGGCTGCTGTCGCCTCTACTTCTGCTACTGTTGTCTCTACCTTTGTTGATCCCTCAAGGTCTGAATTAACCTCTTCATCTCTTCCCAATCAATTTGGGGTTGTTCATGAACATCATATATAATGTCCCTGAACTAAAAGCATGGTGCCGGTGATATATGCAATACTTGGTTTGATCCACTGCCATGTTCCAGTTGGCCTTTTCTGGAGGAAGTTTAAGGGCATTGAGAGACACGAGGGCTGTAAATATGTCGGACAAACTCTTAGGGATAGGAGGGTACTAAGCTCTCTTGGGACCATTGAGTTTCCTAGGAGCATAGCCATTCTGAGGTGGAGGGACTTGGTTGTATTGGCGTTGCTCCTGCTGAGGGTTTTGAGCTTCAGGAGGTGGTGGCCTATGGCCTATTGTTCCATGGTTGCTGAGGAGGTTGGTTGTAGGTTGGTCTACCCACTTGGCCTTGAGGGTGATTGACTGCACCTACTTGTTCATTGGTTTGAACCCCTTCAGTGACAGGACCCTGTAGTTTCTTGGGTAGCGAGATTTTGGATTTTCAAACATGGAGTCGATAGGCGAGTCTTTGAGTTGGGTTTGGATGAAACGGGCTCGACTATAGAGTTGGTGCATGGTGGTGATATCATTCATGGCCAAGATGGATCGGTAGGTAGGTGTAGCATTGGCAATCAAAAGCTCGACTTTCTCCTCCTCCGACATGGGGCAGTGGACCGTTGCAGCTAGAGCACGCCAACGGTCAGCATAAACCACAAATTATTCATCGGCTTTCATCTTTTCAGCCACCAAATCTACAAAAGAATATTCGGGTCCAACCTGATCTTGGAACTATTGAAGGAACTTTTCTTGTACAATTTGGAAGCCCTCAGCTTCCTCCGGTGGCAGGGGGTAGAACCACTCGAGGGCTGGCCCATCTAAGGACTTCCTGAACAAGTACGCCATGAGATGGCGATCATACTTGTGGGAGCCGACTCATATAGAAAATCCTTGATATGTACGTAGGGGTCGCCTACCCCAGAGTATCGTCTATAGATAGGGAGCTCTAACTGAGGCGGAACCCAGAGATGCTGGTAAGAGGGGAGAGAGAGGATGTCGGCAACCTTCCGAGGGCCCAGTTGCCTTCAGAGATCATGCAGCTCACTTTTCATAGATGCCCACTCTGTAAGGAAGTCGGAAGGGGATGAGGTGTGATGAACAAGGACAAGGTGCGAGGACCCTCCTTATATCGTTACAATTATACCAATCCACGTCGGTATAGTGAGTCCTGTCACAGTGGGACATTTACCCAACACTAGTACACATGGCTGAGATGCTCATAAATATAGATACGGAGTAGCGGAAGTAAAAGAACTACTTGTCATTTCATTTCATCATCAACATTTAACATACATGGTTCGAATAACAATTTTAAGAGAACTAAAGTCCCATAAATAAAATACTAAAATCAGATTACATAGCTCATCTACAATTACATAATAGTTATATTACAATTCCTCATTACGTACTATGAAAGCAAAAGTCACAACGTCGACTCCACAAGCTACTCGCCATGCTCGGAGTCACTCTCCACTGTCTCCTCCAAAGGTGTCGGGTCACCAACTAAACCTGTATGCCGAAGCAAGGAGTGAGTCTAAAAGACTCAGCAAATAACTCCATACACATCATTCATGCATACATCACAGTAGGTTCTACATTCCAATTCACGAAGCAAAACATATAGCATGCTTGAACATTGATAATAGACAACCTATCATGGTATTTCTACAAAATTTAAAACATATGGTACATGACTTAAGACATTCCAAAATAAATATCCTATCACATGCTTACTACTACTCATTCAATCACATTAAGCTACAACATGATAGCAACTAACATGGGATTCTACATGCATAAAAGGAAACATTCCTATCATGGTTTCTACACATTCTTGCACATGCACACTATCATTTCATACACTTTAAGGTTGCTGTTATAACATTATTTCACATTAACATATCATGGATCACAAATTCACAATCTAACACATTGGTTTCACATGTTTGCACAATTACTCATTCACATAGTTCTCTTTTACACATTGCACGTTTACACATATTCACACTTCACAATTTACAATATTCACATTCACATTTCACAATTTAGTGCCGTGACACATAGTCCAAACCACCATTAGAAGGACACATCACATAATACATACACATAGACGCCACCTAGGCAACACAGTGACGACTCTTGGACTGCGCAGACGGGAGAATAAGTCTCCACCCTAACCAGTGGTACTTGTCCACCTCCAGGATTTCATCCTAATGTCCTTGGATCTTAACACATTGAACCTTCTCATGGGGACTTTTCCATGGTATGGTTCCACGGCCCTTATGGAAGCAGTGTCACACATGGCACATTCTTACACATTACACATTCTAATTTTAACACACATATTACACATGATATACACATATCTTTACATTTTTCACTTATACACAGGCTTTGTTTTCCTATTCATGATACTACTGCTGACAGAAATCAAACATTCAGTACCTTACACTAATCAGGTTGAAACATACATAATCAACCATGTTCATATTAGCATGCGTTGAACACTCGTTTTGCATGGAAATTTCATAGAGCACTCTAAAGTTATCCAAATAACTTGAGAATTAACCACAGACTAATTTTAGGTTTATGATCACACATGCAAATTTTCATATTTTTCTAATCATATTACATTTACAAAATTAAAACATTCAATCTCATGCCATTTATAATTCAATTTATCATGGAACATAACATGAATATTTGATTTGACCATTCACAGGTCTGTACCTATCATTCATAATGTCACAGAAATTTTCCCCGAAATTTTGCACAACATGCAATTTTCTGAAGTTTTAAAACAATCTAGGCATGCTCTCTATTTTTAATACAGAAATTATAACAAGTTTCATAATCATGGGAAAATTCCCAAATTTTCGGAACATGGACTGTCATGCATTTACATATCTGGAAATTTATGGAAGTCAAATTACACATGGATCATGCAAACAGTAAGCTACCATACCCATGATCTTCATTTCACATGCATTTCACCTAATTCTAACAACTTAGATAAATCACAGAAAAGTATAAAAGTCACAAACACATTCCATTAACCATATTACTTAACATATAGTGTTTACAATATATCCTCATGCGAAAACACATCGGAAATTTATCATATAGGAGGAGAGAACAGCTCACTGTTCTGTCCTGAAGAACTTAACGGCACAGTCTGCCATTAAAGGAGATTAACGACAATATCGTTGGCGCTAATCGAAGAGCTTGACAGCAAGGGATCTTGCCGTCAAGTTCCGTCGTGCAAAAAGACGGACCGAGCTCCAAATACAAGAGAATGGGGGAAATCCAGGACACGAAAAAATCTCATAAAAATGATAGAAACCTCCTAGACACATACATGGACGAAGTGGGTGGGTTACTTGCCTCTTGTAAAATCTCCAAAGGGGTGAAAATGGGCGATGAAGCTCTCCTTAGGCAGTCCCAAGAAGCCTCCAAAACACCTTCACTCCGTCTTCTATGGTGTTGTAGCTTCCAGTCTGAGGTTGGGGAGGCCTCCTCCTATGTCCAAGCTAGCTTCTAGTCACTGTAGATCACCGGATGAAGCTCCAATCACCAGATCTGAGCTCTCAAGGCTCAGGTTTTCTCACAGGGCTTAGGGTTTCTCTTCTTCTCCTTGCAAAGAGCGAAGAGAGGGTCTTGGGGTTGCAAAAAGGGGTTTGTTTATAGGAGAGAGACCTCTCAACTCACGCAGGGGTTGATGTGAAGGCTTGAGAGATGTTGGGGACGTCTCCCCAATGGTTGAGATAGCTTGCCCATGAAATTTCGGGGTCTGCTGCGCACTGAGTTTCAGAGAGCTAGACATCGACATCCATGGTCGCCTACTGAAGTGTTAGCATCCAACGATATGGACGTTGACTCACATGGACGTCCACCGATGTTGACGCCAATTGGCCCTTCGACTAGAGCTTAAAAACATGCAGATCCATGCTTACTCCATACATATATGTACTTGAACCTATGTAGTATAATGTATACACTACTACACCATGCAAACATCCAATATTTACAACTAATATACACATGCATACATAAGTACGACTAGCTAATATTGTACATAGATATCTACATATGCATATACAAGTTACACACCAACATGAATTCACATAAAATAGAATAAAATGACAAACAAATTCGAGGGCCTTACACCCTCTCCACCTTAAGGAAACTTCGTCCTCGAAGTTTAAACAAAACTACTCAACACGACGGGGATACTTCTTCTTCATCGCATCCTCAAGCTCCCAAGTAGCCTCCTCTCGCGAGAAGTTCTGCCATCGAACTTTCACCGACACAATACTCTTGTTCCAGATGCTGAACCTTCCGGTCAAGAATAGCCACTAGTTGCTCCACATATGATAGATCTGGCTGAATCTCCACTGGCTCGTGACTAATCACATGAGATGGATCTCGGACATACTTCCTGAGCATAGAAACATGGAAAATAGGATGAATAGTAGCTAAAGCTAGTGGTAAAGCTAGCTCATATGCCACGTTGCCCAATCGTCTGTGAATCTCATACGGGACAATGAATCTAGGGCTTAATTTACTATGCCTGCCAAACCTGACAACACCTCGAGTAGGTGAAATCTTCAAAAAGACATGCTCACCCACCTCGAACTCCAAATCCTTCCTCCTGTTGTCGGCGTATCTCTTCTGCCTATCCTACGCCGCAACAAGCCTCTTCCTAATCAACTGAATTTTATCCAAACTCTCCTAAACTAACTCCGGACCGATCAACTGCCTATCGTCGGTCTCCTCCCAACATAAAGGAGATCTGCAAGGCCTTCCATACAACGCCTCAAATGGAGCCATACCAATGCTCGCATGGAAGCTGTTGTTGTATGCGAACTCCACTAAAGGTAGATGACGCTCCCAATCATCCTTCCAATCCAGCACACACGCTCTCAACATATCCTCGAGCGTCTGGATAGTCCTCTCAGACTGTCCATCTGTCTGGGGATGAAATGCTGAACTGAGCTTCAGCTCCGAACCTAAGGCATCCTGAAGACCCTTCCACAACCTCGAAGTAAATCTCGGATCTCGATCCGAAATGATCGACTTCGGCACACCATGCAATCTAATGATGCTACTGACATACAATCTAGCCAAAGCTCTCTACTGACTGCTTCTTCTTCATAGGCAAGAAATGCGCAGTCTTCGAGAACCTATCTACAACTACCCAAATCGAGTCGTTGCCCCGTCTAGATCGAGGCAAACCAAACAAAATCCATAGTGACAGCTTCCCACTTCCACACTGGGATTTCCATCTTCTGCATAAGGCCAGATGGTCGCTGTCGCTCGGCTTCACTTGCTGGCATACTAAACACCGGGATACATAATCTGCCACGCCCTCTTCATGCCAGACCACCAAAAGGACCTCTTCAAATCCTGGTACATCTTAGTGTTACCCGGATGAATAGAGAATCGCGATCTATGAGCCTCCGCTAACACATGCTCACGGACATCTACCAAATCAGGGACACAGACACGGTGATGAAACCTAATCACATCATCCTCATCACGAGCAACGACCGCCTTGCCCACTAGCTCCTGGAGTCTCGGGTCGGCTTTCTGTTGCTCGATCACCTCATCCAAAACCGAGGATCTAAGAGATAACTGAGCTACAAAAGCCTGGCATAGCGATGGCTCTAACTCAGTCAACGCGCAAGCCGCATCCTCCAACATCTTCCAGTCCTGCTGGAGAGATGGTCTCTTCCTACTCAGGCATCAACTACGACATTCGCCTTCCCAGGGTGATACTGAAGGCAAAGTCATAGTCCTTCAAGAACTCAATCCATCTTTTCTGCCTCAGGTTTAATTCCTTTTGGGAGAAAAGATACTTCAAGCTCTTGTGGTCGGTGAACACCTCAAATCTGACACCATAAAGATAGTGCCTCCAGATCTTTAGTGCATGAACCACTGCTGCAAGCTCCAAATCATGAGTCGGATAGTTCTTCTCATGTCCTTCAACTGACAAGAAGCATATGCCACTACCCTTCCTTGCTGCATCAAAATGCAACCAAGGCCAATCCGAGACTCATCCGTGTAGATAGCAAAACCCTCTACACCGCTCGGCAAGACTAACATGGAGCTGACGTGAGCTTAGTCTTCAACAATTGAAAACTACTCTCACACTTCTCAGACCAGACAAACTTCACTCCCTTTCTGGTGAGCTGTGTCAATGGGGCGGCGATGGATGAAAATCCCTCAATGAATCGCCGTTAGTAACCAGCTAAACCCAGAAAACTACAAATCTCGAAGGGGTCTTGGGGGTCTCCTAATCCATAACTGCCTGGACCTTTGCTGGATCAACTGCTACACCAGCACCGGAGATAACATGCCCGAGGAAATGAACCTCGCGCAACCAGAAACCGCATTTGCTGAATTTAGCAATCAGCTTATGCCCACGAAGAACCTCTAACACTACACTCAAATGCTGACGGTGTGTGGCCTCATCCGGAGAGTAGACCAGCACATCATCAATGAACACTACAACAAAGCTATCTAAATAAGGCCTAAACACACCATGTTCATGAGATCCATGAACGCTGCAGGGGCGTTGGTCAATCCGAAAAGAAGAACCAAAAACTCATAATGTCCATAACGGGATCTAAATGTCATCTTGGACACATCCTCACTCCGAATCCTCAACGATGATAACCAGATCGCAAATCAATCTTAGAAAAGACTGATGCATCTTGCAACTGGTAAAACAAATCATCAATACGAGGTAAGGGATACCTGTTCTTCAATGTCACTTGTTTAGCTTCCTGTAATCGATGCATAACCTAAGTGATCCATCCTTCTTCTTTACAAATAAGACAGGTGCGCCCTAAGGGGAACACTAGGGCGAAAAATCCCTTATCTAGCAACTCTTGCAACTGCCTCCTTAACTCGGCTAACTCGCAGGGTGCCATCCGATATGGAGCCTTTGAGATAGGAGAGGTGCCCGGAAGCAACTCTATGGTGAACTCTATCTCTCTATCCAGTGGAAATCCAGATAAATCATGGGGAAAGACGTCTGGAAAATATTGCACTACCTCGATCTTGTAAGAGTAGGTGACTCATCAGCCTCAGGTACTAACACCACGCTGGCAAGAAAGAGTTACAACCCTTGTTTACCATGGCATCGCCTTCATGGCAGAGATGACCAACTTTCCCGCCAAGTTCCTTGGCAAGGGATGAGAGAACTCATCCTCACTAGGAATGCGGAAAACAATCCTCTTCCACGACAATCTACAACGCATAGGCTCCTCTAGCCAATCTGACCAAGAATAGTATCAAAGTCCTTCATCTTTAGAAAGAAGAAACACCCTTAGGACT
>CM024758.1:68091267-68169034 GCA_014218235.1 Colocasia esculenta
TTTAAAGGCTTTGGGTTCTCAATTGAAGCTTAGCTCGGCGTGTCACCCTCAACAGATGGCCAGTCCAAGGATAATGATTTAGATGCTCGAGGATATGTTGAGAGCGTGCATGCTTGATTGGAAGGGCGATTGGGAGCGTCATCTACCTCTTGTGGAGTTCGCCTACAACAACAGTTTTCATGCGAGCATCAGCATGGCTCCATTCGAGGCTCTGTATGGGCGACCTTGTAGATCTCCTTTGTGCTGAGCGGAGACAGGTGATAGGTATTTGTTTGGTCCGCAGTTGGTGCAGGAACTTCGGATAAGATTCAACTTATCATGTAGAGGTTGGTTGCGATGCAAGATAGGCAGAAGAGCTACGCCGACACAGAGGAAGGATTTAGAGTTCGAGGTTGGCGAGCATGTATTTGTCAAGGTTTCGCCTACCCAAGGCGTGGTCAGGTTTGGCAGCATAGAAGTTGAATCCAAGATTCATTGTGTAACGACCCTCCTTATACCGGTATGATTTACCAATCCACGTCGATATAAAGGACATCATTACAGTGGGACCATTACCCCACACGGCATAATAGGTTGAAATGTACATGAATAACAAAAGAGTACAACAGAAATGAAATAGAATTCTTATTCCATCATCATTCACATAATTCCACAGTCTATATAGCAAAAGTAATAACAAATGTCTGCATTTTACAAGTCTATATGAATACATAATGACATTGTTCACATACTATGAAAGAAAGAGTAAACTACTCAGCACTTTACAAGTAGCTACTCCTCTCACTCGGAGTCGCTCCTCACTAAGTCCTCCTCAAGTACGGGGACACCTGTCTCACTTGTATGTTAAAGCAAGTATGAGTCTTTCAACAAGACCCAGCAACAACCTAAGGTACATCCTTACACATATCACACACATGCTATTCTTTTAGAAATGAAGGAAATACATGGGCATGCTTCATGTTAATTAAGTAAATAATGACAACCTGCACATGTTTTCTACACATAACATGTAACTGATTCATGGTTTCAAATTCTATTCATATCATTTCACAATTCTACACAAATAAAGCATGGAATTATGCACATAGTCGCAAGCCAAAAATAGCATGATATCTAATCATTTTCACATGCTTTCATAACACTTATTCACATCTTAAGCTTGCTGTTTTAATATAAAAATATCACATTCACATGGTTTCGTATCTTTTCATATGCTATCACTTTCCCATAACACTATCACATGTTCACATTTCACATATTCACATTTTTCACACTTTTACCCTTAATTTGCTGTGACACATAGTCTGAACCACCATAAAAAGGACACACATTCACATAACACATACCCATCACCTAGGCAATACAGTGATGAATCTTGGTAACTGCGCAAATCCAGAGAACCCTCTCCACCCTAACCAGTGGTACTTGTCCACCTCTAGGATTTCATCCTAATGCCCATAGGATGTCACATACACAATGAGCCTTCCATAGGGACTTTTCTACAGTACGCCTCCACAGCCTTCTATGGTAGCAGTGTCAATCTCGGCACAATTTACAAATTATCACATTTAATCACATGGTTTACATTCACTATGTGCACCAATTTAATCCTTTTCACATGCACTTAAATAAATATCCATAGCTCAGGTTATAGAACTTTACATACTGTTTCCACAGTGATAATAATCATAACAGAGCCCTAACATGCTGCTAAATGCTGAAATTTACATGATTCAAGTTAAACGCTCTTATCATGGCTGAAATGCTCTTTTAAAAGACATACAGTATTCACGGTTGTGAAAACAGTACAAGATTTTTATCACAAGGCTTCATACAGGTAATATGTCACATGCCTAATTTTTAAATTTTTGTGCAATAGTAAACTAATTTTAATAATTTAAACAGATTTCATGCTAGTTTAGCAAATTTTCACTTAAACATGGTTCACACCAGCAACTAATCTTTCCTATCCATTCTAAAACCTAAAAATAGTAACCCTAATAACATGGAAATTTTTGAAATCCTAACATGCAACGAATCCATTTATTCGGGATAAACATAGTCATAACATGCTTATTCATCAATACAGAAATTTAATTAATAATATCACGCTCATAAAATTGACAGAACCTTATGATGTGACTTACAGGCCATACCTGACAAACCCTAATTTTTACAACATGTACTTTAACCATAAGTCCGAAAATCACAGCACAGAGATCAAAACATCTGTTCTGAAAAACCTGAAGAACTTGACGGCAAGGGCCTTGCCGCCAACGGGTTAACGGCACACGATGCTGTCGTCAACTCAAGAACTGGGCGGTAACAAGGTTGCCGTCAACCGCTTGTCTGTAGAAGTGCAGACCGAGCCTGAAACAAAAAGATGAATTGGAGTTCCAAGACACGAATAAAAATCCGTAAAATTTCTGATACCTAAAGGACTTGTCTAGGGATGTTAGCCCTCGATTACTTGCCTGGAAGAAAATCTACAAGGATCAAATATTTTCTAAGAAGCCCTCCTCATCCAAGCCAAGAAGTTGCAAAATCCCCTCCCAAATCTGGTCTGTTTGCTGATGTAGATGGATCTCCTGTGTCGGGGAAGATTCCTCAATGCTTGGAGTAACTCCCAGTCGAAGTAGATTGCCGAAAGAACCCCTCACACGTCGGATCAAGCTTGCACAAGTTCTAGTTTTTCTTTCAAGAACCCTAGGTTTTTCTCATGAGCCAAAGATCTAATCTGGCCGAAAACTGGATGTTTTATAGGGCTAATGGGTCGGGGTGCGCCTAGCATTAGGTTTCCTACCGTTGGGGATACTTTCCTAATCAAGAACCCAGAGAAACGCAGCCGTTTTCAGATCTGGAATCGCAACATAAACGGAGAAGTAACGGCCACCATTGTTGTCGTTAACAGGAGGTCAGCGTCCATCGATCTGGACGTCACTCCCCTGCCCATGAAGTCAACGACACACTTGTTGCCGTCAACCTGCTGTTAACGTCAAGGGATGTTGATGTTAACAGGAATTTCGTTGGAAAATAGAAACATCTAATAACAACATACACAATATAGATACATACAATATGTACAGTATTATTTAAATACAATGTGCACAAAATTAATAAATACAATGTGTACAGAAATAACATGTTTTACATATGCACATAATAAATAAATAATTCTAATATACACAAAATTAATAAGCATAATATGAACAAAATTCGAGGGCCTTACACCCTCCCCCTAAAAGAAAACTTCGTCCTCAAAGTTAGAATGAAAATACTAACCAAACAAATGGGGATACTCTTCTTCATGGCATCCTTAAGCTCCCATGTAGCCTCCTCCCGCGAGAAGTTCCTCATAACACCTTCACGGATGCAATACCTTGTTCCTGAGGTGTCGAACCTCCGGTCTAGGATGGCTATTGGTTGCTCTACATATGACAAATCTAGCTGAATCTCCACTAGCTCGTGACTAAAAACATGCAACGGATCTCTCACATATCTCCTGAGCATAGACACGTGGAAAACTAGTGTACACTAGCTAACACTGGGGGTAAAGCTAGCTTATATGCCACGCTGCCCATCCGCCTGAGAATCTAAATTGGCCAATGAATCTTGGACTCAACTTGCTATACCTGCCAAACCTGACAACGCCTCAGGTAGGAGAAATCTTAAGAAATACATGCTCGCCCACCTCAAACTCCAAATCCTTCTCTGTTGTTAGCATAGCTCTTCTGCCTATCCGTGCCGTAACCAACCTCTACCTGATAAGCTGAATCTTATCCAAAGTCTCCTGCACCGACTTTGGACCAACAAACTGCCTATTGCCTGTCTCCTCCTAGCACAAAGGAGATCTACAGGGTCACCCATACAAAGCCTCAAACGGAGCCATGCCAATGCTTGCATGAGATTGTTGTTGTAGGCAAACTCCACAAGAGGTAGATGACGCTCCCAATCACCCTTCCAGTCAAGCACGCATGCTCTCAACATATGCTCGAGCATCTGAATAGTCCTCTGGGACTGGCCATCTGTCTGGGGATGGAACGCCGAACTAAGCTTCAGATGAAACCCAAAGCATCCTGAAGACCCTGCCACAGCCTCGAAGTAAACCGTGGGTTTCGATTAGAAATATAGACTTCGGCACACTATGCAACCTCACAATGCTGCAACATACATCCTAGCCAAACTCTCCACAGACTGCTTTTTCTTCATCGGCAAGAAATGCGCCGTCTTGGAGAAACAATCTATAATCACCTAAATCGAATCATTGCCCTTAGCTGATCTGGGCAAACCCATCACAAAATCCATGGTGATTGCCTCCCACATCCATACAGGTATCTCCATCTTTGCATACCCGATGGTCGCTGACGCTTGGCCTTCACCTGCTGGCACAATAACCACTTGGATACGAACTCGCCACATCCTTCATACCAGACCTCTAGAAAGATCTCTTCAAATCTTGGTACATCGTGGTGTTGCCTGGATGAATAGAAAACCTTGACCTGTAAGCTTCTGCTAGAACTCGCTCACGGACAACCACAACATCAGGAACACAAACTCGGTGCTGAAATTAATAACACCATCCTCATCTCGAGCAATGCCTTACATGCCCACCAACTTCTGAAGTCTAGGATCAGCTCTCTGCTACTCGACCACCTCATCTAGAACTGTGGATTAGATAGCCCAGCTGAGCCACGAAAGTCTGACACAACTGTGGTTCTAACTCAGTCATCGCACAAGCTGCATCCTTAAGCTCTTCCAATCCTGCCGAAGCAAAGACCTCTTCCTACTGAGCGCATCAGCCACCACATTCGCCTTCCCTGGATGGTACTGAAGCTCGAAGTCGTAGTCATTGAGAAACTCAATCCACCGTCTCTGCCGCAAGTTCAACTCCTTCTGCAAGAAAAGATACCTCAGACTCTTGTGGTCAGTGAACCCTCGAACTTGACACCATAAAGATAGTGTCTCCAGATCTTCGGTGCATGAACCACAGCCACTAGCTCCAAATCATGGGTCGGATAGTTACTCTCATGCTCCTTTAATTGGCGAGAAGCATATGCAACTACCTTACCATGTTGCATCAACACACAACCAAGACCTATCTGAGAAGCATCAGAATAGATGGCAAAACCCTCTACACCACTAGGCAAGATCAACATAGGTGCAGATGTAAGCCTCTCCTTCAACAACTGGAAACTATTCTCGCAATCATCAAACCACACAAACTTCACACCCTTCCTGGTTAGCTTAGTCAAAGTTCGGCGATAGATGCAAAGCCCTCAATGAATCGCCTGTAATAGCCTGCTAACCCAAGAAAACTGCGAATCTCCGATGGGTCCTTGGAATCTCCAATCTAATACTGCCTGGACCTTCGCCGATCAACTGCAACTCCATCGCCTGAGATAACATGCCCAAGGAAATGACCTCGCGCATCCAGAAATCGTACTTGCTGAACTTAGCATAAAACTTGTGCTCTCGAAGACCTCCAAAACAACCCTCAAATGCTCACATGGTGTAGCCTCATCAGGAGAATAGACTAACACATCGTCAATGAACACCACAACAAACTATCCAGATATGGCCTAAACACCCTATTATGAGGTCCATGAATGCTGCGGGGTTTAGTCAGACCAAATGGAAGCACAAGAAACTCATAGTGTCCATAACGAGTCCTAAAAGTAGTCTTGGACACATCTTCATTCTTGATCCTTACTGATGATAGCCGGATCGCAGATCAATCTTAGAGAAAACGGATGCATTCTGCAGCTGATCGAACAAATCATCAATCCGCGGCAAGGGATACCTGTTCTCACTGTCACCTATTTGAGCTTCCTATAATCAATGCACTTCTTGAGGGAACCGTCCTTCTTCTTCACGAATAATATAGGTGCACCCCATGGTGACACACTAGGGCGAATGAATCCCTTATTTAGCAAATCCTGCAACTGCTTCCTCAGCTCAGCTAACTCCACATGTGCCATCCGATATGGAGCCTTAGAGATAGGAGAGGTGCCTGGAAGCAACTCTATAGTGAACTCTATCTCCCTAGCCGATGGCAATCCAGACAAATCACCAGGAAACACATCCAGAAACTCTTGCACTACTTCAATCTCCTCAAGGGTCGGTGACTGATCGGCCTTAAGGACTAAGACCACATTGGCAAGAAAAGCATCACAACCCTTGTTTACCATGCTCATCGCCTTCATGGCGGAGATCACAAAACCTTCCCGCTAAGTTCCTTGGCAACGGATGTGAAAACTCATCCTCACTAGGAATACGGAAAGTAATCTTCTTCCCTCTACAATCCACTAGGCATAGTGCTCCTCAAGCCAATCCAGACCAAGAATGGCATCATAGTCCTTCATCTTGAGCAAGTAGAAGCACCCAAACAAGCCTCGGTCCTCAATGCACACAAGTAAAGATGGAATACACTTCCTGGTCGATACCGTACCTGCCGATGTGTGCACAGACAAAGGGACTTCTAACTCCTCTGCCGCTACTCTAGACTCTACTGCTAACTGCTTGGCAAACTGCTCGGAAACGAATGAGTGTGTGGCACCTGTATCAAACAATACCCGAGCATGCACACCCATGACTAGAACCGTTGTAAGGCCCTCGAATTTTGCCCCTTATTTAGTTTTCCGGTTGTATAGTGTTTAGATGTATTGTGTGTATAGTTATGTGTATAAATATATATACAAATGTATGTATTCTTATACATATTATATATATTGAGGTGGTGCATGTAAGATATATACATATATATATATAATATTTGTTAAATTATGTACATATGGTGTTTTTTATAATGCATTAAGCAATATATTCATGTATGTATCTAGTGTAAGCATGATATTCTGAAATCTCTGTGTTCTGGCCGAAAACCCTGTTGGCGTCAACATGAGTTGACGTTAAGGGGAGGTCAGCGTCCACATCGATGGATGTCAACCCTAGTCAGGCAGCCAAGGATCTAGACGTCTACTTCCCCAGATCTATTGCGCTTTAGATCTGGAAACGTCTGCAAAATCTTCGCTCTCTATTTTAAAAATCATCGTCCAATGGCTACAACCCCTACCTTATTAAGTCCCTGAAACCCCTAGCCTATAAAAACACCCCATCGACGGATTGAGTCCCTTTTGACTCTTTTGTCAAAACCCTAAACTTGTGCGAACTCTGAGCTTTGGACCCTTGGATCCGGTGACTGGAGGCTTCTTCCGGCATGCTACCATGACTGGGAGGGAGTCTAAACATCAAGGAAGGCTTCTCTGACGACGGTGTACCATCTCCTGCAACATAGAATCAGTTCAGAGAAGATTTGAGGGCTTCTTGGCACTAGCTAAGGAGAGCTTCATCGGCAAATCAAAACCTCTAGCGATTTTTCTAGAGGCAAGTAATCCTTGACCATTGTTCATACATACGTCTAGTAGGTCCTAGGTATTTTTCCTGATTTTTCTCGTGTCCTAGAACCCCCGTTCATTGGTATTTGGTGAACTATCTGCACTTTTCACAGACAAGAACTTAACGACAACATGTGCTGTTAAGATGTAGGGTTGGTGGCAGCCTTTGGTGCCGTTAACACTGTTGGCGGCGCCTGTGTGCTGCCAAGTTCTTCTGGTTTCTACAGAAAGTATGTTTGATCCTTGTGATTTGTTTTCCAGACTTCTGGATGTAATTACATATTGTAGATTTTATATATGGTTCAGGCATGCAGTAGGTTGTAACGTGAGGCTAGGCAAATTTCTGATTACTGTCCTAATTATTATAATTTCTATAAAAAAACTGGGGTGTGATATGATCATAGAAATTCTGAATAATTAGGTTTACTGCATATTCGATGTTTATAAAATTTCTGTACACTCATGAGAACTGTGGATAGGTTTTGAGACTGCTAGGCCGAACTATCCTATTGTGTACCATGCATAATTGAGTTTATTGATTAATAGGCCTGAAATGGTTTTAATTGTTATAATTAGTACACAGATTCAGAAATTTTGAGAAATTGATCAGTAATGTGTTTACTATTTTTAAACTGTGATAAAAATTTGGATGCATTTGTTGACAATAAGTGTGATTGCTAGTTATACCATAGATATAGTCACATTGAGCATGTTATAATTAAATCTATGTGATTTAGTGATTAACAGTATGTTTAGGGTCAGGATATGATGTTATTTTACTTCTATGAATAGTATTATCATGCTAGGAAGACTGAAGCTTATGTATATATGTGAAATTTGATATAATTGTTAAAAGGTGTACAAACAATGTGTAGGTAATGGGAAATATAAAATTGGATAACTGTGCCATGGGTGACACTGCTACCTTAGAGGGCTGTGGAACCATACCGTAGTAAAGTCCCTATGGGAAGGTTCATGTGTGTGAAATCCTATGGGCAATAGGATGAAATCCTGGAGGTGGTCATGTTGCACTAGTTAGGGTGGAGAGTGCTTCTCCCGGGTCTGCGTAGTACTAAGATCTATCACTGTTTTGCCTAGGTGATGGGTATGTGAATGTGTGTCCTTCTAGAGGTGGTTTGGACTATGTGTCATGGCATCTAAATGTGAACAATGTGATTATGTGCAAGTGTATTATAAAATTGTGTGTGAAATGTAAATGAATATGTGAATGTGTAAAGTTAATGTGATAGCATGTGAATTGGTGAAATATATATGAATGTGTTAAATCCATGTCAAAACAGCAAGCTAACATGTTTATAATTGTGTTAATGTATGAGAATGAACATAGAATCCATGCTAGAATATTTCTTTCATTACATGTGATTCCCTGCTTAAGTTACATGATTATAGTGTAGCAGATGAATTAAATGAATGTTTAGTTGATTAAGCATGTCAAGGAAATGTGTAGAGAGCATGTGATAGGTCTTATACTTAATGTGAATGGAAACATAAAGCATGTATCATGTCCTTTAATGTTATAGAAACTCATGCATAATTTTGGAATTGTTCAAACCATGCTACATGTGTTGATTGTTCCTATTAGAAAGTAAATGGTACATATGATGTGTGTATGTATAATGAGCATCGATTTCTTGCTGAGTCTATTTAGACTCACGCTTGCTTCGGCATACAAGTGTAGGTGTCTCCACTTCTTCCGAGGAGATAGCCAGAGTGACTCAAAGCGAGAGTAGGAGATTATTGTGGAGATCGCGCTATTGTATTTTCATTTCATAAGTATGTAGTCAAGAATATTATGTAATTCGATGTGGACAATGTAATTGACTAGAATTTCAATTATGTGAACTTTAGCTTCTTTCTTGTACTATATGGATTGTGGATATTAATGTGGATGATGGAATATAGATAATGTTGTTTCTTTTAATTCCTGTTATGTGTTTTATATTTGTGTACATCTCAACTTAGTGTATATGATTGGGTCAATGTCCCACTATAGCGATGCTCATTATACCGACGTGGGTTGGTGTAATTGTATTGATATAAGGAGGTCATTACAACTGTACCTTCCATGAGGTTCTCAGGCTGTTTTGCATTCTCTCATGCTAGTGCAAACACTCGAGCTTGGGCTTGAGGCCTTCCTGGTCTCTCCTCACTTGCACTGCTGCTGTTGCTGCTGCTGGGGTAGACACTGTTCTTTGCACACCCTGCTGAATCTGGGACAATCCTAGATCTGGTGCTCGGTGCTCCACACTTAAGACACTTTCCTGCTAGCTTCGAACACTCGGTGCCTCCATGAGCCCTACACAGTGGGGACACGCCTTCTTGTTGCTGGCCTGAAGCTGGGGGACTACGGTGTAACTGTATGCTGACTCGTAGCTGCCACTGGATTCTAGGGTGACTGGTACACTGCCTTCTTTATGTCCTACCTCTGAAAAGGTGGCGTGGACTTCTTCTAAGCTGCCCTCTTCTCCTCCATATTGGTCCATCTCGCTCTCCTACCTACACGTTGCGCTGAGAGCCTCACCAGAGTGCGGTGGTCAAAAGCCACAAGCCTCGACCTCAGTGATGGTTTGAGACTGATCATAAACTTCTTAGCCTTCCTGTGCTCATCAACAACTATATGGGTAGCATATTTAGAGAGCTTGGCAAGCCTGGCCTCATACTCCAAGACGTCATGGAGCCCTGAGTAAGAGAGAGAAACTCCTACTCCACCTTGTCCTGGATGTGCTCGGGGATGAACATGGCCCGAAAAAGCCTCGTGAACTCAGCCCAAGTCACCTCTATGGCACCATCCTTGTACCTGGTGCGAAGTACGGAGGCCCCCCAAACATCGGCTCTCTCTTGCAAAACACAACTCATAAGCGCCATCAAAACAAAACCTTTAACTTAACACAAGTACATAAACATTAAGTACCTAAAGCATGTAGGTGGCCAGGCTAACTTTATCTTCCTCAGCACACCTGATGGCTCGAATATCTTCTCAACTTCCCTCATCCAGCTCTCTGCCAAGAGTGGCTGACTCTCTCCCTTAAAAGAAGGTGGAGCCATCCTCTTGAACCTCTACATGATGGAAGGACCACCATGGCCATGCTCCTGGGGAATTGGAGCTGGAGCCTGAGCTTGAGACAACAAGCAACATATAAGAAATACAAATAACAATCATGCATTTAACAAAACAGACTACTCCTATTTACCAACTCTAACCTGAGCCTGCAGCTGAGCCTACAGTGACACCTGAGTCTGTGCCTGGGTCTGCATTGCCTGAACCAGGCCTTGCATGATCATGCCATAGTCCACAGGTGGTGGTGGAGGAAGTACTGTGGGTCCCTGGGGTGCTGGGCCGGCTGCTCACCCCTCTCCTCACGCCTATGCTCATCCTCCCTAGCCTGAGCACCACGCCTACCACGGCTCGCCATAACTTGAAAAACAATTAATTAGTCAAAAACCAAGTTACTTAATCCTGACCATTTTATTATCTATCTTTAACTCATATTTGATATTTTTTACACTTATATGGACTAATTCTATAAAGACTTTGCAATATTGTGAAGATGATGGCATATTCAGTACTATCTCAACCTGTGCCTCTGATACCAATCTCTGTAATGACCCTCCTTATACCGGTATGATTTACCAATCCACATCGATATAAAGGGCGTCATTACAGTGGGACATTTACCCAAACACAGCACAATAGGTTGAAATGTACATGAATAACAAAAGAGTACAGTGGAAATGAATAGAATTCTTATTCAAAAGTAAATAACAAATGTAATTCTCATTCACATAATTCCACAGTCTATATAGCAAAAGTAAATAACAAATGTCCACATTATTACAAGTCCATATGATACATATGACCTTGTTCACATACTATGAAAGGAAAGAGTAAACTATGCAGCACTCCATAAGCAGCTACTCCTCTTGCTCAGAGTCGCTCCTCACTAAGTCCTCCTCAAGTACGGGGACACCTGTCTCACCTGTATGTTAAAGCAAGTATGAGTCTTTCAACAAGACCCATCAAGCAACCTAAGGTACATCCTTAACATAACACACATATGCTATTCTTTTAGAAAATTAAGGAAATACATAGTACATGCTTCATGTTAATTAAGTAAATACACATGACAACCTACACATGTTTTGTACACATAACATGTAACATGATTTAATGTTTCAAATTCTATTCATATCATTCACAATTCTACACAATTAAAGCATGGAATTATGCACATAGTAACTAGCAATCCTAGCATGATATCTAATCATTTTCACATGATTTCATAACACTATTCACATCTTAAGCTTGCTGTTTTAATATAAAAATATCACATTCACATGGTTTCGTATCGTTTCACATGCTATCACTTTCACATAACACTATCACATGTTCACATTCACATATTCACATTTTTCACAGTTTTACACTTAATTTTTCGTGACACATAGTCCGAACCCCCATAAAGAAGGACACACATTCACATAACACATACCCGTCACCTAGGTAATAAAGTGATGAATCTTGGTAACTGCGCAAAACCAGGAGAAGCCCTCTCCACCATAACCAGTGGTACTTGTCCACCTTCAGGATTTCATCCTAATGCCCATAGGATATCACATACACAATGAGCCTTTCCACAGGGACTTTTCTACAGTACGGCTCCATAGCTTCTATTGTAGCAGTGTCAATCTCAGCACAATTTACACATTATCACATTTAAACACATGTTTACATTCACTTATGTGCACAATTTAATCCCCTTTCACATGCACTTAAATAAATATCCATATCTCAGGTTACAAAACTTGACATACTATTCCACAGTGATAAATAAATCATAACATAGCCCTAACATACTGCTAAACACTGAAATTTACATGATTCAAGTTAAACGCTCTTATCATGGCTGAAATGCTCTTTTAAAAGACAAACAATACTCACGGTTGTCAAAATAGTACAAGATTTTTATCACAGGCTTCATACAAGTAATATGTCACATGCCTAATATTTTATATTTTTTGCAACAATAAAACTAACTTTAATAATTTAAACAAATTTCATGCTAGTTTAGCAAATTATTCACTTAAACATGGTTCACAATTAAACAATCATTTCTATTAGTTTTAAAACCTGAAAACAGTAACCCTAATAACATGGAAATTTTCTAAACCCTAACATGCAACGAATCATTTATTCCAGATTAAACATAGTCATAAAATGCTTATTTCATCAATACAAAAACTTAATTAAATAATATCGTGCTAAAAAATTGACAGAACCTCATGATATGACTTACAAACCATACTTGACAAACCCTAATTTTTATAGCATGTACATATAACCAAAAGTTCAAAAATCACAGCACAGAGATCAAAACATTTGTTCTAAAAACTTGAAGAACTTGGCAGCAAGGGCCTTGCCGCCAACATGGTTAACGGCACCCGATGCTGTCGTCAACTCAAGAACTTGGTGGCAACAAGGTTTCCGTCAACCTCCTGTCTGCAGAAGTGCAGACCGAACTCAAACAAAAAGATGTATTGGGGTTCCAGGACACAATAAAAATCCGTAAAACTTCTGAGACCTAAAGGAACATGTCTAGGGATGTTAGCCCTCGATTACTTGCCTGGAAGAAAATCTACAAGGGTCAAATCTTATCGAAGAAGCCCTCCTCAACATACCAATCTAGAAGGTGCAAAATCCTTTCCCAATCTGGTCTTTTTGCTGATGTAGATGGATCTCCGGTGTTGGGGAAGATTCGTCAATGCTTGGAGTACCTCCCAGTCGAAGTAGATTGCCAGAAGAACCCCTTACACTCCGAATCAAGCTTGCACAAGTTCTATTTTTCTCTCAAGAACCCTAGGATTTTCTCATGAGCCAAAAGACCTAATCTGGCTAAAAACGGGATGTTTTATAGGGCTAATGGGTCGGAGTGCACTAGCATTAGGTTTCCTACCATTGGGATAATTTCCTAATTAAGAACCTGGAGAAATGCAGCCATTTTCAGATCTGGAATTGCAACATAAACGAAGAAGTAAACGACCACATTGTTGTCGTTAACAGGAAGTCAACATCCATCGATCTGGACGTCAATCTCCCCTGCCCATGAAGTCAACGACACACTTGTTGCCGTCAACCTGCCCTTAACGTCAAGGGATGTTGACGTTAACAGGAATTTGGCAAAAAAAACAGAAACATCCAATAAACAACATACACAATGTAGATACATACAATATGTATAGTATTATTTAAATACAATGTGCACAGAATTAAATAAATACAATATGTACAGAAATAAACATGTATATACATATGCACATAAGTAAATAAATAATTGTAATATACACAAAGTTAAATAAGCATAATATGAACAAAATTCGAGGGCCTTACACATTGGCCCATTTGAGATTCTTAGGCGGATGGGTGCTGTGGCATATGAGCTAGCTTTACCCCTAGTGCTAGCTAGTGTGCACCCAGTCTTCCACATGTCTATGCTCAGGAGATACGTGAGAGATCCGTCTCATGTTATCAGTCACGAGCCAGTGGAGATTCAGCCAGACTTGTCGTATGTAGAGAAACCAGTAGCTATCTTAGATCAGAAGGTTCAGCACCTTAGGAACAAGAGTATTGCATCCGTGAAGGTGTTATGGAGGAATTTCTCGCGGGAGGAGGCTACATGGAAGCTTGAGGACGCCATGAAGAAGAAGTATCCCCGTTTGTTTGATTAGTATTTCCATTTTAACTTCGAGGAAGAAGTTTTCTTTTAGGGGGAGATGGTGTAAGGCCCTCATTTTTTGCATGTATTATATTTAATCATGTACATATTGATTTAATTAATTATGTGCATGTTGTATTTATTTTTTTTGTATATGTTGCTGGTTTGATGTGTTTAAGTTCTGTCTGAACTCCCTGGTTAACGTCAACATCACCTGACGTTAACAGTAGGTTGACGGCAACCTGTGTGTCGTTGACTGCATGGCTAGGGGATATAGACGTCCAGATCGATTGATGTCTGCTTCCTGTTAACAGCAGCAAAGTGGTTGTTTACTTCTCCGGTTATGTTTGAGATTCCAGATATGAAACAGCTGCGTTTTCTCTGAAACCGTTTAGGAAAACCAATCCCAACGGTTAGGAATCCTAATGCTAGGCGTACTTTGACTCTTAACCCATATAAAACCTGTGTATTTCGGCTAGGTTAGGTCCTTTGGTTCAGAGGAAAAACTAGGGTTCATTAACAGAGCTTTCTGAGGCTTGATCCGGTGTTTAAGAGGTTCTTCTGGCGATCTTCTTCGACTGGGAGGTACTCTTGGTGTTGAAGAATCTTCCCCGACTCTGGAAGACCTTCTGTGTAG
The DNA here is from genome assembly GCA_014218235.1 of Colocasia esculenta. NCBI lineage: Eukaryota > Viridiplantae > Streptophyta > Magnoliopsida > Alismatales > Araceae > Colocasia > Colocasia esculenta. The sequence continues at coordinate 68,106,030 of CM024758.1, forward strand.
GTGTGAAGACCGGATTTGGGCTGGAGAATTGCACCTTCTTGGCTTGGCGTGGAGGGCTTCATCGCAAATTAAATCTTTAGAGATTTTATTCCAGGCAAGTAGCTGAGGGGTATCATCCCTAGGCATGTCCCCTAGGTTCTAGGTATTTTTACAGATTTTATTTCATGTCCTGGAACCCCCAATTCTCTCTTTTTATGGAGTTTGGTCTGCACTTTTACAGATAGGAGGTTGACGGCAACCTGTTGCCGCCAAGTTCCTGAGTTGACGGCAACAGACGGTGCCGTTAACCCATATTGACGGCAGAACCCTTGCCGCCAAGTTCATCTATTTTCTGCAGAATTATGTGGTTAATCTCTGTACTGTGATTTTGGATTTTTGGATGCTGTGCATGCGTAAAAATTATGGTTGGTCAGGAAAGGTCTTTAGGTCAGATCATGAGTTTTTTTCGAATTTCTAAGCATGATTTTATTTAATATAATTTCTGTTATGGTGAAATATGCATGTTTTGATAATATTTAATTCTGAACAAATAGTTTGAATGCATGTTAATGTTACAGAAAATTTTCATGAACTTAGGATTATTGGTTTCATGTTTTAAACCTATGAGCATCGACTGTTTATTGTCTACCATGTTAAGTGAATATTTACTGAAATTACATGAAATCTGTATTAAATGTTAAAAATAGTTCTACTATTGCAAAATTCTGAAAATTGGTCTTATGGCATATCACATGTATAGAGTCTGTGGTTAAAATTTGATACTGTTTTGATGTCCAAAGGTACTGTTTGTATTTTAAAAGGGCAATTAAACAATGTTAAGCATGTTTGATTTAGATATTATAAATTTCAGTGATAGTATGCAGTATGTTTAGCTACTGTTATGATTAATTGACACTTTGAAATAGTCATGTTGAGTTCTATACCTGAAGTATCTATGCTTAATTAAAGTGCATATGAATGGGCTAAATAGTACATGTAAGTGAATGAAACCATGTGATTAAGTGAGATAATGTGTAATATGTGCCGAGATTGACACTGCTACCATAGAAGGCTGCAGAGACGTACTGTAGAAAAGACCCTATGGGAAGGCTCATTGTTATCCTGTGGGCATCAGGATGAAATCCTGGAGGTGGACAAGTGCCACTGGTTAGGGTAGAGAGGGCTTCTCCCAGTTCTACGCAGTTACCAAGATTCGTCACTGTATTGCCTAGGTGACGGGTATGTGTTATGTGAATGTGTGTCCTTCTTTATGGTGGTTTGGACTATGTGTCACGACAATTAAAGTGTAAAAGTGTGAAAAGTGTATAAATGTGCAACGTGATCATGTGATAGTGTTGTATTAATGTGTAACCATGTGAAAATATGTGAAACCATGTGAATGTGATTTGTTTATGTTAAAACAGCAAGTAAAGATGTGGATATGTGTTATGAAAGTATGTGAAAAATGTTAGACATCATGCTAGAATTGTTAGTTACTATGTACATAATTCCATGATCTAATTGTGTAGAATTATGAAATGATATGAATAGAAATTGAAACATGAATCAAGTTAAATGCCATGTGAAAAGCATGCTATAGGTTATTCATGTGTATTTGCATATTGACATGAATCGTGCGCCACGTATTTCTCTCATTGTTTAAAATGTCTAAAAAAATAGCATGTATGTGATATGTGTAAGGATGTGCTATAGGTTGCTGCTGGGTCTTTTTAGAAGATCATACCTGCTTTAACATACAGGTGAGACAGGTGTCTCGTGCTAGAGGACGACATAGTGAGGAGCAACTTCGAGCGAGAGGAGTAGCTGCACTTGAGGAGATCACTTGTTTAATCTACTTTTCATTACTAGTATGGGACATTGTTATTATGGACTTGTATAATGGTGGACATTGTATTTTCATTATTGCTATATAGATTGTGGAATATGCGAATGATGATGGAATAAGAATGTCTTACATTTCCGCTGTACTTCTTTGTTATTTATGTACATCTTGACCTATTGTGTTGTGTTGGATAAATGTCCACTGTGACGATGCTCTTTGTATCGATGTGGATTGGTATAATCATACGGTATAAAGAGGTTGTTACAACTATTGTCCTATGGATAGTACGGAGATGAATGCTGCAGAGAGATGTTGAATTCTTACATAGGTCTTGAAGCTCTGAGATATGAATTGGGGTCCATTGTCGGTGATGATGCTGCTTGACACTCTGAATTGTGAGCTAATATTCTTCATGATGAACTGGCATACGGTTGAAACTTTGATTTCTGTTAATGCTTCAGCTTCGGCCCACTTGGTGACAGTACTCAGTAGCACGTGAGGATGAATGAGTTTTGTTTGATTTGAGCATTAAGATCACCAAGCGGTCAATGATATCAAAGGCCCACATGGAGAAAGGCTAAGGGGATGATAGTGATGTAAGGAGGAAGATGGAGCATGGATCTTGTCAGCATGGATTTGACATTTAACACACCTACAAACGTAGAGACACAGTCTTCTTATAAGGTTGGCCAGTAATAGCTTGCTTAAGGATCTCTTAGCTAGCATCTAACTATTCACCTGCCCTCCACACTCATTGGCGTGGGATCCTTCCACTACCTTCCAAGCTTCTTCGTTAGGCAAGCATCTAAGGAGCATTCCATTAGGGCGCGTCTGTACAACACTTCTCCAACAATGGTATACTTTAGTGCAGCCCTACGGATGGCTCTCCTATCTTCAGATCCTACTTCTTCTGGGAAGTTACTGTCTTTGCAATATCGCTCAATCTCATGGTACCATGGCCTTTCTTCGACCATTATCTCTCCTAACTTCATAAGCATCACTTCCTTCACTTCTCTCTGCCTTCACAATTGAAGAGTTCTTGAGGTTGTCGAACCAAGGATCCTGGGTGAATGGTGCTTCTAACCTCAAGACAATGATAGTCTCAGCACTTTGGCTGAGAGGGAAGGAGAGGGATGAGGCTAGAGATGCCAAGGCATCGGCCAAGAATTTTGAGAGTGAGGAGTGTGTGGAGTGTGAAGTAGATGAGTTTTTGAATTGCTTAGCTAGGAGTGTGACCAAATCTTGATAAGACTTGAGTTTAGGGTCACGAGTGCGGTAAGTAGAAAGGATCTGCCAAAGACTAGCTGAGAGTCTCCTATGATCTTGAGTTGACGTGCGCCTAGGAGATAAGCATGTTTGAGACTTCTAGGAGAGCTTCATACTCGGAGATGTGTTGGTGGCACAGAATTGAAGTTGATACGCCAACGGAATGATGATTCCTTCTGGGGTGAGCAGAACAACACCTATGCCCCATCCCCTAGAATTTAGAGCTCCATCGAAATGAAGCGGCTAGAAGGAATCGAGAGAGATGAGTGACTGGTTTTCATCAGGAAACTCTTCTTGGTTCATGTCACTATGAGGAAGAGGAAGGTGAGCAAGGTGTTCGGTAATAGCATACCCCTTTATAGCCTTCTGGACCACAAAGGTGATGTCGAACTGAGATAGGAAGCTCTGCCAAGTGCCAATCTGTGGGCGAGGACTGGCTTCTCTAGGAGGTATCTAATGGGATCCATCCTAGAGATCAAACTCACTTGGAGGGCTAGGAAGTAGTGCTTTAGTTTCTGCACTACCCACGATAGTGCTGTGCAAGTGTTCTCCATGGTGGTGAGCATGAGCTCGACATGATTGAATAGCCTAGATAAGTATATACTGCCCTTTCTTTGCTAGATTCATCATGTTGTGCAAGGACAGCTCCTAGGGAGTCGTCAATAGTTGACAGATATAGGATCATGGGTTTTCCTAGGATAGGTGCTTGCAGCACAGGCGGATATTCATAAACTCTTGAGTTCATTGAAGGCTTCTTGGCATTTAGCATTCCTTTCAAATACTCCTCCTTTCAATAGTTCATAGAAGGGACGACATCTTTGAGAATGCTGAGAAATAAATGTCCTTATGAACTGTAGTTGATCGATAAATCCTCAAAGTTCGGATAGTTCTTAGGAGGAGGCATCTCGCCTATTGCCTTGGCCTTGTTAGGTCTATTTGAATCCCCTGCTTGCTAACTATAAACCCTAAAAGCTTGCCTGAAGAAACCCCAAATACACACTTTTTGGATTCATCTTCAATTGATACTCTCGTGCGCGCTGAAACACTTTGGCAAGTACGGAGGAGTGTTCACTTCTTGTCTGAGACTTCACCACAACATCATCCGCCTATAACCTTGACATGAATATGAATAATATCGTGGACTATTTGCAACATTGCCCGTTTGATAAATGGCGCTGGCATTCTTCAAACCGAATGGCATGACCAGATAGCAATAAGTTCCCCAGGGCATGGTGAAGGATGTTTTCTCTGGTTTCTCCTAGGATGGAGGGATCTGATTGTAGCCTGATATAACTATCCATGAATGAAAGTGTTTAAAATCCATCGGTATGTTATCAATTAGGACATCCAAATGAGGCAACGAGAAATCATCTTTAGGACATGCTCAATTTCAGTCCCAGAAGTCAATGCAAATTCATATCTTCAATCCTATCTTCATCACGCGAGACTATGTTGGCCACCCACAAGGGATAGAGTACTACACGGATGAACTTAGCTTGTGTAGTTTGTCAATCTCCTCTTCATCTTCAATGCAATATGAGGGTGGAATCATCTCAATTTTTGTTTAACGACTGTTGCCGCTAGCTTTAGGATTAACCTATGCTCCACCAATGCAGGCTCAATGTTGGGCACGTCATCATATGACCAGGCAAATGAGTCTTTGTATTCCCTCAACATTTATATAAGCTCTTATTCTTCCTCAGAAGGGAGACTGGAAGCTATGGTTAGAAGCCTAGGTTCCTTATCTGTCCCAAGTTTACCTCTTTCGCAGGCTCATCCATTGCTGGTGTAGGCTCATTAAATCTCCTCATGCCACTGGCATACATTTTGGCAGCGTCCTCTACCTCGATGTCCTCTTCATCCACTGGGTCCTCATCATTCATGATTTCATAAATCTCAAATCCGTCGTCTGACCTCTTCTCTTATGTTGAGCTTCCATGTTTAGAATGACTACTTCTTTGATGAACTCTTCAATGGCTAGAAGAGTGCCACACCTTTGAGCTAGATCTACCAAGTATCAATGGGGAATGATACTACCCTTGCTCTTCCTAGACGGGGACAAGGACTTACTAGATTCTACCCTTGAACCTAAGCTAGGATTAAAACCTAAGGGGCACTCTGGGGGAGAGTCCAGAGGCTTATTAGAAGGGAAAGTAAGGGATGCGGCACAGCCACAACGGTCCTCCGACAGGTCTGGAGGTAGAAATAGGCCACCCGAGCTCAGGGTGTGTGAAGCGGAGTGGTGCACGAGAATAGAAGGCCCCTCACTCAGTGAGTCCATTATGATCAGCACGTGTGTCGGAGAGCGGGGATCACCACTCCTATTAGAGGAGAGAGGAAAAGGCAGCGATCACCACCAAAGAAGGAGGAGAAGACGAGGATCGCCGTCAAGATCAGTGTGAGGGAAAGTGGAGACGGGGATCACTGTTTAGAAGGAGGAGTGGAGACGGGGATCGCCGTCAGAGAGAGGGAGTGCGAAAATTGCTATCAGAGGGAGTGAAGGAGGGATGACAGGGATCACCGTCCAAAGAAGGAGAAGAGGAAAATGGGGATTGTCATTCGAAGGAGAGGGAATGACGGGGATCTCTGTCCGAAGAAAGGAAAAGCGGGTATCGCCGTCTGATCATTGGGGGGAGTGAGGAAAGAGTGGAGGGATTTTTTTTTGAATGAATAAATAAAGCCTACTAACCTAAAAAAGGAGACAAACTACCCTACATTTGAAGGCATCGGGAGAAAGAGAAAATTGTGCCATTGAAAGAGAGAACAAAGTGGGGAGAGGGAATGGTTAACGCTTCAAGAGTGTCAGACGAGAGTGTAGACACCCATTTTCGGCCTATAAGTTTAGCACATTTCTTGTCCATATCATTGATGTCCCAAATTGATCATCACTTTGGAGTCCTTCTCTGGCCCATCATGATCCCATTCACCCTCAATTTCAAGTCCATTCTTAAGCCCAAGGCCAAGATCCACTTGAAACATCAAAACTGTGCAATCTGCCCAATCCTATGAACATGTCTTCACTTTGAGAGCTCATACCGTCCTCATTTATAATCCAAATTTGGCATATCATACTATCATGTTGTATCCCTCTGAGTCTAGAATCCAACGCAACAAACGGCTCGTCAATCCAATGTCTGTGGAGAGAGTTATAGCCCATTTCGTGGGACCTACGCGGACTGTCTTATAGTCGCGACCTGGTGAATGGTCGCGACAAGAACGCGGCCCCACGACCCGTCGCGACAGCGCCATGCACGTAAACACGTTTTTACGTGATTTTAGGCCTCTCTCTCCATCCTAGAGCTTATCTAAAGTCTCTTTGAGTTGGATTACGACCCAAACCTCCTATCCTCATCCCTAGGGAGCCCTCAAGCCCATCCAAACTCTAGATAGACTCTCAAACTCTCCCACAACTTGGACTCTCTCTCTAACTCGGGATTGGACTCTATCTTTATCTAAAACACATCCTATGACTCTCTAGGGGATAGAGGAAGGCTACCACCACGAGGAGAGGTCCCTGGAGGCTCTACCCACGAGGTCCCATCGTCCCCAACGCAGAGAAGAAACTATTCTTCCCGATTTCCTCCTCTCTCTCTCCTCTTTCTCTCTCATATCGCCTCCAGGACCGGCAGTACTTGCACAGCTTGTGGAGATCGAACCAGGATAGATCTCTTCGAGGTTTCTTCATCCAAGTTGCTCCCCACAGATCCCTCTACAACCTCGAAGTGGAATCACATCGATTGGTGGCTTGTACGAAACGTTACAGCAGATTGATCTTCACTTTCTCTCTCATATCGAGATCTTCACATATGCAATTATCATGCCTTTCACAGCCCAAACCAGGCAGATCTATTCAAGATGTCTTCATGAAAGTTGTTCATGATGTCCTCCTCTACGACCTCCAACTGGAATCACATCCAACGGGGCAGTATTTGTTCAGTTTTGATTTTTTCTTTCTTTTCCACGTTTTGCACATGTATACATGCTAGTTAGGGTTCCTTCCTCTCCTCTTCCATGATTGCTCTCAATGCATATTCCCTCCTAGTTTTTCCATACCAAAAGGGGTTTCCAAAACCACCCGGTACACACTCACCATGCTCTCTACACGCTTTCTCAAATGTGATGGATGCTACACTTATTTGAATGTCTAATTGGGTTCCCCTTTCATTTTTCATGACTTGGCAGGTATTTGGAACAAAGAACAAGCGAGGAAGCTCTTCCTCTTTGGCCGGCTGAAGAGGAGTAAGGAGGTCTTCCATCCATCTCCCACACTGTTGAGAAGGCGTCGAGGGACCCGGTCGCGACATCCATATCGCGTCCGATCGGGCGGTCGCGATAAGGTTGCCGTCGCGTCACATATCGGCGACGCGTTAACAGGTAAGTGGCCTTCTCTTTTCTTTTTCCAAGTTGATTAGCCCATGCTTTAGGAGTATTTTTTAGGCAATCATCTTGGTGGCGATCACATTCCTTCATTCTATATATATTGCATGCTCTTTTGTGTCTTAGAGGGGCACACAACCCCGTGATTACAGAGAGTTGAAGGATGAGGTGAGGTGAATGAGGAATAAAGAGGTGAAGCAGGCCGTGTGGTCTATGAATGGTGAAGGTGCGCCCGGTCCTGATGGCTTCTCGGGCTGTTCTTTAAAACTTGTTGGGCCATCATTTCAGCTGATGTTATTGCTGTTGTTAGAGGTTTCTTTATGGGGTTCCCTTTACCAAGAGGTGTCAGCTCCTCCCTCATTGCTATTATCCCTAAGGTTCCACATCCATCATCCTTCGGGGATTTTAGACCCATAAGCTTGTGTAACTTTTGCTTTAAAATCATCTCCAAATTATTTGTACCCGTCTCACAGATATCTTACCTCTCATTATTTCTGAGGAGCAGAGTGCTTTTGTCAAGGTAGAATATTGTTGATAATATTCACATCTCCAACCAGCTTATTCAGGATCTTTGTAGGAAGACTCGTGGTCACAATGTCATTCTCAAGTTAGATATGATGAAGGCATACGATAGAGTTGAATGGGATTTCTTGTTTGCAGTTCGGTTTTTGTAACAGATTCATTTTCTATATTGGCATGTTGGTTTCCAATTGTTGGTTTTCCATTATCTTCAATGGAACCTCGGTTGGGTACTTTAAATCTTCTAGAGGTTTGCGTCAAGGTGACCCTTTAGCTCCATCCCTTTTTATCATCATGGAAGAGGCTCTTAGTAGGGGGTTAAATCATATTCAATCTTCTATTCCTCTTATTCCCTTTGCGAGTCCCAGGAACTGCCCGCCTATCTCACACTTGCTTTTTGCGGATGACACATTGATTTTTAGCAATGGTCAAAGATCTAATATCCTGAAGTTTATGAGCTTCTTGCGTAGCTATGAGCATTGCTTTGGGTAGAAAATTAATGTGGGTAAGAGTAGCTTCATCTTATCTCCCAAGGCTCCTCTTTCTTTGGCTAAAAAGATCTCTACCATCACGGGTTTTCACCAGCAGAAGGTGCGTTTCGCTATCTTGGGGTCCCCATCAGGTGTGGAAGAACAAGAGTTGCTGATTATAAGTTCCTCATCGATAAGGTAAATGTTAAGATGATTTCGTGGAAATCTAAATTTCTATCTCAGGTCGGCAGGGCTACCCTTATTAATTCAGTTCTTAATGCCATCCCTATATACCTTGCTGCTGCTACCTCCATCCCTAAAATAGTGGTCAACCACATTGAGAAGTCTTGTGCTAGTTTCTTTTGGAATGGAACTGATGGTACTCGTCGGAGGCATTGGATTTCCTGGGACATTAGCCACCGTCCTATTTTTGAAGGAGGGCTTAACATTAAGAGTCTTTGGCACCTTCAACTTGCTTTGGCAACAAAGCAATTATGGAATATTTATCATGGCTCCTCCATGTGGGCTAGATACGCAAGAATCAGATTTAAGGTTGAGGGTGGAGAGCCTTTTTCAAACTCCATTCCTCATGGCATGCCTAGAGTGGTTTTCACTGTTGCTCAGCAAACTGTTTTTAGCAATTCCAGATGGATTATTGGTGATGGTAGGAGGGTGGACTTTCTGAAGCATGTCTGGATTGGGCAAGCCCCGCTAAGCGATATGTTGTCCACTCCTTATACTGGAATTGCTATTACTGTTTGTGAGGTTGTTGAAAACGCTGATCATCCAATTCGCTACCTAATTCCCAGCACCAATATTCTTCAGGATATTAAGCTTCTTGATCAGGAAGACTGCTGCGTGTGGACTGCTTCTCCTGGTGGTTCCTTCACAACTTCTTCTGCTTATAATATTCTTTCTCTGCATGGGGTGGAAAGAAAGCCCTTGGTTCGCTTGTGGTATCGCACTTTCTATAAGCGTGCCTCCTTTTTCTGTTGGAAGCTTTTATATCGAGCTATTCCTGTAGATTCCCGTACCGTATCTCTGATCAGGGTGTTGCTATTGTCTCCCGGTGTTCTTGCTGTACCATCCCTTGCTCTGAAGACTTGAACCACTTGTTCATCTCTAGTGAATTGGCACGTAGCCTGTGGAGGTGGGTTGCCCCCATCATGGATATTAATGTGTTAAGCTATGCCAACATAACGACCCGCCTTTGGCAGATCTTGCATCATTGCAATCCTTCTACGCCTTCGGGCTTTACCTCCCTGTACTCCTCCATGTTGGTTATCTGGGAATTAATCGTATTGTTCATAATATTCGATACATGGTCACTTCGTCCCTTGAGATGCAGGTTTTTAAGAGCCGCTCTCCTGATAAGTACCTCAAGGATCTCCAATCTTTTGGTTTATTTCCTACAATCAAGAGAGGTCTTTCAAGTTTGTCAAGTGGATCCTGCCCGACACTGGTTTGGTTCTAATGTTGATGGGGCTAGTAAGGGGAACCCGGGTATCTGTGGGGGAGGCGGGTGTATCAGGGACAGTTCTGGAAATCTACTGTTCGCTTTTGCTCACTATTATGGTTTTGGTGGTAGCTTAGTGGCTGAGGTGCGTGCCCTGTGCGATGGCCTTCGCCTGGCGTCTGAATATGGTTTCCCGCTGTCCTTGATCTGCTCAGATTCGATCACTCTTGTCAACTCCATTATTTCCAAAAATCTCCTACTTGGGATTGCCTGCGCTGGTGGCATGTAGCTTGCTCTTACATTCATACTTCTCATGTCAAGGTGGTTCACACTTATCGACAAGCGAATCAGGTTTCCGATGCTTTAGCTAATGTTAGTTGTAAGATTGTTAGTAATCAAATTTTCTTTTCTTCTTCTTCTTTACCTCGTGAATGTATTGGTCCTCTCACTCTGGACTGGTCTAGAATTCCTAATTCAGGCCAGATTAGCTGGGGTATGCCCTTGTGCTCTTGTACTTATATTAATCTTTATAATAATTTTGGCCCAGGTTGCCCTCACTAGTGGAGTGAGAACATTCTCCCCTCTAGGGGAGGGTGCACTCTCCTAGTTTGAGGCCCTGATGACCACTTTTACCAAAAAAAAGAAAGAATGAGGAATAAAGGAGAATTTAGAAATAAGGATTGAATATATGGAATGTTTGGGGGGCCAGGAATGCCTTGGCCAGAGCTTATCTACACTGTTGTTGTCTTCATATAACAGATCCAGTTCTCCAACATCTTCACCGTTCCCAAGCAACTATCGCTTGGAGGTGATTCCTAACGAGGGCTCCACTAACTCTGCGATTTCTGGGGGCCAAGTGAGATCGCCATCCCAAACAGCCAACTGAAAGCAATTGTTAGGTCTTCCAGATCAAACCATATGCGCCATTCTACTTCAGGATCATCTGTTTTCCTTCTTTTGTCGAGTCTTAGTGCTTCCAAGGCTTAGTATGTGAGCATTTGCGTCATATGGCTAGCAAAATGATGCTCATGGACCTCGTAGTCGGTGAGGTCTGCCCCTATTACAATGGTGTCATATCCCGGCTGGACGGTCCTTTGAAAAATGACAATATAATGACCATGTGAGTGGTTGCCGGACTGACTTCAGCGTGGATGAGAAAGCGGTCCATGGCTGGACTTCTTCTTTGTAACCAAGACCGTGTCTTATAACTATTTGGAGCTGGAAATGATCCGGGTTCTCCCTGGAGGTGAGCTCCAAGCCCTTTTTCTAGTGATAGCCGATTTTAAACATAATATTCCAACCCTTGTGTCTGATGGAGTGGCCCTTTTGGCAGCCGCCATAGATGGAGACACTATTTGGCGACTAGAAGAGAAATTATATGCCCATGGATAATTCACATCAAGTATAGAGATAATGGGCTTGTTATAGGGCCAGACTGCCGACATAATCTGTTTAATGGCTTCAACTATATGTGTTGTGGCCGCACTTTTAACTTTGACGATCTGTCCTTGGAATGGGATTTCAAACATTGATGGGCTGTAGAGGGACTGCCTCTAATGCCTCAATCCATGGACAACAAGAATAGCTTTGAAAGTAGGATCAATGTCAAGCACATAGAAGTCCCTAGTCATCACGAGTGGCCCTAATTTTGCTTGTGAGAGACTATACCATGGCAGGGTCACTTGGAGTTATCATATGCCGCAATAGTGGTAGGAGTTGGCTGTAAGCAGCATTCAGATATGTTGCATGACCAATGAGTGATAAGAGGGCACACATTTATTGATGCTCTAGTGTCTCTAGGCGGCATTAATGGCCACTTTTGTTGATGTCAGAGTTACACACGAGGCATTCGCCTTACCTCGAGAGGAGCTAGTTCACTGTAAAAAAAAGTGATTGTCAGCCTCTGGTAACAATCGATAGGACCGATGGTAATGTCTCTGAGGTCATATCTCACTGACCATGACCCTTTGCAAAAAGATTCTCAAGCATCCGATGGGTCTGAGACCTCTTATTAGTTCGACGATAGAAATCTTGGCAAGAGTCTAGTCCAGATGCTTCAGAATAATACTGAGTGCTGGGACCGGGTCTGCCTCTTCAACGTCCTACTGTTGTTATGGTTGTTGGGTTGGAGTTGTGGGTCGGTTGACCCGGGCATAGACATGGATGCATTGGGATACATATGGTAAAACATTCTCCCGCTCTGGAGGGTGAGGTTGTGTTGTAGTGGAGGTGGGGTGGTGTTGATGATGGAGGGTGACTATTATTGGCGCTAGCGTGGGGGAAAGAGGGATGTTGATGGGTGATGGACTGATGGGTGGTATGATGGGAGGTTTGCGTAGCGGTGAGGTGATTGTGGCAAGGTCGATGTGGTGGAGGTGATGGTGGTATGGGAGATAGCCAATAATTGGCCTCTTCATGTTGCCTCATCGTAGGCCAAGCGGCGGTTGGTGGTGGATGGTGGAAAATGGGATTACTTGAGCGGGTGGTAGAGTGGTTGAGCAGTTGATGATTGGAGAGGGTTGGTGTTGCGGCATAGGGTTTCCGGACTATGTCAAGATCATGAGCTGGTTGTTGTGACTGTTGTGGTTGTGCTGGAACTGCTGTTGGAATTGTTACTGCTAGAATTACTGCTGGAACTACTGTGTTGTGGTGGTGGCTGTTGTCGCCTCTACTTCTGCTGCTATTGTCTCTGCCTTTGTTGATCCCTCAAGGTCTGAATTAACCTCTTCATCTCTTCCAATCAATTTATTGGTTGTTCATGAAGATCATATATAATGTCCCTGAACTAAAAGCAGTCTGATACAGTGGCCCGGGTGCCGGTGATATTGCAATACTTGGTTTGACCCTGCCTGTCTAGTTGGCCTTTTCTAGAGGAAGCTTAAGGGCATTGAGAGAGACGAGGGCTGTAAATATGTCGGAAAAACTCTCCTCAGGGAGAGGAGGGTACTGAGCTCTCTTGGGACCATTGAGTTTCCTAGAGCATAGCCATTCTGAGGTGGAGGGACTTGGTTGTATTGGCGTTGCTCCTGCTGAGGGTTTTGAGCTTGAGGAGGTGGTGGCCTATTGTTCCATGGTTGCTGAGGAGGTTGGTTGTAGGCTGGTCTACCCACTTGGCCTTGAGGGTGATTGAACTGCACCTACTTGTTCATGGTTTGAACCCCTTCAGTGACAGGCCCCTGTTAGTTTCTTGGGGTAGCGAGACTTTCGATTTTCAAACATGGAGTCGATAGGCGAGTCTTTGAGTTTGGTTTGGATGAAACGGGCTCGACTATAGAGTTGGTGCATGGTGGTGATATCATTCATGGCCAAGATGGATCGGTAGGTAGTTGTAGCATTGGCAATCAAAAGCTCGACTTTCTCCTCCTCCGACATGGGGCAGTGGACCATTGCAGCTAGAGCACGCCACCGGTTAGCATAAACCACAAATTATTCATCGGCTTTCATCTTTTCAGCCACCAAATCTACAAAAGAATATTTGGGCCACCTGATGTTGGAACTGTTGAAGGAAATTTTATTGTACAATTTTGGAAGTCCTTAGCTTCCTCCGGTGGCAGGGAGTAGAACCACTCGAGGGCTGGCCCATCTAAGGACTTCCTGAACAAGTACGCCATGAGATGGCGATCATACTTGTGGGGAGCCGACTCATATACAAAATCTTGATATGTATGTAGGGGTCGCCTACCCAGTATCGTCTATAGATAGGGAGCTCTAACTGAGGCGGAACTTGGAGATGCTGGTAAGAGGGGAGAGGAATGTCGGCAACCTTCCGAGGGCCCAGTTGCCTTCAGATCATGCAGCTCACTTTTCATAGATGCCCACTCGTAAGGAAGTCGGAAGGGGACGAGGTGTGATGAACAGGGACAAGGGAGTGCGAATACTCCAAAGAATAGGACCTTTCACGAGGAAGAGCATCATGTCCGACCTGATAGTATGAAGAAAGTGGAGGGGATTTGAGCCAAATTTACTGTGCTGGAAGGTAGCTGGGCTAAAAAAAAATGGATGGCCCATGGACAGAGAGGAGTTGGATCAACCACGGAGGAGGGTACATGTGGCGCAGAAGCAACGGGCACGGAGGAGGTCACCTGTTGGGCGGAGACATGATAGGGCAGAGAGATGGGGTGCTTACCTTTGGCAGTCGCCAAGAATTCCCAAACTTGGGCCGGCCTGAAATGGGGAAGAAGTTGACTGAATTGGGCGTGTGGGTCATCCGCCCCAAAAGGAGAAGGGGGCGGGACTGATCAGCAATAGCTGTGGGGGGCTGGATTTGCCTCAGGAGGGTGACAGCAGACGGCTAGGCCACGTCCTCGAGAAGCCCAATGGGCAGAGAGTCGCTGGTGAGGATGCGAAAATATTCCATACCAAAAAAAGGATTATGATATAATACAATGGTTTGGGGAGCCTGACTCGATAAACCTAAACAATGACACATACACTACCCCTAAACAATTAGGGGAGACGACAAGACGACAAACAAGCCCTAGACTCTAACACACAAGAATGGACGGTGAGATAAGAGGGAGTATATCGAACTAACACCCAAGTTGACATGATCATTGTTAAGCTTTTAGGGTTTACACTTAGCCTTTAGTAGATTAATTAATGAAATTGCACTCGGCCAAATAGGAACCCTAGTAGGTGTGTACTCGAGTACTTCGGTATGACTAAGGAGAGACACAAAACTCACACGCAGAACGACCTGAACTATGGGGCAACGAGTACAACCAGCCTGGCAACCGCAACGTGCGTACGGCCACGGGGACTTATGGAGGCCCTCGGTAGCAGACCCTGGTCAGCCCATAAGTGCTCGCAGGTGAGAGGGTCTCCACTACCAAGGAGGAGTCCTATCTATACGAAAACAGTGTATGCATGAACCTATGTGCACCGGGGTGCATGCAACTTCTATTCTAAGCTAAAAAATAGTAGCTGAAAGGTCTCTACTAAGATCGCGACGACCAAGTCCGCCGCGACCTTATCGCGACCAGAGAATCGATCGTGATAGTCTCGGGTTGCAGAAACCCACAACTACACGCAACCAATAAACAAACAGACTTTCCTAAAGCGTAGTACAACATGGGAGAAGGTAAACAAAAGATGAAGACTCCCTAGAAAAGCAGAAAATGACACATGGAATGGAAAACAATAACAAACAATGTGTACCTCTTGTCATGTCCACCACCTATGGCGCGACCACGTCGCGTCAGCCCAATATGTCATGGCAGCACCAAAAAATGAACAATGAGAATGAAAGGAAAACTCGAGCCGTAGCAGGGTTCTAGCATAGAGAATCGTGGATATACATGATGTAACAACATGGAGATGACATAAGAAAGCTTCTAGAAGAAGATAAAGATGGAGGATAGGGAGGAGAACGCGTATCTAAGTTGCATCCGCCTTTAGGATGCGATAAGGTCGCAATCGAACGATATGACACGATATTAATAGAGGACATAACAATAGTAGAACACAGAAGCAACTCTAACAGGATTCTACTAAGCAGACAAAATACAAACATGGCAGGCAAACAAGCAAGAAAGATGAGGTTAGCAGTGAATGTCCCACCGTGATCGCAAAAGGTGTAATCACGGGGTGGCGCACCCCTCGAGACACACAACATGAAATGTCACAACATGGTATATGGAAAGTTATCACCACCTAACATGTTGCTTTAGAATATAAATGAAGATCAAAGGCAAACGTGCTAGGAAAAGGAAGCGAGAAGGGCCACTTATTGGTGTCACAACGGGAAGACCCGTCACGATACGAAGCCTGTCACGATGCCCCGACTAGTCGCGTTCTTGATGTCGCGACGGGGGGCCTTGACACCTTCTCAACAGTGCGGGAGATGGATGGGGGGACCTCCTTCCTGTCTTCCGTCCGGCCAAAGGATGAGAGCCCCTCATCTGATCTTGTTGTAGAAGCTGCCAAAATAATGAAACAAAAGAAAGAAACCTGTTAGTCCATATTTAAGTGAAACATCTATTCAAAGTGACAGGAAAGAAGGGAAACATGGAGGGAACGAACCTGGGGTGTTTAGAACCCCTTGGGATATGGAAAATGTAGGAAATGAGATATTCTATTAAAAAGAAAATAACAACATGCTTGAAGAAAAAATGAGAAGGAGGGGAGGAAGAAAGGCCCCCAAAGGGGTGACTCCCTGGCTGAAGGAAGTGCTCCTTGAGTCGTGCAGCAGCCTCTGAAGGTTGTGGAAGTCACCCTCTTAGCTACTGAGCTCCATGCATGAAGGGAAGAGTGTGACTTGGTGAAGAGAATATTGGGACAATGGGAGGAAATGGGAGGGCTACGAGCTAAGGGAGAACTCTGACAAGATTTTGGCAGCACTTTGTGGTAGCTATGGGTCCTCCCTTCGTTCTGAAAGAGAGGAGTCACTTATATAGAGAGGAGAGAGAATATCTCATCCTTAAGTGATAATGGCGCATGAAAATGATAAAAACCCAAGTAAATATGCATGGGAAGAGTCCTAGAGAGTTCCAAGGTGAGATGGAACCTCAAACCGCAACTGGGGGGTTGGAGAGTGATTGAAGATGAGGATAGAGTCCAATGGAGGATAAAGTGGAGGTGGTTGTGGAGCCAGCGCATGCAGAGTATTGTCGTGACGGGTCGTAGGGATGTGACAAGGCTTGTCGCGATGGCCAAGGTGGTCGCGGCACTGAAAGCACGTGAATGGATATGCATGGGCTATCACGACGGCCAGAGTGGACGCGACCAAGATGCTAACGCGATGCCACGACCCATCGTGTTAATGATAACCGATCTCTTATAGATTATAATCAATTATTTGGGAAATATAATTGATTATTTAGGAATTTTAATCAGTTAACTAGCATGAACGCGACCCCCAAGGCTGTCGCGTTAAGGTTTGAGGGTTGAAACCTTAGAACAAGGACTTTTGAAGTGATGATTGGACGAGATAAGTTGAGAATTGGGATTAAATGGGCTCAAAACATAGCCAATCAATGGGCTCAAAGAGAGTCACCAACTTGGGGCACATTAAGAGAACAAGAAATATGGTCCAACTTATGGGCCGAAATCGGGTGTCTACAGTTAGTACTTTCTGTGTTGTGTGTGAAACAAGTGTAACTTGGCGGAAAACAATCACAAACAATACACAAGAGATTTATCCTACATCGAGTCCCCAAGCACCCCTTGAGATTTTCACTAACCATCAATAAAACTTAGTCTTCCCTTCAAAGAGGGGTATTACAACCAGTTGCTCCCAAGCAAGTCTTCCCTTAAACAAAGGGGTAGAACAATCCTCCTACTGCAGTAGGCCCTCCCTTCTATTGAAGAGGAACACATAGGAACAAAAGATTTACAGACTTAGTGCTGCTCTGAATATGAATATGCACAGATGAACAAAAGAGATCTAAAGGAAGAAGAATTGTGGCACTTCTCCCTTTCTATTTCTAAAGTGGATTCTAAAAATAATCTAATAATTCTAATCCACTAAATGATTGACTGGTTGAAGACTTGAGAGCTTGAATGCTTTAAGTGCTTTTCCTTTGACAATTTGCTTCTTTCTTTTCTCTTTCAGATAACTCTTCTACATATGTCTCTATTGTTATTACTTTTTCCATCCAAACATCGACTTCTTGTTAGTCTTCAGTCTTCAGAGTCTTCAGCTATCCGTTGGAATGTAGCCGTTTAAATTTTTATTCGTTGTGACATAGAAAGAATTTAAGAAGTCTATCTTTGGGTCATTCTTCTTCTCAATGGCTTCTTGGCTATATGGGCAGCTGCATTAATGTTTGCAAGCACCATACCCATGCATAGTATTTTCTATTTTTCATGGTTAGTCTTATATTGAATAAAATATTAGATAGTGAAAATAAAAAGCAGATCGTCTAAAATATATTCATCTGTTTTGGAGAAAAGTATTGTCCTTAAAGTATATGAGGGTAGGTGAGCATTATAGGAGAACTGGACAACTGCTCGGTGCGTAGTGTGTCTGAAAACGTCTAACCTTAAAAACTGGAAATTTATCAGTTTAAAAGACACTGACAAAGGAAGTGTAAGGCAGATATCTATCAAGGAACATTCTTAAAAATACAATACTCCACGTATGTTCTCATTTAAATAATATATTTGAATGTAGAGAACAAGATAAACAAGACGTTCAACAGTACTTTCTGGAGTTGAGAAATCATGAGTGAAAACGAAAAATTCAATACAAGCATAACAGAAATCGATAGGAACATCATAGCAATCGATATGTTTTCTTTAAGGACAATCATTATGCGAAAGACAATTGAAATAATTAAAGATAATCGATCTGAGACAACAGTCGATACGCTAGGGACAATCGATATGATAAAGGTAATCGATATGCAACAAACTGTAATCGACGTGTGAAGGCAATCTATGTGCCACTTAACTATAATCGATGTGAGATTTATAAAGATAATTGATATGATATGTCATGCACCGAAATTTAGCAGCGGAAATAAATGTCGAGAGCATGAGCGATACAAGTACTAGTATCACAGTCTAGTAATTCAGAGTGACATCTAAGTACAACAAAAGAGTTAAGACAATAATTGTGCCAGCCAAATAATTCTTTATTTCATTTCCATCAAATCAAACTACAACCTTTAATAATCAGAGCCAAACATAGGGCCCATTATTATATTTCAAAGTACAATGACAGAATGAAATAACTAGCTATTACAGACTCTATGGACTCTAACACGCTGGCATCTGGCTATATCGACGCGTATACTTTGAGAAGCTCATCACTCTTCCTTAGCCCCATCATGCTCTACGTCCTCATAGTCATCTCCTGAAATGTTATGGAAAGTAGGTGTGAGCACACTAATGCCCAGTAGGATTTACAACTCGTGGTGCGGCATGCTTTACATGAATTAGAAATTTATTAGGCAAGTACTAACATGCAATACTCATGATGGGATAATAACAATAACGATATGGACAATTCCAAGATAACATGTACGAGAGGAAACAAATCCAGTGGACATTTAGCATGTGAGAAGGAACGTTTAACAATGGGATGGATGACAGTATGATCATTTGTCAAATAGAAAAATTCAATAATCTATAGTATGTATAATGGATATCTCAAGTTGAATCCCTTAGAATTCCAGTGGACAATGACATATTGGATTCAATAACAAGGACATGTGTAACATCTCGTGTTACCCTGACCAGTCGCCCTCCATCAAGGGTGGCGACACAGGGTATGTCGCCTTCTGAAGATGACATGTGGCTTGTCGCCTTCCAGTTGGGAAGGCGACTGGCCCTATGTCGCCTTCTCCCTTTGCTGCCAGCCGCATGCACCTTCGTCGTGTAGTGGTCTGAAGAGGAATGACAGGTGTCAGCTTCTGGCAGTAAGGAGGCGACAGGTCCTATGTCGCCTTCTGGTGTCAGGCCTGCATGGCTGACACGTGGCGAGGTCGCAGGTCGACTTGACCGTTGAGCAGGGGATAGCGACATGGCCTATGTCGCCTTCAGGTTTACTGAAGGCGACGGGGCCCATATCGCCTTCTCATGTTCAAAGCGTTAAGTGCCCAAGCCGAGAGCACAAGCCCCAGTTCGTCTCCTTGCTTGGTGAAGGCTTTTTCTCCGGCGAACTGAGGCTTGGGAGCTCCGTGGAGGCTTGGGAGGAGGTTGTTTGACCATCTTGCAAGGTAGTTGCTCTTGATGGTTGTTGTCCTTGTCTTCCATGGTTGATCTCTCCCTCATTGTGTCTTTCCTATTCTTGGCATGTTTGGATGCTCTTCAAGGGAGAGGAAGTGCCCGGCTCGTGGAAGGAGGTTCGTGGATCGTCGGAGCTCGGAGGTGGAGGGTTGCTAACCTACGAGAAGGGCCCTTGAGGTTGGATCTTCATTTCGGGGTAGGGAACCCAAACCTTCCCCCTAGTTCCACTTGCTAGGATCCTCACCTCTTCCAAGCCTAGAACTTGTATGCTAGGTTGTTTTCATGCTTTGGTTATGGATGTGTTTGTGTGGTGTTTTGCATGCAATGGTTGCTTGGTTTGAGGTTCTCCATGTTGAGTGAGATGCATGTGAGTGTATGTTATTGTGCATGCTTGTTGGGGTTTCTAGAGGGTGGTTTGAGCTCTTTAGAACCATGTTTAATAGCCTACATGATCCCCTCCCCACATATGTGTTTGTGTGTGGTTGAGGCCCTGTAGAAGGGAGCCTCGGTGTGTTGCACCCTGGTAAAGCGACACCTTTGGTGTCGCCACCCAGGTGGCGACACATCGATGTGTCGCCTTCAGGAACTCCTGAAGGCAACAGCACCTCTGTCGCCATCCTGGTAGCGATAGGAGGGCCGTCGCCTTCTGTCTATTTTCCGTTTCGGTTCCTGTTTCCCTTGCTGACCTGTCAGGTTAGTGGAGCACTGACCTGGTCGCGACAGGACCTATGTCGCGACCAGATCAGTAGGGTTGCGCCGGCCTGGGTGTCGCCATCCTGATGGCGACACTAGGCCTGTCGCCTTCTCAGGCAGAGAAGGGCTTGGCAACCTGCTCAGCGTCTTGCTTCCGCTGCGACTCGGTTTTCTTGGCACCTGTGTTGTCTCCTAGTACAGTGCTACTTCTAGTCTCTCTCTCTTCGCCCGGTGCTAGGCACTTGAGGGCTTGTCTGCGAGACAGGTTGTTACCGTTACCTGGGACCCCCGGTTCCCGTGCGCCTGTGTCAGAGGGTGTTGCTCCAGGCGGCGGGGTTTGCTCGAGTCGTTGACTTTGGTAGCTGTAGGGGAAAACGGTGGGACAACGACGTGGTCGTTTGTGGAGCTCTCTTAGCTGAGACTGGTACGCCGGTAGTGTGTGACTCGTACGGCGCAGTTCAGCTAGTCCGTTCTCACTGCCTCACTCTACGTGGTTCTGGTACCACCTAGAGGCGTCAGGCGTGGGACCGTAGTCCGGCCAGACTACAGCAGTTGTGGTTACTTGTGGTTCCGCGTCTCACTCCGACGGGAGGTGTCAGACATGGACCGTTGGTCGAGGGTAAGACGCGTGGCGCACCTGACCGGTTGACTAGAGTAGTGTACTTGTCCAGGCAGTTCACTGTCTGTGTTTACAGCTGGGTTCTTGTGGTGCCTTGGTTTACACGGGTTTTCCGGTCCCGCCGAGTGGCTTAGACCGACGACTGTGTAGTTCTTTTACGCTTCCGCACTTTACTCTGTTTAGTAGATTAGACCTTACTGCTTTATTTTAATTATTGCTCTAGTCTATATGCTTGTGGAACCAGGGGAGATTGGTAGTCCCTACTGGGCTTCTTCGTGAAGCTCACTCCCTGTTTTGTAGGCGAGACTTCCCAGCAGTTCCCTCCGCGGCGTAGCGAGGAGACGGGCCCGCAGTAGTCGGCGTCTCTAGCGGCAGTATTTCCCCCAGTTCCGTACTTCACCCTCGGGGTATGCCCCTAAGGGACGTGTTATTCCTTTTCGTTCTGCACTTGTACTTTTACTACTTTAGGACTTGTACTAGACTTGCACGTTGTGTTAGACTTCTTCTTGCACTAGTTGGTACATTCTTAGTACAGTAGTTGTTATTTACTTCCGTCACATATCTCATTAGACCGATCCTTAGCCCTTCCGGGTCTCCGGACCCATGGGCGGCGGTGCCGACGATCGGATCCTTGGTGGGAGCCGGGGACCCGCCGCCGTGGGGAGCACCTGTGTGGTTTTTGTGAGGAAGAAGGATGGTAGCCTGAGAATGTGTATTGATTATCGTCAGCTGAATCAGGTTACCATTAAGAATAAGTATCCTTTGCCCAGGATCGATGATTTGTTTGACCAGTTGCAGACAGCTTCAGTGTTCTCGAAGATCGACTTGAGGTCGGGTTACTACTAGTTGCGGATTCGGGAGTCAGACGTTCCGAGATCAGCCTTTCGCACCCGCTACGGCCACTTCGAGTTTGTCGTGATGCCTTTTGGGCTCACGAATGCCCCAGCAGCGTTCATGGAGATGATGAACAGTGTTTTCAGCGAGTACCTGGACCGGTTTGTGGTGGTGTTCGTCGACGACATCCTGGTGTACTCAGCGACGGCGGAGGAGCACAAGGTTCACTTGAGGCTGGTGTTGCAGACTTTGAGGAGTCACCGACTTTATGCCAAGTTCAACAAGTGTGAGTTTTGGCTAAAGGCGGTGCACTTCCTTGGGCATGTTGTTTCTGGTGCAGGTGTGGCGGTTGATCCCGCCAAGGTTGAGGCCGTTGTTTCTTGGGGCCGGCCCTCTTCAGTTGCTGAGGTTCGCAGTTTCTTGGGGCTGGCAGGCTACTACAAGAAGTTCGTGCAGGACTTCGCCAGAGTTGCAGAGCCTTTGACCCGTTTGACCAGGCGGAAGACCCAGTTTGTGTGGACGACAGAGTGCGGGCAGAGTTTCCAGGAGCTGAAGAGTCGGCTGACTTCAGCTCCGATCCTTGTTGTTCCTTCTGGCAATGGCGGCTTTGTTGTCTACACAGACGCTTCGGGTACTGGTTTGGGTGCTGTGTTGATGCAGAACGATCGAGTAGTTGCCTATGCTTCTCGTCAGCTGAAGAAGCATGAGCAGAACTACCCGACGCACGACCTGGAGCTTGCAGCGGTCGTGTTTGCCTTGAGGTTGTGGAGGCACTACTTGTACGGTGAGGTGTTCGAGGTCTTCACCGACCACCGCAGCTTACAGTATGTCTTCACGCAGAGGGATCTCAACCTCAGGCAGCACAGGTGGCTCGAATACTTGAAGGACTATGACTTTAGTCTTTCCTATCACCCAGGGAAGGCTAATGTCGTGGCAGATGCTTTGAGTAGGAGAGCCCACTTGAGTTCTTTGTTGGTTAGACACTGAGACTCCTGGAGGACTCCGCTCAGAGTGTGTTTGTACCGTTGAGCCTCCAGGAGAGGGCAGTGGCAGCCGTCCTGACCGTTCGTCCGTGGATTTTTCAGCAGGTACTTGAGGCTCAGAGAGCAGACGAGGACTTGGCAGACGTGTTGCGGTTGCCTGAGGTAGCACTGGATGAGGACGACGAGGTTCGTTTCCGAGGCAGACTCTACGTTCCAGAGGACGCCAGGGAGGAGGTACTGTCCGAGGCTCACCGGTCGCGATACTCTATTCATCCAGGCTCTACCAAGATGTACCATGACTTGAGGGTACTCTTTTGGTGGCCGGGGATGAAGAGAGATATCGCTGAGTTTGTTTCGCGCTGCCTTACCTGCCAACAGGTGAAGGCAGAGCACCAGCGTCCTGGTGGTGAGTTGCAGTCGCTTCCCATCCCAGTGTGGAAGTGGGAGCATATCACCACGGACTTTGTTTCTGGCTTACCTTGTACCTCTCAGGGGCACGACAGTGTTTGGGTCATCGTTGACAGGTTGACGAAGACCGCTCGCTTTCTTCCAGTCAGAGCAGCTTGGCCAGTTGACAGACTTGCTCGGTTTTTGTGGACAGAGTGGTACCTTTGCACGGAACCCGGTCTCTATTGTCTCAGATAGAGATCCGAGGTTCACTTCTCGTTTCTGGCGCAGCTTTCAGTGGGCACTTGGCACTGAGCTGAGGCTGAGTTCGACGTACCACCCACAGACAGACGGGCAGTCTGAGCGGACCATACAGACCCTCGAGGACTTGTTGAGAGCGTGTTGCCTAGACTGGGGCGGCACGTGGGAGTCGCACCTTCCCATGGTGGAGTTTTCTTATAATAATAGCTTCACTCCAGCATCGGGATGGCGCCCTACGAGGCTCTGTATGGTCGGCCGTGCAGGACACCGTTGCACTGGCACGAGGTTGGTGAGAGGCAGTTGCCGGGTCCGGAGCTAGTTCAGCAGTGTGCAGACATAGTGAGGCTGATCCGCAGAGGTTGCAACAGCGCAGAGCAGACAGAAGAGCTACGCCGACGTCCGCAGGAGACCGCTTCAGTTCGAGGTTGGCGACAGAGTGTTCCTTCGGATCTCGCCTAACAAAGGCGTTCTCAGGTTTGGGAAGAAGGGCAAGCTCAGCCCGAGGTTTGTTGGCCCTTTTTCCATCCTGGAGCGTATGGGCGAGGTCGCTTACCGGTTAGCCCTTCCGTCTGAGTTGGCAGGTGTTCACGACGTCTTCCACGTTTCGCAGCTGAGGAAGTACATGCCAGACCCATCGCATGTGCTCGACTACTCGCAGCTTGAGGTCGCCCCCAACTTGTCCGTGCCGGAGTATCCAGTCAGCGTGGTGGACCGCAGAGTGCAGCAGCTTCGCAGGAGGAGGATCCCGCTCGTCAAGGTGGTTTGGGAGCACCGCGCTGGTGGCGAGGCCACTTGGGAGCGTGAGGACGAGATGCGGGAGCAGTTTCCTTACTTGTTCGAGTGACAGGTACGCAGTTTTACTTTGTTCCCCTAGCTTTCGCCGTGACTTTCGAGGACGAAATTATTTTTTTGTTGGTTAGATTGTAACATCGCGTGTTACCCTGACCAGTCGCCCTCCATCAAGGGTGGCGACACAGGGTATGTCGCCTTCTGAAGACGACATGTGGCTTGTCGCCTTCCAGTTGGGAAGGCGACTGGCCCTATGTCGCCTTCTCCCTTTGCTGCCAGCCGCATGCACCTTCGTCGTATAGTGGTCTGAAAAGGAATGACAGGTGTTAGCTTCTGGCAGTAAGGAGGCGACAGGTCCTATGTCGCCTTTTGGTGTCAGGCCTGCATGGCTGACACGTGGCGAGGTCGCAGGTCGACTTGACTGTTGAGCAGGGGATAGCGACATGGCCTATGTCTCCTTCAGGTTTACTGAAGGCGACGGGGCTCATGTCGCCTTCTCATGTTCAAAGGGTTAAGTGCCCAAGCCGAGAGCACAAGCCCCAGTTCGTCTCCTTGCTTGGTGAAGGCTTCTTCTCCGGCGAACTGAGGCTTGGGAGCTCCGTGGAGGCTTGGGAGGAGGTTGTTTGACCATCTTGCAAGGTAGGTTGCTCTTGATGGTTGGTTGTCCTTGTTCTTCCATGGTTGATCTCTCCCTCATTGTGTCTTTCCTCTTCTTGGCATGTTTGGATGCTCTTCAAGGGAGAGGAAGTGCCCGGCTCGTGGGAGGAGGTTCGTGGATCGTCGGAGCTCGGAGGTGGAGGGTTGCTAACCTACGAGAAGGGCCCTTGAGGTTGGATCTTCTTCTCGAGGTAGGGAACCCAAACCTTCCCCCTAGTTCCACTTGCTAGGATCCTCACCTCTTCCAAGCCTAGAACTTGTATGCTAGGTTGTTTTCATGCTTTGGTTATGGATGTGGTTTGTGTGGTGTTTTGCATGCAATGGTTGCTTGGGTTTGAGGGTTCTCCATGTTGAGTGAGATGCATGTGAGTGTAGGTTATTGTGCATGCTTGTTGGGGTTTCTAGAGGGTGGTTTGAGCTCTTTAGAACCATGTTTAATAGCCTACATGATCCCCTCCCCACGGATGTGTTTGTGGTGTGGTTGACGCCCTGTAGAAGGGAGCCTCGGTGTGTTGCACCCTGGTAAAGCGACACCTTTGGTGTCGCCACCCAGGTGGCGACACATCGATGCGTCGCCTTCAAGAACTCCTGAAGGCGACAGCACCTCTGTCGCCATCCTGGTAGCGACAGGAGGGCCGTCGCCTTCTGTCTGTTTTCCGTTTCGGTTCCTGTTTCCCTTGCTGACCTGTCAGGTTAGTGGTCGCGACCTATGTCGCGACCAGATCAGTAGGGTTGCGCCGGCCTGGGTGTCGCCATCCTGATGGCGACACCAGGCCTGTTGCCTTCTCAGGCAGAGAAGGGCTTGGCAACCTGCTCAGCGTCTTGCTTCCGCTGCGACTCGATTTTCTTGGCACCTGTGCTGTCTCCTAGTACAGTGCTACTTCTACTCTCTCTCTCTCTTCGCCCGTGCTAGGCACTTGAGGGCTTGTCCGCGAGACAGGTTGTTACCGTTACCTGGGACCCCCAGTTCCCGCGCGCCTGTGTCAGAGGGTGTTGCTCCAGGCGGCGGGGTTTGCTCGAGTCGTTGACTTTGGTAGCAGTAGGGGAAAACGGTGGGACAACGACGTGGTCGTTTGTGGAGCTCTCTTAGCTGAGACTGGTACGCCGGTAGTGTGTGACTCGTACGGCGCAGTTCAGCTAGTCCGTTCTCACTGCCTCACTCTACGTGGTTCCGGTACCACCTAGAGGCGTCAGGCGTGGGACCGTAGTCCGGCCAGACTACGGCAGTTGTGGTTACTTGTGGTTCCGCATCTCACTCCGATGGGAGGTGTCAGACATGGACCGTTGGTCGAGGGTAAGACGCGTGGCGCACCTGACCGTTGACTAGAGTAGTGTACTGTAGCTAGTGTACTTGTCCAGGCAGTTCACTGTCTGTGTTTACAGCTGGGTTCTTGTGGTGCCTTGGTTTACACGGGTTTTCCGGTCCCGCCGAGTGTCTTAGACCGACGACTATGTAGTTCTTTTACGCTTCCGCACTTTACTCTGTTTAGTAGATTAGACCTTACTGCTTTATTTTAATTATTGCTCAAGTCTATATGCTTGTGGAACCAGTGGGAGATTGGTAGTCCCTACTGGGCTTCTTTGTGAAGCTCACTCCCTGTTTTGCAGGCGAGACTTCCCAGCAGTTCCCTCCGCGGCGTAGCGAGGAGACGGGCCCGTAGTAGTCGGCGTCTCTAGCGGCAGTGTTTCCCCCAGTTCCGTACTTCACCCTCGGGTATGCCCCTAAGGGACGTGTTATTCCTTTTCCGTTCTGCACTTGTACTTTTACTACTTTGGGACTTGTACTAGACTTGCACGTTGTGTTAGACTTCTTCTTGCACTAGTTGGTACATTCTTAGTACAGTAGTTGTTATTTACTTTCCGTCACATATCTCGTTAGACCGATCCGTTAGCCCTTCCGGGTCTCCGGACCCGTGGGCGGCGGTGCCGACGGTCGGATCCTTGGTGGGAGCCGGGGACCCGGGCGCCGGGGCCGTTACAACATGTATAATAGATTTGGCCATTTCACATATAATAGTTCAATCAATCATTCAATAACAATGTGGAAATTACCCAAATCAATCTTGAATTTAATTAGGTGATTGCCAGATACCTCAATGGATCATATACTCTCGCGATTATAAGTATTTTGGGTTCTCCTCCCAGGAATAGACTGGGCCCTTATTTGCACAGGCATAGTTATGAACCGGAGTTCCAATAGTTTCTGGTAATTCCATTCATTCATTTATAGCCAATATGATTTCCAAGCAATAGACAACTGCGTACTAAGATTATGTCAATGATTATAAGGAACAAGGCAAGTGGACATGGTCCGGAGTAAATTTCGGCAGCATAACGGCTTAATTTCATTAGTTCAATCTTTACACTTGGTGGCTTGGTTTCAATGTAATAAAATCACTCTCATGAGAAGTAGATGAGAACGGAAGTGCTTTCTATCTTCTGGGAACTTCAATGGTACAACCAACTCGGTCTCCATGAGGGAATCCACGGAGTACGGAGAATTACGGAGGTCTTAGAGGAAAGGTCACTAGTCTGCTGATATAGAATGACCGACAAAGAGTTTCCAGAGCGTGTCTCAATATCACAATCCATCGGTCTAAAGCAAGATGGAAAACTCTTAACAAGAAGACATGACATGGTATAAGCAATTAAGACTATCATATGAGTACTGTATATTTTAACATGTAGCACTTTCAATTATCATCACGATAGAGTAAGAACATAGCACATAGCATTCTCATGGTAAATGGAATCAAACAATCATTAAGATCAATTAGAATAGAAATTCATGTTCTTATAACTTTCATGTAGGTTGATAACTTTTAGGCCATTGACTAACTAAAGGACATGATATAACATTAGGACATGCATAGGATGGACTGTACAACTAAGAAAAATAGCCTTGGTTGGCCATTAAATCGTGACGAGTTCAGTCGTCGCACTTAAGAAGACCGTACATGGTTCAGAAATACCAGCACTATGTGAAACATCAAATCGCGACGGACCTGTCCGTCGCCTTCATGTTGCGACAGATCGATATGTCGCGATGGCTTTTAAAACGCGACAACCTTGTTTGTCGCCTTCATAACGTGATAGGCAACAGCTCTCTACCACCCTGAATCGTGACGGTTCGACACGTCGCGTTCAAGAGGTGTTTTCAAAATTCTGATATAAAAATTGTGAGAAATACATGAGCAGGAAAACTGGTCGAATCGCGATGACATGTTCCGTCGTGTTCAAGACCGGCACTGAAACCCACGTGACACACAGTTTTATGTGTCAGATCGGTCGAGTCAAAGTTAAAATATCGATGGAAGGTTCGCTCGCCTTTCATGTGAACGTGATGGTCTAGTACGTCGCGTTCATGCAATAAAGAACGTGACGTCTAGAATGGTCGTGTTTTAGGTATTCAACCAAAAATAGTAAAAACGGGGTAGTCATGCATGCAACGCTTAGAGCTCCTGGAACAAAAGTATGAACATAAAAGATGTTGGGTATGATGAGTAGGAGAGAACTATGATTTTGGTTTCACATGATTTAGCCTCAGGATGCGTTAAAATCGACGTGAACACTAAAAGCCCTAGATAGGCGCGATGTTTGGAAAACGCTTAATACACATAGCACGGTCTATAAAAACTAGGGAAAACAAGTGCATATGATACTAGACTCGATGCTCTTTCCATTGGTATGTGCTATGTAGCAACCCTAAATTTTTGGGAAAAATAAAAATTTAAATATTTATATTATTTAATTTAAAAATCAAAGAAAAAAGAATTAAATAAAATCTATTAAAAGAAAAGGAGTAATGGGCTTTGCTATATTGACCCATTAGAATTAGTAGGGTAAATTAGAGATTTTAAAAAGGGGAATAATAAAGAAATACCCAAAATTCGTAACTAAAATATTACTTAAATAGAAAAGAGGTATTTAATGCATTAAAAATAGAAGCTTGAGTTGGATTGAGATTCCTAAACCTACCCTAATGGGTGGGCCATGAAATCCCCTCTCTCCCAACCCAAATAGAAGATCTCTTGCTTAAAAAGGGGAGAGGAGAATAGGAAATTCAGAATTTTATAGGAATTAGACTTAAACTAGGAAAGGGAATAGGGAGAAGCTTAAATACTCCACTTAAACCCTCATGGCCGACCCTAGCTCGTGCCAAGAGGTTCCTGGACCAGGAGGAGAGGCCAAGAGGAGGAGAATTCGAGGAGAAGAAGTCTCTCTCAAGTTCTTCCCCGAGTTCTTCAAGCTCTTAACCCTAGAAGAGGAAAACGATCAAAGGTAGGCATTCTCATGAGCATAAACCATGAAACGTTTTCTGTAGGATGTCTCGTCTACCAGGAGCAAAAGCCCTTTGGTTTCATAATTTTCCAATGAGCATATCTTTTGTTCTTGATTTTTCATGTTCTGCAACTTACATGACCCCGAACCCTCTTCTTAACTCTTGATCTCCTTGCATACTCAACCCTATGCTACGAGATGTTTATTGTAGGAACTGATGCATGTTAGGCATCTTTTGCCCCTAAAAGCCCTATATTTGATTCATCCTATCTTGCGAATTTAATCGTTGATCTCAACTATGTACTGTTTCATGTTCATCATGAATACCCGTGTTTAAGACATGTCTAAACCCTGATTGTTTTCCATTCCTATTTATTGTAGTACCCATGCTTGTCTTTGTCGTTTTGCAACTGGTTCATCTATTCATCTAGTGCTCTTGTCTATTTCTTGGTACTCTCTATTGGCCTTTGACTGATTGTCCAAAAGATAAACAATATAACCAATGCTTGGCAAAATATAAAGGGCCCGATCTGGTCCTAGGATGTGCGCCTGAAAGTGCTAGTGCCCATGGAATTAAATGATCAGAGTGTTTGGCATTACAGTCAAGTGCAATCTATCTCGACTATCTAAATGACAATCAAAAGTGCTATATTCTCCCGTTGTCCATTGACGACAAAGTGCTATGCTATACTCGTTGTGCTATTGCTATACTTGGTGCTATTTGTGCTATGGCCATCTCGCTATACTCGACATTGTGCTATCCTGCTATTGTTGTGCTATTCCCGACACCTGTGCTATTTTTTGGAAAGTCTATATTTGGGAAGTTGTATTATTTCGTTCACGTGCTATCTTGCTATCTTTTACTTGACACTCTCGTTCTATCATTAGTTACTCTGCCTTTAATGCATTAACTATTTAAAGCCTGCTTGACTATTGAGATTTAAGTCCTACTGGGCGTTATCGCTCACCCTGCGTTATTTGTCGTTGTGTTCTCAGGTGAGACCGAGGATGAACCATACACTCAAGAGGACAGGAACGACCTGGAGTGATGTCATGAGTACCCTAGCGTCCTATTGCTATGTTTAGCGTTGTAGTAGTTAGGTTTGAGGTTTAGTCTTTTGTCTTCTTTCAATGTAATCGGGCCCTATAGATTGGCTCTGATATTAGTGTTGTAACTAGGCATTTTGAAAGTATTAATGAAATGAATTTGCTTTAGTATTATTCATTGCGAAATGGTTTGATGTCTAGTACTCGCTCTATACCCTTTACTTGCAACTGCCTCGCGTTCCGATATTCTGCGTCGGGGCATGACAGTTTTATGGTATCAGAGCCTAGGTTATTCTTAAGTATAGGATGATCTAGGTTAACCTGCCCCGACTAGAGTCAATTATCAACCTATGTGAGTTGAGGTTAGAGCCGAGGGTAACTAGCTAAAATAAACTCACACACGCACGAATTAATTTCACATCAGTATCATAACAGTAAGTTATTTTGTAGGAACTAAGCATCAAGATGACTGCTGAACGTGCTCAAATGAGGGCATGCAACAAACCATCCAAGAGTTGACTCGTGCCATCATGCAAGCTACCCAAGGAGGGGGTAATCGTGCCGGTGCAGGCGATCTACATCAAAACTTTAGAAGACTGAACCCACCTAGGTTCAGTGGATCCACGGATCTGGACGAAGCCGAGCACTGGCTGAGGGAAACGAAAAATTTTTTCTCGTGTAATGCAATGTGCAGCAGGAGATAAGCTGCTACCGGCCACATTCCAACTGGAGAAGGACACCCACGCTTGGTGGGAGTCAGTGGAAGCTACTAGGGAGAATGGGCAATTCACCTGGAACGAGTTCAAAGAAGCTTTCAACTCCAAATACTTATCCGAGCGTGTCCAAGAAAGGAAGGCTGCGGAATTCGCTGCTCTGAAACAGCAGAGCTTTACTGTGGCCGAATACGAAGCACAGTTCTCTAGACTGGCAAGGTATGCTGAGCACTTGGTGAACACCGAGCGAATGAAGGCTAAGCGTTTCCTCAACGGCCTTAAGCCTCAATACATCACCCAACTGGCACCTCTCGACATCCAGACCTACGCTGAGATGGTAAAGAAAGCCCAACTGCAGGAAGACACTACGGACTTCACCGACCGTATCAAGGGAAGTTTGTCAAGAAGGAAGTGACCTCGGGTCAGTCATCTGCTAAGCCTACCAACGGCAAGAAGCGTCCCTTCAACCTCACGGAGGGATCTAGCCAAGAAAGAAAACCCAAGGTTTTCGTACCCAACACTCCAACAAAGAGCCACTGCAAACATTGTGACAAGCCTGGTCACACGGCTGACGAATGCTGGAGGAAAGCAGCGCGTGTGTGCACTGCGGAAGTCGCGAGCACCGCATCCCTGAGTGCCCACTATTGAAAGAGAATGAAAGGCGCCCTAATGCGCCTAGGAAACAGGGCCAACTGCAAGCCCTACATGAAGGGGAACCTACTATGGAAGGAGGCATGGTAGAAGGTACTCTACAAGTTTTCTCCTTATCAGCATTTGTTCTTTTCGATACTGGAGCTACTCACTCTTTTATATCTCAAAACTTTGTTGATACTGTGAATACTAAACCTATATACATGGGTTGTGAGTTCTCTGTCACAACGCCACTAGGGGAAAAGGAGAAATTGAATAAATACTTCCCTCTTCCGATGTAATGATCAGAGACCATAACCTAAAAGCCGACCTGGTGTGTATGTCCATGGAAGGCTATGATTTAATTTTGGGAGCCGACTGGTTGTCCGTATATGGGGCAAGTGTCGACTATAAGAAACGAAAAGTTACCTTCAGTGACTTTCCTAAATTGGCATTCTCTGGGATTAGACATAAGAGACAGATGTCCCTAGTCTCCGCCATAAAAGCCCACAACATGATGAGGAAGGTTGTTTTGATTTCCTAGCAGCCATAGTAGTGGAAAAGAAGGGTTCTAAGATAGAAGATCCATAGTACAGGACTACCCAAATGTATTCCCAGAAGACCTGCCAGGGATTCCCCTGAACGAGATGTCAACTTCGCCATTGAGCTGATTCCTGGAGCCGCACCGGTATCGCATCAACTGTATCGGATGTCACCTGCCGAGCTGAAGGAATTGAAGGCGCAACTGATGGAGCTACTAGAAAAGTGGTTCATCAGACCTAGTACTTCCCCATGGGGAGCACCTGTGCTATTCGTAAAGAAGAAAGATGGATCGATGAGGCTGTGTATCGACTATCCACAACTCAATCAGCTTACCATCAAGAACAAATACCCATTGCCTAGGGTCGATGAACTATTCGACCAAATTTTTGGAGCGCAATATTTCTCCAAGATCGACCTTCGATCTGGCTATCATCAAATGATGATCAAGGATGACGATATTTTCAAAACGGCTTTCAGGAGCAGGTATGGACATTATGAATTCATCGTTATGCCTTTTGGTCTAACCAATGCTCCTGCAGCCTTTATGCAACTCATGAACAGCATATATTAGCCATACCTCAACAAGTTCGTGGTCGTCTTTATCGACGACATCCTCTATACTCCAAGACCAAGGAAGAGCATGAAGAACTTCTCAAGGATCGCCGTTCCTCTCACACGTCTGACCGAAAGAAAAATCCATACTCCTGGAGTAAAGAGTGTGAGAATAGTTTCCAAACTCTCAAAGACTGTCTTACCTTAGCACCTGTTCTCGCTCTGCCAATAGAGGGAGAAGGTTTCTCTGTCTACACCGATGCCTCAGGAATTGGGCTAGGGTGTGTACTCATGCAAAAGGAGAAGGTCATCGCCTATTCTTCAAGACAACTGAAGACACATGAAGTCAACTACCCTGTACATGATCTCGAGCTAGCTGCTGTGGTCTTCGCCTTGAAGATTTGGAGACATTATCTATATGGCGAGCAATTCACTGTCTACTCAGACCATAAAAGTATGAAGTATTTATTTTCTTAGAAGGAACTCAACATGAGACAAAGGAGATGGCTGAAATACTTGAAAGATTTCGACTTCCACATCCAATACCATCCTGGCAAGGGAAATGCCATGGCTGACGCTCTTAGTAGAAAGCCGATGGCATCTGTTTCGAGTCTAGTCCTTGGCGAGATGCAACTACTAGAACAATTCGCAAGGTTAGACCTAACCATTGAACATAGTGATGATCGAGTCTTGGTTGCTAATATCAAGATTCAATCCGATATGCTGGAAGAGATCAAAGCCCAACAAGACAATGATCCGTCCTTAGTCCGCATCAAGGAAACTCTAGCCGAAAGGCCGGATTTTGCTATGACCGAAGATGAAGGCTTGTCTTTCAAGGAAGGACATGCGTTCCCGACAATGAAGAATGGAGAGAAAGCTAATGGATGAGCCCACAAGACAAAGTACACCATTCATCCTGGAGTACCAAAATGTATCAAGACATGAAAAGACGTTTTGGTGGCCGAACATGATGAGAGAGGTAGCCAAGCATGCTGCTCACTACCTTACTTGCAACAAGTAAAAGCGGAACACTTGCGCCCTGCGGGTGTACTCAGACCACTTGATATTCCGGAATGGAAATGGGAAAGCATTGGCATGGACTTCATCATGGTTTACCCAAGACTCGGGTGGGCTCGAAGCCATATGGGTCATAGTGGACCGACTAACCAAATCCGCCCACTTTCTGCCTATAAAGAGTAAGTGGTCAGTGGAGGTACTAGCTGCCTTATATGTCAAGAGATTGTAAGACTACATGGCATTCCATCATCTATTGTTTCGGATCGAGATCCGAGATTTACATCTCACTTTTGGAAAGGACTGCAAGGTACACTGGGTACTAAACTCAACTTTAGTACCGCATTCCATCCACAAACCGATGGGCAAACTGAAAGAACCAACCAAATAGTGGAAGACATGTTGAGAGCTTGCACTATAGATTTTCAAGGTTATT
Source organism: Colocasia esculenta (assembly GCA_014218235.1). Lineage (NCBI taxonomy): Eukaryota > Viridiplantae > Streptophyta > Magnoliopsida > Alismatales > Araceae > Colocasia > Colocasia esculenta. The sequence goes on from CM024758.1 coordinate 68,140,051, forward strand.
GGAATGAGCACCTACCACTAATTGAGTTCGCCTATAACAACAGTTATCAGGCAAGCATTAAGATGGCACCATTCGAAGCGCTCTATGGAAGGAACTGTAGATCTCCTACATGCTGAAATGAGGTTGGAGAACAACAATGGCTAGGCCCAGACATGGTGCAACGGACAACAAAGGACATTCAGGTAATCAGAGACCAGCTGAAGATTGCCCAATCCAGACAGAAGAGCTATGCCGACAAAAGAATGCGAGATCTGGAATTTCAAGTGGGTGATCATGTATTTCTAAAAGTGTCACCTACTCGTGGCATCCAAAGATTGGGTGTAAAGGGAAAGCTCAGCCCTAGATTCATCGGTCCTTTTGAAGTACTCGAAAGGGTTGGTGAGGTTGCATACCGGCTGGCGTTGCCACCGGATCTGTCATGTGTACACAATGTGTTCCATGTTTCCATGCTTAGGAAATATGTGTACGACCCCACACACATCATTCGCCACGAGAAGTTGGTGTTGAACAAGGATGTGACATACGAAGAGAATCCAGTCAAGATACTGGAACGAAAGGTACAACAACTCAGAAATCGTCCCATCCACGTAGTTAAAGTCCTATGGAATAATCGAGGAGTGGAAGAAGCCACATGGGAACCGGAAGGAATCATCAGACGGAACTACCCCGATCTTTTCGGTAAGACATTCTCTCTTGAATGATCATATGAATTTGGGGACCAAATTCTTTTAAGAGGGGGAGGATGTAGCAAACCTAAATTTTTGAGAAAAATAAAAATTTATATTATTTAATTAGAAAATCAAGAAAATAGAATTAAATAAAACCCATTAAAAGAAAAGGAGTAATGGGCTTTGCTATATTGACCCATTAGAAATTAGTAGGGTAAAATAGAGATTTTAAAAAGGGGAATAATAAAGAAATATCCAAATTCGTAACTAAAATATTACTTAAATAGAAAAGAGGTATTTAATGCATTAAAAATAGAAGCTTGAGTTGGATTGGGATTCCTAAACCTACCCTAATGGGTGGGCCACGAAATCCCCTCTCTCCCAACCCAAATAGAAGATCTCTTGCTTAAAAAGGGGAGAGGAAAATAGGAAATTCGGAATTTTATAGGAATTAGACTTAAACTAGGAAAGGGAATAGGGAGAAGCTTAAATACTTCTCTTAAACCCTCATGGCCGACCCTAGCTCATGCCAAGAGGTTCCTGGACCAGGAGGAGAGGCCAAGAGGAGGGAATTCGAGGAGAAGAAGTCTCTCTCAAGTTCTTCCCCGAGTTCTTCAAGCTCTTAACCTTAGAAGAGGAAAACGATCAAAGGTAGGCATTCTCACGAGCATAAACCATGAAACTTTTTTTGTAGGATGTCTCGTCTACCAGGAGCAAAAGCCCTTTGGTTTCATAATTTTCCAACGAGTATATCTTTTGTTCTTGATTTTTCATGTTCTGCAACTTACATGACCCCGCACCCTCTTCTTAACTCTTGATCTCCTTGTATACTCACCCATGCTACGAGATTTTTACTGTAGGAACTGATGCATGTTAGGCATCTTTTGCCCCTAAAAGCCCTAAATTTGATTCATCCTATCTTGCGAATTTAATCGTTGATCTCAACTATGTACTGTTTCATGTTCATCATGAATACCCATGTTTAAGACATGTCTAAACTCTGATGGTTTTCCAATTCCTATTTATTGTAAGTACCCATGCTTGTCTAGGTCGTTTTGCAACTGGTTTCATGATTTTTCGTTGACTATACAATTAGTTGTGCTTTTCTGAATCACCCTGTGTCAAATAGGGTAAGTTCTGGCCCGCAATCCAATGTAAAGTCCTTCCGCTGTCAGGCTCAGGCGCATACCCTGTGAACGCGACGGCCCGATAGGCCGCGTTCACAAGGGCCATCGCGACAGTCCCCTCTGTCGCGATCTGATCGCGACAGGGCGTGTCGTCGCGATCTGCCTGCCCGAATCGACATGCCTGTCGCGACCTGTACCAGCCACCGTCGCGATCTCAGTTGACCCCGTCGCGACCCTCATTAGGGTACGTCGCGATCTGGGTTTTTTGCAAGAAACCCCCTGTCTCAGCAATGCTTGATTTTCTACAGTGTGTTTACTCTTGTTTAATAGTCATACATACAGAAAATAACACTTGTGATAAATTTAAACATTTATGTATGATTAAAATACATGCACATGATCTTTTCTATCTACAATTTCATGACACTTACACACACTTTGAACCATCCAATTATGGCATAATTTGACATGATTTTATTTCATAATACATCTGGTAATTTATGTAATTAAATTGCCATATTTTAAATATACTTGTCTATCGTTTCTCATGATGTTTTGGGAATACTGATATCGACGCTCCACTGTTCTAGAATTCCTCTAGAACGTCGAGCACTTGTTTCTATATACACACTTTCTTGACTTGGATGAACTCTCCGACGGATACTCCTTCTGCCGGACTAGTGAGTCTTTGTTCAAGGCCTCCGTAAGTCTGCTCTGTCCATGGATTCCCACATGGTCGATGAGTCGGTTGTACTCTAACACCTATTACACCCTTTAGGGATCAATATGGTCCAAACGGCTATTAGAAGTTCGCTCTCATCTTGAATCACGCCGGACCGCTGGACCTATGCTTAACATGGCCAGTGGTAGGGTTGTGAGTCCCACCTGACTGCCAACACCATGTGCACGTGTTGTGCAACTGTGACTATCGCCTGTTACCCGACATGTTACGTGCAATGTCCACTAGCTCTCAACTACACTCTATTCTCTCGTCTATTCACGTTCACTCTGCTATCTCATCTATTCATCTAGTGCTCTTGTCTATTTCTTGGTACTCTCTATTGGCCTTTGACTGATTGTCCAAAAGATAAACAATATAACCAATGCTTGGCAAAATATAAAGGGCCCGATCTGGTCCTGGGATGTGCGCCTGAAAGTGCTAGTGCCCATGGGAGTTAAATGATCAGAGTGTTTGGCATTACACTCAAGTGCAATCTATCTCGACTACCTAAATGACAATCAAAAGTGCTATATTCTCTCGTTGTCCATTGACGACAAAGTGCTATGCTATACTCGTTGTGCTATAGCTATACTTGGTGCTATTTGTGCTATGGCCATCTCGCTATACTCGACATTGTGCTATCCTTCTATTGTTGTGCTATTCCCGACACCTGTGCTATTTTTTGGATCTATATTTGGGAAGTTGTATTATTTCGTTCACGTGCTATCTTGCTATCGTTAACATGACACTCTCGTTCTATCATTAGTTACTCTGCCTTTAATGCATTAACTATTTAAAGCCTGCTTGACTATTGAGATTTAAGTCCTACTGGGCGTTATCGCTCACCCTGCGTTATTTGTCGTTGTGTTCTCATGTGAGACCGAGGATGAACCATACACTCAAGGGACGGGAACGACCTGGAGTGATGTCATGAGTACCCTAGCGTCCTATTGCTATGTTTAGCGTTGTAGTAGTTAGGTTTGAGGTTTAGTCTTTTGCCTTCTTTCAAAGTAATTGGGCCCTATAGGTTGGCTCTGATATTAGTGGTTGTAACTAGGCATTTTGAAAGTATTAATGAAATGAATTTGATTTAGTATTATTCATTGCGAAATGGTTTGATGTCAAGTACTCGCTCTATACCCTTTACTTGCAACTGCCTCGCGTTCCGATATTCTGCGTCGGGGTGTGACATGCTATGTTTAGTTTGAGCCTGAGAACACCTACCTTTGGTTGGATCTAAGAGAGGTCTCCTTCCAGGTCGCGACAATGAAAGGTTGGAGGAGAAGTTTGGTTCTTGGTCGTCCTCCTCCTCTCCTGGTGCCCTAGCTCGCCTTCTCTCGACCCCAGGATGATGGTAACCCTTCCCCAAGAGTCTTATGATGATTATTTATAGAATTAGGTTTAATTCAAGTCCTAATGTGACTAGGAATGGTTGGGTTGCGGTTTTAGCTTTGGACCTTCCAAGATTTGATGATTCTCTACCCAATTGGAGTACTAGAGTCCTTAGGAAACATCCCAACATAGTTGGGCACGAATTTAGGTTACCATGGGAGTCTAATTGCTTTGGGTTTTTCCCTAATTACCTTTTCCAATTTATGTCCATTTACAACTATGAATTTTGGGGTTTTAATGCTATTGGATTTTGTACTTGGGTCCCATTAGAGTTGTTTGGCCCAATAATACTAGTTAGTTAATTCAAATCCTTGTCTAACTATGATTTTATTTTATTTTTATTTGTGCATCTTTATTCATTTACTATTTTCCTTAAATTTTTAATCAATTAAATTTCTAGGATGTTACATGATAAGTACAATTGATATGATGAAAGGCAATCGATAGATTTAAAAAAATAATCGATATGATAAGTACAATCGATAGACTTATAACAGTAGTCGATATGACTGGTCACTTCGACTATCTAGGCATCGTAGTAGAACTTCGACTATTGTGAATTGATCGCAAGTCGAATTCTCACTTCGACTTTACAAGAGTCGGAGTTGAACCTTCATTGTTGTGATTTGTTCATAAGTTGGAGTCCCACTTCGACTTCCACGAGTCAAAGTCGAACTTCGACTATTGTGATTTGTTCACAAGTCAGAGACTCACTTCGATTTCTAGGAGTCAGAGTCACACTTCGACTGTTGTGATTTGTTCACAATTTGATATCTTACTTCAACTTCCCAGGAGTCAGAGTCTTACAAGATAGTATTACTTGTGGACTTATAAAAATTTTGTTAGACAAGTTAAGCATGTGTGTCAACACATACTGTCTATTACTAATTGTATAGTATAATACACACATGTGTTTAGTAATTTGACTTTTTTGTTATGAACAGATGAATTTGTTTGTTACCTGAATAAGAAATGATTTTGTCATATTAAAAAATATTTAAGAAAAATGTTTGCAAAAATAATTGCACAAGAATCTCCTCTTTTTTGTTAATGACAGAATCATGTATATATGAAATAATTAGTCTTAAGAAAAAGTGATCTCGTAACTGTATTGTATACTAAAAATTCATTACTAATTCAATTATTTATATATATTTCTCCCCCTTTGTGATATTAACATAAAAGTTAACACAAAAGTGATTTGAGGAAGAAATGTACTCAAGAAATATGAATGTCATTGTATTAAAAACAAACTGTAGTTATAAGAGATAGAGTTATGAGGAAGACCTAGGAAGATACAAAGTAGGTGGAATTTGAGTGAGAAAGAGTTTCAAAAGGTCCCACAATTTCTTCTCCTTGGAATTGAAATTGTAAGTGAACAAAGAGATTTCTATGTTATAGGATTGACCAATTGAGGGAAGTTTCCTATAAGATTTTAGGTGTCGGCGATGATACCAACAAGCAATCTGATGATAGTCTGTATGACCTAAGCTTTGCCTCAGAGGAACAAATTACCTACTCTCAGCCTTGCACAAAAAATCATGACTGTGATATTCCAGTGTAGTCCTGTAGAATGTGATTCAGCTTTGGCTAGATAATAAACCTGATATCAGTCTTCCCACTCGAGCTCAAGAGATTTTTGGAGGGAGTCATACTCTTTGGTGAGAAATTTAGATAAAGAGAGTTTGCTCTTTTTTGTTCTTTGGCCGCTGCTAGATATCTAAGTGCCCACTAACCTGCATTCAGTCTTTCTGATTCTGCAAAGCAATTTTGAAATTCCTTGAGGTACTGCGTAGATTTAGCTGTGTGAATGAAAGAAAATCAATGAAATGACAAGATTTTACTATACTTGGTCTTGTATCTGACTACCAACCTGATATGCCTATTAAAGACCACTCTGGCAAACCCTATTCTAGTACTGACTGCTCCAATTAAACTGGGGTACAAAGGTGAGGGCAACCCAATAGTCATAGAGGGTGTAACGGTTCTCTGCCTTTCAACAACATGGCCACCCCTACTGACATCTACTAAATTAAGCTTAAACCTCTCTTCATTGAATACCTTCATCTTAGTGAAGTTCTCTTGATGCTTTTGAAAGAGAGGTAGAATAAGTCATAGAACCTCAAATTCAAATAATTTTGAATAGATAGAGGGGAAGATCTGCCTATTTTGACTATTCTGAATTTTGCTGCTTCTCTTGGATATACTATGAGAAATTCTTTAGGAGAGAGAAGAAACAAGATAGAAGAAAGAGAGCACGGAGAGAAGAGGTGTAAACTCGCGGGTAACTGCAGTGCTACAATAACACACAATTTTGAAGTAGAAGATGCAGTGAGCGCAGCACGATGATGAGGAAGGAGAACATGACGACGACGACTTGATGAAGCCCGGCTGCATGCAACGGTAGTAGGGAGAGAGCACGGCAAGGGCAGAGCAGCGGGAAGAAGAAGACGGCGATGACTAGAACAGGTGTAGCAGCAGTGCGCAAGAAGATGATGGCGATGGCGACGGCGGTGGTGCAATATCGTTAGCGATGAGGGAGCGGCTAAGCAGCACTGGTAACAGTGAGCAGTAGCAGTGGGAAGAAGGGGACGGCGAGCAGGAAGTGGGTGTAAGAGAGAGAAAGGAGGGAGCAGTGGAGACCAAAAGAAAGACCTCGTTTGTCGAACTCTCCTTTTTATAAATCTTTTCCGCATATATCTTTACTGCTGTCATGACACCTCACTTAATCCCATCTCCAATAGCTAATGCATATCTAACACAATGATGCCCACACATGCTTCCTCCATCGGTCCATTTGAGCTTATCATTTTTTGCGAACAAGTCGTCAACCTTCCTACAAAATCGCCATCTTTATCCATGCAGACTCCTCTAGGTTTCCATGATAACCACGACACCTCTTCTGTTGACCCCACGATGTAGCATCAGTCCAGGCAATGTGCACCTGACCTATTTTCTTTTATCATGCAGCTGGTAGAATGTGACCATGTTGCCACCACTTGCGACCAAGGACCTGCACACACATAAAACATTATTAATTCATCTATGCTCACGATATGTAATTAAGTAAAATTGCAATATGATTCAAATATATGTCTTTTCATATAAGATTACACATAAAATGATGAGCAAATGTCAGTACTTATGTTCAAAAATATAGAATTATTAGATCCTCATGAAAAGAATCCTACCAGAGATAGTAGGTTCTAGGGGAAAGTTTTTTTACAAATTTAGAAGGTGAAGAGGGAGGCTCTTCGAAGTCTTCCTGCTTAATAGTAGGTTGAGAATGAGTAATGGAAGAAGAAGGATGTGGTTGAGGTATAGGATCAGAGGAAATAGGTAGGTTTGCTGATGGTATATGTGAGGGGGGTGGACTAGTTTTGGCTTGAGGTGGAGAAGAAGGAGGTTTGGTTGAGGTTAGAAAAAAAATGGAACCTGATTTAACCAGTTTTCTCTTTGCTCAATGCTTGAAAACTCTAGCTTGAGAATTTGAGGGAGATTCAACTTTGTCTACCTCTCAGGCTGGTGTCTCTACTGCCTCCGCTACTACTGTTGTTTCTGCTGCCTTTGTTGTTTCTGCTGCCTCTGTTGCTACTTCTACTCTAACTTCTTCTGTGGCTGCCTTCACTGGTACTTCCTGTGCTTTTATTACCTGGGGCTGAGAAACTTCTTCTTGTACTAGTCTATGTGGTGCACCTGGTGGTTGTTGTTCTGGTTGAGTTGCTTCTGCTACTGATGGTGCAGTTGCCACCTTTGGTGCTGTAATTTCCTCTGCTACTGGTGCTTCCTTTTCTTTAGCTACTATTGATGTGGTTGTCATGGAAGTACTGCCTTTGTCTCAATTGCAAGCAAACTAGAAAAACAGATCTCTCATTTGTTGCAGTTCATCAGTCACAAAATCAAATTTCACATCCACTTGATGTAGTTGCATTTGTAGTACACTGAGAATTTCTTATTACTTAAGGACCAAATCAAAGACATCATCTATGGTCCTTCTTCTACTAGTCTTCCCTTGAGACCTTGGCTGGGGTCTAGATGTCTCATAGGTAGAGGTGAGACATGATGGTAAGCATTCTCATTAATAGCTTCAGGAAGCTAGAATATGTTGGAGGAGCAACTTCTTCTATAACATTTTTTCTTTTGATATCCCCGATGACCTGAGCAATGGTCTCTTCAGGGTTTACTTATTCCATAACTAGGGCTTCTTCTTCTAAAGTAGGTGCTCCTTGTTCTTCCACTGAAGGAGTAGTTCCTCTAATCTTTCTTCCACTATAGATTCAATTGTTTGAGCTAAAGGAGCAACTATCACGACATGTGTAAACAACTCATGAGTGCAATCAGGTACAAAATCTTTTACCCACATATTATGGACATTGTCCACTATAGAGTAGTGCTTTTTCTGAGGGTGGATAGCCCAATGTTCTCTTAAACTTATGTGGCAATCTCTGAGTCCAAGTTAACGCGGTTTCTTTTCAATAGAATTGTTAACAGTGGTCCATATGGTAATGATTCATATAATGCATGGACCCCATCATTCTGTCTATGATCATTGCGGCCAAGTTCACTGCATGCCTCTGAATGGCCCAATAAAGCAAGTTTTCATCTTTGGAGGTGATGGAGGAGTGAGTTCTTGCCCTTGGCGTGACAATGGTTGTAATGATTGCATGTAGTAATCTCTTTTCTGCAGACAACTGGTTGATAGGAAGAGCCTTCTTTTGAATGATACGTTTCTCCCCAATGATTTTGAGTCTCTGTCTTCCTAAGGGAACTGCCTCATGTAGTTTGTGACCAGATGTAGGGAAGTCTAAGACTTCTGACAAGATGGCTTCGGACACTGTGACCTTTGTACCTTTAACAAATCCTTCCAGCAAGCCATGTTCTAAAACTGTCAGGCTGACATAAAATTCTTTCACAACATCTGCATATGTTGGTTCATGAATATCACACAATCATTTCCATCCCATGGCTTCCAACGTATCTGACACATGATGTTGAGCTTGCTACTACTTAACAGAGCAAAGTCAACAACTTTACAGGAGCAGATGGAGGCTTTGGTAGAGGAAAGCTTCTGGAACTGATCTGGGGTGAAAACGAAGCATCCAGTGCCCTATAAGAGGCCATTTGGACGGAAGGAGAGGGAATGACTTCAAAATATTCTATAGAAAGAACGAGATGTTCGAAATAGGGTTAAAGATCCTACGTTTCATTAGGAATGATGAATGATCCAAGATGAGCACAGTGCATGCTCCTTCGAAGTTGAAGGATGCATGTGGGAACCAGCAAAACGATGAAAGGAGTCGAACATTTTGAATGAGGTAGGTGGAAGTAGAAATAAGGGTTTTTATAATTGAAGCAAAGGATATCGAGGACAATAGTTCTGGAGATCAACGACTAAGATTTTACTAAAGATTAAAAAAAAAAAAGACAGACAAAGGAGTAAGTGAACAAGTTTTTATTTCATTATTTTAATGTGAATTTTGACTACCAACGTCGACTACATAAATTAAACTACATAAATCGACTTCAATTCTAACTCTGAGTCACTTACTGTGAGAAGTTGAATTGTAACTAGAGTCAGAGTGATGATAGTTGGATGGAAATCTATACTTGGGCATTTTTTAGTAATAAGCTAGTATGTTATTCAGAATTACACATATATATTTCTCTTCTAATTGAAGTGAATTGATCTTCAGGAAGAGGCTTAGTAAATATATCAGCTAATTGATGGGTTGTATCAACAAATTCAAGTAAGATTTCACAATTACTTACATGGTCTCTGATAAAATGATGCCTGACCTCAATATGCTTAGTTCTTGAGTGCTGGATTGGATTCTTGGTCAAGTTGATTGCACTTGTGCTGTCACATAGCATTGGAATGGCATTTAATTTGTGGCCACAGTCTTCCAGTTGATGTTTAATCCACAGAAGTTGGGTAGAACAACTTCCAACTGCTATGCATTCTGCTTCTGTTGTGGATAATGCTACTGAGTTTTGCTTTCTGAAAGACCAAGAAATTAAGCTACCTGCAAGAAATTGGCAAGTACCACTGATACTTTTTCTATCTATTTTACATCCTGCATAGTCAGCATCACTATATCCAAGCAAATTAAATTCAAACATATGGGATACCATCAACCAAGTTACTTGTATATATTAGATATCTAAAGATTCCTATTTGTTAATACACTGAACATTATGTCTGGTTTACTTGAATCTTTAGACTAATTGCATTCATGTGTGATTCCTTGGGATCAGCTTGAAATCTAGCACACAAACATACACTGAACATTATGTCTGGTCTACTAACAGTTAGATAGAGTAGTGAGCCAATCATACCTCTATAGATCTTTTGATCTACCTTTTTGCCAATGGGATCACTATCTAACTTTATGCCTGAGCTCATGTGAGTTCCCAATGGCTTACACTTATCAACCCTAAATTTCTTAAGTAAATCTAAAATGTACTTGATTTGAGAAATGTGAGTCTCTTCCATGGTCTGCTTGATTTGCAAGTCAAGAAAGTAATTAAGTCTATCCATCATACTCATTTCAAACTCTCTTTGCATAAGATTTTCAAAGTGTTTACAAAGTAATGTATTAGTAGCACCAAAGATAATATCATTAACATATATTTGAATGATTAAGATCCATTTTGAAAAATTCTTAACAAATAGGATTCTATCTACTTTTCCTCTTGAAAAACTATGTCATAAAAGATAAGCACTTAGTCTTTCATACCAACCTCTTGGAGCTTGTTTCGGACCATCCAGTGCCTCCTTAACCAGTAAACATGATTTGGATAATTAATATCTTCAAAACTCGATGGTTGTTCAGCATAAACTTCTTCTTTTATGAAACCATTTAGAAAAGTATTTTTCATATCCATTATAAATTAATGTTTAAAGAGCATGCATATGTTAAGAGAACTTTAATTGCCTCTAATCTAGAAACTGGAGCATTTGTTCATCGAAATCATGTTTTCTCTTGTGAATATCCTTGAGCTATCAGTCTAGCCTTGTTTCTAGTTATTACTCTTGATTCGTCCATTTGTTTCTGAAAACTCATTTGGTTCCAATAACTGGATGGTCAGAGGGTCTAGGCACAAGAAACTAGACTTGGTTGCCTTGGAACTGATTAAGTTCCTCCTCCATAGCTAGGATCCAAGATTCATCTTCCAGTGCATCATTGACGTCCTAGCTCAATTTAAGAGACAAATGTAAGATAGTCATACGGAAAAGACATACCTCTGGTTCTTACTCTATCTTGAGGATCACCTATTATGTTTTCTTTTGGAAGATCTTTATGATACCTCAATTCTTTAGGAAGTTCTTCATATGCTTGTTCTTGTTGTTGCAATTCTTCTAGTGGAGGATCTTCATTTTCTCTTCATCTTCTTCCAGTGAAGTTTGTTCCATATTTTACACAGATCTTCAACAACAATATCTTCTTCTACTACTTTTTTATGGAGGGGTTAGTTTCATCAATATAACATGAACAGTTTGTTCAATTGCTAAAGTTTTTCTATTAAATACTCTATATCCTCTAGGATTTAAATTTATCCTATTAGAAAAACTTCATCACTTTTAGCATCTAATTTACCTAAATTTTCTTTACCATTATTCAGAATGAAATACTTACAACCAAAGGGCCAAAGATGTCCAATATTTGGCTTTTTGCTCTTGTAGAGCTCATATGGTGTCTTCTTCAGTGTACATCTGAACATGCACCTATTGATTGTGTAGCAGGCCATGTTGACTACTTCAGCCCAAAAATATACCTTGCTAGATTATATTTAGAGAGCATTATATATTCTAGCCATGTCTAGTAGTTTTTGTTGTTCCTTTTAGCTACTCTATTTTTCTAAGGTGTTCTTGGTGCACAGAAATTATGTTCAATGCCATTTTATTCACAGAATCTGACAAAGTCCTCATTTTTTAATTCTCCACTATGACCTGATCTAATACTGATGATTTCATACTTCTGGCTCTTCTTTACTAATTTACTAAACTTTAGGAATGCTGAGAATGTTTCTGATTTGGCTTCTAAAAAAGATATCCAAGTGAACCTTGTGTAATCATCAACGATAACATAGCCATAATATTTGCCACCAAGACTTGCAGTTCTTATTGGTCCAAATAAATCTATATGAATGAGTTCCAATGGTTTTGAAGTTCTCACCATTGTCTTGGATTGAAAGGACATCCTGGTCTACTTCTCTTTTGCACAAACTCTACAAATTCCATATTTCTTTAATTTGAGCTTTGGAAGACCTTCAATTAGATCATGTAACTTAATTTCTTGATCACTAAAGTGCTGGCATGTCCTAGTCTTCTGTGCCATAAATCAGTCTCCTCATTTTTACTAGTTGCAAGACTTAGATTGATTTCTTTCAGTTCTACCAATTGAAGTGTATATAGATTCTTCATTCTGTCAGCTTCAAAAACTACTTTCTTATCTCTTAGAATTATAGACTATCATTCTGAAATTTGACTAAGTGATCTTTGTCACATAGTTGACTGATGCTAATGAGGTTATGCTTGAGTCCTTCAACACATAATACATCTTCTATTAAATCTTTGGTCTTTGTTCCTATTGTTCCATATCCAATAACTATTCCTTTCCATTATCTCCATATGTAACTTGACCAACTTCACTTCTGAAGCTTGTGAATAAATTTCTATTACCTGTCATATGCCTTGAGCACCCCACTATCCAAATACCATTTGGATGCTCTCAGGCGATCTACGCACAAAACTAAGTTGAGACTTTTGGTACCCAAAATTTCTTGGGTCCTTGGGTTAGTCTTCAAAATCCAATGCATGTGTCTAGTAGTGCATGTGCTAACAGTATGTCCTAATTGGTTACAATGACTACAACACAGATTATATGTACTATGTGTTGTGTTCTCATATTTATTTTTCTGGTTATATTGTTGTTGGTTTACTTTTCCATATTTTCCAATTAAGCTTTATTTTACAAAGTTAGGAGTTAGATATTGTTCAGAATAAATAATTTTCTCTTCATTTACATGTGGTTTATATCCTACTCCATATTTCTTTTTACCTGTTCTAACACCTTTCAATCTAACTACTAAAGATCTTTTACAGTTAGTTATTTTGTATATTAATGCTCTTAAGTAATCATTCTCTTCTTTCAATTTTTCTTCATCTTTAAGTTTATTTTGCTTATTTTCTAATTCCATGATCTTACTATTTTTAACTTTTAAATCTTCACATAATAGATTGTTTGATCTCTTGGTTTCAGTGCGTTGTTCTTTTAGTTTTTCTATTTTTAATTTAGGATGATGTTAGATTTTTCTCCATTAACAAGATCTAGCTTCATTGCTTTAATTGTTTTACAACAATTTTGTATTTTTCATACAACTCATTGAAGCATCTTCAAAACTTTTGAAATCAAATTCTGAACATGAAGTAAATGAAGTTTCGGAATTTACCTGATCTAGACCTATCATGAGGGCTAGATTTACTTACTCTCTTCTAAATCTGAGCAAGATGATCTTGAACTTCAAACTTCTTCATTTTCCCAAGTTGTCGCCATTGCTTTCTTTGTGTATCTTCTGTGTTTTTTCTCCTTACCTTTATTTTTCTCATACCTCTCAGCTAGATTTTTCTTTTTAAGCTAACTACATTCTGATCTGAATGATCTGGTTGTTTGAATTTATAACATGTTGGTTCTTTACTCTTTCTGTCCTTCTTGAGGTATCTTTTAGATCCATACTTCTCTTTCTTGGTGAGAATTCTCTAAAGTTTTCTTGATAGCATTGCTTCATCATCACTGTCTTTAGAGTTTTCCTTTGTATCTTCAGACGAGGAGGAAGAAGGAGAAGCTACATCTTTCAAAACATTAGACAATTTCTTTTTCGAAAAACTTTCAGAGAATCTTTCCATGTTAATTTCATGAGCCATAAGCAATCCTATTAACTTATCTATAGAGAGTTTAGTTAGATCATTTGCTTCTTCTATAGTAGTTATTTAGGACTCCAAGATTGAGTTGATGGTTTGAGAATTTTTCTACTCTTACTTAATGAACTTAGTCCATTTGTTATATCAATGAACCTATTATACATTTGAGTAATGTTTTCACTTAGTAGCATTCTAAATTGTTCTTACTGAGAAACAAGAATATATATTCTGGTTTGTCTAACTTTGTTAGTATCTTCATAAGTTATTCTTAATTTATCTCACATTTCTTTAGCAGATTTACATGCAGATACTTGATTAAATTCTTTCTTAGACGAACCACAATAGAGATAGTTCTTAGCTTTATAGTTTAAAGACATATGTCTTTTATCAGCTACAGACAACTGAAATGAGCTTTCAGTAAGAATGACATAATCACCTTGTTCAAATACCTGCCACAGATCAAAGTCTATGCCACGTATGAAGCATTCCATTCACATTTTCCAGTACTGGTAATATTCACCATCGAAGAATGGTGGCCTTGTCATAGATGACCTTCAAAGTTGTGCATTTCTACTGCCATCTCTTCTCAAATCGTTTGATTCTTCTGATAAGACTATGCTCTAAGACTACTTGTTGGAACTAGATGGAGCTATAGATGTCCTGGGGGGGGGGGGGGGGGGGGGGGAGAATAGGACTTTCTATAAATTAAAATATTAAATCTAAAAGAACACTTAAAAATATGTTAGTACTTTGTGTGTTGTGTGTGAAACAAGTGTAACTTGACGGAAAACAATCACAAATAATACACAAGAGATTTATCTTGGTTCGGACTTCCTCTCAATTAGGAGTCTTACATCCAGTCCCCAAGCACCGCTTGGGATTTTTACTAACCACCAAGAAAACTTGGTCTTCCCTTCAAAGAGGGGTATTACTACCATTTGCTTACAAGCAAGTCTTCCCTTAAATAAGGGGTCGAACAATCCTCTTACCAAAGTAGGCCATCCCTTCTACCAAGGGGAATACACAGAGAACAAACCCCATGTCGGTTACAACTCAGAAAAATTTATAGACTAAGTGCTGCTCTGAAGATGAACAGGCACAGATGAACATAAAGAGATATAAAGGAAGAAAAAATGTGTCACTCTCTATTTTCTGTCTAAAGTGGATTCTAAAAATATTTTTGATAATTGTAATCCACTCAATAACTGACTGGTGGAAGACTTGAGAGCTTGAATGCTTGGAGTGCTTTTCCTTTGACAGATTGCTTCTTCTTTTCTCTTTCAGATCACTCTTGCACATATGTCTCTATTGTTATTACTTTTTCCATCCAAACTCTGGCTTCTTATATAGTCTTCATAGTCTTTAGCTATCTGCTGGAATGTAGTCGTTTGAATTTTTATTCGTTGTGACACAGAAGAAACTTGAGAAGTCTATCTTCGGGTCATTCTTCTTCTCAACGGCTACTTGGCTATAGGGGTAGCTGCATGCTCCTGTTGATAACTACATAAATGTCTGCAAGCACCTACCCATGCAAAGTCTTTTCTTTTTTTCATAGTTAGTCTTATATGAATAAAATATAGACAGTGAAAATAAAAAGTAGATCATGTCATGCCCCGACGCGGAATATCGGAACGTGAGGCAGTTGCAAGTAAACGGGTACATAGCATATAATAGACATCAAATCACTGGTCAAAGAATAAATACTAAAGCAAAGCATTTCATTAATAATTCTTCAAATGTCTATTACAACACTAATATCATAGCCATTCTATGGGCCCAATTACATTGAATAAAAGTAAAGACTAAACTAAGACTCTAACATAACACTAAGACACCAGGGTACTCTTGACTTCACTCTTGGTCATTCCCGTCCTCATGAGTGTAAGTATCATCCTCGGTCTCACCTGAGAACACATAACAATAACGCAGGGTGAGCGATAACGCCCAGTAAGACTTCAATCTTATGATCAGGCATGCTTTAAATGATTAATGTAATAAAAGGCAGAGTAAACAAAAGAGGGCGAGAGTCAAGTATTGTCAAGCAAGGATAGCAGATATGCACAAGCGTCAAGCATAACACAAAGAGCAAGATGGCCATAGTACAAAATCGCATAATATAGTTCATGATAGCACAATGAGTCAAGTATAGCATAGCACTTTGATTGTCATATAGATAGTCGAGATAGATAGCACTTGAGTATAATGCCAAACACTCTGGTCAATTAACTCCCGCGGGTACTAGCACTTTTGGGCGCACCTCCCAGGACCACACCAGGCCATTTATATTGCCAAGCATTAGTCATAATGTTTATTTTTAGACAATTAGTCAAATGGCCATATGGAGTACCAAGAATAGAGGAGAGTACTTGATGAATAGATGAGTGTAGAGAGAACGTGAATAGATGAGCGAGTAGAGTATAGATGAGAGCTAGTGGTCATTACATGTGAAACAATGTTAAACATGTGATAGTAACGGTTGCACAACACGCATAATGGGCGCTGGTAGTCAGGTAGAATTCACTAACCAACCAATGACCAAGCTACAAGCATAGTCCAGAGGTCCGACATGATCTCAAGATAAGAGAGAGAATATTCTAAGGCCGTTTGGATCTTACTAATCCCTAAACGGTATCATAGGTATTAGGGTACAACCAGCTCGTCGACCATGAGGGAATCCATGGAAATAGGAGACTTACAGAGGCCTTGAACAAGGATTCACTAGTCCGATAGAAGGAATATCCGACAGAGAGTTTATCCAAGTCAAGAGGAAGTGTATAAGGAAACAAGTGCTCGAAGTTCTAGAGGAATTCTAGAACAGTGGAGCATCAGTAACGGTATTCCAAAACATCGCGAGAAACGAAGGCAAGTCCATTAAAGATAGGGCAATTTAAATACATTATTGAAGAAATTACTAGATATATTATGAGATATTTTCATGCCAAGTCAAGTCATATTGGGTGGTTACAAGTATGTGCATGTGATAAAAGAATCATGGATATGAAAAAATCATGTGTATGTCCTTTAAATCAATCAATATAGTTCATATTATAACATCTTTATTCACTGCGTTTAAAACTATTAACAGGAGATATAACCACTATATAAGACGAGCACCAAAATTCAAGGGTTATGTGCAAAAGTCCAGAACGAGACGTACCCTATAAGGATCGCGACAGGGTACATCCGGAACACGACAGAGTCTTTCAAAGGTTGCGACGGGGACGGTCAGGATAGACAGCCAGTACGCGATGCTAGATACTGTCGCATTCAGTACACGATAGGTTTCTGGTCGCGATTAGCCCCTGAGAACGCGGCCTATCGGGCCGTCGCATTCTCAAGTCCCGCGTGTAGCACCCGGAAATTTTAATTATATAAAAATTCAAATAAATGGAAATAAATAATTTACATAATATGAAAGTATTTAAAACATACGTATCAATATCGTATGTGCTAAACACATCATAAAATTCTGTAAAAATTATATATGGACTTCAAAAATATATCCTCTAATGACCATCAAGAAATTTGGGTCAATAAAATCATTTGGGCTAGGTTTAAGAGTTATTGTGACCGATTATCTAAATTAGGAAACAAGTCGGAAAACCGTTAACACGAAAATACGACGAACCAAAATTTAATAAAAGTGTTGGAGAGACTTCCAACATTATATGTTAATGACCCAATATCTTAATTGGGCCAATGAACCACATATGGCCCAAAAATCAAATGAAGCAAGAAAATGCATGGAAATTCGTAACCATAAATAAGCTGAAATTGGAAAGTGATAATTAGGGTTTAATTGGGAGGCAATCATGCACTCTGGCCAAACCAAATTCGTGCCTACCACCCATGGAAGTTGCTTGATGGCCAAGACTCTCATGGAGGGAGAGATCTTCAAATTATGGAAAGACACAAGCCAATCCTGCAACCCTTCTTTCCTAGTTACAATAGGAATCCTAAATACCTTGGTTGCTTAAATACTCTTCACCCAAACCCTAGGGATGAGTTTACAACTTGCTGGGGTCGTGTGGAGGAGCTCTTGGTGGCTGGGGAGCTGTGGATCGACCACAAGCAGGACATCTTCTTCCCCGTTCGTCTGCTGCGACCTGCACAAACCGTCCACTTCAAGTCGATCAAAGGTAGGCCAAAACTAAACCAAACCTTGCAAGACTTATACCTCTGGAAGAGGGTCAAGTTACATTCTAACCCAAGTGGAATGCCCAAATTCCATGCAGTATACACGGAGTATTAAGCGTTCTTCAAACAGTGGTCTGAACACAGGTTTTCTGAAAAAAATAGGACTTCTTCAACCCAAAAGGTAGGTTTTTCGGGCCAAACCTTACATATCCTATTCCCTTGTGTAGAGCATCAAGTTAACTTTCGTTTCCCACTGGTTTCATCGAATTGCAATGAGTAGATTTTGAATTATAAGCGTTTTCCCCAAGTCGCGCACTGATAGAGCTTTTCCCGTTCTGGACATGTTGCATGCAATGAGGGACCGAATTAGAGTAAACCCACAACATGAAAGTTGTTCTACTGGTTGTCCTCATAATGTCTTGTGTGAACATTTTGTCTAAATGTCATTAGTTAGAGAGTTATAAGTGTGATAAGAGGGTTACTGCATGATACTACGTTTTCGGGTTGCACTTGGCTTTTACGTTGTGTTTGACTTGATTAAAGCCTGTTGAAACCATCATTGTTTTCTAATTCCGATTTACTGGAAGCACCCTTGCATGTCTAGGAGGTTTAAAACTGGTTCGTTATTTTTATGTATTGTACAATTTGTTCTCTATTTTAGAACAATCCTATGTCAAACAAGGAAGGTCTGGTCAGCAATCCGAGGCACTATTCTTTCTCTGTCAGACGCAGGCCAATGACCTGAGAACGTGACGGCTCGATAGGCCGTGTTCTCAGGCAGATCGCGACAGGAATTCTGTCGCGATCTGATAGCGACAGAACCACTGTCGCGACTTAATGACAGCCTGTCGCCTTCTTCATATTCACCGTCGCGATCTGCTTGCCTGATCAGACAAGCCTGTTGCGATCCTTACAAGGCACTGTCGCGTTCTGATCTGACCCCGTCGCGATCCTTACAAAGGGTCCGTCTCGACCTCAAGATTTACATGAAACCCCACTTATTTCCTTGCAATCTAATGCTATATCCGAGGTCTGATTAATATGATATTTAATGGTAAATAGCATGTCTTGGGTTGAGCATTGCATGATGGTATTTAATGTCTTAAAAGTGGTTAGCCCATTTAAAGTTTTAATTACATGAATGTTATTCTAATTGCTCCTTAAATGTTATGATCCATTCATGTAAACTTGTAATTAATCTTCCGATTATTCTACCAGTCTAAAGTGATAATTGTTATCTTAAAATCTTGCAAACCATGATTTGTTAAAGTGCATCGCTTCATGTCATGTTAAGTATTTTCCGTGAGTTTGGAACCGATGGTTGTGAATTGAGACACGCGTACACCACTACACACTTACACATTAGGCAGCCCTTTCTTGGGAATTGGGAGATCTCTAACGGGTCATTCTGAATTGTTAGACTAGTGACCTTTTTTCAAGGCCTCCGTAATTCCTTGACCTGGATTCCCACATGGCCGATGAGTTGGTTGTACCATTGAAGTTCCCTGGAGATAGCGTGCACTTCCTTTCTCTTCGTGTTCTCGTGAGTGTGATTACAATCTAGACTAAAGCCATAATGTAAAGATTGAACTAAAGTATAATCGTACCGTTATGTTGCCAAATTATCTCTTGACCATTGTTATCATGAAATCATGTGCCAATTTGCTTATTACTGTTCTCATCATCATCGTGAACATGACTTACACATGCTTACATTTGAAACTTCATTGGCCATTATTAATGACTGTGGGTATCTACATTTAAAATTTTAGTGAGATGGTGACCGGGCACGGCGAGTGTCCAAGGGCTCCAGTCTAGCCCCAATGACGGAAAGTCAATAAATATACTGTTAACCATGGGTATAATGATTACTGGCGTTGCATCTACGCTGGAGAGTCGTGGTGTCGTGTTGAATGATAGATATAATAACCACATACACGTGTCCTATGTACATTCTTGATGGATCTTTTCTTGGTGTACATTAGTGTCTTGTGCCTGATTAAGTGAACGTGTTAAAGTTTGTGTTCGTGCGTGCTTGCTGCGTGATATGGCCATCCTGCATTTATTGCAATTAGTGATATCTTGCGTTCTGACATCAAGTGAAATCTTGCGTGCTTGTACAAAGTGATCTATTGCTAGTTCTATCTTGTTATACCTTCTAGATCTTGTTCTATCATGATCACTCTATCTAGTTTGTTTCATGTATCGTGTTTTAATGGTTTTATTCATACATGCATATCATGACATTCATCGTGCTTACCTAGTTCTAAATTGCTAATCACTTATATCATTGCCCGCACATTGAGATATAAATCCTACTGGGCTAGTTTGCTCATCCCCTCCTTTTACCCAATCTAGGTGACTATGAAATCAAGAGGAGGAGCAAGTTGAGGATGGGAATGCGTCCGAGTGATGAGCGTTCCAACTATGAGTCTAGTTATAGTAGTTTACTTTGAGTGATAGATTCATGTAGTAGGAAGTGAGGAATAAAATGTACTTTTCCTCTTTATTTAGTCTTAGTCCTGTATTAGTTTATAGTTGGAATACAATGAGTTGAGATTTGAATACAAGATTAGTTGAGTTCAATATTTGGGCCCTATTATGATGTATGTTGTTATACATTTAGCGCGTGCTAGCTAGAGGCTTATTTGCCGACTGTTCACGTCTCGGGTTATCAACTCGAATATTTCTGATAATTATATCCGCTGCGTAATTCTCAGGACGTGACAGTTTAGTGGTATCAGAGCCTACGAATACCAAATAGGATATATGTCTCAGTTAGGAGATACCTATGGAACCTAGGTCATGAAATTAAATACAGTACCTAGTGAGAATTGGTAGAGACTGGGAATATGATTAAATGAACAAAACACATCCTACCCATTGACTCTCATAATGTATCTAAAGACATTAATTGGTTTCCATCCTTTCTCAGGAACCCTCATAACTCTCTCACTCAACCGCAATGGCTCGTAACCAATGGCAAGCTATGCAAGAAACAGTAGCTGGATTGACTCAGGCCCTGTAAAATGTGGTTCAGGCTGGAAATCAGGCTGCTGCAGTTAGTAACGAAGCCGATGATCTGCACAACAATTTTAGTTTTGAACCCTCCTCGTTTCTCTAGATCCCCTGATCCGGACGAAGCAGAGAACTGGCAGGAGGAGATAGAAAGGATCTTCCAAGTCATACAATGCACTAACAGGGAGAAGGTGATACTGGCCACTTTTCAATTCATTAAGGATGCCCGATCATGGTGGAAGGCCATATCGGCCCACCTGCCTAATGTTGGCGAACTGGAGTGGGCCGGATTCCTGGAGATATTCCGAGGAAAGTATTTTTCTGAGAGAGTCAAGGAGAAGAAGGCAGCGGAGTTTGCCGCACTAAAATAGAAAGGATGTCCGTGGCTGAGTATGAGGCTCAGTTCGCCCGTCTTGCTGTGTATGCCCCACACTTGGTGGGAACTGAAAGACTTAAGGCAAATCGTTTCATGGATGGGCTCAGGCCCATGTTCATTGAAAGGCTCGGACCACACAACATTCAAACTTACACTGAGATGGTCCAAAGAGCTCAGCTGGTAGAAGACACCATGGCCAAAGTAGAGGGCATGAGGCAAGGACAACTCCAAGCCGGTCTTCATCAAGAAGGAGCACCTAATATTGCTCCACTTTTCGTAACAACAATGTCAACAACAACAACAAAAGGCCGAATGCCGGAAGAGATGTTGCTGGAGACAAAAGAGTCAAAGTGGAAGGTAGGCAGTTGGCTGAAAATTGCAAATTCTGTGATAAACCGGGGCACCGAGCTGAAAAATGCTGAAAGAAGCTCGGGGCGTGCTTGAAATGCGGAGGTCGTGGCCACCGTATTCCTGATTGTCCTATGCTGAAGGACCAGCCAGGTAGAGCTCAGAATGTACCACGGCGTCAGGGATGCCTTAATGCTGTCATAGAAGCTGACCTATCCGAGGAAGGGGATATGGTGGAAGGTACCATTTTCATACACTCACAACCTACATTTGTGCTTATTGATACTGGAGCTGCATATTCATTTATAACCACCACATTTGCTGCAACTCTACCTGTCAAACCTGTACCCTTGAAATCCAAGATCACTGTAGCCTCTCCACTAGGCTCAGAATCTGAACTCACTCACTACTTTCTGAAATGTGAAACTATAATTGGAGGACACAATCTCCCTGCCGACCTTATCTGTTTAGACATGAAGGGTTATGATGCCATTTTGGGTGTCGATTGGCTAATTGAATATGATGCCGATGTAATTGTCGCCATAGGGGGTCACTTTTGAAAGACCAAACTTTCCAACTCTATCGCTACTTGGCACCCGTTATCACAAACACCCTATCTTGATATCCTCCTTAAAGGCTTCTAAGCTGATCAACCAGGGTTGTGATGCTTTCCTAGTTTCCGTCTTGGCAACTGAAATGAAGAAACCAACCCTAGAAGACATCCCAATAGCCAGGGACTACCCTAATGTATTTCAAGAGGAATTACCTGGTATACCACCTGAGCGGGAGGTAAACTTCACCATTGAGTTACTCCCTAGGGCAGCCCCTATTTCAAAAGCTCCGTATCGCATGTCCCCTGTTGAATTGCAGGAGTTGAAGAGACAGATCCAAGAATTGCTAGATCAGGGTTTTATCAGGCCTTGCACATCTCCGTGGGGAGCGCCAGTGCTATTTATCAGGAAAAAGGACGGGACAATGAGACTATGCATTGATTACCGTCAGTTAAACCAGTTGACAATAAAGAATAAGTATCCACTGCCCCGCATCGACGAGCTGTTTGAACAGATGTCCGGTGCACAATATTTCTCCAAGATAGATCTAAGATCAGGTTACCATCAACTAAGAATAAAGTAGAGGATATTCACAAGTCTGCATTCCGGAGTAGATATGGTCACTATGAGTTCGTGGTCATGCCGTTTGGTTTAACCAATGCTCCAGCGGATTTCATGCAACTTATGAACTATCTATAGGCCATACTTGGACCATTTTATAGTGGTGTTCATTGATGACATCCTTATTTACTCCAAATCCAAAGAAGAACACGAAGAACACTTGAAGATTGCTCTGCAAGTGCTTAGAGACAATCAACTCTATGCCAAACTTAGTAAGTGTGAATTCTGGATGGAAGAAGTGTCTTTCCTTGGCCACATCATATCCAAGGAGGGAATCTCTGTCGATCCATCTAAGGTGGAGGCGGTAAAGAATGGGCAAGGCCGACAACTGTGTCAGAGATTAGAAGCTTTCTGGGTTTAGCCGGTTATTATCGTCGCTTCATTAGGATTTCTCAAAGATAGTTGTACCATTGACCAGGCTTACCAGGAAAGAGAATCCATTTGCATGGACTGATGAATGTGAAGAAAGTTTCAGGACATTGAAAGAGCACCTTACCTCAGCACCCGTACTAACACTGCCAGTTGTTGGGGGTAGTTTTGAAGTATACACCGATGCATCGGGATCGGCCTAGGCTGTGTGCTAATGCAAAATGGGAAAGTTATATGCTATGCGTCCAGTAAATTGAAGAAGCACGAGGACAATTATCCTGTACATGATCTAGATCTAGCCGATGTAGTCTTCGCCTTGAAGATATGGCGTCATTATCAATATGGTGAGAAATTCATTGTGTTTTCTGACCATAAAAGCTTGAAGTATATGTTTTCTCAGCAGGACTTGAATATGAGACAGCGGAGGTGGTTGGAGTATCTCAAGGACTTCGACTTCACGATCCAATATCATCCAGGAAAAGCAAATGCTGTGGCAGATGCTCTAAGTAGAAATCCAATGATCACATTGTCAAGTTTAATGGTAGACGAATGGAAGTTATTAGAAGACTTTGCCAAGTAAATATTGATGCTAACATCAATGAGAAGGGATGCCTTGTTGCTAGTGTTAGAGCACAACCTACACTATTGGAGGACATCACAACACCCAAGGCAATGACCCTGTACTTGTGAGATTAAGGCTAATCTAGACTTGAGGCCGAATTTCTCATTAACGGAAGATGGAAGACTATTGTTCCGGGATCGAGTCTGTGTACCCGACCATGCGGAGACAAAGAAAATGATTATGGATGAGGCTCACAAGACCAGGTATACCTTCATCCTGGAACTACCAAAATGTATCAAGATTTGAAAAGAAGCTTTTGGTGGCCTAATATGAAGAGAGAGGTGGCAGAATATGTCGCTCGATGCTTAACATGTCAAAAGGTCAAGGCGGAACACTTGCGACCCGCAGGTAAACGCAAACCCCTAGAAATCCCGGCATGGAAATGGGAAGGTATAGGGATGGACTTTATTTTCGGACTACCCAGATCTAGAGGTGGATTTGATGGTATCTGGGTTATTGTCGACCGCTTAACTAAGTCGACTCACTTCTTGCCAGTGAAGAATAAGTGGTCAGTAGATGTTCTGGCCGCATTGTATGTGAAGGAAATAGTCAGATTACATGGAGTACCGGTGTCTATCGTGTCTGATAGAGACCCTAGGTTTACATCCCACTTTTGGAAAGGACTACCTACTCCTTGGGTTCTAAACTAAACTTTAGCACGGCTTTCCATCCACAGACAGATGGTCAGACGGAGAGAACCAACCAGGTGATTGAAGATATGCTTAGAGCATGTGTCCTAGATTTTGGAGGTAGCTGGCATGAACACTTACCTCTTGTGGAGTTCCTACAATAATAGCTATCAAGCTAGCATTCAAATGGCACCATTTGAAGCACTTTATGGCAGAGTTGCCGATCTCCAATATGCTGGTATGAAGTTGGCGAAAAATAAATGTTAGGACCAGAGATGATAAGGGAAACCACAGAGAAGGTAAAGCTTATAAAGAAAGAATGGCAGTGGCGCAGCAAAGACAAAAGGCATATGCGGATAATAGAAGAAGAGACCTGGAGTTTCAGGTCGTGAACATGTATTCTTAAAAGTGTCTCCAGGTCGTGGGATTAGGCGTTTTGACATTAAAGGCAAGTTGTCACCTAGGTTCGTCCGGCCTTTCGAAATCCTTGAACGGGTCGGCGAGGTGGCATATCGTCTCGGTTTATCACCACAAATGGATGGAATACACAATGTGTTTCACATATCCATGTTGAAAAAGTATGTACGAGATCCATGGCATGTCAGAATATGAGCTCATGGAATTCAACAAAGACGGAACGTATCAAGAGAAGCCAATTAAGATCGTGGACCGGGAACTACGCCAATTAAGGAACAAGAACATCCCACTGGTAAGGGTTAGATGGAATCAACGCATGGATGAAGACGACACATAGGAAACCGAGGAAGCAATGCGCAAAAGATACCCGCAGCTATTCACAAGTAAGTACAACCTCACTTGTACAATAACTTTCTATACATGAATTTGGGGACCAAATTCTCTTAAGTGGGGGAGGGTGTAGCACCCCGGAAATTTTAATTATATAAAAATTCAATAAATAGAAATAGTAATTTCCATAATATCAAAGTATTTAAAACATACGTATCATTATCGTATGTGCTAAAACACATCAGAAAATTCCGTAAAAATCATATATGGACTTCAAATAATATCCTCTAATGACCCATCAAGAAATTTGGGTCAATAAAAATCATTTGGGCTAGGTTTAAGAGTTATTGTGAACGATTATCTAAATTAGGAAACAAGTCGGAAAACCGTTAACACGAAAATACGACGCAACCAAAATTTAATAAAAGTGTTAGAGAGACTTCCAACATTATATGTTAATGACCCAATATCTTAATTGGGCCAATGAACAACATATGGCCCAAAAATCAAATGAAGCAAGAAAATGCATAGAAATTCGTAACCATAAATAAGCTGAAATTGGAAAGTGGTAATTAGGGTTTAATTGGGTGGCAATCATGCACTCTTGGCAACCCAAATTCGTGCCTACCCACCCATGGAAGTTGCTTGATGGCCAAGACTCTCTAATGGAGGGAGAGATCTTCAAATTATGGAAAGACACAAGCCAATCCTGCAACCCTTCTTTCCTAGTTACAATAGGACTCCTAAATACCTTGGTTGCTTAAATACTCTTCACCCAAACCCTAGGGATGAGTTTACAACTTGCTTTGGTCGTGTGGAGGAGCTCTTGGTGGCTGGGGAGCTGTGGATCGACCACAAGAAGGACATCTTCTTCCCCCGTTCGTCTACTGCGACCTGCACAAACCGTCCACTTGAAGTCGATCAAAGGTAGGCCAAACCTAAACAAAACCTTGCAAGACTTATACCCCTGGAAATAGGGTCAAGTCTACGTTCTAACCCAAGTGGAATGCCCAAATTCCATGCAGTATACACGGAGTATTAAGCGTTCTTCAAACAATGGTCTGAACACAGGTTTTCTGAAAAAATGGGACTTCTTCAACCCAAAAGGTAGGTTTTCTTGGGACAAACCTTAACATATCCTATACCCATGTGTAGAGCATCAAGTTAACTTCGTTTCCCACTAGTTTCATCGAATTCCATGAGTAGATTTTGAATTATAAGCGTTTTCCCCAAGTCGCACACTGATAGGGATTTGCCCGTTCTGGACATGTTGCATGTGATTGGAGACTGAATTAGAGTAACCCACGACATGAAAGTTGATCTACTAGTTGTCCTCGTCATGTCGTGTGTTGAACGTTTTGTCTAAATGTCATTAGTTAGAGAGTTATAAGTGTGGTAAGAGGGTCGCTGCATGATACTACATTTTCGGGTTGCACTTGGCTTTTACGTTTGTGTTTGACTAGATTAAAGCCTGTTAAAACCATCATTGTTTTCTAATTCCGATTTACTGGAAGCACCCTTGAATGTCTAAGATGGTTTAAAACTAGTTTAGTTATTTTTCATGTATTGTACAATTTGTTCTCTATTTTAGAACAACCCTGTGTCAAAACAAGGAAGGTCTGGTCCGCAATCCAAGGCACTGTCCTTTCCCTGTCGGACGCAGGCCAAGGACTTGAGAACGCGACGGCTCGATAGGCTGCATTCTCAGGCAGATAGCGATAGGAATTCCGTCGCGATCTGATCGCGACAGAACCACCGTCGCGACTTAATGACAGCCCTGTCGCTTCTTCATATGCACCCGTCGCGATCTGCCTGCCTGATCAGACAAGGCTGTCGCGATCCTTACAAGGCACTGTCATGTTCTAATCTGACCCCGTCGCGATCCTTACAAGGGTCCGTCGCGACCTCAGGATTTTGCATAAAACCCCACTTATTTCCTTGCAAATCTAACCGATATACCCGAGGTCTGATTAATATGATATTTAATGTGTAAATAGCATGTCTTGGGTCTGATCATTGCATGATGGTTATTTAATGGCTTAAAAGTGGTTAACCCATTTAAAAGTTTTAATTACATGAATGTTATTCTAATTGCTCCTTAAATGTTATGATCCATTCATGTAACTTGTAATTTAATCTTCCGATTATTCTACCATATCTAAAGTGATAATTTGTTATCTTAAAATCTTGCAAACCATGATTTGTTAAAGTGCATCGCTTCATGTCATCATGTTAAGTGTTTACTGTGTGTTTGGAACCGATGGTTGTGAATTGAGACACGCGTACACCACTACACACTTACACGTCTAGGCAGCCCTTTCTTGGGAATTTGGAAGCTCTCTACCGGTCATTCCGAATCGGTAGACTAGTGACCTTTTTTCCAAGGCCTCCGTAAATCTCCTCTAACCATGGATTCCCACATGGCCGACGAGTTGGTTGTACCATTGAAGTTCCCTGGAGATAGCTTGCACTTCCTTTCTCTTCTTGTTCTCGTGAGTGTGATTTACAATCTAGACTAAAGCCATTAATGTAAAGATTGAACTAAAGTATAAATCGTACCGTTATGCTGCAAAATTTATCTCTTTACCATTGTTATCATGAAATCATGTTCAATTTGCTTATTACTTGTTCTCATCATCATCATGAACATGACATTACACATGCTTACATATTGAAACTCTCATTGGCCATTATTAATGACTGTGGGTATCTACATTTAAAATTTTAGTGAGATGCTGACCGCGCACGGCGAGTGTCCAAGGGCTCCAGTCTAGCCCCAATGACGGAGAGTCATAAATATACTGTTAACCATGGGGTATAATGATTACTGGCGTTGCATCTGCGCTGGGAGTCATGCGTGTCGTGTTGAATGATAGATACAATAACCACATACACGTGTCCTAGTGTACATTCTTGATGGATCTTTTCTCGTGTACATTAGTGTCTTCGTGCCTGATTAAGTGAATCGTGTTAAAAGTTCATGTTCGTGCATGCTTGCTTGCGTGATATGGCCATCCTGCATTTATTGCAATTAGTGATATCTTGCGTTCTTGACATCAAGTGAAATCTTGCGTGCTTGTACAAAGTGATCTATTGCTAGTTCTATCTTGTTATATCCTTCTAGATCTTGTTCTATCCTGATCACTCTATCTAGCTTGTTTCATGTATCGTGTTTTAATAAGTTTTATTCGTACATGCATATCATGACATTCATCGTGCTTACCTACTTCTAATTGCTAATCCTTATAACATTGTCCGCACATTGAGATATAAATCCTACTGGGCTAGTTTGCTCATCCCCTCCTTTTACCCAATCTAGGTGACTATGAAGATAAAGAGGAGGAGCAAGTTGAGGATGGGAATGCATCCGAGTGATGAGCGTTCCAACTATGAGTCTAGTTATAGTAGTTTACTTTGAGTGATAGATTCATGTAGTAGGAAGTGAGGAATAAAATGTACTTTTCCTTTTTATTGAGTCTTAGTCCAGTATTAGTTTCTAGTTGGAATACAATGAGTTGAGATTTGAATACAAGATTAGTTGAGTTCAATATTTGGGCCCTATTATGATGTATGTTGTTATATATTTAGCGAGTGCTAACTAGAGGCTTATTTGCCGACTGTTCACGTCTCGGGTTATCGACTCGAATATTTCCAAATAATTTATATCCACTGCGTAATTCTCGGGACGTGACACCGCGCCTGAGCTCGAACAGGAAAAGGGTTTGCCCTGGATTGT
>CM024758.1:68169134-68540844 GCA_014218235.1 Colocasia esculenta
AATCCTTTGTGCAATGGTTTGATCTGCTTGTCTGCGCTAGATTCTTGCTAGGATTTCGTTCTCACACTAAGTGTTTTAATTGCTTCACACATAATCTACACACACCCACACTTCAGATCAGTAATTGTTTGTTTGAATTGATCTCTGATTCGAAGTAATTTTGAATTGCTTAAGCTTTCGCAGTAATTGGTGTCAGATCTATTCAACCCCCCCTTCTAGATCTGATCCATCCACCTATTCGATCCTACAATTGGTATCAGAGCGGGTTAATATCTATTTCTGATCTGATTTGATTGCTTCTGTTTGATCTCTGTGTTAATTGCTTGAATTGTTTACTTGCTCTTTCATTGTCTCTCATTGTGATTGATGGATTCTCGAGGATTGTAGATGAGGGCCATTCCATTAATAGACCACCATTTTTGATGGGTCTGATTACTCCTATTGGAAGAATCGCATGCAAGTTTTTCTAAGGGCACAAAACTATAAAATCTGGAAAATAGTTGATAAGGGTCCTTAAAATCAGGGAGTGAGGAGAATTGGACTAGAGAGTAATTAGTAAAGCTACTCTTAATTACAGTGCCATGAATATGCTTCAGTGTGCTGTCCCCCCTAAAGAATATCAGAATATCCATGTGTAAATCAGCTAAAGAATGTTGGATAAACTTGAATTAATGTAGAAGAAACATCTCAAGTTAGGAACCAAAGCAAACATACTTGTTTCTGAATATGATTGTTTATGATGAAATCTGATGAATCAATTTCTGAAATGTTTGCTAGGTTTATGATAATTGTCAATGACTGAAGGCACTAGGTAAGGAATACATTGATGCTGATCGGGTAAGAAAAATTTTGCGTTCTCTATCATCCATTTGGCACACAAAGACAGTGATTGAAGATTCTAAGGATTTATCCAAAATTTCTTTGGATGAACTCATAGGATCTTTATGACTTATGAAATAAATCTGAAAAGAAGTGAAGAACATTGCTTAAAGCTAAACCAGTAGCACTTAAGGCTTCATCAGTAACAAAGAGAAAAATCAAGAAAAATCAAGTTCTGATGAGTCTGAGTCCAATGAGGATGAACTTGCCCTCATGACTAGGCAATTCAGAAAATTTTTAAAATCAAGAGAGGAAAATTCAATGGAAAGAAAAATATTCCTCTGGTAAAAGGAATGCTTCTTCTTCAAATTTTATGCTGGTAGAAATCAGAAAACTGATGAAGTTATTATTTGCTACAGGTGCAACAAGGCATGACATATGAGGGTGAGTGTCCTGAGATCAAAAAGGACAAATACAAGAAGAACAACAAATAAAAAAGCCAAAGCCATGATAGCAACTTGGTCGGATGAAGACCAAAGTGAAGATGAAGAAGAGAACTCCTCAGTTCTGTAAATGAGGAGTTATGCTTTATGGCAAACAACAGTGATGGAAAGGTAAGTCCTTCTTTTGAACAATATACTGTTGAGATTGGCAAGATGCATATGCTGAGTTGATTGAAAAAATTCTGAAATAAGAAAAGAAAACAAATATCTGAAAAAGAAAATTGAAAATTTCATGCATGATACTTCCTTAAAGTAAAGATATCTGAACTTGAAAATGAAATAACTGAACTCAATGAAGAAAAGGAAGATCTTTGAATAACATTGATGAATTTAAAATTGCATCTCAAAAGGCCAACAATGATTTTGAAAAACTTTATGAAAGAATAATTGCAACAAAAGAAAAGCAACAAGTCATTGATGAAGTTCAGAAACTAAAGAAGTTGTTGGATGAAAAGGAACAAGTGATAAAAATTTCACAATGGAAAGGAAATCTTGATGCATTGTTAGGACTAAAAATGAATGCTACAAAACATGGACTAGGATTCACCATAAAAAAATCTTTGAGGATAAATCTGGTGAAAGAAAGAAAAACCTTCAAAAATTCCTTTGATAAAATTTGTCAAAAGCACTAGTCCAGAAAAGAAAAATAAACAAGTGTCGTAGAACACATCTGAAATACCTAAAATCAGAACAAAAGAATGTTTCTAACCAGAAATAAACAGTCGACACACATTGCTGATAGGTCGACACCAGTCAACCACAAGTTGAAAACTGTGGCTGCTGAGTCGACACCAGTCCAACACAGGTCGACCTGTCTAATTATGAAAAACAACACCAGTTGAACAGAAATTCAAATAAAATCTGAAAAATTGTAAAAACACAAAAACAAACTTTCATGATGGTTATTGAGATCCAGGACATCATGTCAATCTAATTGGATCAATTCTTGGAATCATGGTATCATAATCCTTTGGTACCATACACAATCTTTTTATCCAAATGTTCCAAGATATCAACAGAATTCTTGGTTTGGAATTCCATACATGAACAATCATGCCAAAATACATAATTTCCATGTTTATGAAAGGAAAAACACTGGTTTTCATTCCAAATCAGAATGTTAAAATGCCAAAAATGGAAATCATTTCTGAAATAAAAACAGCCAAAAACAACTCAAATTGGATCAGAAAAGACTTAATGTTTTTTCTCAAACAAACTGATGGTCCCAACAATGTTTGGGTACCAAATCTTTTCTTTTCTGATCTGATTTATGCAGGAAAGTCATGCACCCAACTCCAATGTGTGGTTCCTTGACAGTGGGTTCACGACACATGACTGGAGACAGAACAAAAGTTTCATTTCTGATTGAAAAGGAAGGAGGATCTGTTACTTTTGGAGGTAAAAATAAAGGGAAAATCATGGATCTGGAAAGGTTGGTAAATCCTCCTCAAACTCAATTGAAAATGTTTTGTTAGTTGATGGTTTGGATTATAATCTTTTGAGCATTAGTCAATTGTGTGACAAAGGTCACAAGGTTGTTTTTGAATCTGATTTTTGCAAATAATTGATTCTTCAACTGAAAAAATAAAATTCTTTGGAAAAAGAGAAACAAGTCTATATGATCAATCTTGATAAAAACTTTGCTGAAAACATTTATTTGGTGGCAAATAAAAATGAAATTGCATGGACATGGCACAAAGACTTGGTCATGCAAGTTTCAACACAATAAATAAACTCTTAAGGCTAAATCTGGTTATAGGACTTCCTGAATCTTTTCAAATGTTGAAAATCATTTTGGGATATGTAAACAAACCAGAAATCTATAAAATTTCAATGATGTACTCACTTCTCAGCCACTAGAATTACTTCATATGGACCTTTTTGGGCCAATAAGAATTCTTAGTCTTAGTGGTAAAAGATATGGATTTGTCATCATTGATGATTTACTAGATACACTTGGGTCATATTTAATCCCACAAAAGTGATACTTGTTTTAATTCAGGAATTTCTGCACTACTGCCTTAATGAGTTTTTTCATATAAAATCAAATCCATTTTGACTGATCATGGGGAGAATTTGAGAACAAAGCTTTTTCTGATTTATGTGCTGAACTAAACATTTTTCACAGATTCTCTTCTCCAAGAACTCCAGAACAAAATGGAGTTGTGGAAAGGAAGAATAGAACTCTGGTGAAATGGCTAGATCTATGCTCTTGGAAAGTAAATTGCCCAAATCCTTCTGGGCTAAAGCTGTGAACAGCAAATCCATCTTGAACAGAGCATTGTCAGACAAAAAATCAGAAAAACCCCCTATGAACTTTTGAAAAACAAAAAGTCAACTCTGTCTTATTTTAAAAAATTTTGTTGCAAGTGTTTTGTACATAATAACAATAAAGAAATCTTGGTAAATTTGATGCCAAAAGTCTTGAAGCCATTTTCCTTTGTTTTTCAGAAATTTCTAGAGCTTATAGAGTTTACATTCTCAAGAATAAAACTGTGGAAGAATCTCCACATGTAGTTTTTGATGAAAACTCATATCAAATCGATGACTCTACATCTTGCAGGGTTCCTCAAAATAATGAAGAGGTGACTTCGTTGTCGAATCTTCACCAACTGTGAAGAGGATGAAGATCCATTTGAAAATCTGGACAATCAAGTCACCTACCACAAGTTCCAGTAATATTGTTCCGAACTGAATGCATCCCAAGAGGTAATTCCTGAAAATAGATTTTTAAGAGATCATCCAATTGAGAATGTAGTTGGTAATGTGCATGATAGAGTTAGAACTAGATCATCTTTTCTGAATGGAATAAATGAAGACCCTTAGCACTAATTTCCAAAATTGAACCCAAGTCAATTCATGAAGCTCTAACTAGTGAGGATTGGATCAATGCAATGCATGATGAACTTCATCAATTTGACAGAAATCAAGTGTGGAATTATTACCTAGACCTAGTGACCAATCTGTTATTGGTACTAGATGGGTGTTCAGAAATAAATTGAATGAAAATGGACAGTTGTTAGGAATAAAGCTATACTAGTTGCCAAGAGGGTACAATTAGGAGTTGGAATTGATTTTGAAGAATCATATGCCCCTGTAGCTAGACTAGAAGCTGTGAGAATATTTCTTGCTTTTACATCATCCCTGAAATTTAAAGTTTATCAAATGGATTGAAAAGTGCTTTCTGAATGGATACATCAAGAAAAATTTTTTTGTAGAACAACCTCCCAGATTTGAAAATAAAATATCCTGATCATGTTTTCAAACTCAATAAGGCTCTTTATGGTCTTAAGCAAGCTCCAAGAGCTTGGTATGACCATTTGAGCTCATTTTTGTTGAATAAAGGTTACACAAGAGGTAATGTAACCAAACCATCTTTACAAAAATTGTCAATAATCAAATCATTGATGTCCAAATATATGTTGATGACATAATTTTTGGATCTACAAATAAAGAATTGTGTACTAAATTTGCTGATCACATGAAAACTGAATTTGAAATGAGTTTGATGGGAGACTTACAATTCTTTTTGGGATTGCAGGTACATCAAACCAGTGAAGGGATTTTCATAAGTCAAACAAAGTATGTGAAAGAACTTCTGAAAAGCTTGACTTTCAGCACCTCAAGCATTCAAGCACACCAATGGCAATAAATGTAAGGTAGAGGAAGATTCACTTGGTAAGTCAGTAGATCCAAAGACCTACAGAGGTATGATTGGTTCTCTACTTTACCTCACCACTCTAGACCAGACATACAATTTAGTGTGTGCATGTGTGCTCGATTTCAAGCCAATCCTAAAGAAAGTCACATGTAGCTGTCAAAGATTTTCAATATCTTGTTGGAACATGTGAACTTGGTATATGGTATCCTACTGGTTGCAAGTTAGATTTAATTGCTTATTGTGATGCTGATTATGCTGGTTGTAAGCTTGATAGAAAAGTACTAGTTGGTTGTGTTTATATCTAGGTGGATGCCTAATTTCTTGGCCTTCTAAAAAGCAACATTCAGTAGCTCTATCCACACAGAGGATGAATATGTTGCGGCTGGTTGTTGTGGCACTCAAGTTCTTTGGGTGAAACATCAGCTCCTAGACTATAATCACAAATTGGAATGTATTCCTATTTTGTGTGATAACACTAGTGCTATCAATTTGTCTAAAACCCAATTTAGCATTCACGAACAAAGCATATTGAAATAAGACACCATTTTCTAAGGATGAGTCGCTAAGAAATCTTTTGAACTTCACTTCATTGAAACTGAAAAATAAATTGCAGATATTTTCACGAAGCATCTTCCAAAAACAGATTCTCATCTTTAAGAAGAGAGCTTGGTTTGTGCAAATTTCCACATTCTTGATATCTTCCATCTCTTTTTGCAAATAAAAGTCTTCCTATTCTTGCAAATAAATTCCTCACTCTCACATTGCATTGGTATTCTTGGTATATCAAATGGTGATTTGAAGAAAGACAAGTCAGGCTTGTCTAGACACTTTCACTATGCGTGAGTATATGTCTCCGCCAAGTATCAAAGTCTTGTATGCAATTGTTGAGGGGGAGTCCTTGTCTTTCAATAAACACATTCTTGTTCATTCCATTCCTATTTCTTCAATAATCTTCATGTTCACCTTGTGAGGGAGATACATGAAAGGAGGAGTCATTGTCACATTCCTTGACCTTACTTGTCTATCTTGAACCCCAAATTATCAGAATTTTGAGTCATTGTGCTATTTTCTTATGAGAGAATTAAGACACTGAAACTAACTCATTGTGTATTTAGTTTAATTTCAAGATTCATTATCATTTCAAGGTTAAGCAATCTTAATACTGAATGTCTTTAAATTGACTTGCAAAACACTTGTAGGCACATGAGTTGCTTTACTATTTAACATGTGCATGTTTAAGCTTCATTTTTACCACATGTTAAGAATAATTCTTCTAAATTCGTAGTCATGACTTGTCTGGTCAAAGCAAACATATTCCTGCAAAACATCAAAGAAAATGATCAACAATCTGGAAAGATACAAACAGAGCAATGCAAATTCTTGAACCACTGAGTAATCTGGCAATTTCACCTAAAAGTGATTTGTTTCGCGTCAAAAGTGGAAATCAAAATTTTCAACTCTGTATAAGATAATGAAAGTTAACCACTGAGTAATCAGAGGTCTTGCATCTGATCAAGTGATCTCTTGCACTAAACTGAGATTTAACTATTTATTCTTGTATTCTTTCCCAGTTAAAAATGAAAGAAAATCAAATTGACAGGATGGAAAAGCTTAAGACCTTATGAAAGTTCATGTATACTGAGTTTAGACTATTATCTACATTTGTTAAAATTAAGCTCCTAACATCCTTGTTAAATACTTCTGCTCACTCATATAAGTCACTTTACTTCACATTTGCATCATTATTTTAACTACATTTAGATCATTATATCTTGTAATACCTTGTGTTAAGTGTGTCTTTTTTTGGATCCAAATGGCACTAAGAATTCCTAGAGGGGGGTGAATAGGACTTCTTGTTTTAAATTTCTTCTGAATTGCACACACTAAATAAACTTGTTAGAGCTTAGTGTGATGTGTGTGATTCAAGTGTAAACAAGGCGAAAACTATCACACAGAAATGCACAACTTTATGCTGGTTCGGCCCTTCCACATGGAAGTCCTACATCCAGTCCTCAAGTCAACCACTTGAGATTTCAACTATCTGCCAATGAATTAGGCTTCTCTAACACTTGAGAGGAATTACAAACCCACTTGCTCCCAAGCAAGTCTTCCCTAACCAGGGGTACAACAACTGCCTTTCACAAGGCCTTCCCTACACAGGAGGGGCAATGCAGAAACAACTTCTGCAGAATTTACACAAGAGAAATAAAAAGACTTGTGTGTTTGTCTGAACACAAACACAGACTTCAGAAGGATTCAAAGATCAGAGATGAGATACCAATCCTATCTGAAATCTAAGGGTGGACTAAAGAAAGTAAGCAATTACAATTGCCACCCAACACTACTAGGAGCTTCAAAGAAAGTCTTCTAAGGAAGAAAAGCTCTCAGACTTTAGCTTTCAGAAGAGCT
Source organism: Colocasia esculenta (assembly GCA_014218235.1). Taxonomy (NCBI): domain Eukaryota; kingdom Viridiplantae; phylum Streptophyta; class Magnoliopsida; order Alismatales; family Araceae; genus Colocasia; species Colocasia esculenta. Next base: position 68,176,527 of record CM024758.1, read on the forward strand.
TGTGAGAGTTGAAGGAATTCGAATGAAGCTTGTATGCTCTCTTCTTGAGTTGCCTATTGATGTGTGTCTTTCTTCTTTAAACTTGAGCTCCTTTTATACACTTCAGAATATGGCCGTTTAGAAATAGCCGTTGGAGTTTGTGGCCGTTTGCATTTGACCGTTTAGAGAGAGCTCTAGTTTCCTTTGGATCTTGATGAGCTTATTGTTCAGAAGTCCTTCAGTTTTTTGCATCTTTCCAAAGTCTTTAGAGGATGAGTAGTCGTTCACATAGAAGATAAGCTCTTGTCATCATAGACTGTGAATGAGTCATGCTAAAACGTGCTCCAATAAATGTCTGTTACAAAGACAAGACAAAAGAAGAGAGAACTCCATACCTTTGAGGTAGGTAAGTCAGGTAAGTACAGAAAATAGGTATGGAAACCTCGTATGCATAATCTATCAGAAAGAAAAAAGTAGATAGCAGATATTGCTAAAAAGGTAAAGTATGGGTCTGTCAGTGGTAGGTGAGTCATGTCAGATGCCATGCGCCTGAGAATTCATAAATGCATAGTGTTTAATGAATCCAGTAAAATCCGGAGCAAAGGCATTGAACAACTCAAGGATTATTTCTTAAAATATATCAAAGTGTCATGAGCAGGATTTAAATGAATACTTTAAGATCGATATGACTTGTACTGACAGAGAATAAAATAATAAATAATAGGATAATGACAGTTTTGATGAATCAATATGATATTGAAAGTTTATTAAAGATGTATGAAAAGATTTGGAGATAAACTTGTATTAGGTGTTAAGCCTAAAAAGGATCAGAAGAGAGTTAAGTATAGAGTTAATCAGTAAAGTCGTAATTCGACTGGACAAATAAGAGTGATTCGACTTTAGTAGTCGAATACCATATAGATTGTTTACTGAAGCATTTAACGTGGCAGTCGAAGAAGACAAATGGATATAGAAAGCATTCGACTGTAACAGTCGAGTCATCAGTCGAATCACTAGAGATTATATGAAGCATTCGACTGCACCAGTTGGAGACATAAGTCGAATCAAGTAAATATTATATGAAGCATTCGACTGTACCAGTTGGAGACATAAGTCGAATCAAGTAGAAATTATATGAAGCATTCGACTGTTCAAGTTGGAGACATAAGTCGAATCAAGTATAAAGTTGTGACCTTAGAAAATTTTGAAGATTGTTTAACTTCGATTCTGAAGGAGTCGATTTGACATTCGAAGTTAGCAGTCGAATTCAGTAATACAAAGAGAGAGTCTGGACTTAGAAATTTTTGGATGGAGGTATTATTCTGTAATATACCGATATGATTTTTGTGATATGTAATTAATATTTTGCTTTGTAGAAAGTTTATTTTAAAGAGTTTTGTCATAGCAAAATAATAGATATATAATTTAAGAAATTGTTAAATTCCTTAGGGGTAGTTGCTCAACAATTCTTCCCCTTTTTGTTACTGACAAAAATCTATAAATTGACAGTAAAAAGTATAAGTGAAGTGTGAAGTGTGAATATGCTACTGTCTCTCCCCCTTTGTGGCATTAACATAAAGGAAATCATCACAAAGATACACAATGTTGCATTCAAAATGGCAATCATTAAACACAAGATGTAAAATAGTGCATGACAAAGGGATCAGAAACATAGCATAATTGTTTATAAATTACACAGTTCTCAAAATATAAGAACAGTTGATGAAGACCTAGACAGGAGTAGGTAAGTAAAGAGATCTGGGAATTTTAGCAAGGAAAGGTTGGATGAGATCCCAGAGCTTCTTCTCATTCTCATCAAAGAAGTTGTCAAAGAGAGCGCCATCAATATTGTAGGAAGGAGTGGTGGAGGTAGCTCCCGATGGGATTTGATGTGGCGCCTCCGAACCAAGACATCCTATCAAAGTACTTGTCTCGATTGACCCTGAACTTGAGGGGAACAAACTTCTTGGTGGCAGCAAGCAAGAGAAATTCATGAGCAGTGATATTCCAATGCATCCACTGGAAACATCACCATCTTTGGCTTGAATAAATGAGGAGTCTCTAAGCCCATTTATGCCCAATGTTCTTCCTCAAATCTTTAAGACTCTTGTAGTGAAAGTCATGGAGAGAAAGTTTCAGCCTTTCACAATCTGAATGATATGAAGGATATGCTGCTGCCCATTGATCTAGATTGAATCTCTCAGATTCAGCAAAACAAAGTTGAAATTCCAGAAGATGATAATGTTGCTTGGATAGTTGCAATAAGACAAATCTCTAGAAAGACAATTTCAGTTTATATTTGATTTTGAATCTGGTTGCAATCCGGATGTATCTATTGAAGACTGCCTCGGCAAAAACTTTTCTATAGGAAACTGCTCCTACTAGGGGAGGATGCAAGCCAGAAGGTAAAGCTACAAGCATGGAGGGAACAATCTCTCTCTGGCCTCTTAAAAGGTTGTCCCATTGGCCCTTAGAGACATCCAGCAGACCCAGCTTGAATCTTTCAAAATTGAAAGTTTTCATCCTATTGTATTTGGCCTGAAAGTCTCGGAGAAGATGTCCAAACATATCATGAAACCTCAGAGAGATGTGATGCTGAACTGTCAAAAATTGGTTTCTGGACTGATTTTGTTGATATCTGGCAGCTTCATCAGGATAGAGATCAATGAACTCCTGGAGATTAAGCAATGACTTTTCTGGGAGATAAGTTGAAGTTCCTCTATAGAGATTTGGGTAGCCCTGAGAAGAGTAGGTAGCCAATGTTCAAAGGTGAACCCTGGCATGTTATGGACTTCAAGAAAGGCTTGAATAGCTATATTTATCTGAACAATTCATGTGATGTTCAGAGTGATTGACAAAAACATACCAGAATGGTGAAGGAGTTTGAAGGATTGTCTCCCAGGAGGGGTCCACTGGTGGATGAAAGCTGTATACTTGGAAGTATTTCAGCTAGATGAAGAAGAGTTTCTTGGAGTCAGTTTTGGACACAGTAGGAAGACAAGAAAAGTAATGAGGGGGTGAGTGGAAAGGTTTAGAGTGGTTTCTTTGAGAGGCTTGAATTGATATTTAGTGGGATAGATGGAGAATTTGATATCTTGATAGAATGGATCCATAGGAATGGCTGCAAGGGAGGAGGATCCGGAGAAGAGAGAAGTGGAATGTGAAGGGGTTTCATTGGTTGGAGCTGTGGGTGCAGTGGATTGAGTTGCAGTTGGAGTGGGCTCTAGAGGAGGCTTAAAAGATGGAGCTGGAGTAGGATGAGTTTGTCTAGAAGGAGGATGAGGGAAGACTGGGTCACCATTTTTGACCAGTCTGCGCTTCACTTTCCTCTTGAAGGTTTGCAAGTTAGGATTCGACTCCAGGGGTCTCTTAGCCATAGATTCTATCTGGGAAGCTTGCCTGGGCTGGGAAACCTCAGCTGCTGCCACTTCCTCTGACTGCTTTTCTGACACAGACTGCTGCTGATGCTCCACTTGAGGTTGAAATACTATCATAGCTAAGTCTGCTTCTTGCTTTAAATCTTTCTGCTGCTCATGAGGCTGCTCCTCCACACTCTGCTGCTTGACCTGAGGCTCAGGCTCCTTGGATTGATCAACAACAGGTTCAACAAGTTCTTGAACTTGGGATTCTGGCTCCTGGTCCAGCTGCTGCTCAGGTTGCTGCTCAACCTGCTGGTATAGATCTTCTGTGGACTACTGTTCTTGAGCTGGCATTTCAGGTTCTGGAGGCTCTTGAGACTGAACATGTACTTTTTACTGTTGAGAGGATGAGGGCCCTGATGGCCGAGAAGTGCCTTGCTGGCACACTAACTGAAGCAGTAAATCTTTCATTTGCTTAACCTCATCAGACAGACTATCAAACTTGACATCAATAAACTCTATCTGCATTTGAAGAACTGAAAGACTTTCCTGTTGCTTGCTCAATAAATCCAAAATGGAGTTAAGACTGTTGCTACTCTCCCCCTGAGACCTTGGCCGGGTCTCAAACTGAGAAGGGGAGAAGAGATGCTATCTCTCTTTAAACTCTACTTCTACAGGAATGTCATCTGATGCAATACCTTTGCCTCTGATGTCTTTTAATACTTCATTGATAGTTTCCTCAGGACCATCTGGTTCAGGAAAAGAGGAGGAAGCAGGACCTTGATCTTCTTGCTCTTGGGTCTGAACTGGTACTTCAGATCTAACTTGATCTAGAGGCTCTACCTCTTGTTGACTATTTGAGGAACTGGAGGAACAAGAGGTTCATCAGAAAACACTTCATGATCACATTCTGGCACTGAGTCTTTTACCCAAAGATTTTGCTTCTTATTAACCAAGGAGTAGTGACTCCTTCTCAAAGTAGTGATCCCTATCTTCTCTTTTATTCCAACAGATATTTCCCCTGACAGATCTACTGAGTATCTCTTGAATATCAGGGAGAGCAAAGGACGATAGGGAAAAGATTCTTGGAGATTATTAGCACCAATCATTCTATCCAAGATAATTCCAGCCAAATTTACTTTGTGCCTCTGAATAGCCCAAAATAACAAGTTCCCATCTCTAGAGGTGATAGATGAGTGGGTTCCTGCTCTAGGGGTCACAATGTTGGATATTACAGAATGAATCAATCTCTTTTCGGCTGACAGCTCATTTACTGAAAGACCTTTCTTACTTATAGAGGCCAAACTCCCAATGATGCCTAGTTTTTGCTTTTCCAAAGGCATTACTTCATTAAGCTTATGCCCGGAGTTTGGACATTCCAATATCTCAACCAACAGTTCCTCAGAAATAGATATCTTGGTTCCTTTGACATAACCGAACACTGTACTTCCAGATGAGATTTCCATAGTTACATAAATGTTCTAACGGCATTCTCTACAATGGGTTCTGAAATCTGGCACAACTTGGTCTGACCATGGCATTGAGGGTGTCCTCTACCCATGCAAGACTTCCAGTAAGACGGGAGAAATCTACAACCTTCCCTGGGCAAATGGGAATCTTAGCCAGTCTCACTAGTTGATCAGGGGTCATCTGGGTGGATTCCGGAGCCCTAGATGAAGCCATCTAGAAAAGGAGATGAACAGGACTCAGGGAACTAGTAAAGGAGTGATAGAAATACTGAAGAGAGTTCCAAGATCCTACCTTTCTTCGAGGAGGATGGAGATTTCAGGGTTCTTCGGAAGTCCTTCGCCGGAGAACAGTAAGGGCGCGAAGAAGCAGAAGAAGACAAGAAAGTTGAAGACAGATTTCAAAAGGGTGTCTTCAAAAGGAGTCGGGGTTTCTTTTATAAGGAAAGACAAGATAACTGCCCCTAGATTTCAGGATGAACGGACGGGATTACTGATTTGACCGTTTAAGACATGAAAGGATGCGTCTTAAAAGAGTGTCAGTTACATAATTTTAAATTATAAGCGCCTTTTCACGATTTCATGATAAGTCGAATCATGTATTCGACTGCATCAGTCGAATGCAAGAATTATAACATAATTCGAATGCATAAGTCGAATGTCTGGGACTTAGAATTTTCAGGATGGTTTTCACAGAGTTCATTCAACACAATCTTAACATACAATTCAAATGTCATTTTACTTTGGTAATTTAATCAGGATTACACATACTATTTCTCTTCTAATTGATGTGAATCTATCCTCAGGAAGAGTTTTGTAAAAATATCAGCAAGTTGGTTTTCTGTAGAAACAAATTCAAGTAAAATATTGCCATTACTTACATGATCCCTGATGAAGTGATGTCTAACCTCAATATGCTTGGTTCTTGAGTGCTGGATAGGATTCTTGGTCAAATTATTGCGCTTGTGTTGTCACATAGCATTGGAATTTCTTGGAGTTGATGACCATAGTCTTCCAGTTGGTGCTTGACCCACAAGAGTTGAGTACAGCAACTTCCAGCTGCAATGTATTCAGCTTCTGTGGTGGATAAAGCTACTGAGTTCTGCTTTCTGCAGGACGAAGATATCAAACACCCTGCAAGAATTTGACAAGTGCCACTGGTGATTTTCCTATCTGTTTTGCATCCAACATAGTCAGCATCACTATATCCAATAAGCTTGAAATCTGAACATTTGGGATACCATAAGCCTAACTTACTGGTATTTATAAGATATCTAAATATTCTTTTAACAGCATGAACATGAGATTCTTTTGGATCAGCTTGGAATCTTGCGCACAAACAAACAGTAAACATTATATCTGGTCTACTGACAGTAAGATAGAGCAGTGATCCAATCATTCCTCTATAGATCTTTTGATCTACCCTTTTACCAAGAGGATCACTATCTAACTTAATGCCTGAGATCATGGGTGTTCCTAAAGGCTTACACTTGTCAAAACCATATTTAGAAAGTAAATCTGAATATATTTGGTTTGACAAATGTGAGTTCCTTCCTTGGTCTGCTTTATTTGCAACCCAAGAAAATAATTTAGTTCACCCATCATGCTCATTTCAAACTCACTTTGCATCAAATTTTCAAAGAACTTACAAAGTGATTCATTAGTAGAGCCAAAGATAATGTCATCAACATAGATCTGCATAATTAAGATTCCATCTGAAAATTTCTTTATAAATAGTGTGCTATCTACTCTATCTCTTATAAAATCATGTGATATAAGATAAGCACTTAATATTTCATACCAAGCTCTTGGAGCTTGTTTCAGACTACACAATGCTTTCTTTAAACGAAAACATGATTAGGATAAGTAGTATCTTCAAAACCAGGTGGTTGCTCAACATATACTTCTTCTTTAATAAAACCATTCAGAAATACACTTTTAACATCCATTTGGAACAAATTAATATTAAGAGAACAAGCATAGACTAATAAAATTCTGATTGCCTCTAATCTAGCTACTGGAGCATAGGTTTCATCAAAGTCTATGCCTTCCTCTTAGGAATATCCTTGAGCAACAAGTCTAGCCTTGTTTCTAGTAATCACCCTGATTCATCCATCTTGTTTCTAAAAACCCATATGGTTCCAATAACTGGATGGTCAGTAGGTCTAGGTACAAGAGTCCAAACCTCACTGCGTGGGAACTGATTAAGTTCCTCTTGCATAGCAAGGATCCAAGATTCATCTCCCAGAGCATCATTGATTGTCTTAGGCTCTATTTGAGAAACTAAAGCAGAAAGGTCAAAAGGAATTTGCATACCTCTTGTTCTTACACTATCTTGAGGATCACCTATAATGTTTTCTCTTGGATGATCTCGGTGATACCTTAAGTTTCTAGGTAGCCCTTCTTGTGGTTCTTCTAGTTGTTGAAGATCTTCTAATGGGGGATCTTCCATTTCTTCATCTTTACCTTCTTCTTCAAGAGAAGTCTTTTCTAAATCCTTGCAAAGATCATCAACACATTCTTCTTCTTCTTCAATCCTTTTGATAGAAGGGTTAGTTTCATCAAATAGTATATGCACAGATTGTTCTATGGTTAATGTCCTTCTATTGAATACTTTATAACCTCTAGGTTTTGAGATATATCCTAATAGAAAACCTTCATCACTTTTAGTGTGACGGCCCTCATTATACCGGTACGGTTATACCAACCCACGTCGGTATAGCGAGTGCTGCCAGTCACAGTGGGACATTTACCCAACGATACAAACAGCTGAGATACACACGAATATAAACAACAGAGTAGCGGAAGTAGAAGAGAACTATCTCCATTCATTCATCGTCCACATTAAACATACATGCCGTTTACAATTTGCAAAAAGGAACTAAAGTTCTCATAAATTAAATTGCTGAAATTAAATTACAAAATGTCCACATATTACATTCTTTTCATGATAGTTCTAATACAATGTTTGAATTTCACATACTATGGAGATCACAACAAAAGGGATGCACGGCTCCACAAGCTAAACTCCGCGCTCGGAGTCTGTCTCCACTGTCTCCTCCACGAAGGTCTCGTCACCGTCTAAACCTGTACGCCGAAGCAAGAGTGAGTCTTAAAGACTCAGCAAGTAACACTATGCATGACATGCACGTACAAGTCCTAGTGGTTTCCACATGCACATACAATTAACAACACATAGCATGCTAGTCCATTTAAGTTTCAACCTATCATGAAGGTTCTACAGTTTTACACATAACACATGCTTTCAGATTTCAAAATATAACATTCACCTATCACATGGTCTCTAATCCATTCACTTATGAACTTTAACCTTATAAAGAACCAAACATGAGAGTTATCCACATGGACAATTTACATATATGAACGGGGAACATAATTAGCATGGGTTCCACATGTTCTTAAGTACCTACTAACTTTTTCACATGCTTTAGGTTGCTGATTTCACATGGTTCAAAGACTATAAACCTACACATGAAAGCTACAATGCGGCTTAGAACATAACACATGAATCATCCATCATGCCACTTTGCACACATACTCATTAATTGTTCCAAATCATGGATTCTAAACACTTTGCACACATAAACATGGAATTGCTAACATGCGTTTTCTGATTCACATGGTTTCAGATTTAGCCTCACATGGTTTCAATAACACATTACACATCTAGATTTTCACATTTTCCTTTTTCACAATTTCCTCTTTTCACATGGTTTCACTTTACACATACACATTCACATGTCACTTCACATTTACACATGGTCACATACACTTTACACATTACACTTTACACATATTTAGTGCCGTGACACATAGTCCAAACCACCAAAGAAGGACATAGACACATTCACATCACATAACACATAGCACATCACCTAGGCAATACAGTGATGACTCTTGGCACTGCGCAGACCGGGAGAACACGTCTCCACCCTAACCAGTGGTACTTGTCCACCTCCAGGATTTCCCCCTAATGCCATTAGGGTCACTTAACACAATGAACTTTCTCAGGGGGACTTTTCCCTGATACGGCTCCACTGCCTTCTCGGAAGCAGTATCACATTGGCACAATTTCACTTTTACACATTTACCGCTTTACACATAGTTTTACACATGGTTTTACACTTGACACTTTCATCACATTCACTTTCTCACTCACATGAACACCTCTGTTTTTCCTAACATGGTACTACAGAGTTTTCAAGATTTAACACATAGTAAACGCACCCATCATGCTGTTTTAAACAAAATAAAATCACATTACGATTATATATACGAATTATTCACAATTCACATGAAAACACATAACTTTTTATTTACTGTTCCAAATAACCTGAAATTTTAACCACATGCTGTTTTCGGGTTCAAAATCATACCCTCAATTTTTCAGATTTTTCTGAGCTAAATAGGATTTACAGAAAATCAGCCACCTAATTAGCACATTATTCACAATTCACGTTAACATGGAATTTACACATCACGCAATTTACCACTTGCTGTTTAGCCATAAGCTACCAACATTTGCATGAAATTGGGGTACAACATTTCCCTAATTCATACATCTATAGGATTAACACTACGAATCATTTTTGCATACTTTTATTCTATCGAACCGAAACTATTAACAATTGCACAAGCATGGATAAGTTATCTAAATTGGCAAACACACATGCTGACCCACAATCTTCATAATCAGACCGAAATCAAGGCACTCAACTAATCCTAGTCATGGAACATGGTTTTGCGAAATTATCTACAAGTCATGCTCATAAGTTTAAAGACACCATTGTCCACATTCACCACCACCACACACACCACTCATCCACACACCACAATGATAACATACGTAGCGTATAGGTATACAATATATCCTCATCTCGAAAACCATAACGAAATTAACATATAAGAGGGACAGAACAGCTCACTGTTCTGTCCTGAAGAACTAGGCGGCAGTCTCTGGCCGCTGACTCAGGGTCAGCGGCATGATCGATGGACGCCTAGAATGAACTGTGCGTCCACTGATCTTGCCGTTGACTCAGGTCTGTGCAGAAACACAGACCCGAGCTCTAAATCTTGGGTGAAATGGAGGGTCTAGGACTTGAAGAAAATTCCATAAAAATCATAAAAACCTCCTAGACTCATACGGGAACACCATAGATAGGTCACTTGCCTCTCTAAAATTCCTTCAAGGGATTTATGGCTCGAAGAAGACCTCCTTGGGCAGTTCCAAGAAGTTGCAGAAGTGCCTCCAAGATCGTCTTCCTCCGGGCTCCTGGGTGATCTCCTCAGCAAAGCAGGACTGGGAGCCTTGCCCTTCATATCAGCTACCTCTTGTCGGGGAAGTCGGCCGGATCAACCTCCAAGGGGTCGGATTTGGGGGTGCCAAGATGGGGTTTTCTCACAGAAGGCTCTAGGGTTTTCTTCCTCACTTCTCTCCTCTTGCAAGGGTGAAGGGAAAGAGTGGGAGAGCCATTTCGGGTTCAGGGTTAAGGAGAGCCCCTCACCCACTCACCACTCTGATTAGACAGCCTGAGAGCCGTTGGGGGTCATCCCCAATGGGTAGCCTTCCTTGTTTCAGAAGCATGCAGCTCTGCTGCGCATGCAGGTCAGAGAAATTAGCGTCCATATCGCTGGACGCCGGAGTTAGTGCTGGCGTCCAGGTGGACGCTGACACTGGCTCAACGGCCTGGGGTTGACGCCAAATGGCCTTCGGCCAGAACCCTAAGTTATGCAGAAAACCATGCATACCAAGCATATACATGTAATATACCTATGGTACTGTATTCATACTACCATCATGCAATACACACATATTTACCTTTAACATAAACACATACACAATTAATTATACTAATTAATACCTACGTAATATGTACATACATACACAAGCACAATCATGCATACTTAAATACAAATAAAAGCGACGGAAATTTGAGGGTCTTACACCCTCTCCCCCTTAAAGAAACTTCGTCCTCGAAGTTAGAACGACACTACTCGAACAAAAGGGGATACTTCTTCTTCATCGCATCCTCAAGCTCCCACGTAGCCTCCTCACGTGAGAAGTTCCGCCATAGAACTTTCACCGACGCGATACTCTTGTTCCGGAGATGCTGAACCTTCCGGTCAAGAATGGCTACTGGTTGCTCGACATACGAAAGATCTGGCTGGATCTCCACTGGCTCATGACTAATCACATGAGACGGATCTCGGACATACTTCTGAGCATAGATACGTGGAATACCGGGTGAACGCTAGCCAAAGCTGGGGGTAATGCTAGCTCGTACGCCACGTTGCCCAAACGTCTGAGAATCTCATATGGGCCAATGAATCTAGGGCTTAGCTTGCTATGCTTGCCAAATCTGACAACTCCTCGAGTAGGCGATATCTTCAAAAAGACATGATCGCCAACCTCGAATTCTAAATCCTTTCTCCTGTTGTCGGCATAACTCTTCTGCCTATCCTGTGCCGCACAAGCCTTTTCCTGATAAGCTGAATCTTGTCGAAGTCTCCTGAACTAACTCCGGTCCGATCAACTGCCTATCACCAGTCTCCTCCCAACATAAAGGAGATCTGCAGGGCTACCATACAACGCCTCGAATGGAGCCATACCAATACTAGCATGAAACTGTTGTTGTATGCGAACTCCACAAGAGGTAAATGACGCTCCCAATCATCCTTCCAATCCAGAACGCACGCTCTCAACATATCCTCGAGCGTCTGGATAGTCCTCTCGGACTGTCCATCAGTCTGGGGATGAAACGTCGAACTGAGCTTAAGCTCCGAACCTAACGCATCCTGAAGACCTTTCCAATCTCGAAGTAAATCTCGGATCTCGATCTGAAATGATCGACTTCGGCACACCATGCAATCTAATGATACCACTAACATACAATCTAGCTAAACTCTCTACTGACTGCTTCTTCTTCATAGGCAAGAAATGAGCAGTCTTCGAGAATCTATCTACAACTACCCAAATCGAGTCATTGCCCCTTCTAGATCGAGGCAAACCCGATACGAAATCCATAGTGACAGCTTCCCACTTCCATACCGGAATATCCATCCTCTGCATAAGGCCAGATGGTCGCTGCCGCTCGGCTTTCACCTGCTGACACACTAGACATCTAGACACATAGTCCGCAACATCCTTCTTCATACCGGACCACCAAAATGATCTCTTTAGGTCTTGATACATCTTAGTGTTACCCGGATGAATAGAGAATCGCGATCTATGAGCCTCTGCTAACACATGCTCACGGACATCTACCACATCGGGGACACAAACACGGTGCTGAAATCTAATCACACCGTCCTCATCACGAGCAATGCCCGCCTTACCCACTAACTCTAGTAATCTAGGATCGGCTTTCTGCTGCTCAATCACCTCATCCAAGACTGAGGATCTAAGGGATAGCTGAGCTACAAAAGCCTGACACAACGATGGCTCTAACTCGGTCATAGAGCACGCTGCATCCTCCAACATCTTCCAATCCTGCTGGAGCGAAGACCTCTTCCTACTAAGAGCATCCGCTACGACATTCGCCTTTCCAGGATGATACTGAAGGTCGAAGTCATAGTCCTTCAAGAACTCAATCCATCTTCTCTGCCTCAGGTTTAATTCCTTTTGGGAGAAAGATACTTCAAGCTCTTGTGGTCGGTAAACACCTCAAATCTGACACCATAAAGATAGTGCCTCCAGATCTTTAGTGCATGAACCACAGCTGCTAACTCCAAATCATGAGTCGGATAGTTCTTCTCATGCTCCTTCAACTGACGAGAAGCATAAGCTACTACCCTCTCTTGCTGCATGAGTACGCAACAACCTAAACCAATCTGAGATGCATCCGTATAAATGGCAAAGCCCTCTAACCACTAGGCAATACCAATACCGGAGCAGAAGTAAGCTTAGCCTTAATAGCTGAAAGTTACGCTCACATGCCTCAGACCATACGAACTTCTCACCTTTCCGGGTCAGCTTTGTCAAAGGGGCGGCGATGGATGAGAAACCCTCAATGAATCGCCGATAATAACCAGCTAACCCAATAAAGCTACGAATCTCCGAAGGGGTCCTGGGAATCTCCCAATCCATAACTCTGGACCTTCGCTGGATCAACAGCTACACCAGCGCCGGAGATGACATGCCCGAGAAAGTGAACCTCGCGCAACCAGAACTCGCACTTGCTGTACTTGGCATACAGTTTGTGCTCACGGAGAACCTCTAAGACTAACCTCAAATGCTGACGATGTGTGGCCTCATCCGGAGAATAGACCAACACGTCATCAATAACACAACAACAAAGCTATCTAAATACGGACTAAACACCCGGTTCATGAGATCCATGAACGCTGCAGGGGCGTTGGTCAATCCGAAGGAAGAACCAAAAACTCATAGTGTCCATAACGGGATCTAAATGCCGTCTTGGACACATCCTCACTCCTAATCCTCAACTGATGATAGCCAGATCGCAAGTCAATCTTGGAAAAGACTGATGCCTCTCGCAACTGGTCAAACAAATCATCAATCCGAGGTAAGGGATACCTGTTCTTCACAGTCACTTGGTTTAGCTTCCTATAATCAATGCACAACCGAAGTGACCCGTCTTTCTTCTTGACGAACAATACAGGTGCGCCCCAAGGGGAAACACTAGGGCGAATGAATCCCTTATCAAGCAATTCTTGCAATTGCTTCCTCAACTCGGCTAACTCTGCAGGTGCCATCCTATAAGGGGCTTTCGAGATAGGAGAGGTGCCTGGAAGCAACTCTATAGTGAACTCTATCTCCCTATCTGGTGGCAATCCAGACAAGTCATCAGGAAAGACATCTGGAAAATCCTGCACCACATCGATCTCTGCAAGAGTCAGTGACGAACTCGCATCGGGTACTAGCATAACACTGGCAAGAAATGCGTCACAGCCCTTGTTCACCATGCGCATCGCCTTCATGGCAGAGATAACTAACTTTCCCGCTAAGTTCTTTGGCAAGGGATGAGAGAACTCGTCCTCACCAGGAATGCGGAAGACAATCTTCTTCCTACGACAATCCACTAACGCATAATGCTCCTCTAGCCAATCCAGACCAAAGATGCAATCATAGTACTTCATCTTTAGCAAGAAGAAGCACCCATCTAGGAATCTATCCTCAATGCACACGGGTAACGACGGAATGCACTTCCTAGTCGATACCGTACCCGCAGGGGTGTGCACAGACAAAGGGACCTCTAACTCCTCAGACTCTATGCCTGACTCTAGGGCTAACTGCCTAGCGAACCGCTCGGAAATGAACGAGTGAGTAGCACCCGTATCAAACAAAACCCGAGCGTGCACACCGAAAAGCAAAACTGTACCTTCGGTGACATGCTCCGCCTGCTCGGCGTCTTCACGAGCTAACGCAAACACCCGAGCTGGGGCTCGAGGTCTTCCGGGTCGTCCTGTAGCTGGCGCGGCTGCCGCTACTGCTGGTACTGGCGCTCCACGCTGAGCTCCCTGCTGAAGCCTCGGGCAGTCCTTGATCTTGTGGTCGCTGCTCCCACACTTTAGGCATCTACCCGCTACTAACCAACACTCGGAACCTCCATGGGTCTTCCCACAATGGGGACACTCCTTCTTCGCACCGGGGGAACGTACAGAGGGTACCTGATAGTTGCTGGTTGTCGATGGTTTCTGCGGTGTCTGGTACACCGTCTTCCTCTTATCTTGCCTCTGGAAAGTGCTGCTAGCCTCTTCTGCGAAGCCTTCTTCTCCTCCAAGTATTGCTCCATTTCTCCCTCTTATCTGCAGGCTGCGCTGAGAGCCTCGTCTAGCGTGCGGTGGTCGAACGCCACGAGCCTCGTCCTCAGTGATGGTTTGAGACCCATCACGAATTTCTTGGTCTTCCTGCGCTCGTTCTCCACAATGTGCGGCGCATATTTAGAGAGTTCAGAAAACCTTGCCTCGTATTCCAGGACGGTCATCGATCCTTGCGTCAGGGAAAGGAATTCTTGCTCCATCTTGTCCTGGATGTGCTCTGGGACGAACTTGGCTCGAAAGAGCCTCACGAACGCGTCCCATGCCACAACTACTGCTCCGTCCTCGAAGCGTGTACGTAGTAGGGAGGACCACCATACATCAGCTCTCTCCTGCAACACACCTTCATAAGTTCTAACTAACAATGTCTAACTTTAACAAGCAACATACAAGCATACACTAAAGCATACCTGTAGCATGTAGGTGGCTAAGGTCACCTTGTCCTCGTCAGGACACCCGATAGCTCGGAAGATTTTCTCGGTCTCCCTCATCCAGCTTTCTGCTAAAAGCGGATCACTCTCCCCCTTAAAAGAGGGTGGGGTCATCCTCTTGAATCGCTCCATGATGGAAGGTCCACCATGGTCATGAGCTGGGGCCTGAGCCTGCTACATTAAACAATAACAATATTCAATAAACACAATATCATACAATTCAAATAGCAGACTACTTAGTTGTCTTATTATCCTACCTGAGCCTCCAACTGGGCCTGGAGTGCTGCCTGAGTGTGTGCCTGGGTCTGCATGGCTTGCACCAGACCTTGCATGAACACTCCATAGTCCACAGGCGGCGGTGGGGGAAGCACAGGGCCTCGTGGTGCTGGGGCCTGTTGCTCCGCCTGATCATCACGCCTCTGCTCGTCGTCGCGAGCTGGCGCACCTCCACGTCGTCCACGGGAAGCCATGGCTGTCATAAAGTTTCAGCCACCATTAGAGCTAGGTTACTAAGTTTTCTAGCCATTTTCTTATCTATCTTTCACTTCTTCTTAGTGTTTTCTACACATGTGGACATATTTAGCATGCAATGGGGATGATGACTTAGTTATATTCATGTGTAATCTCAACCGGTCGCTCTGATACCAATCTCTGTGACGGCCCTCATTATACCGGTACGGTTATACCAACCCACGTCGGTATAGCGAGTGCTGCCAGTCACAGTGGGACATTTACCCAACGATACAAACAGCTGAGATACACGCGAATATAAACAACAGAGTAGCGGAAGTAGAAGAGAACTATCTCCATTCATTCATCGTCCACATTAACATACATGCCGTTTACAATTTGCAAAAAGGAACTAAAGTTCTCATAAATTAAATTGCTGAAATTAAATTACAAAATGTCCACATATTACATTCTTTTCATGATAGTTCTAATACAATGTTTGAATTTCACATACTATGGAGATCACAACAAAAGGGATGCACGGCTCCACAAGCTAAACTCCGCGCTCGGAGTCTGTCTCCACTGTCTCCTCCACGAAGGTCTCGTCACCGTCTAAACCTGTACGCCGAAGCAAGAGTGAGTCTTAAAGACTCAGCAAGTAACACTATGCATGACATGCACGTACAAGTCCTAGTGGTTTCCACATGCACATACAATTACACACATAGCATGCTAGTCCATTTAAGTTTCAACCTATCATGAAGGTTCTACAGTTTTACACATAACACATGCTTTCAGATTTCAAAATATAACATTCACCTATCACATGGTCTCTAATCCATTCACTTATGAACTTTAACCTTATAAAGAACCAAACATGAGAGTTATCCACATGGACAATTTACATATATGAACGGGGAACATAATTAGCATGGGTTCCACATGTTCTTAAGTACCTACCTAACTTTTTCACATGCTTTAGGTTGCTGATTTCACATGGTTCAAAGACTATAAACCTACACATGAAAGCTACAATGCGGCTTAGAACATAACACATGAATCATCCATCATGCCACTTTGCACACATACTCATTAATTGTTCCAAATCATGGATTCTAAACACTTTGCACACATAAACATGGAATTGCTAACATGCGTTTCTGAATTCACATGGTTTCAGATTTAGCCTCACATGGTTTCAATAACCCATTACACATCTAGACTTTCACATCTTCCTTTTTCACAATTTCCTCTTTTCACATGGTTTCACTTTACACATACACATTCACATGTCACTTTCACATTTACACATGGTCACATACACTTTACACATTACACTTTACACATATTTTAGTGCCGTGACACATAGTCCAAACCACCAAAGAAGGACATATACACATTCACATCACATAACACATAGCACATCACCTAGGCAATACAGTGATGACTCTTGGCACTGCGTAGACCGGGAGAACACGTCTCCACCCTAACCAGTGGTACTTGTCCACCTCCAGGATTTCCCCCTAATGCCATTAGGGTCACTTAACACAATGAACTTTCTCAGGGGGACTTTTCCCTGATACGGCTCCACTGCCTCTCGGAAGCAGTATCACATTGGCACAATTTCACTTTTACACATTTACCGCTTTACACATAGTTTTACACATGGTTTTACACTTGACACTTTCATCACATTCACTTTCTCACTCACATGAACACCTCTGTTTTTCCTAACATGGTACTACAGAGTTTTCAAGATTTAACACATAGTAAACGCACCCATCATGCTGTTTTAAACAAAATAAAATCACATTACGATCATATATACGAATTATTCACAATTCACATGAAACACATAACTTTTTATTTACTGTTCCAAATAACCTGAAATTTTAACCACATGCTTTTTTCTGGTTCAAAATCATACCCTCAATTTTTCAGATTTTTCTGAGCTAAATAGGATTTACAGAAAATCAGCCACCTAATTAGCACATTATTCACAATTCACGTTAACATGGAATTTACACATCACGCAATTTACCACTTGCTGTTTAGCCATAAGCTACCAACATTTGCATGAAATTGGGGTACAACATTTCCCTAATTCATACATCTATAGATTTAACACTACGAATCATTTTTGCATACTTTTATTCTATCGAACCGAAACTATTAACAATTGCACAAGCATGGATAAGTTATCTAAATTGGCAAACACACATGCTGACCCACAATCTTCATAATCAGACCGAAATCAAGGCATTCAACTAATCCTAGTCATGGAACATGGTTTTGCGAAATTATCTACAAGTCATGCTCATAAGTTTAAAGACACCATTGTCCACATTCACCACCACCACACACACCACACTCATCCACACACCACAATGATAACATACGTAGCGTATAGGTATACAATATATCCTCATATCGAAAACCATAACGAAATTAACATATAAGAGGGACAGAACAGCTCACTGTTCTGTCCTGAAGAACTAGGCGGCAGTCTCTGGCCGCTGACGCAGGGTCAGCGGCATGATCGATGGACGCCTAGAATGAACTGTGCGTCCACTGATCTTGCCGTTGACTCAGGTCTGTGCAGAAACACAGACCCGAGCTCTAAATCTGGGTGAAATGGAGGGTCTAGGACTTGAAGAAAATTCCATAAAAATCATAAAAACCTCCTAGACTCATACGGGAACACCATAGATAGGTCACTTGCCTCTCTAAAATTCCTCCAAGGGATTTATGGCTCGAAGAAGACCTCCTTGGGCAGTTCCAAGAAGTTGCAGAAGTGCCTCCAAGATCGTCTTCCTCCGGGCTCCTGGGTGATCTCCTCAGCAAAGCAGGACTGGGGAGGCCTTGCCCTTCATATCAGCTACCTCCTTGTCGGGGAAGTCGGCCGGATCAACCTCCAAGGGGTCGGATTTGGGGGTGCCAAGATGGGGTTTTCTCACAGAAGGCTCTAGGGTTTTTCTTCCTCACTTCTCTCCTCTTGCAAGGGTGAAGGGAAAGAGTGGGAGAGCCATTTCGGGTTCAGGGTTAAGGAGAGCCCCTCACCCACTCACCACTCTGATTAGACAGCCTAAGAGCCGTTGGGGGTCATCCCCCAATGGGTAGCCTTCCTTGTTTCAGAAGCATGCAGCTCTGCTGCGCATGCAGGTCAGAGAAATTAGCGTCCATATCGCTGGACGCCGGAGTTAGTGCTAGCGTCCAGGTATGGACGCTGACACTGGCTCAACGGCCTGGGGTTGACGCCAAAGGGCCTTCGGCCAGAACCCTAAGTTATGCAGAAAACCATGCATACCAAGCTCATATACATGTAATATACCTATGGTACTGTATTCATACTACCATCATGCAATACACACATTATTTACCTTTAACATAAACACATACACAATTAATTATACTAATTAATACCTACGTAATTATGTACATACATACACAAGCACAATCATGCATACTTAAATACAAATAAAAGCGACGGAAATTCGAGGGTCTTACATTTAGCATCTAATTTCCCTAGATTATCCTTACCATTATTTAAGATAAAGCACTTACAGTCAAAAGATCGAAGATGACTGATGTTCGGCTTCTTTTCCTTGTAGAGTTCATAAGGAGTCTTCTTTAGAATGGGTCTGATCATGCACCTGTTGATGATGTAGCAGGCTGTATTGACTGCCTCTGCCCAAAAATATTTTGGCAAGTTATACTCATTCAGCATTGTTCTGGTCATATCCAGTAGTGTCCTATTCTTTCTTTCTACTACTCCATTCTACTGAGGTGTTCTTGGTGCTGAGAAGTTATGCTAAATCCCATTTTCTTCACAGAACTTCATGAATTCTTCATTTTGAATTCGCCTCCATGATCAGATCTAATGCTTGTAATATGAAATTTCTGATTTTTTTGAACTATTTTGCTGAACTTCAGAAATGCTTGAAATGCTTGAAATGCTTCTGATTTGGCTTCTAGAAAAGATACCCAAGTGTATCTTGAGTAGTCATCAACTAATACGTACCCATATATTTTTCCTCCAAGACTAACTGTCCTCATAGGTCCAAATAGATCCATGTGAATTAACTCCAAAGGCTTGGAAGTTGTAACAATTGTTTTAGACTGAAATGAAGTCTTGGTTTGTTTTCCTTTAGCACAAGCTGAACAAATTCCAGATTTCTTAAGTTTCATCTTTGGAAGCCCCTCAACCAGATCATGCTTTATTAATTTCTTGATAACTAAGGTGCTTGCATGACCAAGTCTTCTGTGCCACAAATCAGACTCTTCACTTTTGGTGGTAGCAAGACATAAGTTTACTTCCTTTAATTCTGCTAGTTGCATTGTGTATAATTTCTTCACTCTTTGAGCTTCGAACACAATCTTGTTATCTTTCTGAATAATACACTTATCATTCTGAAAATTTACTAAATGCCCTTTATCACATAACTGACTAATACTTATTAGATTATGCTTCAGACCTTCTACATACATGACATCTTCAATTAGGTTCTTTTCTTTAGTACCAACTGTTCCACATCCTAGTACTTTTCCTTTCCCATTATCACCATAAGTGACTTGACCACTTTCTTCCCTAAAACTTGTGAATAACTTCCTATCTCCTGTCATGTGCCTTGAGCATCCACTGTCCAAATACCATTTGGATGCCCTCAGTCGACCCTGCAAACAAAATCAGGTTGTAACTTTTGGTACCCAAATTTTCTTGGGTCCTTGAAGGTTAGTTTTAGGAATCCATCTTAAATGTCTAGTGGTGCATGTGCTTACTGTGTGTCCTAATTGATTACATTGACTACAACATAAATCAAACGCATTCTTCATATATGCCAAATTGTTAGATTTCTGTTTTTGTTTGTACACATGCTGATTTACCTTTTTGGTATTTTTGACTTTTTTTTCTACTACAAATTTAGGGGTTGGATACACTTGAGGATGAATAATGTTTTATTCATTTTGTGGAGGTGTGTATCCTAATCCATATTTCTTCTTTCCTATTCTAGAACCTTTTAAATTAACAAATAAAGAAGTTTTGCAATTAGAAATCATTTCTATAGTAGCTTTTAGATAATTATTTTCTTCTTGCAATTTTTCTTCATCTATAAGTTCCTTAAGGTTTCATTCAATTTCCAAGATTTTGCTGTTTTTATTTTTTAAGTCTTCACACAGCAATTCATTAGTTCTTTTTATTTCACTTAACCTTTCTGTTTCATTTTTAAGAAAGGTGTTAGCTTTTTCTTGGTTCAATAGATTTAGTTTAACTATTTTTATTTATTTTACTACTATCTTATATTTTTCATAAAGTTCATTGAAGTAAAGGAGGTTTCTGAGTTTACCTGCTCTAGTCCTACCATGAGGGCTAGATTTGCCTTCTCTTCTTCTTCGGATTCTGAGCTGGAGGATTATGAACTGGTTCCTTCTTCATTGTCCCATGTTGCTACCATTGCCTTCTTTTTGAACTTTCTGAACTTCTTTTCTTGGCTTTCTTCTTGTCAAATTTTTCTGCTTGATCCTTCTTCTTAAGCTTGGGACATTCAGATTTGTAATGTCCTGGCTAATTACACTCATAGCAAGTTGGCTCTTTCTTCTTATCTTTCTTAAAAAAAAAATTTGAGCCAAACTTCTTCTTCTTTGCAAGAATTCTCTGTAATTTTCTTGAAAGCATAGCCTCATCATCACTATCATCTGATTTTTCATTTGAGTCTTCAGATGAGGAGGAATCTACAATCTTCAAGGCATTTGAAATTTTCTTTTTCGAGGAATTTTCAGAAAACCTTTCCATATTAATTTCATGAGCCATAAGGGATCCTATTAATTTATCAATAGATAATTGTGTTAAGTCATGAGCTTCCTCTATGGCTATAACTTTAGGGGTCCATACATTAGTTAGAGATCTTAGGATTTTTCTAACTGTTTCTTCTATAGTTAGAACTTTTCCTAAAGAACTTAGTCCGACAATTATGTTTGAAAATCTGTTATATATTTGAGTTATATTTTCATTAGGGAGCATTTTGAATTGTTCATATTGGGATACAAGTATATCTATTCTTGTTTGTTTAACCCTATCTGTACCTTCATAGGTTACTTGAAGTTTATCCCACATTTCCTTAGCTGTTTACATGCTGAAAGTCTGTTAAATTCTCTTTTAGACAAAGCACAACAAAGATAATTTTTTGCTTCGTAATTTAAAGACATGTTTCTTTTATCTGTAATGGAAAGAGCGCCAGAAGAAGATTCTCCAAGGATTTGAAAGTCACCTTGTTCTATTACCTGCCATAAGTCGAAGTCAGTACCTCTGATGAATTCATTTCATTCGCATCTTCCAGTATTGGTAATCTTCACCATCAAAGAATGGTGGCCTTGTAACTGATTGGCCTTCATAGTTGTGAGCTTCCGATGCCATTTCTTCTCAAATCTTTTAGATTCTTCTGAGAAGACCTCTCTCTGATACCACTTGTTGGATCGAAATGGCACTAAGAATGTCCTAGAGGGGGGTGAATAGGACTTCTTTGTTTTAAAATTTTCTTTTGAAATTGCACAATACTAAATAAACTTGTTAGAGCTTAGTGTGATGTGTGTGATTCAAGTGTAAACAAGGCGGAAACAATCACACAGAAATGCACAAGAATTTATGCTGGTTCAGCCCTTCCACATGGAAGTCCTACATCCAGTCCTCAAGTCAACCACTTGAGATTTCAACTATCTGCCAATGAATTGGCCTTCTCTCACCCTTGAGAGGAATTACAAACCCACTTGCTCCCAAGCAAGTCTTCCCTAACCAGAGGTACAACAACTGCCTTTCATAAGGCCTTCCCTACACAGGAGGGGCAATGCAGAAACAGACTTCTGTATAATTTACACAAGAGAAATAAAAAGACTTATGTGTTTGTCTGAACACAAACACAGACTTCAGAAGGATTCAAAGATCAGAGATGAGATACAATCCTATCTGAAATCTAAGGGTGGACTAAAGAAAGTAAGCAATTACAATTGCCACCCAACACTACTAGGAGAGCTTCAGAGAAAGTCTTCTAAGGAAGAAAAGCTCTCAGACTTTAGCTTTCAGAAGAGCTTGTGAGAGTTGAAGGAATTCGAATGAAGCTTGTATGCTCTCTTCTTGAGTTGCCTATTGTTGTGTGTCTTTCTTCTTTAAACTTGAGCTCCTTTTATACACTTCAGAATATGGCCGTTTAGAAAATAGCCGTTGGAGTTTGTGGCCGTTTGTAATTTGACCATTTGGAGAGAGCTCTAGTTTCCTTTGGATCTTGATGAGCTTATTGTTCAGAAGTCCTTCAGTTTTTGCATCTTTCCAAAGTCTTCAGAGGAGGGGTAGTCGTTCACAGATAGAAGATAAGCTCTTGTCATCATAGACTGTGAATGAGTCATGCTAAAAATGTGCTCCAATAAATGTCTGTTACAAAGACAAGACAAAAAGAAGAGAGAACTCCATACCTTTGAGGTAGGTAAGTCAGGTAAGTACAGAAAATAGGTATGGAAACCTCGTATGCACAAGCTATCAGAAAGAAAAAAGTAGACAGGCAGATATGCTAAAAAGGTGAAATATGGGTCTGTCAGTGGTAGGTGAGTCCTGTCAGATGCCATGCACCTGAGAATTCATAAATGCATAGTGTCTAATGAATCCAGCAAAATCCAGAGCAAAGGCATTGAACAACTCAAGGATTATTTCTTAAAATATATCAGAAGTGTCATGAGCAGGATTTAAATGAATACTTTAAGACTGATATGACTTGTTCTGACAGAGAATAAAATAATAAAATAATAGGATAATGACAGTTTTGATGAATCAATAAGATATTGAAAGTTATTAAAAGATGTATGAAAAGATTTGGAGATAAACTTGTATTAGGTGTTAAGCCTAAAAAGGATCAGAAGAGAGTTTTAAGTACAGAGTTAATCAGTGAAGTCGAATCCAAAGGAACATGTAATTCGACTGGACAAATAAGAGTGATTCGACTTTAGTAGTCGAATACCATATAGATTGTTTACTGAAGCATTTGACTGTGGCAGTCGAAGAAGACAGATGGATATAGAAAGGCATTCGACTATAACAGTCGGAGTCATCAGTCGAATCAACTAGAGGATTATATGAAGCATTCGACTGTACCAGTCGGAGACATAAGTCGAATCAAGTAGAATATTATATGAAGCATTCGACTGTACCAGTTGGAGACATAAGTCGAATCAAGTAGAAAATTATATGAAGCATTCGACTGTACCAGTTGGAGACATAAGTCGAATCAAGTATAAAGTTGTGACCTTAGAAAATTTTTGAAGATTGTTTAACTTCGATTCTGAAGGAGTCGGATTTGACATTCGAAGTTAGCAGTCGAATTCAGTAGGACAAAGAGAGAGTCTGTGGACTTCGAAATTTTTGGATGGAGGTATTATTCTGCAATATACTGATATGATTTTTGTGATATGTAATTAATATATTTGCTTTGTAGAAAGTTTATTTTAAAGAGTTTTGTCATAGAAAAAATAATAGATATATTAATTTAAGAAAATTCTTAAATTCCTTAGGGGTAGTTGCTCAACATCTTTGTGGTTAAACCTTGTTGCACAATAACCAAAACACAATAATTTCTCTCATTTGACAGTATCACTTTGCCTCACTTATTTTGGTTATTTTTGACCATTCATTTCCTACATTTCATTTCTTGATCTCCTACAATCTTTGTTTCTCTCTCTTATCTATCTTTTTGATGCTGTCAAAAAGGGGGAGAAATTTCTGTAAAGGGGAGAATGTTTCTTATGGGAGAAAGTTCAAAGGGTGAATATGATCAAGGGGAATTATTACAGTCAAGGGAGTCAGGATATTGTGAGTTTGTGCATATATTTTGTCATCATCAAAAAGGGGGAGAATGTTGGGTTGAGTGTTTATTTGAAACCTTTTAATGATGACTTTAATCATGACTAATTGACATCACTCATAATTTGATTTTGATGATGACATTTTGTACATTTTGTACATATTAAAATGATGACTAATTGAACATGTTATACATTTTATACATATCACAACAATGCTTAAACAACATATTTTGATCTTTAATATCTCACATTTTAATGATAATATCTTGTATTAATGGTTTACACTTATATTTTTAGGTTTACACAAATTTGTCACAGTGGTGTCCACACAGTCCACCTGTGGTGTCGACACAATGTTCTGTGGTGTTGACACAGTCCACCTATGGTGTCGACACAGTGCCCTGTGGTGTCGACACTAGATGACTGTCCCAGAAGCATGTTCTGAAAGAAGGAGCCTGTGGTGTCGACACAGTGCCCTGTGGTGTCGACACTAGATGACTGTCCTATAACCCCAGTTTGAAGACAATGCCTATGGTGTCGACATACATTGTGTCGACACACTTCGACTGAAACTCAAAAACATAAATTTTTCTGGACACGTGGCTGCTTGGGAATCAAGGGATTTGACCTAGATTTTCGTGCCCATGCACCCCAAGGAACTTTATGGACATATGGGGCTATAAATACCCATGATCCTTGTACCCCAAAGGGAACCAAGCCCATACAACTCCCAGAAAAGCTTTTGTCGGTAAAAGGGGCTCTTCCAGGTCTTGCTCCATCTCCAGAAGCTGCAGGCCATCCTTTCAAGAGGAAGGACGTGGGATTCAAGGCCAATCTCTTGAGAGAAGGTTGATGTGCTGAAGAAGGAAGCAGATCCAACTGAAGAGCAGCAGCAGAAGAATATTTTCACGCAATTCAGATGCTAGTGGAGCAGAGCATCTCAAATTGAAGGGGATCTTCATCGAATTCTTTCAAGTCTCTTCAATTCGAGCTTCTGCAAGACTTCTTCACCAAGGAACATCCATCTACGTTTATTTTACTCATTTCTTGGAGTGTTCTTCACACTTTCATCTGTGAGATCTGTGCATGAAGTTCTGTGCAGATTTCTATGTACGATTGAGTCTGTGAGTCAGATCATTGCTAGAGGATCTGATTTCTTTTGTCTTTGATCTAGCTCTAGTTTGTGAGCCGTCGAGCTCTTGTTTGTGAGTCGTCGCACTCACTGTGTGGTTTGAGCCATCGTGCTCAATTTGGAGTCGTCGTGCTCCTGTTGTGGTTTGAGTCATTGTGCTCGGTTTTTGGAGTCGTTGTGCTCTAGGTTGTGTGTTTGAGCCGTCGAGATCAAGGGTGTTTGTAGTCGTCGTGCTCCGGTGTGAGTTGTACTCTTTTGAGTAGTGGAGCCTCACTTTGTGAGGGGGTGGATGTAGGAATCACTAGTGTGATTTTCGAACCACCTAAAAATCCTTTGTGCAATGGTTTGATCTGCTTGTCTACGCTAGATGCTTGAATAGGATTTTCGCTCTCACACTAAGTGTTTAATTGCTTCACACATAATCTACACACACCCACACTTCAGATCAGTAAATTGTTTGTTTGAATTGATCTCTGATTCAAAGTAATTTTGAATTTCTTAAGCTTCCGAAGTAATTGGTGTCAGATCTATTCAACCCCCCCTTCTAGATCTGATCCATCCACCTATTTGATCCTACACTTGTGCTTGATAGTCTATTGATTCAATTGCCTACAGTCGATGCATAATCTCATGGATCCATCCTTCTTCTTGATGAATAGAATAGGTGATCTCCATGGGGAAGTACTTAGTCTAATGAACCCTTTTTCTAACAACTCCATCAGTTATGCTTTTAGCTCTTTTAACTTAGCAGGTGACGTTCTATATGGCTGACATGATACTAGTGTGATGATCAGTCCATCCCCATATAATTTTATTTATTATATGCAATTTTTGGTGATTAACAAAACCTTAAAAAATATTTTCTAAGAAGTTTTTCAGAAGTTCATCCAAAGGAAATAAATCAAGCAAAATCTGTAAATTATTCTCACACACTGTCATTTAAAGTTCAGAGCATGCATTTCTTCTAAGTAGACATCGATTTCCTTTATAGTATAATGATTTGGTAAGTGAAACAACGATTTGATCACTGTAACGATTTGATAAGTGATACAACGATTTGATCGCTGTAACGATTCGATAAGAGAAACAATGATTCGATAAGTTAAACAACGATTTGATCGCTGTAACGATTCGATAGGTGAAACAATGATTTGATCGCTGTAACGATTCGATAAGTGAAACAACGATTTGATCACTGTAACGATTTGGTAAGTTAAACAACGATTTGATTACTGTAACGATTCGATAAGAGAAACAACGATTCGATAAGTTAAACAACGATTTGATCGCTGTAACGATTCGATAAGTGAAACAACGATTTGATCGCTGTAACGATTCGATAAGTGAAATAACAATTTGATCACTGTAACGATTCGGTAAGTCAAACAATGATTTGATCGCTATAACGATTTTCTATCACTTCAACATCGATTTGATCGAAACAACGATTTGATAGCTACCAATGATTTTCTCGTACTTGAACAACAATTTGCCTTAGTCAAAGAACGATTTGCTCAAACAACGATTTGCTCTTACTTGAACAACGATTTGCCTTGGTCAAAGAACGATTTGCATCTACTTAAATAACGATTTGCTTGGACAACGATTTCATTATTCACATCAACATAAAGTTTCATTTATATATGGATTATAATTATGAAATCGATTTCACGTATACAACAACACTCTTCTCAACGATTATGGTTTGAATGAATTATCATGCATTTCATTATTATCTTCTTAGATAAAGCCTGATAATAACCATTCTATTCAAACATATTTTCAAAACTCTGTGGAGTTCAAGTCTTCCCGCGCATACTAAGATCTTGATCATCCAACATGAAGTCCTCTTGCTTACTTGATGTATCACATAGAATCTTGATTTGTGTGATGCCATGATAGCCTTTCTAGTTTAAGCATATCATTATACTGCACGCTACCAGGGTTGACTGACAACGTAGACAAAAAGGAGTTGTCTAGGTATCCGTGTTTAATGCATGCAAGGCTTTTGTAGTAAAGCACGTCAAAGATGGATCTGTCAACCTGTCGAACAGATAAAAGATTCATAAAATCGTTCCTAAGGATGCAAGGACCAATCCAAGCGCTTATAGCTGCAGGCTCATCTCCACATGCCTACGACCAGTCTCTCTAACGAGCATGAAGCTGTGAGACAACAGGCATCTGAACGGCTACTTCAACAGTCAAAATAATTTGCAGAACACTCTCCTCTCATGTGTCCTGGTTTCATGCATTCATAACAAATGACATCAATCTTTTTATTTGTTTCCAATTTTTTATTAAAATCATTTTTCTTTAAAACATCTTTTTTGATGAAGGGTTTGAGCTTCCCTTTCCCTTTCTTTTTCAAAAACTTTTTGAATTGCCTTGTCAGTAAGGCCAATTCTTCATCATTCTCTTCATCAGAAGACTCTTCATTTTCATTAGATTGGTCAGCAACAATTTTTGAGCTAGAAGAAGCTTTTAAAGCAATAGGTTTCTTTGATGTAATCACAGATGCATTTCTTTTCAGATTGATTTCATATGTCATGAGTGAACCTATTAACTCATCTAGTTGCATGGTTGACAAATTTTTTGAATCCTCAATTACTGTTGCCTTTGTGTGACAAGCTGATGGAAGTGACCTAAGAATTTTTCTAACAAGATCACTATTCAAATAGTCTTTTTCCTAAACCTCTAAGACCATTCACAATGAGCATGAATTTGGAAAACATCTCAGATATGGTCTCATCACTTTTCATTCTAAAAAATTCATACTCTGAAACTAGAATACTTGCCTTGGTTTCCCTTACCTCAGAAGTTCCTTCATAAATGAGCTAGAGCTTGTCCCACATCTCCTTAGCAGACTTGCATGATGATACTCTGGAGTATTCCTTGGGATGGATTGCACACTGCATTATGTTCATGGCACTCCAGCTGAGAGTAGACTTCTTGATCTGATCCATGGTCCATAGACTTTCATCTTCAGGAAGTTCATCTGGTCCCTTGTCAACAATCTTCCAAAGCTCATAGTCCTGAGCTCTCGAGAACACTTCCATCATGTTTTTCCAATATGAATAATCAGATCCATCGAAAAAAAGAGGCCTAGTAATTGAATGACCCTCAGCAATAAACCCCTTGGTATTTTCCATAGCAATAGACTCTTGATCGTTAGATCAAACACTTAAAGTGCAATGAGAACCTACTCTGATACCAAATGAAATGTTGCGGAAAAACTGCTATGAAGAAATCTAGAAGGGGGAGTTGAATAGATTACTTTGTATTTTAAAAATCACTTCAATTAGGATCTTAAAGAGATTGAATTATGATTGTGATCTAAAGATCAATGACAATTCTGAACAATTGCGACAAGACAAATGATGAAATACTAGCGAGCCTATCAAGCATCTAACGCAAAAGACAATCAAACCACAAGAACAAAGAGATTTAGGGTGGTTCGGATTACACAACAGTGTATCCTACATCCACCATCCACACACACACACAAATGTGGCTTATCTTACCAGTTCAGAAAAGTCACAAAACGATGCACACACTCTGAGATTCACTCTTCAGATCAGGACACTCTCCTCTCATGTGTCCTGGTTTCATGCATTCATAACAAATGACATCAATCTTTTTATTTGTTTCCAATTTTTATTAAAATCATTTTTCTTTAAAACATCTTTTTGATGAAGGGTTTGAGCTTCCCTTTCCCTTTCTTTTTCAAAAACTTTTTGAATTGCCTTGTCAGTAAGGCCAATTCTTCATCATTCTCTTCATCAGAAGACTCTTCATTTTCATTAGATTGGTCAGCAACAATTTTTGAGCTAGAAGAAGCTTTTAAAGAAATAGGTTTCTTTGATGTAATCACAGATGCATTTCTTTTCAGATTGATTTCATATGTCATGAGTGAACCTATTAACTCATCTAGTTGCATGGTTGACAAATTTTTTGAATCCTCAATTACTGTTTCCTTTGTGTGACAAGCTGATGGAAGTGACCTAAGATTTTTTCTAACAAGATCACTATTCAAATAGTCTTTTTCCTAAACCTCTAAGACCATTCACAATGAGCATGAATTTGGCAAACATCTCAGATATGGTCTCATCACTTTTCATTCTAAAAAATTCATACTCTGAAACTAGAATACTTGCCTTGGTTTCCCTTACCTCAGAAGTTCCTTCATAAATGAGCTAGAGCTTGTCCCACATCTCCTTAGCAGACTTGCATGATGATACTCTGGAGTATTCCTTGGGATGGATTGCACACTGCATTATGTTCATGGCACTCCAGCTGAGAGTAGACTTCTTGATCTGATCCATGGTCCATAGACTTTCATCTTCAGGAAGTTCATCTGGTCCCTTGTCAACAATCTTCGAAAGCTCATAGTCCTGAGCTCTCGAGAACACTTCCATCATGTTTTTCCAATATGAATAATCAGATCCATCGAAAAAAAGAGGCCTAGTAATTGAATGACCCTCAGCAATAAACCCCTTGGTATTTTCCATAGCAATAGACTCTTGATCGTTAGATCAAACACTTAAAGTGCAATGAGAACCTACTCTGATACCAAATGAAATGTTGCGGAAAAACTGCTATGAAGAAATCTAGAAGGGGGGTGGAATAGATTTCTTTGTATTTTTAAAATAACTTCAATTAGGATCTTAAAGAGATTGAATTATGATTGTGATCTAAATATCAATGACAATTCTGAACAATTGCGACAAGACAAATGATGAAATACTAGCGAGCCTATCAAGCATCTAACGCAAAAGACAATCAAACCACAAGAACAAAGAGATTTAGGGTGGTTCGGATTACACAACAGTGTATCCTACATCCACCATCCACACACACACACAAATGTGGCTTATCTTACCAGTTCAGAAAAGTCACAAAACGATGCACACACTCTGAGATTCACTCTTCAGATCAGGACACTCTCCTCTCATGTGTCCTGGTTTCATGCATTCATAACAAATGACATCAATCTTTTTATTTGTTTCCAATTTTTTATTAAAATCATTTTTCTTTAAAACATCTTTTTTGATGAAGGGTTTGAGCTTCCCTTTCCCTTTCTTTTTCAAAAACTTTTTGAATTGCCTTGTCAGTAAGGCCAATTCTTCATCATTCTCTTCATCAGAAGACTCTTCATTTTCATTAGATTGGTCAGCAACAATTTTTGAGCTAGAAGAAGCTTTTAAAGCAATAGGTTTCTTTGATGTAATCACAGATGCATTTCTTTTCAGATTGATTTCATATGTCATGAGTGAACCTATTAACTCATCTAGTTGCATGGTTGACAAATTTTTTGAATCCTC
Source organism: Colocasia esculenta (assembly GCA_014218235.1). Classification (NCBI taxonomy): domain Eukaryota; kingdom Viridiplantae; phylum Streptophyta; class Magnoliopsida; order Alismatales; family Araceae; genus Colocasia; species Colocasia esculenta. The sequence continues at coordinate 68,207,307 of CM024758.1, forward strand.
AATTACTGTTGCCTTTGTGTGACAAGCTGATGGAAGTGACCTAAGAATTTTTCTAACAAGATCACTATTCAAATAGTCTTTTCCTAAACCTCTAAGACCATTCACAATGAGCATGAATTTGGCAAACATCTCAGATATGGTCTCATCACTTTTCATTCTAAAAAATTCATACTCTGAAACTAGAATACTTGCCTTGGTTTCCCTTACCTCAGAAGTTCCTTCATAAATGAGCTAGAGCTTGTCCCACATCTCCTTAGCAGACTTGCATGATGATACTCTGGAGTATTCCTTGGGATGGATTGCACACTGCATTATGTTCATGGCACTCCAGCTGAGAGTAGACTTCTTGATCTGATCCATGGTCCATAGACTTTCATCTTCAGGAAGTTCATCTGGTCCCTTGTCAACAATCTTCCAAAGCTCATAGTCCTGAGCTCTCGAGAACACTTCCATCATGTTTTTCCAATATGAATAATCAGATCCATCGAAAAAAAGAGGCCTAGTAATTGAATGACCCTCAGCAATAAACCCCTTGGTATTTTCCATAGCAATAGACTCTTGATCGTTAGATCAAACACTTAAAGTGCAATGACAACCTACTTTGATACCAAATGAAATGTTGCGGAAAAACTGCTATGAAGAAATCTAGAAGGGGGGGTTGAATAGATTTCTTTGTATTTTAAAAATCACTTCAATTAGGATCTTAAAGAGATTGAATTATGATTGTGATCTAAAGATCAATGACAATTCTGAACAATTGCGACAAGACAAATGATGAAATACTAGCGAGCCTATCAAGCATCTAACGCAAAAGACAATCAAACCACAAGAACAAAGAGATTTAGGGTGGTTCGGATTACACAACAGTGTATCCTACATCCACCATCCACACACACACACAAATGTGGCTTATCTTACCAGTTCAGAAAAGTCACAAAACGATGCACACACTCTGAGATTCAGAAATCTCAGATCTAACCACACACACGAAATTGGGCACAAGGATTGCACCAATTTCACAAAATACACACACTAGAGTGAGTTTAGAATGATGAACCAGATTAAACAATTAAAACCAGGTTGGAGATGACTGGTTCGAATGTACCTATTTCTACTTCAATGAGAGAGATGAGTTCTTCAGCTCTAGCTCCAGGAAGAAGACTCAATAAATTGGAACACCTTTTTCAGATGGATCATCCAAGATGATAGAATCTTCAATTTCTTCATATCTGAAAGCAATCCACCAGGAGGAAGCCTTCTTCTGAAATCGCCTGGAATAATCTGGAGACTGGTTGAGCAGATTGGTACTTTTTAAAAACCAAGTGGATAAGGGGATTTTATAGTCCCATGGGTCCACAAAATATCTTGGGATCTGGGGGCACGAAAATTCCAGCTCAAAAAGCCCATACCAAAAACATCCACGTGTCTCTGTAATTTGGATTTGACAAAAAGTCCGAAGTGTGTCGACACTATACATACATGTGTCGACACACCAAGCATTGGCCTCAAAATGGGCTTCTGGGACAGTGAACTGGTGTCGACACACAGGTGCACTGTGTCGACACCACTGGGCATGTCTTCTCCAACAATCTGCTACACCACTGGGCATATCTTTATCTTTTGCTTGAGCTACACATGGAAAAACAATGTGAGATTTAAATGAGACATGATAAACATGATTTCCACATATTATGAATCATATTTAGGCATCATCAAAATAAGAGATCCAATAGAAAGATACAAGGTTTATGTACCCTTGAAGAAGGACCTACAACAGCAGCAGATCTTCTACCCAATCTCCATTGATAAGTTTTTGCAGCATGCCAGCTTTGGAACCACCAGTTCTTACAAGATGTCTCTTGGAAAGGATGAGTATGCCAATTTCCTCGAAGCTCAGAGGCAGCTCCACATCCAGAGAATGGTTCCTGTTATGGGGCCTTCATACACTATAGCTTGGGGTGCATTCCAAATCTATTTTGAAGAATAGGAACGTAAGGCTTGGCCGATCATCACTCGCCATGCCTCTCTCTTATCACCTGTCTTCTACATCACTGTACCCCCTCAGTAATCAAATATAGTGGTTCTGTTGGCTCCCATTTATCTTTCTTCTCTTCTTTTCTTAAGTTCTTACTTTTCTTTTTGCTTAATGACAAAAAGGGGGAGAAAATTCATTATTCTGAAATACATTCCTTAGATTTATCAAATTTATTTAATCTCTTCCAGCAAATTTATTTAAAGTTATTTCAGCATTTTATATGTTAATGTTATGTTTATGTTTTGTCATCACCAAAAAGAGGGAGATTGATGATCAGTCCATCCCCATATAAGTTTATTTATTATATGCAATTTTTGGTGATTAACAAAACCTTAACAAATATTTTCTAACAGGTTTTTCTGAAGTTCATCCACAGGAAATAATTCAAGCAAAATCTGTAAGTTATTCTCACACACTGTCATTTAAAGTTCAGAGCATGCATTTCTTCTAAGTACACGTCAATTTCCTTTATAACTTTGGGCCTCCTATATTCCTCAAAAATGGTCAGTGTTTGCATGGCGGATGGTACGTGGCTTTGTTCCAACTGATGATGTTATCTCTGCTTGTGGTGTTCCTTTATGCTCCATGTGCGCTTGCTGTAACTCCCCTAATAATGAGTCTTCCATCCACTTATTCTTTCATGGTAAGATCACAAATGAAGTCTGGGATACCGTCTATGGGTTTATTCAATTCAACAATAGATCTGTTATTAATGCAGCGCATGGTATTTTTCATTTTGTTTCTGGTATTCACTGTTCCACTTCATGGGGGCGTATAGCTAGATACATGTTTTTGGCAATTATTTGGGAGATTTGGTGCAGTAGAAATAGAGCTAGATATGATTCTCAGCCTATGTCTACCCGTCATGTTTTGTACAAAGTTATGATGGCAGTTCGAGATTCTCTTGATGCCTTTCCTTTCCGAGATATGGATATTTTGTTTGCCCACAGGCATTTGCTTCATTCTTGGGGAATTTCAGTTCCAGTGTTACATCCGCCCCTCCCAAGAATCATCAAATGGCTTTCACCTCCTTCTAGAAGACTGAAGTTGAATGTTGATGGTGCATTTAAGGCTGGGTTGAGCATAGCGGCTGGTGGTGGCATTCTTAGAGATGGAGCTGGTGATATCATCTTTGCTTATGCTTCCAGATATTATAATGTTCATTCCAGTATTGAAGCTGAGGCTCTGGCTTTCCGGGATGGTGTTTCTTTGTGTAATCAAAGGGGTGTCAGTGAGTTATCTATTGAATCTGATTCCATGGTGCTGGTTCACTTCTTGAAGGGACAATGCTCTTGCCCTTGGCGCATCTACTTTCCCATCCAGGACATTCTTAATAGATGCCAGAATCTTCACCTTTCTATTTCTCATGTCTTTAGGGAGGCTAACCAGGTTGCTGATTCTCTTGCTGGTTATGGTTGTACTAGTTCTGTTCCTTGCTTTATTTGGACCTCTTGGGCTGACCTTCCTCTTGCTGTAAAGGGACCTATCGTCTTGATAAGATGGGGCTTCATACTATTCGGCCCTAAGTCCCTTTTGTATGCTCCCTTAATTTGCTTTAATAAAATTCCCTGGTTGGTTTGTGGTGGTGGAGCGAACAACTCATCACTTCCCTGAAGGGGTGAGCGCTCTCCTACTCTGCCTCTCATGTATTTGTTTAAAAAAAAAAAAGAAACAACGATTCAATAAGTTAAACAACGATTTGATCGCTGTAACGATTTGATAAGTGAAACAACGATTTGATCGCTGTAATGATTCGATAAGTGAAACAACGATTTAATCACTGTAACGATTCAGTAAGTTAAACAACGATTTGATCCTTGTAACGATTCGATAAGAGAAACAACGATTCGATACGCTAAACAACGATTTGATCGCTGTAACGATTCGATAAGTGAAACAATGATTTGATCGCTGTAACGATTCGATAAGTGAAACAACGATTTGATCGCTGTAACGATTCGATAAGTGAAACAACGATTTGATAACTGTAATGAATCGGTAAGTCAAACAACGATTTGATCGCTATAACTGTCACGCCCCCCCAATTTAGCAGTGGAATAAATCAGAGGGAAACGTGAGCAACGAGTATGGTAATGTAAATTGTGCATACAGACGCAAACATCAGAGCATCTAACGAACAATAATTGAAACAAACTCTTGATTTCATTATAAAATCACTAAGACCATTACAACCACTAATTCGGAGCCACTAAATAGGGCTCAATGACATCATTACATTGAAAAGAAATCTAAAGCAATACTATTAGACTCCATAGTACAAGGGTAACTTCATCAACTAACTCCAGGTCACTCATCACTCTTGTACTGTCCCATAGGTGTGTGTAACGTCATTGTCTGGCTTACTTGAGACACAATAACAAATAACGAAGGGTGAGCGATAACACCTAGTAGGACTTAAATCTCAATAGTCAAGCAGTCTTTAAATGATTAATGCTTTAAATGGTAGAGTAACTAATGATAGAGAGAGTCATGTAAAGTCGAGAAAGTAATAGCACAAGTAACATGGTTCGAATAGCAGATGAATCAAGTATAGCACGATGACTAAAGTCAAGTCACGATAGAAACGATAACATCAATAGCAAGTAACATCATTGTCAAGAAATAGCAAGCGACAAGTATAGCAAGGAGAGATAGTAGATGGTCATGTAAAGAGTAAATTGCACTTTGATTGACTCTCATCAATCGAGATAGTATAGCACTTTTGATTAACTTTCGTCAATTGAAATAGTAATGGCACTTTAGTTATCTATAGATAGCCGAGAGAGAATATAGCACTTTGAATGCGACTAAATCAGGATAGAACGCAATAACTAAAGATAGCAAGTATCAAGTAGAGCAAGTAGAGAGTACGACAGTAGTCGCTCAATAACATGACAGTAGCAGTTCAGTAACAGTCAGTGGCAGTACAGTAATAGTGTAGTACGTCTGAACTAACAGACTAACAATAACAGTGTAACAGTCAGATGTCTAGCTAATTTAGAACAGTAAGTCAGGACCGGTGCAAATGCATACACCGTCAATAGCCCCTGCAGGTATTTTCGGGTGGCTCTCCGCCCCCAGGACTAGATTGGAGCCCCTCGGACACTCTCTGTGCCCTCAACAGTACGCATTCAAGTTAGTAGAGTCACAAGACCCATTTTAGCGCTAGACAGTCATGAGCAGTACAAAACAGTAGGAGCCACAACGCTCAAAGGGTACCAAGAGAGTACTAGATGAATAGACGAGAGAGACGAGATAGTAGAGTGAACGTGAATAGATGAGCGAGTAAAGTATAGATGAGATCTTATGGTCATTGCACATGAAACGTCGAGTAACGTGCGATGGTAACAGTTGCACAACACGCGCGTACGGTGTTGGCAGTCAGGTGGAACTCACTACCCTTCTACTGGCCATGTTACGCACAGGTCCAGAGGTCCGGCGTGATTCAAGATAAGATAGAGAACAATCTACGGTCGTTTGGATCTTGCTGATCCCTAGAGGTGTCATAGGTGTTAGGGTACAACCAACTCGTTGACCATGTGAGAATCCATGGACAGAGGAGACTTACGAAGGCCTTGAATAAAGACTCACTAGTCCGGCAGAAGGAGTATCCGACGGAGAGTTCATCCAAGTCAAGAGAAAGTGTGAATATAGAAACAAGTGCTCGACGTTCTAGAGAAATTCTAGAACAGTGGAGCATCGGTAACGGTATTCCCAAAGACATCGCATGAAACGTAGACAAGTTCATTTAAAATAGGGCAATTGAATTACATAATTGCAATAATTTTCCAGATGTATTATGAAGTAATTTCATGCCAAGTTAAGTTCGATTGGATGGTTCAAGTGTGTGCATGTGACATAGAGAATTTTGAAATATGAAAGAGTCACGTGAATAACTTAAATTAATTACAATATGTCCAAGATTTATTAGCATTGTTTACTATGTTAGGAGAGTTAACACTGCATGAGTTCACTATAGCAAAACAAGACTTGCAAAAGATAGGGGTTTTTCATGAAAAACTTCAGAACGCGATGGATCTCGGTAAGGGTCGCGACAGGGCTGACTAGAACGCGATAGGGTCGTTTGAGGATCGCGACAGGTCGTTTAGGTCAGGCGGCCAGAACGCGACAGTTTACCCTGTCGCGGTCAGATCGCGACAAGGTCCTGTGTCGCGACGTCCCTGAGAAGCGGCCTATCGGCCCATCGCGTTCTCAGGTCCTGCGCCTGAGTCGAGCGGGAAAAAGGACAGAGCCTCGGATTGCGGGCCAACTTTCTATCTTTTGACACAGGGTCGTTCATAAAATCATAACTAATTGTACAGTCGATGAAAAAACATGAATCCAACTGCGAATCGATCTAGACATGAAAGGGTAGTCCTAGTAATTAGGAATTGAAAAGTAAGCATGGTCTCAACATGATTCAAACAGGTTGATTCACAGGGTGCATGATATAGTACACGGTTGAGATCAACGATTTAATTCGCAAGATAGGATGGATGAAAAATAGGGCTTTCAGGGGCAAAAGTTCCCTAATGATCATCAGTGTCTCCATTAAATATTTCAAGGCATGGGATAGAGTATTCAAGAAGATATAAATTAAACATGAAGGTTCAGGGTCAAGGTGTTTGCAGAAGTTCAAAATTCAAGAAGAAAATATTGGCTTGATGAAAAATTATAAAACTTGATAGGTTTATTCCTAGTCCATGGAACAATCTACAGTCGAAATTTCTTTAGTTTTGCTCTTGAGAATGCCTACCTTGACTGGATTTCCTCCTCTAGGGCTAGAACTTGAAGAACGAGAGAGAGAGCTTGAGAGAGTCTTCTCCCCTTGAGATCTCCTCTTCCTTGGCCTCTCCTCTTGGTCCAGCAACCCTTGGCAACGAGCTAGGGCCGGCCATGGGGGATTTAGGAGAGTATTTATGCTTGTTGAGTTGTTATTTCCTAATAGAACTCTAACTCCTATTTAATTCCGAATTTCCTATTTCTTAACCTCCTTCCAAGATTTCCACTTCCTATTTGGGTTAGGATGGGAGTTAAATTCGTGGTCAACCTATTAGGGTAGGTTTAGGAATCCAATTCTAACTCAAACTTCTTATTTTAATACTTTAATACCCTTTTTCTATTTAGGTAATATTTAAGTTACGAATTTAGAGTATTTTCCTATTATTCTTCTTTTAAAAGTCCCTATTTTGGCCCAATAAATTCTAGAGAGTCCATTTAACAAAACCCATTATTTATTGGAATTTATCTTATGGGATTTCCCTTTTTAATTAGGGAATAATAGAGTTAGGGATTTTTATTGCATTTCTTTACTTGAATTTATTCATGGGCCATGAGAGGTCCATTGGTTCAATTCCGATAATGGGTATTCATTTCATGATGTTGGAAGTTTCTCCGACATGTTCGTTTAATTTATGGGCGCGTTATCTTTCCGTGTTAACGGTTTTCCGACTTAGTTCCCTAATTTGGATAATTAGTCACATTGTGACATACGCTTGGCCAATCAGATTTTTTGTTGCTTGAATTTCTTAGTAGAACACTTAGGAATAATGTCTGGGGTTGATTTATAATTTTTTAAAAAAATTTCGATGTATTCTTGCACATACGATAGTGGTACGTATGTTTCTATTATTTCGATTTAAAGAAATTATTATTTCGAATTTTTAAGTATTAATTTTTTTTCGGGTTGCTACATCCTCCCCCACTTAAAAAGAATTTGGTCCCTAAATTCATATGGTATGATACGTCTACCAATTTATTATGGATATTTCATTCCATCACCTCTCCCACTTAGGGCTTTGCTATCGCGAAAGTAATATGAAATTAAACTAAGGGTTTAGTGATGGTACCTTGTCCACCCTCATTGGCATGATTTATATCCACAAGGGCTTGTAATTGTCCTTGATGTGGAGTTTGGTTCTTCTTTGTTGGACAATCGATGACTCGATGTTGTTGACTTCCACATCGCAAGCATCTGCCCAATTTCTTTCAACAGTTATCAACCTGATGCCCTGGCTTTTCACAAAATTCACAGACTTCTTCCGCTTCACTTCCCTTTTTAATCTCTTGCTATCTACTATATTTCTTTCTTTATTATCATTGGAATGAGTAGCGCGTTCCCTTTTCAACACCTTCTTCTTATGGATCTTTTCAAGAAGTTCCATGGTGTCCTCTACTAATTGAGCTCTCAAGACCATGACTGAATATACTTCGATGTCTAGTGGAGCCAACTTTTCCCAGAACACAGGTCTCAACACTTCTAAAAATCTCTTTGCCTTCATCTTTTCCGTACTCACCAAATGTGGTACACACTGTGCTAGTCTTTCAAATTGCGCTTCATATTCTGCTACAGACATCATTCGTTGTTTTAAATTGGCGAATTCATTTGCCTTATTCTCACGAATCCTCTCGGAAAAATATTTGGTGTTGAAGAGTTCTAAAAATTTATCCAACTCTATGTTGATTGTTGGGTAATTGTCGACTAGAAGCTTCCTACCAAGCTCTAGCATCGCGGTCCAACTGGAAGGTTGCCAGAAAAACTTTCTCCTGCTCTGAACATTGCATAACTCTAAAGATTCGTTCCATCGCCTTCACCCAATTTTTGCTTCATAGGGATCCGGAGTTCAATTAAACCTAGGGGGATTTATTCGTTGAAAGTTCCCATATAAGTTTCCTGCCCCATTTCTTGCTCCTACTTGAATCACGTTGTTAAGGGCTTGAGTTAACCCCTGTACAGTCTGTTGTAATTCGTGAATTTGTGCATGCTCGCCAGCCATCTCCTCTAGTTCCTGTGAGCAAGAATACTTATTAATGTCTTCTTAAACTTAGGGTGCTTATACATATAGTAAAGCTCCTAGCATAACCCCAAGCTTTATCCAATCTCTCACATAGGTATGGTGGTTGACTTAGACACGATCATGGCAGTTCACCTAGAACATCCCTAGACTTAAAATATCCTAATAAGGACATCCTAAGCTCTGATACCAACTGTCACGCCCCTCCAATTTAGCAGCGGAATAAATCAGAGGGAAACGTGAGCAACGAGTATGGTAACGTAAATTGCGCATACAGACGCAAACATCAGAGCATCTAACGAACAATAATTGAAATAAACTCTTGATTTCATTATAAAATCACTAAGACCATTAAAACCACTAATTCAGAGCCAACACATAGGGCTCAATGACATCATTACATTGAAAAGAAATCTAAAGCAATAACTATTAGACTGCATAGTACTAGGGTAACTTCATCAACTGACTCCAGGTCGCTCATCACTCAGGTCCTGTCCCATAGGTGTGTGTAACGTCATTGTCCGACTTACCTGAGACAGAATAACAAATAACGAAGGGTGAGCGATAACGCCCAGTAGGACTTAAATCTCAATAGTCAAGTAGGCTTTAAATGATTAATGCTTTAAATGACAGAGTAACTAATGATTGAGAGAGTCATGTAAAGTCGAGAAAGTAATAGCACAAGTAACATGGTTCGAATAGCAGATGAATCAAGTATAGCACGATGACTAAAGTCAAGTCACGATAGAAACGATAACATCAATAGCAAGTAACATCATTGTCAAGAAATAGCAAGCGACATGTATAGCAAGGAGAGATAGTAGATGGTCATGTAAAGAGTAAATTGCACTTTGATTGATTCTCATCAATCGAGGTAGTATAGCACTTTTGATTAACTTTCATCAATCGAAATAGTAATGGCACTTTAGTTATCCGTAGATAGCCCAGAGAATATAACACTTTGAATGCGACTAAGTCAGGATAGAATGCAATAACTCAAGATAGCAAGTATCAAGTAGAGCAAGTAGAGAGTACGAAAGTAGTCGCTCAATAACAGGACAGTAGCAGTTCAGTAACAGTCAGTGGCAGTACAGTAATAGTGTAGTACGTCTGAACTAACAGACTAACAATAACAGTGTAACAGTCAGATGTCTAGCTAATTTAGAACAGTAAGTCAGGACCGGTGCAAATGCATACACCGTCAATAGCCCTGCAGGTATTTTCGGGTGGCTCTCTGCCCCCAGGACTAGATTGGAGCCCCTCGGACACTCTCTGTGCCCTCAACAGTACGCATTCAAGTTAGTAGAGTCACAAGACCCATTTTAGCGCTAGACAGTCATGAGCAGTACAAAACAGTAGGAGCCACAACGCTCAAAGGGTACCAAGAGAGTACTAGATGAATAGACGAGAGAGACGAGATAGTAGAGTGAACGTGAATAGATGAGCGAGTAAAGTATAGATGAGATCTTATGGTCATTGCACATGAAACGTCGAGTAACAAGCGATGGTAACAGTTGCACAACACACACGTACGGTGTTAGCAGTCAGGTGGAACTCACTACCCTTCCACTGGCCATGTTACGCACAGGTCCAGAGGTCCGGCATGATTCAAGATAAGATAGAGAACAATCTAAGGTCGTTTGGATCTTGCTGATCCCTAGAGGTGTCATAGGTTTTAGGGTACAACCAGCTCGTCGACCATGTGGGAATCCATGGACAGAGGAGACTTACGGAGGCCTTGAACAAAGACTCACTAGTCCGGCAGAAGGAGTATCTGATGGAGAGTTCGTCCAAGTCAAGAGAAAGTGTGAATATAGAAACAAGTGCTCGACGTTCTAGAGGAATTCTAGAACAGTGGAGCGTCGGTAACGGTATTCCCAAAGACATCGCATGAAACGTAGACAAGTTCATTTAAAATAGGGCAATAGAATTACATAATTGCAATAATTTTTCAGATGTATTATGAAGTAATTTCATGCCAAGTTAAGTTCGATTGGATGGTTCAAGTGTGTGCATGTGACATAGAGAATTTTTGAATATGAAAGAGTCACGTGAATAACTTAAATTAATTAAAATATGTTCAAGATTTATCAGCTTCGTTTACTATGTTAGGAGAGTTAACAGGGCATGAGTTCACTGTAGAAAAACAAGACTTGCAAAAAATAGGGGGTTTTCATGAAAAACTTCAGAACGCGACGGGTCTCGGTAAGGGTCGCGACAGGGCTGACTAGAACGCAACATGGTCGTTTGAGGATCGCGCAGGTCGTTCAGGTCAGGCGGCCAGAACGCGACGGTTTACCCTGTCGCGATCAGATCGTGACAAGGTCCTGTGTCGCAATGGCCCTGAGAACGCGGCCTATCGGCCCGTCATGTTCTCACGTCCTGCGCCTGAGTCGATCAGGAAAAAGGACAGAGCCTCGGATTACGGGCCAACTTTCTATCTTTTGACACAGGGTCGTTCATAAAATCATAACTAATTGTACAGTCGATGAAAAATCATGAATCCAGCTGCGAATCGATCTAGGCATGAAAGGGTAGTCCTAGTAATTAGGAATTGAAAAGTAAGCATGGTCTCAACATGATTCAAACAGGTTGATTCACGGGGTGCATGATACAGTACACAGTTGAGATCAACGATTTAATTCGCAAGATAAGATGGATGAAAATTAGGGCTTTCACGGGCGAAAGTTCCCTAACGATCATCAGTGTCTCCATTAAAGATTTCAAGGCATGGGATAGAGTATTCAAGAAGATATAAATTAAACATGAAGGTTCGGGGTCAAGGTGTTTGTAGAACTTCAAAATTCAAGAAGAAAATATTGGCTTAATGGAAAATTATGAAACTTGAGGGTTTTGTTCCTAGTATATGGAACAATCTACAGTCGAAATTTCATTAGTTTTTTTCTTGAGAATTCCAACCTTGACTCGATTACCTCTTCTAGGGCTAGAACTTGAAGAACCAGAGAGAGAGCTTGAGAGAGGCTTCTCCCCACGAGATGTCCTCCTCCTTGGCCTCTCCTCCTGGTCCAGCAACCCTTGGCAATGAGCTAGGGCCAGCCATGGGGGATTTAGGAGAGTATTTATGCTTGTTGGGTTGTTATTTCCTAATAGGACTCTAACTCCTATTTAATTCTGAATTTCCTATTTCTTAACCTCCTTCCAAGCTTTCCACTTCCTATTTGGGTTAGGATGTGAGTTAAATTCATGACCAACTTATTAGGGTAGGTTTATGAATCCAATTCTAACTCAAACTTCTTATTTTAATGTTTTAATACTTTTTTTCTATTTAGGTAATATTTATGTTACGAATTTAGAGTATTTTCCTATTATTCTTCTTTTAAAAGTCCTTATTTTGGCACAATAAATTCTAGAGGGTCCATTTAACAAAACCCATTATTTATTGGAATTTATCTTATGGGATTTCCCTTTTTAATTAGGGAATAATAGAGTTAGGGATTTTTATTGCATTTCTTTACTTGAATTTATTCATGGGCCATGAGAGGTCCATTGGTCCAATTCCGATAATGGGTAATCATTTCATGATGTTGGAAGTCTCTCCGACATGTTCGTTTAATTTATGGGCGTGTTATCTTTCTATGTTAACGGTTTTCCGACTTAGTTCCCTAATTTGGATAATTAGTCACGTTGTGACATACGCTTGGCCAATCGGATTTTTCGTTGCTTGAGTTTCTTAGTTGAACACTTAGGAATAATGTCTGGGGTTGATTTATAAATTTTAAAGAATTTTCCGACGTATTCTTGCACATACGATAGTGGTACGTATGTTTCTATTATTTCGATTTAATGACATTATTATTTCGAATTTTTAAGTATTAAATTTTGTACGGGTTGCTACAATAACGATTCGCTATCACTTCAACATCGATTTGATCAAAACAACAATTTGATAGCAAACAACAATTTGCACATACTTGAACAACGATTTGCCTTAGTCAAAGAATGATTTGCTCAAACAACGATTTGCTCTTACTTGAACAACGATTTGCCTTAGTCAAAGAATGATTTGCTTCTACTCAAATAACAATTTGCTTGGACAACGATTTCATTATTCACATCAACATAAAATTTCATTTATATATGGATTTTAATTATGAAATCAATTTCACGTATACAACAAGACTCTTCACAACGATTATGGTTTGAATGAATTATCATGCATTTCATTATTATCTTCTCAGATAAAGCCTGATAATAACCATTCTATTCAAACATATTTTCAAAACTCTGTGGAGCTCAAGTCTTCCCGCGCATACTAAGATCTTGATCATCCCACACGAAATCCTCTTGCTTACTTGATGTATCACATAGAATCTTGATTTGTGTTATGTCAGGATAGCCTTTCTAGTTTAAGCATATCATTATACTGCACGCTAATAGGGTTGACTGACAACGTAGATAAAAAGGAGTTGTCTAGGTATCTGTGTTTAATGCATGCAGGGCTTTTGTAGTAAAGCACGTCAAAGATGGATCTGTCAACCTGTCGAAAGGATAAAAGATTCAGAAAATCTTTCCTAAGGATGCAAGGACCAATCCAAGCGCTTATAGCTGCAGGCTCATCTCCACATGCCTACGACCAATCTCTCTAACGAGCATGAAGCTGTGAGACAACGGGCATCTGAACGGCTACTTCAACAGTCAAAATAATTTGCAGAAGATAAAAAGAAGACTGATGACTCCATGAAAAATGACACACACGAGTGATATACTTGAGCAACATATATAGAATCAATCAAGCACTTGCGAGCATCAGCAAGAAGAGCTTATTCCTTTCAGCGCACCAACCTTTAGCTCTCAGCTTTTTGAGTTTCATTTGCTTAGTCTTTGGAGAGCTAGTGTAGTTCTGAGAGATTTTCGTGTTGCAAATCTTTGTCTCTCAGATTCAGCCTCAGATCAAGCAATCTCTTATAAGCTTGGTCTAGGGGCAATTTGCCTTTTACTCACATTCTCTCTATGTGTTCCTCTTCTTGTGTGAAGAGAAGACCTGTAGGAAACAGGTGGTTGTTATTCCCTTCATTGAAGAAGGAAGACCTGTTGCATCAGGTGTTGGTTTGTACCTCTTCGAGGTTAGAAGAGAAGGCCAGCTGTTGCTGGATGTGTAAGTGTCCTTAAGGGAGACAGTACTCTTGGTTAGTGAAATTCTAAGTTGTTGCTTGGGGACTAGACATAGGACTCCTTGGGATAGGAGGTCCGAACCAGGATAAAAATCTCCTATGTTGTGTGTTTTCTTGTTTGTCTTTACTCTCACTAACACTAACTATCGATCTTAGTATTTTTCTGTTAAGTATTTTTATTGACAAGTTTTAATTTAAAAAGAGCGTTTAGCAATTCATTCACCCCCCCCCCCCTCTGGGCTTGCTATCTGGGCAACATAGTCCAGCTCCAGGGATCAAGTCAATAGAGAAATTGACATCTGGTTTAGGTGGAATTCCTGGCAGCTCATCGAGGAAGACGTCAGAGTAGTCCAAGACTATATGTATGTATTCTATTTTGGACCCTTTCCTTTAACTACTATGGCCGCCAGAAAAACCACACATCCTTTCCTTATCATGTTATGGGCTTGTATGGTAGAAATTAGAACCATACGTCTCTTGTGTCTAAGTCCATTGAATGATAACTTTGGGAATCACTAAATGTAACTTTCCCTTTTCTACAGTTGACACTAGCTCCATAAGTGGAAAGCTAGTCGGCTCCCAAAATCACATCATAGCCTTCCATGGGTATACACACCAGGTTGGCTCTTAGATTGAGTTCCCCGATCATCACATTAGCTAATGAGAAATATTTGTAAAGTTTTGCTTTCTCTCCCAGAAGTGTTGTGATAGGAAATTCAAAACCCATATATGCAGGGTTAACATTAAGAGTATCAGCAAAGTTTTGAGATATGAACGAATGTGTAGCGCCAGTGTCAAACAAAAAAATGCTGATTGAGAGAAAACTTGTAGTGTGACGGTCCTTGCCGCTCAGGCCCGTTATCCCAATAATGTGCCCGACATGACTCCGTCTCCCACGATCGGGCCGTAGCCTCGTAAGGGATATCAACCACATATGTCCGTGAAAATATAAAAGAACATGTTGGACATATATAAGTTTCCATTTCTCACACATATTCACATGAAATGTACATATTTAGCTCCATAACATAGTCTTTAAACAAAGTACAACAGCCCGGAACAAAACCCCAAGGCTCCACAAGTAAAAGATATTACTCTACTGGTGACGAAGGCCTGACTCCACCACGGTGTTGACCAGAACTAGACGAGGGACGGGAATCCTCCTGCTCAGCTTCACCTGGAAGAAGAAGGGGTGAGCCTCACAAGTCACTGGCTCAGTAGGGCAACTCCCCCAAATCCGATAAACCACAATGTACAGCAGATATAAATAACAAAGCAATAAAGCAGTTAATATATAACAACACCTATGCATGATGCTACAACGGTAAGTAAGTAAACGGCAAACCACGTATACGTGTACAAGCTACAGAAGGGCACGCCGCACATGGGTCACGAGAATTGGTTTGCGACACTAGCCACAGACCCGGACAAACAACACAAGTACACCTCTCAGTCTCGCAGCCACAGACAAAAGGTCCAGCTGTTTCTCCACCTCTACAAGGTCAAAAACTATGGAGACAAACCAACACCACCCCTGCAGACCACGCAGCTGTAGGCCCAAGCCTGACACCTTTGGGGACTCCGGCCGGGAACCCTAAAGTGAGCCACTGGAAACAAGACTAGTTGGGGACCAATACGTCTACTGGTGTCTGTCCCCCAACCAAGAGCACGCTACAAGCGACCGCACACCCACAAACGCGAATCGTTGTCCCTTGTCGTCTTTCCCTTAGCTGGACGTACAACTCAAACTCAGGAGTGAGGGTGTCCAAGAAGATGACACAAACCTTGACAGTACTCACTGTACCGAGACAAAACCTCGAGCACCCGATGCCTGGGTAACTGACTGGAGAGGTAACCATGGAAGGTGTTATAACCCGACTTGCTATGCACACATTTCCATGCAAAACCTCTTGTTAACAACCACAGTATAAGCCGACATGACCCATACAGTCCCTACATTGCATGGCCAACATTGCCCAAGCAATGTACGACAGAAACTGGTTAGACTGGCCACAGAACCCCAGAGCTCGGGTGGCCACATTCTGAAATGCGTCCAACACAGTGGTCGCCATTCTCAACTTGAATCGTGACGGACTAAACTATCGCCTTTAGACCTGAATCGCGACGTTTGGTTCTGTCGCCTTTCAGATGATAGAACCCAGACCTAAATCCTCATTCCAAAATTCACCTCATGTGGCTACACATGCAGATAAAGCAAGGAATAAGCATGTAAATAAAACCCTAAGCATGCTCTCTATCATGCTCACATGATTTTCTAAACCAAAACTCTTAAACCCTAATCCATACATGCCATACAAGCTAAAATGTAGGAAAGTTCCCCTACCAACAGTTGAAACGTAAAACCAACGCCGCCCCGATGTTCCTCGCGCTCCGAAGCACCTCCTCACGTCGGAACCGTGCCGAATGGATAGTCGAAATGTCAAAATCCCCCCAAATATTCAGAGCAAAACCCTCATAGCTCCCCCTCGGCTGAACAGTGCAAGAACACTATTCGGATAGGGCAGAGGCCCAAAATACACAGGGGCTAAATCACGACGTATCGGGTCGTCGCGTATAGAAACTCGATGTACCCCGCCATCGCGATTAAACCACCAGCGCCCCTGCATGCGACACGCAGTGCGCATGCAGACGCGCGCGCTGAAGGCGGCCTTAAATCGCGACGGACTTGGTGGTCGCATTCATACAAGAAACACGACGTCTGTGTTGGTTGCGTTCTTGATGAACCCGGCAGAGGTCTATTTGGGATGGAATTTCCAACCCTCCAGCCTTCCCCAAGTCACACCAACTTGTGCAAACACATATACATACAAAAACTCAACTAATGGGCCGCACACTAGCCCACAAACCTGGTAAACTATGATCCGAACGTACCAGCTATTACATTACTATCAACTAAAAATAATTTCGTCCTCGAAATTTTAGGAACAAACATAACCAACAGTTCAACATATATACGACTATCACCTAAAAAGAATTTAACGCTTACTCAAACAGGTTTGGACACGTCTTATACATTTCATCAGCCAACTCCCATGTATCTTTACCACCCTACCTGTTTTCCCACCTGATCTTTACCAGCTCGATGTCCTTATTTCTTAACCTTTGTGTCCATCTGCTTGTAATCATAACTGGATACTCTGGCATGGATATATCTGGCATCAAGTCATCTCGTGTGTAATTGACAATCTGTGAAGGATCCCGAATGTATCTCCTTAACATTGAGACGTGGAACACGTCTTGTGCATCTGTAAAGTCCGCTGGAAGTTCTAACCTATATGTCGTCTCACCATCCTTTCCACAATCTAGAATGGACCCACAAACCTGGGACTCAACTTGCCCTTCTTGCTGACCTCAATACACCTTTAGTTGGAGAGACTCTCAGAAACATGTAGTTGCCGACTTCAAACTGTAGGGGCATGCGTCGTGTATCCGCATAACTCTATTGCCTGCTTTGTGTCGTTTGAAGCTTCTCCTTGATGAACTTTACCATTTCTGCACATTCCTGCACCAATTCTGGTCCCATCACCTGCCTTTCACTCACTTCATGCCAATTTAACGGTGTTCTACAAGGTCTTCCATACAGTGCCTCATACGGTGCCATGCCAATGCTTGTGTGATAGCTGTTATTGTAGGCAAATTCAACCATTCCCAAGTGCTGCTCCAATCCACCTCCCCAAACTAAACAACAAGCCCGAAGCATATCTTCAATAGTCTTATTGTCCTCTCCGTCTGTCCGTTGGTTTGGAGATGGTATGTTGAACTATACCTCAATGGTGTGCCCACAACCCTCTGCAAACTCCTCCAAAAGCCAGATGTAAACCTGGGATCCCTGTTTGAAACAATAGTGACTGGTATTCCATGCAATGGCACAATTCTCTCAACATATAATCTCGCCAATCGGTCCATTGCCCATGACATACTCACTACTAGCAACCTGCATACCTTTGTCAACCTGTCAACAAAGACCCAAATGCCGTTGTGACCTGAAGCTATCCTGGGTAAACCTGCAACAAAGTCCATTGCTATATCATCCCATTTCCACTGCGATATTGGTAATGGTTGCAGCAAACCTCCTGGCCTTTGATGCTCTACCTTGACCTATTGGCATACTAAACATCTTGCTATGAATTCCTCTATTTCTCTCTTCATGCTTGGCCACTAGAAATATTTCTTCAAATATTGGTACATCTTGGTACTTCCCGGGTGTATGGTGTACCTGGACCGATGTGCTTCTTCCAACACTTTCTGCTTCACACCAGCTTCACTTGGAACATACAACTTGTGCCTGAATCAGACCACACAATCATCATCTATGGTGACATCTTGCATCTTCACAATATCGGCCAATTACTCATCTACCTTTTGTGCTTCTATAATCTGCCAATACAAAGATGGCTCCACTGTATTGCTAGCTAACACTGTTGTTCGCTGGCTACTTGGAACAATCAAGGAATTTTCTGTCACATCTTCATACAGCTTCCATTCCCTCATCATCATGTGACTCATGACCGCTTTCTTGCTCAAAGCATCTGCTACCACATTTGCCTTGCCTGAGTGATATGCCAAAGTGAAATCATAATCCTTGAGATATTCCATCCACCTGCGCTGCCTCAAATTCAAGTCTTTCTGTGAAAAGATGTATTTCAAGCTCTTGTGGTCCGTGAATATCTCAAACCTCTCACCATACAAGTAATGCCGCCATATCTTCAATGCAAACACAACCATCGGCAACTCTAAGTCATGTGTGGGGTAGTTCTCCTCATGCCTCTTCAATTGCCTGGATGCATACGCCACCACCTTTCCATGTTGCATAAGCACTGCTCAAAGTCCTCTCCTGGATGCATCTACATATATCATAAAATCACACCTCGGCCTGACGGTATTTCCAATATCGGTGCTGAAGTGAGCCGCTTCTTCAACTCCATGAAACTATGCCTGCAATCAGATGACCATACAAATGGTACTCCCTTCCTGGTAAGCCTTGTCATCGGTGCTGCAATCTTTGAGAAGTCTTGGATAAACCGCCTATAATACTGTGCCATACCAAGGAAACTCCTGATCTCTGACACTATCTTTGGCTCCTCCCATTTCATGACGGCTTCCACCTTTGCTGGATCAACTGCAACACCTTCACCTGAAATAACATGCCCCAAGAACTGTACCTCCTTAAGCCAAAACTCACATTTATAAAACTTTGCATAAATTTGGTGCTCCCTCAATGTCTGCAATGTAACCCTCAAGTGAGCTGCATGTTCTTCTTCTGAGGCTAAATATACTAAAATATCATCTATAAAAACCATAAAAAACTGATATAAATATGGATGAAAAATCCTATTCATCAAGTTCATAAATGTTGTCGGTGCATTGGTTAGCCCAAATGGCATAACCATAAACTCATAATGCCCATACCTTGTTCTAAATGCCGTCTTGTCAATGTCTTCTTCCCGAATCCTCAATTGATGGTATCTCGACCTCAAATCTATCTTGGAGAACACCCTTGTTGATTGCAATTGATCAAATAAATCATCAATTCGCGGAAGTGGATACCTATTCTTTATTGTGACCTGATTCAATTGGCGGTAATCAATACACATTCTCATGCTGCCATCTTTCTTTCTTACAAACAAAACCGGTGCTCCCCATGGTGAGTGACTCGGCCGAATGAAACCTTTCTCAAGTAGTTCTTGCAATTGCTTCTTTAACTGTTTCAATTCTACAGGTGCCATTCTGTAGGGTGCCTTGGAAATGGGCATACTACCCGGCTGCAACTCTACTGTAAAGTCCACCTCTCTGTGTGGTGCCAACCGTGGTAGCTCATCCGGAAACACATCCACAAACTCTCTAACAACGGGTGCCATATCTACTGTCTTACCTGCATTAACCAGGCTAACTGATGCCAAATAGGCTACACACCCTGCATTAATCAATTTCCTAGACTTACGGGCAAAAATGATAAACTTAGGGTATAGAATGGCATACCTTGTGCGACGACCCTCCTTATACCAGTACGATTATACCAATCCACGTCGGTATAGTGAGTCTCGTCACAGTGGGACATTTACCCAAGCACTAACACACATGATTGAGATGTACACAAATATGAATACAGAGTAGCGGAAGTAAAAGAAGTACTATCTTTTCATTTCATCATCCACATAAACATACATGATCCATATAGCAATTTAAAGAACTAAGTCCACATAATGAAATACAAATTCAAATTACATTGTTCGTCCACAAATTTCATAAGCTTCAATTACATAAGTCTCAATACGAGTAAAATCCCATAAAATATCTAAGACCTACTGGACATATACATGCATCACGGGGATGGGTTACTTGCCTTTGAATAAATCTACAAATAGATTACAAGGTCGGAGAAGCCCTCCTCGGCCAAAGCCAAGACGCCTCCAAAACACCTCCACTCCGGCTTCTGGGATGATCCTCACAGCACACCAGAGCCGGGATGTGTAGCCTGATGTCAAGGGTTCCTCCTTGTCGAAGTAGATCGCCGGAAGAAGCCACCAGTCTTCAAATCTCAAGGCTCAAAGTTCTGGTTTCACACAGGGACTTAGGGTTTCTAGGGTTTTCTTTGCCAAGAGATAAAGGGGTCTCTTCCAGCTGCTAAGGGGTGTTTCTATATAAGTCTAGGCTTGGGGTATGCGTGGGCAGGGTCTGATGGAAGTTGAGAGCCGTTGGGAGACATCTCCCCAATCAGTGAGCAAGCCTAACCCAGAATTTCGGGGTCTGCTGCGCACAGAAAATTAGAGAAGTAGGCGTCCACATCCATGGTCGTTTGCCTCATAGTTGACGTCCATCGACATGGACGTTTACTCAACATGGATGTCCATCCATGTTGACGCCAATTTACACTTCGGCCAGAGCATTAAACCATGCAGAAAACCATATATACGCTATATATATATACATGCAATATATATAGTATAGTGTACACACTACTACCCATGCAAACAAACAATAATTACATCTAAACATACACACGCATACATAAGTACACCTAGCTAATATGTACGTAGATATCTACATATGCATACATAATATTTACACACAAGCACGAATCTACACACACAACAAAATAAAAGGACAAACTTTGAGGGCCTTACACCCTCTCCCCCTTAAGGAAACTTCATCCTCGAAGTTTAAACAACACTACTCGAACAAATGAGGATACTTCTTCCTCATCGCATCCTCAAGCTCCCAAGTAGCCTCCTCTCGCGAGAAGTTCCGCCATAGAACCTTTACCGACGTAATACTCTTGATCCGGAGATGCTGAACCTTCCGGTTAAGAATAGCTACTGGTTGCTCTACATATGACAGATCTGGCTGGATCTCTACTGGCTCGTGACTAATAACATGAGACGGATCTCGAATATACTTCCTGAGCATAGATACGTGGAAAACGGGATGAACGCCAGCTAAAGTCAGAGGCAAAGCTAGCTCGTAAGCCACGCTACCTAAACGCCTGAGAATCTCATACGGGCCAATGAATCTGGGACTTAATTTGCTATGCCTGCCAAACCTGACGACACCTCGAGTAGGTGAAATCTTCAAAAAGACATGCTCACCCACCTCGAACTCTAAATCCTTTCTCCTGTTGTCGGCATAGCTCTTCTGTCTATCCTGTGCCGCAACAAGCCTCTTCCTGATAAGCTGAATCTTATCTGAAGTCTCCTGAACTAACTCCGGACCGATCAACTGCCTATCGCCGGTCTCCTTCCAACATAAAGGAGATCTGCAAGGCCTTCCATACAACGCCTCAAATGGAGCCATACCAATGCTCGCATGATAACTGTTGTTATATGCGAACTCCACTAGAGGTAAATGACGCTCCCAATCATCCTCCCAATCCAGCACACACGCCCTCAACATATCCTCGAGCGTCTGGATAGTCCTCTCAGACTGTCCATCTGTCTGGGGATGAAACGCCGAACTGAGCTTCAGCTCCGAACCTAAAGCATCCTGAAGACCCTTCCACAACATCGACGTAAATCTCGGATCTCGATCCGAAATGATCGACTTCGGCACACCATGCAATCTAATAACGCTACTGACATACAATCTAGCCAAGCTCTCTACTGACTGCTTCTTCTTCATAGGTAAGAAATGCGCAGTCTTCGAGAATCTATCTACGACCACCCAAATCGAGTCATTACCCCGTCTGGATCGAGGCAAACCCGAAACAAAATCCATAGTGACAGCTTCCCACTTCCATACTGAGATTTCCATCTTCTGCATAAGACCAGATGGTCGCTGCCGCTCGGCTTTCACTTGCTGGCACACTAAACACCTAGATACATAATCCGCTTTATCCCTCTTCATGTCGGACCACCAAAAGGACCTCTTCAAATCCTGGTACATCTTAGTGTTACCCAGATGAATAGAGAATCTTGACCTATGAGCTTCTGCCAAAACATGCTCACGGACATCTACAATGTCAGGTACACATACTCAGTGATGGAATCTAATCACACCATCCTCATCACGAGCAATGCCTGCCTTGCCCACTAACTCTTGGAGTCTAGGGTCGACTTTCTATTGCTCGATCACCTCATCCAATACCGAAGACCTAAGGGACAACTGAGCCACAAAAGCCTGACATAAGGGCTCTAACTCAGCATCACACACGCCGCATCCTCCAACATCTTCCAATCTTGCTGGAGCGAAGACCTCTTCCTGCTAAGAGCATCCGCTACGACATTCGCCTTTCCTGGATGATATTGAAGATCGAAGTCGTAGTCCTTGAGGAACTCAATCCATCTCCTCTGTCGTAGGTTTAGTTCCTTCTGGGAGAAGAGATACTTCAATCTCTTATGGTCAGTGAACACCTCAAATGTGACACCATAAAGATAATGTCTCCAGATCTGTAGTGCATGAACCATTGCCGCAAGCTCCAAATCATGAGTCGGATAGTTACGCTCATGCTCCTTCAATTGGCGAGAATCATACGCCACTACTCTTCCTTGCTGCATTAGCACATAGCCTAAGCCAATCCGAGATGCATCCGTATAAATGGAAAAACCTTCAGCACCACTAGGTAATACCAATACTGGAGCGGAAGTAAGTTTAGCCTTCAATAATTGAAAGCTACTCTCACATGTCTCGGACCACACAAACTTCACCCCTTTTCTGGTAAGCTGAGTCAATGGGGCGGCGATGGACGAAAATCCCTCAATGAATCGCCGATAGTAACCAGCCAAACCCAGAAAACTATGAATCTCCGAAGGGGTCTTGGGGGTCTCCCAATCCATAACTGCCTGGACCTTTGCTGGATCAACTGCTACACCAGCACCGGAGATAACATGCCCAAGAAAATAAACCTCGCGCAACCAAAAATCACACTTGTTGAATTTTGCATACAGCTTGTGCTCACGGAGAACCTCTAACACTACCCTCAAATGTTGACGGTGTGTGGCCTCATTCGGAGAGTAGACCAACACATCATCATGCAATTAAATAAAACAAACTACTCCTTATTTTATTATTCCAACCTGAGCCTTCATCTGAGCCTGGAGTACAGCCTGGGTGTGGGCCTGCGTCTGCATGGCCTGCACTAGACTTTGCATGAACACTCCATAATCCACAAGTGGCGGTGGGGGAAGTACAGGACCCTGGGGTTCCGGGGCCTGCTGCTCAGTCTGCTCCTCACGCCTAGGCTCATCTCTCCTCTGCTCCTCACGCCTAGGCTCATCTCTCCTCTGCTCGCCACCACGAGTAGGTACACCACCACGTCTACTGCGTGAAGCCATAAGCTGCAGTAATTTAGACACTATTAGAGACTACGTTATTTAGTTCCTAACCACTTTCTTATTTATCTTTCATTGATTATTAATCAATTCTACACATGTGGACAACTCTATAAAGACTTAGCATGTAATGGAGATGGTGACTTATGTATATTATGTACGATCTCAACCGGTTGCTCTCTGATACCAATCTCTGCGACGACCCTCCTTATACCAGTACGATTATACCAATCCACGTCGGTATAGTGAGTCTCGTCACAGTGGGACATTTACCTAAGCACTAACACACATGATTGAGATGTACACAATATGAATAGAAAGTAGCGGAAGTAAAGAAGTACTGTCTTTTCATTTCATCATCCACATTAAACATACATGATCCATATAGCAATTTAAAGAACTAAGTCCACATAATGAAATACAAATTCAAATTACATTGTTCGTCCACAAATTTCATAAGCTTCAATTACATAAGTCTCAATTACATACTATGAAAGTGAAAGTACAATGATGGTGACTCCACAACACTCTATTCTCCTCGCTCGGAGTCACTCTCAACGGTCTCCTCCAAGGAAGTAGGGTCACCTGCTAAACCTGTACGCCGAAGCAAGAGTGAGTCTAAAAGACTCAACAAGTAAACTCCATACACATCATACATGCATACATCACAAGCAAGCCTTACATTTAATTGCATTAACTCAAAACAGGTAGCATGGTTGTTCAATAATAGAAAACTACCTATCATGATATTTCTACTAATTTCACTACGCATGGTACATGGTTTATGTCAATCCAAAATGAATACCTACCGCATGCTTTCTACCCATTCATTCACATGAGAGCTACACTTACATTTAACTACAACATGATAGCAATTTAGCATGGGATTTTCACACATAAAAAGGAAATACCCCAACATGGATTCTACACACTTTTGCACATATAAAACACCATTATAAACACATTAAGGTTGCTGTTTTGACATGAATCTAACATTATCATATCATGAATCACAATTTCACATTCTAACACATTGGTGTAATCACAGGGATTGTACCCCCCTCAACACGGACATGAATACCAAATATGATAGCATGGAAAATAGGATGTGATCGCCACCTAGAGCATTGCCAAATAAAGATAATAATGCGGGCTAACTACTCTAGGAAAGGGAGAGAGAGAACAGAGGAGTACCTGATGTCGCGGTCATCTGGACGACCGCGGCAATGCTGAGAACGCGTCGCCATTGCCAGCCGCGTTTCTTGTCGCGTCGCCTTCCTCAGTCGCGTTCTCTTCTTGTGCGGGAGATGATGGATGGGACCTTCTTCCCGTCCTCCAGCCGGCCAGAGGATGAGAGCTCCTCGTGGATCTTCGCTTGGGTGCCTGCCAAAACAACGAAAACAAGAAATAAAACCCTGTTAGACTATGTTAAGTGTAGTAGCTATTCTTAAATGAAAGAAAGATGTGGAGCATGGAGGGAACGGACCTGGGGGGTGGTTTTAAACCCTTGGGTAGTAGGAAAATGTGGGAGGAATATGCATGGGGAGAAATCATGGAAGAGGAGAAGGAGGAATCCTAACTCATGTATACATGTGTAAAAACGTGGAAAAGAAAGTAAAAATCAAAACTAAACAGATACTGCCCCGTTTGATGTGATTCCAGTTGGAGGTCTTAGAGGCGGACGTCTTGAACAACTTTCATGAAGACATCTTGAAGAGATCTTGCCTGGTTTGGGCTGTGGAAGAGACGATAATCCCGCATGTGCAGATCTCGATATGAGAGAGAAAGTGAAGATCATCTGCTGTAACTTTTCGCACAAGCCACCAATCGACGTGATTCTACTTCTAGGTTGAAGAGGGCTCTGTGGGGAGAAACTTTGATGAAGAAACCTCGAAGAGATCTGGCCTGGTTCGATCTCCATAAGCCGTGCAAGCACTGCTGGTCCTGGAGGCGATATGAGAGAGAAAGAGGAGAGAGAGAGGAGGAAAACGTAAAGAACAACTTCTCCTCTGCCTTGGGGACGATGGGACCTCATGAGCAGAGCCTCCAGGGGCCTCTCCTCGTGGTGGTAGCCTTCCTCTATGTTGCCCAGCTAGCTAGCCCAGAGGGGGGGGGGGTGAATGGGTTATTAAAATTTGATCTTTGAATAAAACCTGTTCACTAAAAAGATTACACAACAGCTTGAACAGAAGTTAGAGTTAGAAGAAAAGATAGCAAGCGCATAAAACACAACCACACGACACAAGGAATTTTATCCTGGTTCGGAACTCCTCTTCACAGGAGACCTACGTCTAGTCCCTGAGCAATGCCTCAGGATTTCACTAACAAGGGAACAATCCCCTTAATGAAACTACAACACCTAGCTCAGCTGGTCTTCCTTCAACTCGAAGGGAACAACACCCTGGATACCACCAGGTCTTCCTTCACAACCGAAGGGAACCACACCCTGGATACCACCAGGTCTTCCTTCACAACCGAAGGGAACAATTACACAGAATAATGAAAGACTTTCAAGCCCCTAGATCAAGCTTTTGATAAGCAAAGATCTGAAGCAACTAGAACTGAGAGCAAGAAGATGTTAAGCAGGAAGCACTCTCAGAACTATACAAGCTCTCACAGGATTTTCACAAACTAGTTGAGAGCAAAAGAGCTAAAGTGTAGAGGAATGACAATTCTTGGCTCTGGACTTTCTTCAGAAGAATTGAGTACTTGAATATCTGATCGATATGTTCTTCTATCCTTCTGTCTTGAATTTATATCTTCAATTTGAAATCAAGACGTTGAAGTGTCCGTTGTCTCTCTTTTTGAGTAGTCGTTAGACTAAGTGACACCTGGAGTCTTGGAAGCTTCCAGTCAACAGTCTTTTGATTACTTGATCACGCAAAGATATAAATCTTTAGAAATATCCGTTGGTTTCTATTTGTTTAACGTTGTACTGTAAAGCTGGTTCAGAAGTTTGCACAAATGTCAAACTCAAGTAGCAGACAGCTAAGCTGTTTCTGATGTCAGACAACGTCAGTAGCAATAGACATGAAAATAGTAACACCAAATATCTTGATAATAGAAGACATAATCAGAGTAGACTAAAAGAAGGATGATATGGTCTGCATGCATGCAGAGATACGTTCAGATCTCATAAATGCAAAAGCGTCAGAGAGATGTCTACGAGGACATTGACTAGTCAAAGGTTTTTGAAGTCAATAAGATATCCAGATATGACTTATCAAAACGATATGAATACTGACAAGTCGTTATAGGGAGCAAGTCGTTATGATCACTTATCAAATCGTTTTGAACTCTTAAAGAAACTGTTATCACATGAAATCGTTACAATCAGCGAGTCGATGCGAGTTCTAAAGGAATCGTTATGATAACTTATGAAGTCGTTACAACAAGCAAGTCGTTGCGAGTTCTAAAGAAATCGTTATGATAACTTATGAAGTCGTTACAACAAGCAAGTCGTTGCGAGTTCTAAAGGAATCGTTACGATGAATGCTTATAGAATCGTTACGGCGAACAAGTCGTTGTGAGTTCTAAAGAAGTCGTTACGATGAATGCTTATAGAATCGTTACGGCGAACAAGTCGTTGTGAGTTCTAAAGAAGTCGTTACGATGAATGCTTATAGAATCGTTACGGCGAACAAGTCGTTGTGAGTTCTAAAGAAGTCGTTACGATGAATGCTTATAGAATCGTTACGGCAAACAAGTCGTTGTGAGTTCTAAAGAAGTCGTTACAATGACTTATGAAGTCGTTATGACAAGCAAGTCGTTACGAGTTCTAAAGAAATCGTTACGATGACTTATGAAGTCGTTATGACAAGCAAGTCGTTACGAGTTCTAAAGAAATCGTTACGATGACTTATGAAGTCGTTATGACAAGCAAGTCGTTACGAGTTCTAAAGAAATCGTTACGATGACTTATGAAGTCGTTATGACAAGCAAGTCGTTACGAGTTCTAAGGAAATCGTTACGATGACTTATGAAGTCGTTATGACAAGCAAGTCGTTACGAGTTCTAAGGAAATCGTTACGATGACTTATGAAGTCGTTATGACATCGACTTGATTGAAACAACATGACTTTTTCAGCCAGAAGGGAAATCGTTACGATTATGAAATCTAAAGCAATCGTTATGGTATCGATTTGTTTGCAATTTGGTCAGAAAGGAAATCGATCATAATACTTGTGAATTGAGAGTCTTACCTGATTGTCTTTGAACTTTCATTTTTCTTTTGTTTCCTGTTCTCAAGGCTCAAGAAATCCATTAGTACTATTTTGTTAATCATCAAAATTAATATATAAATAAATGAATTATTTATTATGGGGACAGTTTGGTCATCAATCTCCCCCTTTTTGATGATGACAAAATATACTAAACATCATACAAAAATTAAACATGTTTTTCAGAATGACTTTAGTTTTCTCCCCCATTTTGTCATTTAAGCAAAAAGATAGGCTGTGAGACAAAGAAGAGAGATCATTGTATTAAGTATGAGAAAGGTAGTACAAGGGAGATAACAAGGAGGCATGCTGTGAGATGACATCCCATGCCTTGATCTCAAGTTCTTCAAACGTCTGTTGGAAAACCCCAGAAGCAACTGAGAAATTGGGACCCATGGATGGGGTGGTCCGCTGAATGTAGAGTTGACGCTGCTGCTCCAGGAATGTCCCATACTGAGCGTGGTCAAGGATGAATCGGTAAAAGGTACTTTTCCCAAAACTAGCTCTATGGAGAAATCTATCCAGAGAGATGGGATAGAAGATCTGCTTATCAAGGAGGTCCTGCTTCAGAGCATAAAAGGCAGTGTATCTAGCTGCCCACTGAACATAGATCTCCTGGATTGGAGTTATGGAGTTGAGATCCAAGAAAACTTCTACTGAAAGAAGTGGCTTGCACTGACGGGCTAGATCACTATTAATTGATTCCAATTGAAGACGGGGGGCAATGTATAGCTTTTCCCATTCTGAGGGAGAAAGCCTCTCACACTCAGACATGAGTGGAGCCAAAGTTTGAGCAGAAATGCGGCCAGAGTGGTATTCTCTGAAGATGAACCGCAAGAAGGAGGGTAATCTGCCCTGCTTGGCTGACAGCCGGCCCATCTGCCTTGCAAACATATCCAGTGCATGAGAACCTGCATCTGAATCAAATACTAAGGAATGCAACTTTGGCAGAAGAACTGGAGTATCCACCTGGAAGGATGCAAATTCTATCTTGAGTGGAAGGTTCACAGGGTGCTCTGTTCTTAGCGAGACAATGGTGGAATTGAACTGGCTAAACTGAACTTCAGGCAGCTTGTTCAAGTAGCAGAAATCACTGTAAAGCTGGAAGTTCTTGGCAATCCGAATCTCTTTCAGAATGAAGGATCCCCAAGCGTTTTTATGCTGAATGACAAACCACTCAGAAAGAGTGAGTGGATGAGGTCTGTGGGTGAGAGATTCTGCCCTGGCAGTCAAAAACTTTGCATACTGCGCCTTAGTGCCCTTGACATTTGCCCACTGTTCTTCAGTCTTGAACTCAGTGCCCTCAAGGATTTTGGATTTCTGGAGGTGGGTCAACTGGGTAAGAGGAAGAGTAATGTTTAGGTGTTCGGATAGGTTAAGGAAGGGAATGCCATATATGGTGGAGAGAATGCACTTCTGAAGGTATTCTTTATAGATTTGTCTTCTTGGAGGCTCGAGGGTAAGAGAGTACCAAAGGGG
This sequence comes from Colocasia esculenta, assembly GCA_014218235.1. NCBI lineage: Eukaryota > Viridiplantae > Streptophyta > Magnoliopsida > Alismatales > Araceae > Colocasia > Colocasia esculenta. Next base: position 68,236,752 of record CM024758.1, read on the forward strand.
AGGAAATAAAGGTACAGAGAGGGTGCGAGCAGATGAGGAAGTTTTCCTCTTTTTCTTGGCAGGACTGGGAGGATCAGTCCTGTGAATGTGAGTGGAGGTGGAGAGAATTGAAATAAGTATGTTTCTCTCAAAATCATCCGGAATATTGGTGTCAAAAACACCAAGAAGTAGAGGTTTTTCCGGAAAGAAATAGACAGAAGAAGGAGGAATAGGAGGATAGAAGAGGTGTTTGGGATTAAAGGATGAAGTGGGTTGAATTGGAGTGGTTTGAGTTTGAGGTGAAGAAGGTGAGAAAGATGATGGGGCTGAGGTGTGAGAAGGAGTGGGAGAGAAGGTGGGTTGAGATGAGATGATAGAGGATGATGGTTGGGTGCGAGGTACTGGGTGTTTTATAGTTGGTGGAGCAGGAGGGGCTGTGAGAGGAGAGGTAGGTGAGGACAAAATTGGAGTTGCAAGATTTGAAGTGTCAGGGGCCGAAGTAGCTGTCATGGGCTCTTTCCCTTTGGCTGTTCTGACAACTGAAGAGGGTCCTGATGACCCTGAAGCTTGCCCTGATGGCCCTGGTGCTTGAACAGGTGGCCCTGGTGGCCTAGAGACTTCTACTGGAGGCCCTGGTGGCTAGGAACTTCAGCAGGACTGCTCTGAGTGGGTGCAGGAGGACACCACTAGACTTTGAAAGAACCGCTAGCATTTGCTTCATATCAGACATCTCTTTATTGAACCACCTCATGGCATTTCGAATTGAGGATAGGTCAGAGGAGGTTGAAGCTTGATTAGCAATAATGCCCTGAACACTTGTCTGAACTGATGACAAGACTTCTCCCTGAGCTTGCAGCAATGCCATAATAGGCTTCAGATTTACTTTTCTGAGACTCTTTCTTGGCCTTTTGTGAGCCACTCTCTTTTGCTTCCCTTGCTGAATGACAGGCTCCTCAAGATTGATATTGCTTGCACTTGGGCCTTCACAAACAGGAACACTGACAGGAGGTGGAATTTCCTCAAAGCCCACTTGCTCCCCCTGAATAGGAGCAGGGAGTTCAACACTTTCTTGCTCCCCCTGGGCAGAAGCATCCTCCAAAACAATTTGTTCCAAGTGGCCTTCTGCCACGGATTCAGACACTTCAGGTTCAAGGATACTTTGCTCCCCTTGGCTAGGAGCTTCTTCCATGACCACATCTCGTTGAGAACCTGCTTGGATCTCAACATTTGCAATTGGTTCAGACTGAATTTCTGTATGGCCTGGTGCCATAACTTCTTCTTCAACACGTCCACCTTCTTTAGAAGGAGCTGAGGTGGAGGGAATTGAATCCAAACCTCTCTTAAAATAGAGGCGACTAAGGTGGTGGGCAAAGAGTCTGCCACACCAGCTGCACTTTCCTCCAACTGAACTTCTGGAGAATGAGAGATAATCTCCACAACAGGTGATTCTGAAACTTCTGCCTGGCTTGCCACAACTGTTACTGCTGCTGCTTGAACAACTACTGCTGCTTGCTCTGCTACTGCTGCTTGCTCTGCTGCTGCTGCTTGCTCTGCTGCTGCTTCTTTCTGCTGCTGCTGCTGCTTGCTCTTGAACTTCTGGGAAATCTCCAATGATCGCTTCTCCTTCAGCCACAGAAGTCTTTGACCAAACTCCATCTTGCACTGAAAAACCACTCTTCTTTAGGTTTCTGGACCTTATAGACTGGCCCATCTTCTCTACTACTGCTCCAGATACATCTACTCCGAAATGCTTGAAAATTTTGGTGAGTAGATGAGCATAGGGTAAGGAAACATTTAACTTGCTCTTGGTTTCCCAGATCTGAGCACTGGCAAATTTCATTCTCTCAATTATTACTGCGGCCAGATTTATCTCCTTGTTCTGGATTACCCAGAACATCAAGTCTGAGTCTGCCCTAGTGCATGAAGAAAAGGTAGCACTTCGAGGAACTATGATTTGGCAGACAATAAAGTGGAGCAACCGATTGAAAGCTGACATCTGATTTATATCCAATTTTCCATCCTTCAGCTTAAACCCTGGACCAATAATGCCAAGACCCTTAGCTTCATCATTTACTGAGTCCACACCACTAAAGCCTGATGTTTTACTCCAAACAAGGTACTTAGTAACTCACGGTCTATTCTGATTTGGATACCCTTGACAGAGGAGACAAGGGACCCATCTGCTTCTGATTTCAAACAGATGAAGAAAGCTTTCACCAAGTCCGGATAGCTTACCTCGGTGAAGGTAACCACATCTAACCATTGCATCCGTCTCAAAGCTTCAACTAGACTGCTCATTCCACTTTTCTCAAGATTCTGAACATCCACGGCCTTATTTCCACAGATCTTCGTCTTCACAAAGGTAAACCTTTCTTGCTCCTTTGGGGACAGAAACTCAGCACTGTAGCCCCCAACACTTCCGGAGATCATCGGGGCGGCCATGGGTAGAGAGGAGAAAGATTTCTGGAGGAGGAAGATGATGGAAAGGATGGAAGCTCTCGAAGGGATTCTTCGCGGGAAGAGGAGAAGACTTCGAAAGTTGCAGAGAGTCGATCCCAAAATCGTTAGGGCATCGGCTTTGGGTGACCAGATAGAGGATAAAAAGGGTAAAGGTAGAAGACGAGTCGTTCCCGGAATGATTTGACTGTTTAAAATTAATTTCTCAAAAGGCGAAGCGCCAAAAAGCGGTAATAGCAGAAGGCGACAAAAACAAAAGGTTTGACGAGTCAAACCGCTTTCAACACAATAGTGGTCAAAGTAATGTAGATAACTGAGTTTTGCTTATCTTTAAAGAGGGAAAATTTCATTTGTTAAAAAAAAATTTATATGCCAATAGAATTACAGAGATCTTTTCACAAATTGCACATCCCTAATTCCCTTCTAAGAGATGTAAATCTCTCTTCAGGTAGGGCTTTTGTAAAGATATCTGCCAATTGACCAATTGTATCTATAAAAGAAATTTCTAAATTACCACTAGCTACATGGTCTCGAATGAAATGATATCTTACCTCAATGTGTTTAGTCCTTGAGTGTTGTACTGGATTCTTGGTGAGATTGATGGCACTTGTGTTATCACACAATAGCGGAATTTGCTTGATATGAATGCCGAAATCCTCAAGTTGTTGCTTTATCCAAAGAAGTTGTGTACAGCAACTTCCAGCAGCAACATATTCTGCCTCAGCTGTTGATAAAGCTACTGAATTTTGTTTCTTGGATGACCATGATATTAAACATCCTGCAAGAAATTGACAACACCCACTGGTGCTTTTTCTATCTCGATAATTCTTTTGATCTACCTTTTTACCTTTTTGATCACTGTCCATTCTGGTTGATGTGCTCATTGGTGTTGATAATGGCTTTGCACTTTCAAATCCAAATTTCTTTAACAGCTCTTTGGTGTACTTGGCTTGACAGATATGAGTGCCATCCTTCCCTTGCTTAATTTGCAATCCAAGGAAGTAGCTTAGCTCCCCCATCAAGCTCATTTCGAATTCTCCCTGCATAAGCTTTTCAAAGTACTTGCAAAGAGATTCATCAGTAGATCCAAAAATAATATCATCTACATATATTTGCACAAGAAGTATATGTTTAACCTTGGATTTTATAAATAATGTACTATCTACTTTACCTCTAGTGAAACCATGATCTAATAAGAAAGTACTGAGCCTTTCATACCAGGCTCTAGGTGCTTGCTTTAAACCATATAAAGCCTTATGTAGTTTAAATACATGATTTGGAAATTCGGGATCATCAAAACCTGGAGGTTGTTCAACATAAACTTCCTCCTTGATAAAACCATTTAAAAAGGCTGATTTTACATCCATTTGAAATAGTTTTAAATCAAATGCAGATGCATAAGCAAGTAAAATCCTAATAGCCTCAAGTCTAGCTACAGGTGCATAAGTTTCATCGAAATCTATGCCTTCCTCTTGGGAGTAGCCTTGAGCCACCAATCTGGCCTTGTTCCTTAAGATTATTCCAGACTCATCCAGTTTATTTCTGAACACCCACTTGGTGCCAATAACTGAATGATTGGATGGTCTAGGAACAAGTGACCATACTTGATTTCTCTTGAACTGATTTAGTTCATCTTGCATGGCTAATATCCAAGATTCATCAGATAAAGCTTCATTGACTGTCTTAGGCTCTATTTGAGAAACAAAGGCTAAATAATCACATGGAATTACATTACCTCTTGTTCTTACCCCTACGGATGGATCACCAATAATGTTTTCAGGAGGGTGATCTTTTGATGTCTCCATTCTTTTGGAAGATTTTCATGTTGGATTTCAGTTTGCTGCAGTTCTTCCAATGGTGGATCTTCCTTGTCCTTAATTGAGGTATTCTTTAATTTTTCGGACAAGTCATCTGCATCATCAATGTCACTAATTTCTTCCTTTTTCAAGGAAGGGTTAGATTCATCAAAAATAACATGCACAGACTGTTCAATTAACAATGAACGTTTATTGAAGACTCTATAACCTTTGGGTTTAGAAGTGTACCCCATAAAGATGCCTTCATCTGATTTTGCATCCAACTTACCAATGTCCCTTTTTCCATTATTGTGGATGAAGCAAGGACATCCAAATATTCTGAAATGGCTGATCTTTGGCTTCTTTCCTTTGTAGAGTTCATAAGCAGTCTTCTTCAGAATCGGCCTGATCATTACTCTATTAATGATATAACATGCAGTGTTGATGGCTTCAGCCCAGAAATATCTTGGCAAATCATATTCTGATAACATGGTTCTTGCCATATCCAAAAGAGTTCTGTTTTTCCTCTCAGCAATTCCATTCTGTTGAGGTGTCCTTGGGGCTGAGAAGTTGTGCTCAATTCCTTGATCATCACAGAACTTTGCAAACTTTTCATTCTGAAACTCACCACCATGATCTGATCTGATAGAGACAATGTGAACTTCTGATCTTTCTGAACTTTCTTACTGAAGCTAACAAAATTGTCAAAATTGTCATCTTTGTGCTCTAGAAAGGATACCCAAGTGAATCTTGAATAATCATCAACTATTACAAATCCAAAATTCTTTCCTCCTAGACTGGTGGTCCTCATTGGCCCAAATAGATCCATATGAAGTAGTTCTAAGGGCTTTGAGGTGGTTACTATAGTCTTTGATTTGAAGGAGCTTTTGGTGTGCTTTCCTCTTGCACAAGGTTTGCAAATGCTATCCAATCTAGAATTGACCTTTGGCAGTCCTTCCACTAGCTTTCTCTTTCTGAGCTTATTCAAACCGTCCAAGCTGCAGTGACCCAATCTTCTGTGCCACAGCTCTGTTGATTGATCTTTGCTGGCTGCCAAACAAACATCTTGATTCTTGAGTTCTCGAGATAGAGAACATACAAGTTTCTTTCTCTGAAGGCTTCAAATATGACTGCACCATCTTTTAATATACTGCACTTTGATTCTTGGAACTGAATGTGATGGCCTTTGTCACACAACTGACTGATGCTGATAAGATTGTGCTTTAATCGTTTGACCAGCATTACATCTTCAATAACTGATTTTCCTTTGATGTTCACAGACCCACTTCCTATCACAGTGCCTTTTCCATTATCTCCATAGGTGACAGTACCTTCTTCAGCTTGGAGATCAACAAAAATCTTCTTGTTGCCTGACATGTGCCTTGAGCACCCACTATCCAAATACCATTTGGATGCTCGAGGGTTAACCTGAAATGAAAACATCAAGCTTTAGGTACCCAAATTCTTTTGGGTCCTGATAGGTTAGTATCATTAATTTACCTTTTAATATCCATTTTTTATGTCTTGTTGGGCATGTAATTTTAATATGTCCTAACTTATTGCAGTGACTGCAGCAGGATAACTTAGTCACCTTTTCTATGTATTTGAAATCAGCTTTGTATGCTATATCTTGTTCGGGTACAAATTTTGGTGTTGGATATGTTTTAGGATATATTATGGTTTCTTCATTGTCTGGGGGTGTATATCCTAATCCATTTTTCTTTTTACCCGATCTCCTAGCACCTTTTAATATTAGAGAGTTTTTACCATTGGTAAATTTTCTAGTGTACTTGATAGTTTATCATTTTCTTTATTTAGTCTTTCTATTTCTATTTTAAGTTCACCTAAGTCTTCTTGTTTTTCTAGGTGAGTTATCTGTTTGTTTTTCTCTTTTAAATCTTCACATAATAACTCATTTCTTCTTTTGTGTTCAGTTATTTGTTTTTCAAGTTCTTCATTTTCTGTTTTTAGATCTGAGTTTGTATTTTCTAAACAGATTAAATTTTTCTTACTAATTTTGAGTAATTTAGATACTTCTTTATATTTTTCATAGAGTTCATTAAAAGCACTTTCTAAGTTATCAGAATCTGAATCATTGCATGAATCAAAAGAGGAGTCAGAGGTTACCTTATCTTCGGTATTGGCCATGAGAGCCAGATTTGCTTCTTCACCTTCACTGCTTGAGCTTGACTCATTATCTGAATCACTGCTGTTTTCCCAAGCAGCTGCCATTGCTTTCTTTTTATACTTTTTGAATCTTCTGAAGTTGTCCTTCTTCTTATGATCATTCTTTTTGAGCATTGGACAATCTGCCTTGATGTGTCCAGGCTTCTTGCATTCATAGCATATTACTTCTCCTTTCTTCGGATCCTTCACTTCTGGTTTTCTGAAGTCTTTGTTCTTCTTAAAAAATCTTCTTCCGGACTGATACTTCTTCTTCTTGCTAATATTTTCTGAAGTCTTCGAGACAGCATGGCTTCTTCATCATCACTGTCTTTGCTGCTTTCACTGTTATCCAAAGATTCCTCTGATATATCATCATTCGCCTTGAGAGCATTTGATTGCTTCCTTCTGCTGGAGGATTCTCCTAATCTCTCCATATTTATTTCATGAGCCATGAGAGATCCTATTAACTTTTCCAATGACATTAATTTTAGATCATTGGCTTCCTCAATGGCTGTTACCTTTGGAGTCCATGAGGATGGCAGAGATCTGAGGATCTTTCTGACCATATCTGGTATGACATAAACTTTTCCTAGACCGGCTAATCCATTTGTAATATCTGTAAATCTGTTAAACATCTGAGTTATGGATTCATCTGATTGCATCTGGAATCTTTCATACTGAGTCACAAGAATATTGATTCTTGTCTCCTTTACCTTGTCTGTCCCTTCATATGTAATTCAGAGCTTTTCCCACATCTCCATTGCGGATTTGCAGGCTGAAACTCTGTTGAATTCTTTCTTGCTAAGGGCACAGCAAAGGATGCTCTTGGCTTTGCAGTTTAGAGATATTCTTCTTCTGTCGTCATCTGTCCACTGAGCCTTAGCATTTGTGACTAGAAGATCACCTTCTTCTACAATGGACCATATTGTATAGTCGTGGCCTTGTAGAAAGTATTCCATTCTTGTCTTCCAATAGGTGTAATCTTCTCCATCGAACAAGGGAGGCCTGTTGACTGACTGACCTTCGAAGTTGCTTTGGGCTGCCATTGATCTTTGCTCTTCAGATCGTTATCTTCTTCTTTGTCGAAGAGACTCGCTCTGATACCACTTGTTGCCCAGCTAGCTAGCCCAGAGGGGGGGGGGGGGTGAATGGGTTATTAAAATTTGATCTTTGAATAAAACCTGTTCACTAAAAAGATTACACAACAGCTTGAACAGAAGTTAGAGTTAGAAGAAAAGATAGCAAGCGCATAAAACACAACCACACGACACAAGGAATTTTATCCTGGTTCGGAACTCCTCTTCACAGGAGACCTACGTCCAGTCCCTGAGCAATGCCTCAGGATTTCACTAACAAGGGAACAATCCCCTTAATGAAACTACAACACCCAGCTCAGCTGGTCTTCCTTCAACTCGAAGGGAACAACACCCTGGATACCACCAGGTCTTCCTTCACAACCGAAGGGAACCACACCCTGGATACCACCAGGTCTTCCTTCACAACCGAAGGGAACAATACACAGAATAATGAAAGATTTTCAAGCCCCTAGATCAAGCTTTTGATAAGCAAAGATCTGAAGCAACTAGAACTGAGAGCAAGAAGATGTTAAGCAGGAAGCACTCTCAGAACTATACAAGCTCTCACAAAATTTTCACAAACTAGTTGAGAGCAAAAGAGCTAAAGTGTAGAGGAATGACAATTCTTGGCTCTGGACTTTCTTTAGAAGAATTGAGTACTTGAATATCTGATCGATATGTTCTTCTATCCTTCTGTCTTGAATTTATATCTTCAATTTGAAATCAAGACGTTGAAGTGTCCGTTGTCTCTCTTTTGAGTAGTCGTTAGACTAAGTGACACCTGGAGTCTTGGAAGCTTCCAGTCAACAGTCTTTTGATTACTTGATCACGCAAAGATATAACTCTTCAGAAATATCCGTTGGTTTCTATTTGTTTAACGTTGTACTAAAGCTGGTTCAGAAGTCTGCACAAATGTCAAACTCAAGTAGCAGACAGCTAAGCTGTTTCTGATGTCAGTCAACGTCAGTAGCAATAGACATGAAAATAGTAACACCAAATATCTTGATAATAGAAGACATAATCAGAGTAGACTAAAAGAAGGATGATATGGTCTGCATGCATGCAGAGATACGTTCAGATCTCATAAATGCAAAAGCGTCAGAGAGATGTCTACGAGGACATTGACTAGTCAAAGTTTTTGAAGTCAATAAGATATCCAGATATGACTTATCAAAACGATATGAATACTGACAAGTCGTTATAGGGAGCAAGTCGTTATGATCACTTATCAAATCGTTTTGAACTCTTAAAGAAACTGTTATCACATGAAATCGTTACAATCAACGAGTCGATGCGAGTTCTAAAGGAATCGTTATGATAACTTATGAAGTGGTTACAACAAGCAAGTCGTTGCGAGTTCTAAAGAAATCGTTATGATAACTTATGAAGTCGTTACAACAAGCAAGTCGTTGCGAGTTCTAAAGGAATCGTTACGATGAATGCTTATAGAATCGTTACGGCGAACAAGTCGTTGTGAGTTCTAAAGAAGTTGTTACGATGAATGCTTATAGAATCGTTACGGCGAACAAGTCGTTGTGAGTTCTAAAGAAGTCGTTACGATGAATGCTTATAGAATCCTTACGGCGAACAAGTCGTTGTGAGTTCTAAAGAAGTCGTTACGATGAATGCTTATAGAATCGTTACGGCAAACAAGTCGTTGTGAGTTCTAAAGAAGTCGTTACAATGACTTATGAAGTCGTTATGACAAGCAAGTCGTTACGAGTTCTAAAGAAATCGTTACGATGACTTATGAAGTCGTTATGACAAGCAAGTCGTTACGAGTTCTAAAGAAATCGTTACGATGACTTATGAAGTCGTTATGACAAGCAAGTCGTTACGAGTTCTAAGGAAATCGTTACGATAACTTATAAGTCGTTATGACAAGCAAGTCGTTACGAGTTCTAAGGAAATCGTTACGATGACTTATGAAGTCGTTATGACATCGACTTGATTGAAACAACATGACTTTTTCAGCCAGAAGGGAAATCGTTACGATAACAAATCGTTATGAAATCTAAAGCAATCGTTATGGTATCGATTTGTTTGCAATTTGGTCAGAAAGGAAATCGATCATAATACTTGTGAATTGAGAGTCTTACCTGATTGTCTTTGAACTTTCATTTTTCTTTTGTTTCCTGTTCTCAAGGCTCAAGAAATCCATTAGTACTATTTTGTTAATCATCAAAATTAATATATAAATAAATGAATTATTTATTATGGGGACAGTTTGGTCATCACTCTATCCCCTAGAGAGTCCTAGGATGTTTTAGATAGAGATAGAGTCCAATCCCGAGTTAGAGAGAGAGTCCAAGTTGTGGGAGAGTTTGAGAGTCTATCTAGAGTTTGGATGGGCTTGGGGGCTCCCTAAGGATGAGGATAGGAGGTTTGGGTCGTAATCCAACTCAAAGAGACTTTAGATAGGCTCTAGGATGGAGAGAGAAGCCGAAAATCACGTAAAAACGTGTTTACGTGCATGGCGCTGTCGCGTCGGATCGTGGGGCCGCGTTCTGGTCGCGTCCATGCACCAGGTCGCGTCACTAGGGGCAGTGCACGCAGTGTCCACAAAATAGGTCATAACTCTTTCCACAGATATCGGATTGATGCGCCATTTGTTGCGTTGGATTCTAGACTCAAAGGGCTACATAATGATTGTATGATATGCCTAATTTAGATTATAAATGAGGAAGTTATGAGCTCTCAAAGTGAAGGCATGTTCACAGGATTGGGCAGATTGCACAGTTTTGATGTTTCAAGTGATGTTTGGCAATGGGCTTGAGAATGGGCTTGAAATTAAGGGTGAATGGGCTCATGATGGGCTATGGGAGGACTCCAAAGTGATGATCAATTTGGGACATTAATGATATGAACAAGAAATGTGCTCAACTTATAGGCCGAAAACGGCTGTCTACAATTGGTTTCACATGTTTGCACATCTACACGTTCGCATTGTTCACATTTGTACATTACACATTCACATGTTCGCACTACACAATTTGCACATATACACATTCACAATTTTACATTTAAATGCCGTGACACATAGTCCAAACCACCACTAGAAGGACACATTCACATCACATAACACATAACACATAGACGCCACCTAGGCAACACAGTGACGGCTCTTGGTACTGCGCAGACCGGGAGAAGTAATCTCCACCCTAACCAGTGGTACTTGTCCACCTCCAGGATTTCATCCTAATGCCCTTAGGATTTTAACACATTGAACCTTCCCGTGGGGACTTTTCCACGGTACAATTCCACAGCCCTCTATCGAAGCAGTGTCACACACGGCACAGTTTACACATTCCGATTTTTAACACACACATTTCATCCAATTTACGCATCACTTACGTTTTCTCTATTAAGCACATGGTTTAGTTTTCCTAAATCATGGTGCTACTATTTTACAGAGTTTAAACACTCAGTAATTTACACTAATCAGGTTGAAAACACATAATCAAACCATAATCATGATAGCATGCATTAATAACTCATTTTCACATGGAAATTTCACAATATAACCTACTGTTACCCAAATCTCATGAAAATGTAACCACACATGGTTTGCAGGTTTCAGACCACTCATACAAATTTTCACATTTTTCTGAATTACACAGAATTTACAGAAAATGAAACACTCATTCACATGCCATTAATAATTTAGTTATCATGGAAGCACAACATAAATGTCAGATTTGACAGTTCTCAGACCTGTACCTAACATGCACATTATCACAGATTTTTTTTGCGAATTTATCTCACATCATACTATTTACTGTGATTTTTACATGACCCTACACATGCTTTCTAGTTCCATTACCAAAATTGTAATAAATCACATGGTCATGGGAAAATTCCCAATTTTGCAGAGCATGGACTGACATACATACACATGGTCTAGAAAACTTATGGCATTCAAATTCATCATGAATCATGTGAACAGTAGACTAACACAACCAGGGTCTCATCTAACATGCATTTTTCATAAATGTAACCATTCACACTATTTTCAGAATTTCACAAAATCTCACAACGCATTCCACCATTCATAATACATAGCATATAACATTTAAAATATATCCTCATGTGAAAAACTTCAGAAATTAATCATATATAAGGAAGAACAGCTTATTGTTCTGTCCTGAAGAACTAAACGGCAAAGGCTAGTCGTTCAAAAGGGTTAACGGCAGCATCGTCTGCCGCCAACTAAAGAGCTTAACGGTAAGGGATCTTGCCGTTAAGTTCCTGTCTATGCAAAAATACAGACCGAGCTCCAAAGAAAGGGTGAATGTGGGGGATCCAGGACACGAGTAAAATCCCATAAAATATCTAAGACCTACTGGACATATACATGCATCATGGGGATGGGTTACTTGCCTTTGAATAAATCTACAAATGGATTACAAGGTTGGAGAAACCCTCCTCGGCCAAAGCCAAGAAGCCTCCAAAACACCTCCACTCCGGCTTCTAGGATGATCCTCGCAGCACACCAAAGCCGGGTATGTGTAGCCTGATGTTAAGGGTTCCTCCTTGACGAAGTAGATCGCCGGAAGAAGCCACCAGTCTTCAAATCTCAAGGCTCAAAGTTCTGGTTTCGCACAGGGACTTAGGGTTTCTAGGGTTTTCTTTGCCAAGAGACTAAGGGGTCTCTTCCAGCTGCTAAGGGGTGTTTCTATATAAGTCTAGGCTTGGGGTATGCGTGGGCAGGGTCTGATGGAAGTTGAGAGCCGTTGGGAGACATCTCCCCAATCAGTGAGCAAGCCCAACCCGGAATTTCGGGGTCTGCTGCGCACAGAAAATTAGAGAAGTAGACGTCCACATCCATTGCCGTTTGCCTCATAATTGGCGTCCATCGACATGGACGTTTACTCAACATGGACGTGCATCCATGTTGACGCCAATTTGCTCTTCGGCCAGAGCATTAAACCAAGCAGAAAACCATATGTACGCTATATATATATACATGCAATATATATAGTATACTGTACACACTACTACCCCATGCAAACAAACAATAATTACATCTAAACATACACACGCATACATAAGTACACCTAGCTAATATGTACGTAGATATCTACATATGTATACATAATATTTACACACAAGCACGAATCTACACACACAACAAAATAAAAGGACAAAATTTGAGGGCCTTACACCTTGAAACTCAAACATATCCTGTGATGGAACACCTCGACCAAGCCCGTTAAACCAATAACGTACTTGATCCGAGTCCGCCTCCCGCGAACGGGCCGAAGCCTCGTAAGGGATACCACACCACAGTCCGTGTAAACACAAAGGAACACACCATTTCATATATATATTTCACAAGTTTACAAAGCCATATTTCCATAAAAACTGAAAGAAAGTACAAGAGCATGGGGCATACCCCGAGGTACAACTGAAAGAAGTAAACAACTAGCTACACTTCTATTACTACAATTACACTGCTGCGACTACACTGCTGGAGGTACTGACCTTGCACCGCTACGACGCGGCTCTGAACTGGACGACGGTCGAGAAACGTCCTCCTCGCCTACACCTGTGGGGGTAGGGGTGAGCCTCGCTAGTCACTGGCTCAGTAGGGAACTCCCCCAACACCGAGCAAAACCAAACCACAAGTACGAAAGTAGTAAACAGTACCAACAATTTATAGAAAAGCTAAGCAAGATATTAGAGCTGTAAAAGTACTCACCGTCTGCCGACTACGTAAAACAACTATAATAAATAAATAGCAAACCAGTATAAATGTACGAGCTAAAGTAGAGACAGCCAAACACGAGCCACGTGAACTGGTTCGCGACACCAGAGTCTGACTCGGACAAGCTAACACAGGTCTACCTCTCAGTCTCGCAGCCACGGACGAAAGGTTCAGCTGCCGCTCCACGTGAAAAGGTTAAGCAACTGTGGAGACCAACTAAACACCACCACCTGCGGACCACACGGTCGCAGGCCCATGCCTGACACCTCTGGAGACCCTGGCCTGGGCCCTCTAGAGTGAGGCACTGGAAAAGGACTAGCTGGGGACCAGTGTCGACTACTGGTGTCCGTACCCCCAACTACGAGCGCGCTACAAGTGACTAAAAGACAAGTATGGCAGTCACTGTCCCACTGTCGTCTTTCCCTTAGCCGGATGTACAACTCAAGCAAAGGAGTGAGGGTGTCCAGGTCAGACGACACAGACCTCGACGGTACAACACAAGTACCGGGACAAAGCCCCGAGCTAACAGCCTGGCTCACAGAGAACCTAGGGCACCCAACTGGAGAGGTAACCACGGTAGGCGTCGTACTACTCGCCACGTACACAAAACCACGTGCACGTCACATAAACCACGTGAAGACTCACGTAAACTGCGTGCACTAGTAGTCCACTACACGTGAACACCACGTAGACATGTAAAGAAACAACCAACTGCATACCCAGTACGCTAATCTCAGAAACCACGTGCGCTAGGTGCATCACAATTACCATTGCATCGCTCGATATCATTGAATATCTAATGTAACAACATTTTCATAAAAACATGTTGGCGGCATCATCGACTGCCGTCAATGGGATGTAAACGGCAAGGTATCTAGCCGTTAATCTCCTAGCTGAAGAACCAGGCGTCAATCGATGTTGACGCCAAGCTCCTCAACTCCAGTTCCTGCAGAAACCCTAAACCAATTCTACAGGTATTCTTGGTCCCGAAACCATCGAGAAAACATGAGGAAATACTTCCTCTAACATCCACACACTATAAGCAAACCGTAACCATATGTTTTGCTACTTATATTAATCAAACCACCCTTTAACCCGCATGGATCACTTCCTTCCCAGAAACGCTGATTATCACATCATTTCATGCTTTCAGAACACATTAAAGCGATTAGAATGAACTAAAGGGATCGTCCCCTACCTCAGGACACGCTTAAACCTCCTAAATTCTCCTACATCGCACCAAACCCTCCGCGAGCTCCTACGACGATTACACCTCGCTCCGGCGTTTCCTTGGCCAATTCGTCACTGCCTCGCGTTCCACGATCCTCCAATTAACCTTTTGCAACCTTTAGAAGTAGTAGGGAAGCCAGGAACATGAAAACAGGGCGAGGGAGAGGGAGAATGAGCTGAGGAAATTGTCCTGGGGTAGACCTATATTTTGCAGGTCGCACAGGTTGGCGTCAACCAGACTGTCGCCAATTAGACCGCAAAGATTAGACGTCCATATCCCTTGTCGCCAAGTTCATAGAGTAAACGTCAAAATACATGGACGCCAACACTGTCAACGACCACACCTGGCCGTCAACTCCCTATCAACTACAGCAGGTTCTATTTTATCTCAGGACCAAACCTGTACCACACCTGCACACACCACACGACCAAACCACACTGGCCTCACAATGGCCACCACAACCAACACGCACATGATCCATAAGGATCCAAAAAGCACGCGACGTTACATTACTATCATCTAAAAAGAAAATTTCGACCTCGAAATTCATAATACAATTCAAACATAAACAATTTAAATATGCATTTTTACAAGTACTATCATCTAAAAGAAATACAAAACCTTATTCAAACAGATAGGGATACCCTTTAGCCATTTCCTCGGCTAACTCCCAGGTATCCTCACCACCCAACCTATTTTCCCATCACACTTTAACTAACTCGATTTCTTTATTTCTCAGCTTCTTTATCTTTCGATCAGTGATCTGCACCGGATACTCTGGCATAGTCATATCCCGCCTCAGGTCACCACCTTGGTAACTGATTATCTGAGTTGGATCCTCAATACACTTCCTTAACATAGAAACATGGAAATCATCATGAACATCCGCAAAATCTACTGGCAAATCCAGCCTATAAGTTGTTTCCCAATTCTTTCAATTACCTGGAAAGGTCCCACATACCTTGGACTCAACTTTCCAGTCTTGCCAAACCTCATAATACCTTTACTTGGGGAAACTCTCAAGAAAACAAAATCTCCCACTTCAAACTGAAGTGGTCTCCTCCGGTTATCTGCATAACTCTTTGCCTACTTTGAGCTGCTTGCAATTTTTCTTTGATAAGCTTTACTACTTCTGTGGTTTGCTGAATCAATTCAGGACCCACTAACTGCCTTTCTCCCACTTCATGCCAGTTCAATGGGGTTCTACATGGCCTTCCATATAAAGCTTCATACAGTGCCATCCCAAGATTGGTATGATAACTATTATTATAGGCAAACTCAACCATTCCCAAATGATGCTCCCAATTACCTCCCCAAACTAAACAACAAGCTCGCAACAAGTCTTCAATCATTTGAATAGTCCTCTTTGTTTGGCCATCTGTCTGGGGATGATAAGCGGAGCTATATCTCAGCTCAGTGCCAATTACTTTCTGCAGACTTCTCCAGAAACCAGAAGTAAATCTTGGATCTCTGTCAGACACAATAGTCTTCGGAATACCATGCAGTGGAACAATTCTTTCAACATAAACTTTTGCTAATCTGTCCACTGTCCAAGACATACTTACTGCTACTAATCTGCACACCTTGGTCAATCTGTCAACAAACACCCATATTCCATTATGCCCGGAACCCGATCTTGGTAAACCTGTCACAAAGTCCATGGCAATATCATCCCATTTCCATTGTGGAATGGGTAGTGGTTGCAATAGACCTCCAGGCTTCTGATGTTCTGCTTTAATCTGTTGACAGATAGCACATCTTGCAACAAATTCTGCTATTTCTTTTTTTATATGAGGCCACCAGAAATGCTTCCTCAAATCGTGGTATATTTTAGTACTACCCGGATGGATAGTGTACCTGGATTTATGAGCCTCTTCCAACATTCGCTGTTTTACCTCTCTTTCAGCTGGAACAAACAACCTGCCTCTGAGCTTAATCACACAGTTATCATCAATGGTAACTCCTTCCATTTTACAATTTCAGCTAAACTTACATCTACTCTCTGAGCTTCTACAATCTGCCAATATAAGGACGGCTCTAAAACACTAGCAGCTAGTACTGCCCGTCGATGACTACTGGGCACATACAAGGAATTCTCTACTATTTCTTCATACAGCTTCCACTCTTTGATCATCATCAGATTTATATATGCATTTCTGCTCAAGGCATCCGCTACAACATTGGCCTTACCTGGATGGTAAGCCAAACAGAAATCATAATCTTTCAAATACTCAATCCATCTGCGCTGACGGAGATTTAAATCTTTCTGCGAGAAGATATACTTCAAGCTTTTATGATCTGTAAAGATTTCAAATCTCTCGCCATACAAATAATGCCTCCACATTTTCAAGGCAAACACAACTGCTGCCAATTCCAAATCATGAGTGGGGTAATTCTCTTCTGCCGGCTTCAACTGCCTGGACGCATAAGCTATCACTTTTCCATGCTGCATAAGTACTGCGCCAAGTCCTCTCCTTGAAGCACCTGTATATACCACAAAACCACCACTTCCTGCCGGTAATGTCAATATGGGTGCTGATGTAAGCCTTTTCTTCAATTCCATAAAACTTTTCTGAGATTCACCGGACCACACAAAAGGCACACCTTTCCTGGTCAACTTGGTCATAGGTGTTGCAATTTTAGAAAAATCTTGTATGAAGCGCCTGTAATAACCTGCCAATCCCAGAAAACTTCTAATGTCAGTAATTGTCTTAGGCACTTCCCATTTCATTACGGCTTCCACTTTACTCGGGTCCACTGCTACTCCTTTAGCTGAAATGACATGACCCAGAAATTGAATTTCTTTCAACCAAAATTCACACTTATTGAATTTGGCAAACAACTGGTTATCCCTTAAAAAATGCAGAGTAAACCTCAAATGAGCTGCATGCTCTTCTTCAGATGCTGAATAAATCAGAATATCATCTATAAAGACCACAATGAATTGGTCTAAATACGGATGAAAAATTCTATTCATCAGATCCATAAAACCTGCAGGAGCATTAGTCAGCCCAAATGGCATAACCACAAATTCATAGTGACCATATCTGGTTCTGAATGCTGTTTTATCTATATCCTCCTCTTTAATTCTCAACTGATGATACCCGGATCTTAAATCAATTTTAGAAAATACTTTTGCCGATTGCAACTGATCAAACAGATCATCTATCCTCGGAAATGGGTATTTATTCTTAATGGTCACATCATTCAACTTCCTATAATCAATACACATCCTAAAACTTCCATCTTTCTTTTTCACACACAACACCGGTGCTCCCCACGGGGAATGACTCGGTCTAATAAACCCTTTCTGCAACAGCTCTTCTAATTGCTTTTTCAATTCTTTAAGTTCTGTGGGTGCCATCCGATATGGAGCTTTAGAGATCGGCATGGTACCTGGCAGCAACTCAATGGTAAAGTCCACCTCTCTATATGGAGCTAAACCAGGCAAATCTTCAGGAAAAACATCAGCAAATTCCCTAACAACGGGAACTGCTTCCACTGACTGACTAGCTTCTACCAGACTTACCAAGGCTAAATAAGCCACACATCCAGCATTTATCAACTTTCTAGCTTTAATTGCAGAAATTAGAAACTTAGAGGTATAAAAAGGCATACCTTGATATTCAAATACTGCACCATTAGGATGACAAAACCTGATCCTCTTCTTTCTGTAATCTAGCATTGCTCCATAAGTCTCAAGCCAATCCATACCCAAAATAATATCATAATCTGTCAACTACAGGGCATACAACCGACCCGGCATCTAATTCCCTTCAATCATAACAGGAGCTTCATCTATATAGCTCGAAGTGAGCAAAAACTCACCCGAGGGAACTTCCACAACTAACTCACAAGACTTTTCCTCTAAAGGGTGAACCATACAATCCAAGAATTCTTCGGAAATAAAAGAATGAGAGGCACCCGAATCAAACAAAACTCTTGCTGAACAGTCATAAAGAGGTAAAATACCTTCTATCATATTTGATGCCTCCGCCTGGGCTCGGGTGATAGCCATAACCCGGCCCCTTCCCCGCTGCTGCGGTGCTCCTCTGCCACGTCCTACTTGTGGCTGCTGAAACTGCTGAGGCTGCTGCTGCTGCTGCACACCTCTTCCATACCCATATTCTCTCGGATAGGGGCAATTGCGGATCAAATGCCCCGGCTGATTGCAGTTATAACATCTATACCCTGGTGGAATAATGGGTTGCCTGGCAGTACTCTGCTGCGACTCCTCCACCTCTGGCCTACCACGACCTTGATGAAATTGCTGTCGACCTCCCATCCTCTTCCTTTACCTTTAAATGCTTGCTTCAATTTCTGGCCCCACTACCAAAACCAGATGATGATGGTCCTGCTGGTGCTTTACCCTTACTCGCACCCACTGACTGCTGCGGTAGCCGAAAACTACATGAACCTGACTCGCCTACCTGACGAGTCCGAATAGACCTCTCTAACGTAGCTGCCCTCTGAGCTGCTTCTTCCACTGTTTTACACATGAGAGGTACTATTGCATCCTGCAACTCTACTCTCAAACCTCTAATAAAATACTCAACCATCATATTATTATCTGATACTACGTAAGGCGCATATCGGCTGAGTGCCATAAATCACATCTGGTACTCTAAAACTGAAGAGTTACCTTGCTGGAGTGTCCTAAACTGCTCCCTTTTTGCTTTCTGAACTTGCACAGGGAAAAATGTATCATTAAACACCTCAAGGAACTCCGGCCAAGTGATAACACTCTCCACTCTGCCTGCAAAGGTGGTCTGCATCTTCAGACACCACCATTCTTGATCAAACCCCTCAACTGATAAGTGGCCAACACCACTCTGTTCACTGTCGGACACCTCATAGTCGTAAACACTCTCTCAATCTCATGGACCCAGTGCTCTGCTGTATCTGGATTCGGCCCTCCTGAGTAAGTAGGCGGCTGAAATATCAGAAACTTCTCAACTTGCATCACTGGTTCCTCTTCTAATAACACTGGTGGTGGTGGTGGCAAGGGTGCTACGAAAGGCACCTCCACTCCTGGCGGTGGCAGTACAGGGGCCTCAGGTACAGCCCCTCCAACAACTGGGGGTACTGTTGCGGGCGGCATCGGCGCCTGCTGATCCATCCTTGCCCGAATATCCGTGAGGCTTTCCCAAATCCTCTCTATCATACGCTGAGTGCTCTCCTCTAGATCATCTCCTCCACCACCCCAATCTCTTCTATCAGCCATTTCAAACTTCTACATAAACAAAACACCAAACAAAAACAAAACAACAAATTATCAGAAACCAGGGCCCCTACCAGCAGTGTACAAAGACCGAAATAAGGCTATGTATCTTTCTAGTTCCCTTATATTAACACGAACTTTGCTCTGATACCAACTGTGACGGAACACCTCGACCAAGCCCGTTAAACCAATAACGTACTTGATCCGAGTCCCCCTCCCGCGAACGGGCCGAAGCCTCGCAAGGGATACCACACCACAGTCCGTGTAAACACAAAGGAACACACCATTTCATATATATATTCACAAGTTTACATAGCCATATTTCCATAAAAACTGAAAGAAAGTACAAGATCCTGGGGCATACCCCGAGGTACAACTGAAAGAAGTAAATAACTAGCTACACTGCTATTACTACAATTACACTACTACGACTACACTGCTGGAGGTACTGACCCTGCACCGCTACGACGCGGCTCTGAACTGGACGACGGTCGAGAAACGTCCTCCTTGCCTACACCTGTGGGGGTAGGGGTGAGCCTCGCTAGTCACTGGCTCAGTAGGGACTCCCCCAACACCGAGCAAAACCAAACCACAGGTACGAAAGCAGTAAACAGTACCAACAATTTATAGAACAGCTAAGCAAGATATTAGAGCTGTAAAAGTACTCACCGTCTGCCGACTACGTAAAACAACTGTAATAAATAAATGGCAAACAAGTACAAATGTACGAGCTAAAGTAGAGACAGCCAAACAGAAGCCACGTGAACTGGTTCGCGACACCAGAGTCTGACTCGGACAAGCTAACATAGGTCTACCTCTCAGTCTCGCAGCCACGGACGAAAGGTCCAGCTGCCGCTCCACGTGAAAAGGTCAAGCAACTGTGGAGACCAACTAAACACCACCACCTGCGGACCACACGGTCGCATGCCCATGCCTGACACCTCTAGAGACCCTGGCCTGGGCCCTCTAGAGTGAGGCACGGGAAAAGGACTAGCTGGGGACCAGTGTCGACTACTGGTGTCCGTACCCCCAACTACGAGCACGCTACAAGTGACTAAAAGACAAGTACGGAAGTCACTGTCCCACTGTCGTCTTTCCCTCAGCCGGACGTACAACTCAAGCAAAGGAGTGAGGGTGTTCAGGTCAGACGACACAGACCTCGACGGTACAACACAAGTACCGGGACAAAGCCCCGAGCTAACAGCCTGGCTCACAGAGAACCTGGGGCACCCAACTTGAGAGGTAACCACGGTAGGCGTCGTACTACTCGCCACGTACACAAAACCACGTGCACGTCACACAAACCACGTGAAGACTCACGTCGCGTGCACTAGTAGTCCACTACACGTGAACACCACGTAGACACGTAAAGAAACAACACAACTGCGTACCCAGTACGCTAATCTCAGAAACCACGTGCGCTAGGTGCATCACAATTACCATTGCATCGCCCGATATCATTGAATATCTAATGTAACAACATTTTCATAAAAACATGTTGGCGGCATCATCGACTGCCGTCAATGGGATGTAAACGGCAAGGTATCTAGCCGTTAATCTCCCAGCTGAAGAACTTGGCGTCAATCGATGTTGACGCCAAGCTCCTCAACTCCAGTTCCTGCAGAAACCCTAAACCGATTCTACAGTTTCTTGGTCCCGAAACCATCGAGAAAACATGAGGAAATACTTCCTCTAACATCCACACACTATAGCAAACCGTAACCATATGTTTTGCTACTTATATTATCAAACCACCCTTTAAACCCGCATGGATCACTTCCTTCCCAGAAACGCTGATTATCACATCATTTCATGCTTTCAGAAACATTAAAGCGATTAGAATGAACTAAAGGGATCGTCCCCTACCTCAGGACACGCTTAAACCTCCTAAATTCTCCTGCTTCGCACCAAACCCTCCACGAGCTCCTACGGTGATTACACCTCGCTCCGGCGTTTCCTTGGCCAATCGTCACTGCCTCGCGTTCCGCGATCCTCCAATTAACCTTTTGCAACCTTAGAAGTAGTAGGAAGCCAGGAACATGAAAACAGGGCGAGGGAGAGGGAGAATGAGCTGAGGAAACTGTCCTCGGGTAGACCTATTTTGCAGGTCGCACAGGTTGGCGTCAACCAGACTGTCGCCAATCAGACCGCCATGATTAGATGTCCATATCCCTTGTCGCCAAGTTCATAGAGTAAACGTCAAAAACATGGACGCCAACACTGTCAACGACCACACCTGGCCGTCAACTCCCTATCAACTACAGCAGGTTCTATTTTATCTCAGGACCAAACCTGTACCACACCTGCACACACCACACGACCAAACCCACACTGGCCTCACATGGCCACCACAACCAACACGCACATGATCCTAAGGATCCAAAAAGCACGCGATGTTACATATCCCCTCCTGGATGGCTGAACCTCACTCTCTTCTTTCTGGCTGGCAACTGGTTACCTTGTATCATGATAGGAACCTCATCCAAATAGCATGTAGTAAGCATGAATCACAAGATGGTACCTCTACCACAAGCTCACACTACCTCTCCTCATATGGATGTACCATGCTATCAATGAAATCTTCAGAAATGAAGGAATGGGATGCACCCGGATCAATTAATGTTCTAGCAGAAAATTCAAGGAGCGGTATAATACCTTCAATCAAATTTGACGCCTCCGCTTGAGCCCTTGTGATTGCCATCACTCGTCCTCGTCCTCCTCCTCTCTGGTAAAGTGTGCCTCTACCACGCTCAGCTGAAGACTGCTGCTGCTGTGGCTGTGGTGCCCTCTTCCATAACTAGCTCTTCTTGGATACGGACACTTCCTTGCCAAATGCCCCGGTTGATCACAATTGTAACATATGAATTGTAGCGACCCTGATTATACCGGTACGGTTATACCAACCCACGTCGGTATAGTGAACGTTTCCACAGTGGGACATTTACCCAACAATAACATTCAGCTGAGATACACGTGAATATAAGAACAGAGTAGCAGAAGTAAAAGAACTACTGTCTTCATTTCATTCATCATCCACATTTAACATACATTATTGCATTAACATTTAAAGAACTAAAGTCCACATAATCCATATAAATGAAGTGCTAAGATAAATTACATAGTTTGTCCAAGTTTACATGATAATTCTAATACAATGCCTCAATTACATACATCAAATGTCAAAATGTCACAACTAAGCTCCACCAAGCTAGCTACTCCCCGCGTTCGGAGTCGCTCTCCACGGTCTCCTCCAAAGGTGTGTCACCTACTACACCTGTACGCCGAAGCAAGTAATGAGTCTAAAAGACTCAGCAAATAACACTACATCTATCATCCATGCACATATCATAGCAGGTTTTTACATACACATTTACAAGACACAACATGTAGCATGCGTGACATTGAAATTAACAATCTATCATGGTAATTCTACTAATGAAACACATGATTATTGCTTTCAGATTTTTCCTAAATTAAAATCTCCTATCACATTCTCTAATCATCCAACACATGAAAGTTCTACTTCAATTAAGCTAAAACATGAAAGCATCTAGCATGATTAGCTTACATACATGAAAGAAACCTTGCTAACATGGTTACTACTCATTCTTACACATGCACATAACCATTTTACATGCTTTAAGCTTGCTGTTTTGACATGGTTTAACACTTTCACAATCTAACACATGAAAGCCACATTCTCATTCAAACCACAACGTGAGGGTAATATACATGGAATGGTTTACACAAAGTAAGGATTGTCCCTAGCATGGATTCTACGCATTGTACACATGTAGGACATGATCATAACCACATTTATATTGCTGTTTTAACATGATTTCAGATCATTATATCATGGATTTCAATTTCACATCCTCACATTTTGGTTTCACAAATTTACACAATTCTTATTCACATACTTCACGCTTTACACATTCACAATTTCACATGTTCACATTCTCACTTTACACATGAACACATTCACATTTCACATTTTCACATATTACACTTTAGTGCTGTGACACATAGTCCAAACCACCATAAGAAGGACACATCACATCACATACACATAGACGTCACCTAGGCAATATAGTGACGACTCTTGGACTGCGCAGACCGGGAGAACAAGTCTCCACCCTAACCAGTGGTACTTGTCCACCTCCAGGATTTCATCCTAATGCCCTTAGGATCACAACACATTGAACCTTCCCATGGGGACTTTTCCATGGTACGGTTCCACAGCCCTCTATGGAAGCAGTATCACACTTGGCACAGTCTTACACATTTCACGTTCACTGATTTTTAACACATACTTTTACGCATGACACTCACATCACATTCATTCTCTTAATCACAACATGACTCTATTTTTCTCCTAATCATGCCACTACAGATGACAGAAATTAACATTCAGGAAGTTTCACAATCAGGTTGGGTTGCACAGAAATTAAATCATTTCACAATGGCATGCATCAATTCACATATTCTCGCATGGAAATTTCATATTGCATTTATAGTTGTCCAAATACCTTAGAATTTAACCACATGCTGATTACAGGTTTATGATTTCACATGCAAATTTACATTTTTTTGACTCATATTGCATTTACAGAAATTAAAACATTCAGTTGCATGCCATTCATAATTCAACTTGTCATGGGACATAACCTAAATTCTTAGATTGACAATTCACAGATCTGAATCTATCATATATGTTGTCATAGAAATTTTCCCCGAATTTATTTCACAACATACCATTTACTGTGAATTTTTTGGAATCCTACACATACTTCCTATTTCCATTGCAGTAATTACAGTAAATCATATGAACATGGATAATTTCTCAAATTTACAGGGTATGAACGACACATATACACATGGGGTAGAAAAATCTAGGGCAATTAATTCCTCAGAAATCATATAGACAGTAGGTAATCATGCATAACCCTTTTTTTCCAACATGTATTTCGATAAATCAACAATTTATGCCATCCACAGAAAATCACAGAAATTTCCACACACATCACATTAGCTATTTTACATAACATATAAAATTTACACTATATCCTCATGCGTCAAAGTCCGAAAAATAATTACTTAAGGTAGAACAGTTCACTGTTCTGCACTGAAGAACTTGGCGGCAGTGTCTGGCCGTTCAAGAAGATGGACGGCAAGATCGCTGGACGCACACTGGAGATCTTGGCGTCAAGGCATTGACGCCAAGTTCCTGTCTGTGCAGAACACAGACCGAGCTCCAATTAACAAGAAGAATGGGGGATCTAGGACACGAGGAAAAATGTGTAAAAATAAGAAAACCCTACTAGACATCTACAGGGACGATGTGTGTAGGTTACTTGCCTTTCAAAAATCTCCAGAAGGATCAAAGGTGGCGGTGAAGCTCTCCTTGGGCAGTCCCAAGAAGCTCCCAAGAAAGCCTTCCTCCGGGTTCTTGAGCAAGCTCCACAGCAGGTCGAGGTCGGGGATGCCTTCCTCGATGTTCCAGCTACCTCCTTGTCGTGGTAGATGGCCGGATCAAGCTTCAGATCGCCGGATTAAAGGTTGCAAAGGTGGGGTTTTGCTCACAGCAGCTAGGGTTTTTCTCTATCTCTCTCAAAGAGGTCAAGAGAGGGGTTTTAGGGTTCAACTCGGGTTCAGATATAGGAGAGAGGCCTCCCCATCCCGAGGGTTGATGTGAACCCCTTTCAGACCGTTGGGGACAGCTCCCCAATGGGTGAGCTAGCTTGCTCCCGGAAATCGGGCTCTGCAACGCATGCAGGTCAGAGAAATTAACGTCCACATCGCTGGACGCTGGATTTAGTGTTGGCGTCAATATGGTTGACGCCGACACAACACAAACGTCCATTGATATTGACGCCAAGTTGGCCTTCGGCCAGAACTCAAAACATGCAGAAACCATGCACAACTTATACCTATATATGAGCCATATGTATACTATTATGTACATGCTACCATCATACCATTCATACATTATTTACATCTAATTATACACATGCATGCATAAGTACACTAACTAGTACTTACGTAGATATTTGCATACATACATACAAAACATGAAGTATTCACATGCAATACCAATTAATGCAAAAAAATTCGAGGGCCTTACACCCTCTCCCCCTTAAAGAAACTTCGTCCTCGAAGTTAGAACGATGCTACTCAAACAAAAGGGATACTTCTTCTTCATCGCATCCTCAAGCTCCCAAGTAGCCTCCTCTCGCGAGAAGTTCCGCCAGAGAACTTTCACCGACGGAGATGCTGAACCTTCCGGTCAAGAATAGCTACTGGTTGCTCGACATACGACAGATCTGGCTGAATCTCCACTGGCTCACGACTAATCACATGAGACGGATCTCGGACATACTTCCTGAGCATCGAAACGTGGAAGACGGGATGAACACTAGCCAAAGCTGGGGGTAATGCTAGCTCATATGCCACGCTGCCCAAACGTCTGAGAACCTCAAATGGGCCAATGAACCTAGGGCTTAATTTACTATGCCTACCAAATCTGACAACACCTCGAGTAGGCGATATCTTCAAGAAGACATGATCACCCACCTTGAACTCCAAATCTTTCCTCCTGTTGTCGGCATAGCTCTTCTGCCTATCCTGAGCCGCAACAAGCCTCTTCCTGATAAGCTGGATCTTATCCGAAGTCTCCTGAACTAACTCCGGACCGATCAGCTGCCTATCACCGTCTCCTCCCAACATAAAGGAGATCTGCAGGGCCGACCATACAACGCCTCGAATGGAGCCATACCAATACTCGCATGAAAGCTGTTGTTGTATGCGAACTCCACTAGAGGTAAATGACGCTCCCAATCATCCTTCCAATCCAAAACACACGCTCTCAACATATCCTCGAGCGTCTGGATAGTCCTCTCGGACTTTCCATCAGTCTGGGGATGAAACGCCGAACTGAGCTTCAGCTCCGATCCTAAAGCATCCTGAAGACCCTTCCACAACCTCGAAGTGAATCTCGGATCTCGATCCGAAATGATCGACTTCGGCACACCATGCAATCTAATGATACTGCTAACATACAATCTAGCTAAACTCTCTACTGACTGCTTCTTCTTCATAGGCAAGAAATGAGCAGTCTTCGAGAATCTATCTACAACTACCCAAATCGAGTCATTGCCCCTTCTAGATCGAGGCAAACCGAAACAAAGTCCATAGTGACAGCTTCCCACTTCCACACTGGGATCTCCATCCTTTGCATAAGGCGGATGGTCGCTGTCGCTCGGCCTTTACTTGCTGACACACCAAACACCTAGACACATAATCCGCTACATCCTTCTTCATGCCGGACCACCAAAATGATCTCTTCAAATCCTGGTACATCTTAGTGTTACCCGGATGAATAGAGAATCGCGATCTATGAGCCTCCGCTAACACATGCTCACGGACATCTACCAAATCAGGGACACAAACACGGTGATGGAATCTAATCACACCGTCCTCATCCCGAGCAATGCCTGCCTTGCCCACTAACTCTAAGAGTCTAGGGTCGGCTTTCTGTTGCTCGATCACCTCATCCAAATCGAGGACCTAAGGGATAACTGAGCTACAAAAGCCTGACATAGCGATGGCTCTAACTCAGTCAACGCGCAAGCCGCATCTTCCAACATCTTCCAATCCTGCTGGAGAGATGGCCTCTTTCTACTCAGAGCATCCGCTATGACATTCGCCTTCCCAGGGTGATATTGAAGGTCGAAGTCATAGTCCTTAAGAACTCAATCCATCTTCTCTGCCTCAGGTTTAATTCCTTTTGGGAGAAAATATACCTCAAGCTCTTGTGGTCGGTAAACACCTCAATCTGACACCATAAAGATAGTGCCTCCATTCTTTAGTGCATGAACCACTGCTTCGAGCTCCAAGTCATGAGTCGGATAGTTCTTCTCATGCTCCTTCAACTGACGAGAAGCATAAGCCACTACCCTTTCTTGCTGCATTAGCACACAGCCTAAACCAATCCGAGACGCATCCGTGTAGATAGCAAAACCTCTACACCGCTCGGTAAGACTAACACCGGAGCTGACGTGAGCTTAGTCTTCAGCAATTGAAAACTACTCTCACACTTCTCGGACCAAACAAACTTCACTCCCTTTCTGGTGAGCTGAGTCAATGGGGCGGCGATGGATGAAAATCCCTCAATAAATCGCCGATAGTAACCAGCTAAACCAATAAAACTACGAATCTCCGAAGGGGTCTTGGGATCTCCCAATCCATAACTGCCTGGACCTTTGCTGGATCAACTGCTACACCAGCACCGGAGATAACATGCCCGAGGAAATGAACCTCGCGCAACCAAAATCGCACTTGCTGAATTTAGCATACAGCTGTGCTCACGAAGAACCTCTAACACTACCCTCAAATGCTGACGGTGTGTGGCCTCGTCGGAGAGTAGACCAACACATCATCAATAAACACTACGACAAAGCTATCTAGATAAGGCCTAAACACCCTGTTCATGAGATCCATGAACGCTGCAGGGGCATTGGTCAATCCGAAAGGAAGGACCAAAAACTCATAATGTCCATAACGGGTTCTAAACGCCGTCTTGGACACATCCTCACTCTGAATCCTCAACTGATGATAACCAGATCGCAAATCAATCTTAGAAAAGACTGATGCATCTCGCAACTGGTCAAACAAATCATCAATGCGAGGCAAGGGATACCTGTTCTTCACAGTCACTTGGTTCAGCTTTCTGTAGTCAATGCATAACCTAAGTGACCCGTCTTTCTTCTTGACGAATAACACAGGTGCGCCCCAAGGGGAAACACTCGGCGAATAAATCCTTATCAAGCAACTCTGCAACTGCCTCCTCAACTCGGCTAACTCCGCAGGTGCCATCCGATATGGAGCCTTCGAGATAGGAGAGGTGCCCAGAAGCAACTCTATGGTAAACTCTATCTCTCTATCCGGTGGCAAACCAGACAAATCATCAGGAAAGATGTCTGAAAATCCTGCACTACCTCAATCTCTGCAAGAGTAGGTGACTCATCAGCCTCTGGCACTAGTACCACGCTGGCAAGAAAAGCGTCACAACCCTTGTTTACCATGCGCATCGCCTTCATGGCAGAGATGACCATCTTTCCCGCCAAGTTCCTTGGCAAGGGTGAGAGAACTCATCCTCACCAGGAATGCGGAAAACAATCCTCTTCCGACGACAATCCACTAACGCATAGTGCTCCTCTAGCCAATCCAGACCAAGAATAGCATCATAGTCCTTCATCTTTAGCAAGAAGAAACACCCTTCTAGGACTCTATCCTCAATGCACACAGGTAGCGACGGAATGCACTTCCTAGTCGATACCGTACCCGCAGGGGTGTGCACAGACAAAGGGACCTCTAAATCCTCAGACTCTACACCTGACTCTAGGGCTAGCTGCCTAGCGAACCGCTCAAAAATGAACGAGTGAGTAGCACCCGTATCAAAAAAAACCCGAGCGTGCACACCTAAAGTAAAACCGTACCTTCGGTGACATGCTCCGCCTGCTCGGCGTCCTCGCGTGCTAAAGCAAACACTCGAGCTGGGGCTCGGGGCCTTCCTGGTCTTCCTGTAGCTGGCGCTGCTGCCGCTACTGCTGGGGCTGGCGCTCCGCGCTGGACTCCCTGCTGAAGTCTTGGCAATCCTTGATCTTGTGGTCGCTGCTTCCGCACTTCAAGCACTTTCCCGTAATCATCCAACATTCGGTACCACCATGTGTCTTCCCACAGTGGGGACACTCTTTCTTCACACCAGGGGAACGTACAGAAGGTACCTGAGAACTGCCGACTGCCACTGATCGCTGCTGTGTCTGGTACACCGCTTTCTTCTTATCCTGTCGCTGGAACGTAGCTGCAGGTCTCTTCTGCGAAGCCTTCTTCTCTTCAGGTATTGCTCCATCTCACCCTCCTGCCTACAAGCAGCGCTGAGGGCCTCGTCCAAAGTGCGGTGGTCAAACGCCACGAGCCTCGTCCTCAGTGATGGCTTCAGGCCCATCACGAACTTCTTTGTCTTCCTGCGCTCATCTGCCACGATATGAGGTGCATATTTAGAGAGTTCAAAAATCTTGCCTCATATTCTAGCACGGTCATGGAGCCTTGAGCCAAAGAGAGGAACTCCTGCTCCATCCGATCTTGAATATGCTCGGGGACGAACTTGGCCCGAAGAGCCTCACGAACTCGTCCCAAGCAACATCAATAGCACCGTCCTCAAACCGGGTACGCAGCATGAAGCCCACCATACATCAGCTCTTTCCTGCAGTACACCGCTCATAAGCACCATCTAACAAATCTAACTTAACAAAACATACAAGCATATAAACTAAAGCATACCTGTAGCATGTAGGTGGCTAATGTGACCTTATCCTCATCTGCACACCTGATGGCTCGGAAATCTTTTCTATCTCCCTCATCCAGCTTTCTGCCAACAATGGGTCGCTCTCCCCCTTAAAAGAGGGTGGCAGCATCCTCTTGAATCTTTCCATGGTAGAAGGTCCACCATGGTCCTGAGCTGGTACTTGAGCCTGCTACAGTACACAGCAAGCAATACACAATCAAAACAATATCGCATAATTAAATAAACAGACTATTAATCATTTTATTAGTCCAACCTGAGCCTCCAACTGTGCCTGGAGTGCTGCCTGGGTATGAGCATGCGTCTGCATGGCTTGCACCAGACCTTGCATGAATACTCCATAATCCACAAGCGGCAGTGGGGGAAGTACAGGACCTTGCGGTGTTGGGGCCTACTGCTCTGCTTACTCCTCACGTCTCGGCTCGTCCTCACGGGCCGGCGCTCCGCCACGCCTACCTCTCGAAGCCATGGCTGTAATAAATTTCAGCCACCATTAGAGCTACTTTAAATATTTCCTAACCGTTTTCTTGTCTATTTTTCATTCATTATTAATCAATTCTACACATGTGGACATTCCTATGTAGACTTAGCATGTAATGATAATGATGACTTATGTATATTCATGTGCAATCTCAACCGGTCGCTCTGATACCAATCTCTGTAGCGACCCTCATTATACCGGTACGGTTATACCAACCCACGTCGGTATAGTGAACGTTGCCACAGTGGGACATTTACCCAACAATAACATTCAGCTGAGATACACGTGAATATAAGAACAGAGTAGCGGAAGTAAAAGAACTATTGTCTTCATTTCATTCATCATCCACATTTAACATACATGATTGCATTAACATTTAAAGAACTGAAGTCCACATAATCCATATAAATGAAGTGCTAAGATAAATTACATAGTTTGTCCAAGTTTACATGATAATTCTAATACAATGCCTCAATTACATACATCCAAATGTCAAAATGTCACAACTAAGCTCCACCAAGCTAGCTACTCCCGCGCTCGGAGTCGCTCTCCACGGTCTCCTCCAAAGGTGTGTCACCTACTACACCTGTACGCCGAAGCAAGTAATGAGTCTAAAAGACTCAGCAAATAACACTACATCTATCATCCATGCACATATCATAGTAGGTTTTTACATACACGTTTACAAGACACAACATGTAGCATGCGTGACATTGAAATTAACAACCTATCATGGTAATTCTACTAATGAAACACATGATTCATGCTTTCAGATTTTCCTAAATTAAAATCTCCTATCACATACTCTCTAATCATTCCAACACATGAAAGTTCTACCTTCAATTAAGCTAAAACATGAAAGCAGTCTAGCATGATTAGCTTACATACATGAAAGAAAACCTTGCTAACATGGTTACTACTCATTCTTACACATGCACATAACCATTTTACATGCTTCAAGCTTGCTGTTTTGACATGGTTTAACACTTCACAATCTAACACATGAAAGCCACATTCTCATTCAAACCACAACGTGAGGGTAAATATACATGGAATGGTTTACACATAAGTAATGATTGTCCCTAGCATTAATTCTACGCATTGTACACATGTAGGACATGATCATAACCACATTTATATTGCTGTTTTAACATGATTTCAGATCATTATATCATGGATTTCAATTTCACATCCTCACATTTTGGTTTCACAAATTTACACAATTTCTTATTCACATACTTCACGCTTTACACATTCACAATTTCACATGTTCACATTCTCACTTTACACATGAACACATTCACATTTCACATTTTCACATATTACACTTTAGTGCCATGACACATAGTCCAAACCACCATAAGAAGGACACATCACATACACATAGACGTCACCTAGGCAATATAGTGACGACTCTTGGACTGCACAGACCGGGAGAACAAGTCTCCACCCTAACCAGTGGTACTTGTCCACCTCCAGGATTTCATCCTAATGCCCTTAGGATCACAACACATTGAACCTTCCCATGGGGACTTTTCCATGGTACGGTTCCACAGCCCTCTATGGAAGCAGTATCACACTTGGCACAGTCTTACACATTTCACGTTCACTGATTTTTACACATACTTTTACGCATGACACTGACATCACATTCATTCTCTTAATAACAACATGACTCTATTTTTCTCCTAATCATGCCACTACAGATGACAGAAATTAACATTCAGGAAGTTTCACAATCAGTTGGGTTGCACAGAAATTAAATCATTTCACAATGGCATGCATCAAATTCACATATTCTCGCATGGAAATTTCATATTGCATTGTATAGTTGTCCAAATAACCTGAGAATTTAACCACATGCGGATTACAAGTTTATGATTTCACATGCAAAATTTCACATTTTTCTGACTCATATTGCATCTACAGAAATTAAAACATTCAGTTGCATGCCATTCATAATTCAACTTGTCACGGGACATAACCTAAATTCATAGATTGATAATTCACAGATCTGAATCTTTCATATATGTTGTCATAGAAATTTTCCCAGAATTTATTTCACAACATACCATTTACTGTGAATTTTCGGAAATCCTACACATACTTCCTATTTCCATTGCAGTAATTACAGTAAATCATATGAACATGGATAATTTCTCAAATTTATAGGGTATGAACTGACACATATACACATGGGGTAGAAAAATACAGGGCAATTAATTCCTCAGAAATCATATAGACAGTAGGTAATCATGCATAACCCTTTTTTCCAACATGTATTTCGATAAATCCAAAAATTTATGCCATCCACAGAAAATCACAGAAATTTCCACACACATCACATTAGCTATTTTACATAACATATAAAATTTACACTATATCCTCATTCGTCAAAGTCCAGAAAATAATTACTTAAGGCAGAACAATTCACTATTCTGCACTGAAGAACTTGGCGACAGTGTCTGGCCGTTCAAGAAGATGGACGACAAGATCACTGGACGCACACTGGAGATCTTGACGTCAAGGCATTGACGCCAAGTTCCTGTCTGTGCAGAAACACAGACCGAGCTCCAATTAACAAGAAGAATGGGGGATCTAGGACACGAGGAAAATGTGTAAAAATAAGAAAACCCTACTAGACATCTACAGGGACGATGTGTGTAGGTTACTTGCCTTTCAAAAATCTCCAGATGGATCAAAGGTGGAGGTGAAGCTCTCCTTGGGCAGTCCCAAGAAGCTCCCAAGAAAGCCTTCCTCCGGGTTCTTGAGCAAGCTCCACAGCAGGTCGAGGTTGGGGATGCCTTCCTCGATGTTCCAGCTACCTCCTTGTCATGGTAGATGTCCGGATCAAGCTTCAGATCAAGCAGGTAGAGGTCGGGGATGCCTTCCTCGACACAACACAAACGTCCATTGATATTGACGCCAAGTTGGCCTTCGGCCAGAACTCAAAAACATGCAGAAACCATCCACAACTTATACCTATATATGAGCCATATGTATACTATTATGTACATGCTACCATCATACCATTCATACATTATTTACATCTAATTTATACACATGCATGCATAAGTACACTAACTAGTACTTACGTAGATATTTGCATACATACATACACAAACATGAAGTATTCACATGCAATACCAATTAATGCAACAAAATTCGAGGGCCTTACATGAATTATGCGAGCTGCCTTGCTGTGCTTTGCTGGGATTCCTCCGCCTCCAGCTTATAACCTCGCCATTGCTGAAATCCTTGCTACTTGCCACCTCCTCGGCCTCTAAATATCTTCTTTATCTTGTTTCCCCATTTGACAAAGCCCGATGAAGACGCTCCTCCCGAAGGTTCCTTGCCCTTGCTAACACACGATGATTGCTGTGGAAGTCGGAAACTACCACAACTTGATCCTGATCCGCTGGATTGCCTGGCTTGCACGGTTCTTTCTAGTATTACTGCTCTTTGGGCTGCTTCTTCCACTGACCCACACATCAAAGGAATCACCTCATCCAAATGAAGTACTCAACCATCATTGCATTGTTAGTCACCACATATGGTGCATAACTGCTCAAAGCCATAAACCTCATTTGATACTCCAACACCGACAAATTTCCTTGCTGAAGTGTTCTAAATTGCTCCCTCTTGGCTTGCTGAATTTGTACCGGGAAGAAGGTGTTGTTGAATACTTCAAGAAACCTTGGCCATGTGATGGTATCCTCCACTCGTCCTATAAACACGGTTTGCATCTTGAGTCTCCACCACTCCTGTGTAAATCCTCTCAACTGATATGTAGCCAGAATGACTCTATCTGCTGGAGGACATATCATTGTGACAAACACCCTTTCTATCTCGTGCACCCAATGCTCAACTGTATCTGGATTCGGACCTCCCGAGTACGTGGGTGGCTGCAAATGTACGAACCTTTCCACTAACATCGTGGACTCCTTCACACTGGCTAGCCACACTGGTACCACCACGGGTAAAGGTGCCACAGGGGGTACCTCTACTCCAAAGGGTGGTACTAGTGGTGCTGGTACTAATTCCTCTGCCACTGGTAGTGCTGCTAAAGCTGGCTGAACTAGTGGTTGCTGATCCAACTGCGTCCGAATCTTAGTAATGCTGTCCCACAACCTTTCTAACATTTGATGTGTAGTCTCCTCTGGATCATCATCACCACCACCTCCCCAATCTCTCCTATCAGCCACTTATACACCTGCACACATAACATTCCAATCTACACTACACACAGGCATATCATTACAAAAACAAGGCCAACTACCAGCAGTAGACCGTAGAAAGTGCGATGACCCTCCTTATACTGGTACGATTATACCAATCCACGTCGGTATAGTGAGTCTCGTCACAGTGGGACATTTACCCAAGCACTAACACACATGATTGAGATGTACACAAATATGAATACAGAGTAGCGGAAGTAAAAGAACTACTGTCTTTTCATTTCATCATCCACATTAAACATACATGATCCATATAGCAATTTAAAGAACTAAGTCCACATAATGAAATACAAAATTCAAATTACATTGTTCGTCCACAAATTACATAAGCTTCAATTACATAAGTCTCAATTACATACTATGAAAGTGAAAGTACAATGATGGTGACTCCACAACACTCTACTCTCCTCGCTCGGAGTCACTCTCAACGGTCTCCTCCAAGGAAGTAGGGTCACCTGCTAAACTTGTACGCCGAAGCAAGAGTGAGTCTAAAAGACTCAGCAAGTAAACTCCATACACATCATACATTCATACAACACAAGCAAGCCTTACATTCAATTGCATTAACTCAAAACAGGTAGCATGGTTGTACAATAATAGAAAACTACCTATCATGATATTTCTATTAATTTCACTACGCATGGTACATGGTTTATGTCAATCCAAAATGAAATACCTACCGCATGCTTTCTACCCATTCATTCACATGAGAGCTACACTTACATTTAACTACAACATGATAGCAATTTAGCATGAGATTTTCACACATAAGAAGGAAATACACCTAACATGGATTCTACAGACCTTTGCACATATAAAACACCATTATAAACACATTAAGGTTGCTGTTTTGACATGAATCTAACATTATCATAACATGAATCACAATTTCACATTCTAACACATTGGTTTCACATGTTTACACATTTACACGTTCGCATTGTTCACATTTGCACATTACACATTCACATGTTCGCACTACACAATTTGCACATATACACGTTCACAATTTCACATTTAAATGCCGTGACACATAGTCCAAACCACCACTAGAAGGACACATTCACATCACATAAGACATAACACTTAGACGCCACCTAGGCAACAGAGTGACGGCTCTTGGTACTGCGCAGACCGGGAGAAGTACTCTCCACCCTAACCAGTGGTACTTGTCCACCTCCAGGATTTCATCCTAATGCCCATAGGATTTAACACATTTGAACTTTCCCGTGGGGACTTTTCCACGGTACGGTTCTACAGCCCTCTATGGAAGCAGTGTCACACACGGCACATTTTGCACATTCCAATTTTTAACACACACATTTCATACGGTTTACACATGGCTCTCTGTTGACAAAATTTAAACACTCAGCAAATTACTCTAATCATGCTGAAAACACGATATCCAACCATAATCATGTTAAGCACGCATTAATAGCTCATTTTCACATGGAAATTCCACAATGTACTCTGTTGTTGCCCAAATCATATGAGATTTTAACCACATGCTATTTGCAAGTTTCAGACCACACATGCAAAGTTTTGTATTTTTCTGAACTATATTAAATTTACAGAAAATAAAACATTCAACCACATGGCATTCATAAATCAGTTATCATGGAAGCATAATATCAAGGTCTGTTTTGACAGTGCAGTAACCTGCATCTATCATTCATATTACCACAGAAGTTTTCCCCGAATTTATTTCACATCATACAATTTACTGTGAGTTTTACAAGAACCTACACATGTTTTCTATTTTCAGTGTAGAAATTGTAATAAATCACATGATCATGGGAAAATTCCCAAATTTTCGAGACAAAGACTGACATACATACGCATGATCTAGAAAAATTATGGCATTCAAATTCTTCACGAATCAGGTGAACAACAAGCTATCCTATCCAAGATCTTTATCTAACATGCATGTCAAATAAATGTAACCACTCATACTATTTACAGAATTTCACCACACTTCCACAACACATTCTATTATCTATATTAAATAACATACAACATTTACATTATATCCTCATGCGAAGGAAATCTAGAAATTAATATATATCAGGAGGAACAGCTCACAGTTCTGTCCTGAAGAACTAAACAGCAAAGGCTGGCCGTTTAGAGGGGTTAACGGCAGCATCGTCTGCCGCCAACTGGAGATCTTAACGGCAAGGGACCTTGCCGTTAAGTTTTTGTCTGTGTAAAAACACAGACCGAACTCCAAAGATAGGGGGAAATGTGGGGTTCCAGGACACGAATAAAATCCCATAAAATACCTAAGACCTACTGAACATATACATGCACCACGGGGATGGGTTACTTAACCTCCAAAGGGATCAAAATGGTTGTTGAAGCTCTCCTTGGGCAGTGCCATGAAGCCTCCACAAACTCCTTCCTCCGGGTTCTAGGATGAATTAGCCTTCAGTCCAGCGTTGGGGAAGCCTTCCCCTATGTCCAATCTTCCTCCCAATTGAAATAGCTCACCGGAAGAAGCCTCAAATCGCCGGATCTGAGCTCTCAAAGTTCAGGTTTTCTCTTATTCTCTCAGCTAGGGTTTTCTCTCTTTGCAAAGAGCCAAGATGGCTCTTGCAGGTTGCAAGGGGTAGTGATTTTATAAGATGGGGCTTGGGGTCTCACGCAAGGCATGATGGGAGAGGTGAGAGCCGTTGGGGACATCTCCCCAATCGGTGAGCAAGCCAAACCCAGAATTTCGGGGTCTGTTGTGCACAGAAAATCAGAGAAGTAGACGTCCACATCCATGGGCGTTTACCTAATAGTTGGCGTCCATCGACATGAACGTTTACTCAACATGGACGTCCATCCATGTTGACGCCAATTTGCTCTTCGACCAGAGCTTAAACCATGCAGAAAACCATATATACGCTATATATATATACATGCAATATATATAGTATAGTGTACACACTATTACACCCTACAAACAAACAATAATTACATCTAAACATACACATTCATACATAAGTACACCTAGCTAATATGTACGTAGATATCTACATATGCATACATAATATTTACACACAAGCACGAATCTACACACACAACAAAATAAAAGGACAAAATTTGAGGGACTTACACCCTCTCCCCCTTAAGGAAACTTCGTCCTCGAAGTTTAAACAACACTACTCGAACAAATGAGGATACTTCTTCCTCATCGCATCCTGAAGCTCCCAAGTATCCTCCTCTCGCGAGAATTTCCGCCATAAAACTTTTACCGACGTAATCCTCTTGTTCCGGAGATGCTGAACTTTTCGGTCAAGAATAGCTACTTGTTGCTCCACATACGACAGATCTGGATGGATCTCCACTGGCTTGTGACTAATAACATGAGACAGATCTCGAACATACTTCCTGAGCATAGATACATGGAAAACGGGATGAACACTAGCTAAAGCCGGAGGCAAAGCTATAGCTCGTAAGCCACGCTACCTAAACGCTTGAGAATCTCATACGGGCCAATGAATCTGGGACTTAATTTGCTATGCCTGCCAAACCTGACGACACCTTGAGTAGGTGAAATCTTCAAAAAGACATGCTCACCCACCTCGAACTCCAAATCCTTCCTCCTGTTGTCGGCGTAGCTCTTCAGCCTATCTTGTGCCGCAACGAGCCTCTTCCTGATAAGCTGAATCTTATCCGAAGTCTCCTGAACTAACGCCGGACCGATCAACTGCCTATCGCCGGCCTCCTCCCAACATAAAGGAGATCTGCAAGGCCTTCCATACAACGCCTCAAATGGAGCCATACCAATGCTCGCATGAAAACTGTTGTTATATGCGACTCCACTAGAGGTAAATGGCGCTCCCAATCATCCTTCCAATCCAGCACACACGCCCTCAACATATCCTCGAGCGTCTG
Source organism: Colocasia esculenta (assembly GCA_014218235.1). Classification (NCBI taxonomy): domain Eukaryota; kingdom Viridiplantae; phylum Streptophyta; class Magnoliopsida; order Alismatales; family Araceae; genus Colocasia; species Colocasia esculenta. Next base: position 68,275,346 of record CM024758.1, read on the forward strand.
GATAGTCCTCTCAGACTGTCCATCTGTCTGGGGATGAAACGTCGAACAGAGCTTCAGCTCCGAACCTAAAGCATCCTGAAGACCCTTCCACAACCTCGACGTAAATCACGGATCTCGATCCGAAATGATCGACTTCGGCACATCATGCGATCTAATAATGCTACTGACATACAATCTAGCCAAGCTCTCTACTGACTGCTTCTTCTTCATAGGCAAGAAATGCGGAGTCTTTGAGAATCTATCTATGACCACCCAAATCGAGTCATTACCCCATCTGGATCGAGGCAAACCCGAAAAAAAATCCATAGTGACAGCTTCCCATTTTCATACTGGGATTTCCATCACCTGCATAAGACCAGATGGTCGCTGCCGCTCGGCTTTCACTTGCTGGCACAGTAAACACCTAGATACATAATCCGCTACATCTCTTTTCATGCCGGACCACCAAAGGACCTCTTCAAATCCTGGTACATCTTAGTGTTACCCGGATGAATAGAGAATCTCGACCTATGAGCTTCTGCTAAAACATGCTCACGGACATCTACCATGTCAGGAACACACACTCGGTGGTGGAATCTAATCACACCATCCTCATCACGAGCAATGCCTGCCTTGCCCACTAACTCTTGGAGTCTAGGGTCGGCTTTCTGTTGCTCGATCACCTCATCCAACACCAAAGACCTAAGGGACAACTGAGCCACAAAAGCCTGACATAAGGGCTCTAACTCAGCCATCACACACGCCGCATCCTTCAACATCTTCCAATCCTACTGGAGCGAAGACCTCCTCCTGCTAAGAGCATCCGCTATGACATTCGCCTTTCCTAGATGATATTGAAGATCGAAGTCGTAGTCCTTGAGGAACTCAATCAATCTCCTCTGCCGTAGGTTTAGTTCCTTCTGGGAGAAGAGATACTTCAAGCTCTTATGGTCAGTGAACACCTCAAATCTGACACCATAAAGATAGTGCCTCTAGATCTTTAGTGCATGAACCACTACCGCAAGCTCCAAATCATGAATCGGATAGTTACGCTCATGCTCCTTCAATTGGCGATAAGCATACGCCACTACCCTTCCTTGCTGCATTAGCACACAACCTAAGCCAATCCGAGATGCATCCGTATAAATGGCAAAACCTTCAGCACCACTAGGTAATACCAATACCGGAGCGGAAGTAAGTTTAGCCTTCAATAATTGAATGCTACTCTCACATGTCTCGGACCACACAAACTTCACCCCTTTTCTGGTAAGCTGAGTCAATGGGGCGGCGATGGATGAAAATCCCTCAATGAATCGCCGATAGTAACCAGCCAAACCCAGAAAACTATGAATCTCCGAAGGGGTCTTGGGGGTCTCCCAATCCATAACTGCCTGGACCTTTGCTGGATCAACTGCTACACCAGCACCGGAGATAACATGCCCAAGAAAATAAACCTCGCGCAACCAAAAATCGCACTTGCTGAATTTTGCATACAACTTGTGCTCACGGAGAACCTCTAACACTACCCTCAAATGCTGACGGTGTGTGGCCTCATTCAGAGAGTAGACCAACACATCATCAATAAATACCACAACAAAGCTATCTAAGTATAGCCTAAAAACCCTATTCATGAGATCCATGAACGCTGCAGGGGCGTTGGTCAATCTGAAAGGAAGGACCAAAAACTCATAATGTCCATAACGGGTTCTAAACGCCGTCTTGGACACATCCTCACTCCTAATCCTCAACTGATGATAACCAGATCGCAAATCGATCTTAGAAAAGACTTATGCATTTTGCAGCTGGTCAAACAAATCATCAATACAAGGTAAGGGATACCTGTTCTTCACTGTCACTTGGTTTAGCTTCCTATAATCGATGCATAACCTAAGTGATCCATCCTTCTTCTTTACGAACAAGACAGGTGCGCCCCAAGGGAAACACTAGGGTGAATGAATCCTTTAACTAGCAATTCTTGCAACTGCTTCCTTAACTCAGATAATTCCACAGATGCCATCCGATATGGAGCCTTCGAGATAGGAGAGGTGCCCGGAAGCAACTCTTTGGTGAACTCTATCTCTCTATCCGGTGGCAATCCAGACAAATCATCGAGAAATACGTTCTGGAAAATCCTGCACTACCTCGATCTCTGCAAGAGTAGGTGACTCACCAGCCTCGGGTACTGACACTACGCTGGCAAGAAAAGTGTCACAACCCTTGTTTACCATGCGCATCGCCTTCATGGCAGAGATGACCAACTTTCCCGCCAAGTTTCTTGGCAAGGGATGAGAGAACTCGTCCTCACCAGGAATGCGGAAAACAATCCTTTTCCGACGACAATCTACTAATGCATAGTGCTTCTCTAGCCAATCCAGACCAAGAATAGCATCATAGTCCTTCATCTTTAGCAAGAAGAAACACCCATCTAAAACCCTATCCTCAAAGCACACAGGTAACGACGGAATACACTTCCCAGTCGATACCGTACCCGCGAGTGTGTGTACAGACAACGGGACTTCTAAATCCTCAGACTCTACGCCTGACTCTAGAGCTAACTGCCTAGCGAAACGCTCGGAGATGAACGAGTGAGTGGCACCCGTATCAAACAAAACCCGAGCGTGCACACCTAGAAGTAAAACCGTACCTTCGATTACATGCTCCGCCTGCTCGGCATCCTCTCGTGCTAGGGCAAACACTCGAGCTAGGGCTCGAGGCCTTCCTGGTCTTCCTGTAGCTGGCACTGCTGCTGCTACCGCTGCTGGGGTTGGCGCTCCGCGCTGGACTCCTTGCTGAAGTCTCGGACAATCCTTGATCTTGTGGTCGCTGCTCCCGCACTTCAAGAATTTTTCCGCTACCATCCAACACTCTGTACCACCGTGTGTCTTCTCGCAATGAGGACACTCCTTCTTCACACTAGGGGAATGTTGAGAAGGTACCTGAGTACTGCTGGCTGCAACTGGACACTGCGGTGTCTGGTACGCTGCCTTCTTCTTATCCTGCCGCTGGAAAGGGGCCGCAGGTCTCATCTGCAAAGCATTCTTCTCCTCGAGGTACTGCTCCATTTCACCCTCCTGCCTACAAGCAGCGCTAAGGGCCTCGTCCAAGGTACGATGATCGAACGCCACTAGCCTCGTCCTCAGTGATGGCTTAAGGCCCATCACAAACTTTTTTGCCTTCATGCGCTCATCAGCTACTATGTGAGGTGCATACTTAGATAACTCAGCAAACCCGGCCTCGTACTCGAGTATAGTCTTGGACCCCTGAGTCAAGGAAAGGAACTCCTGCTCCATCCTGTCCTGGATATGCTCGGGGACGAACTTGGCCTGAAAGAGACTCACGAACTCGTCCTAAGCAACGTCAATAGCACCGTCCTCGAATCGGGTACGCAGTAAGGAAGCCCACCACACATCAGCTCTCTCCTGTAGCATGTAGGTGGCTAAAGTAACCTTGTCCTCGTCCGCACACCTAACAGCCCGGAAGATCTTCTCGATCTCCCTCATCCAGCTCTCGGCTAGTAATGGGTTGCTCTCCCCCTTAAAACAGGGTGGCAACATCCTCTTGAATCTTTCCATGATGGAGGGTCCACCATGGTCCTGAGCCTGGGGAACTGGAACCTGGGCCTGCTACAACAAACAACAACAATGAATATTCAACACAACATCATGCAATTAAATAAAACAGACTACTCTTTATCTTATTATTCCAACCTGAGCCTCCATCTGAGCCTGGAGTGCAGCCTGGGTGTGGACCTGCGTCTGCATGGCCTGCACTAGACCCTGCATGAACACTCCATAATCCACAGGTGGCGGTGGGGGAGGTACAGGACCCTGAGGTGCCGGGGCCTACTGCTCAATCTGCTCCTCACGCGTCTGCTCGCCCTCACGAGCAGGAACACCACCACGTCTACCGCGTGAAGCCATAAGCTGCAGTAATTTAGCTACTATTAGAGACTACGTTATTTAGTCCTTAACCACTTTCTTATCTATCTTTCATTCATTATTAATCAACTCTACACACGTGGACAACTCTATAAAGACTTAGCATGTAATGGAGATGATGACTTATGTATATTTATTTACAATCTGAACCGGTTGCTTTAATACCAATCTCTGCGACGACCCTCCTTATACCTGTACGATTATACCAATCCACGTCGGTATAGTGAGTCTCGTCACATGGGACATTTACCCAAGCATAACACACATGATTGAGATGTACACAAATATGAATACAGAGTAGCGGAAGTAAAAGAACTACTGTCTTTTCATTTCATCATCGACATTAAACATACATGATCCATATAGCAATTTAAAGAACTAAGTCCACATAATGAAATACAAAATTCAAATTACATTGTTCGTCCACAAATTACATAAGCTTCAATTACATAAGTCTCAATTACATACTATGAAAGTGAAAGTACAATGATGGTGACTCCACAACACTCTACTCTCCTCGCTCGGAGTCACTCTCAACGGTCTCCTCCAAGGAAGTAGGGTCACCTGCTAAACCTGTACGCCGAAGCAAGAGTGAGTCTAAAAGACTCAGCAAGTAAACTCCATACACATCATACATGCATACAACACAAGCAAGCCTTACATTCAATTGCATTAACTCAAAACAGGTAGCATGGTTGTACAATAATAGAAAACTACCTATCATGATATTTCTACTAATTTCACTACGCATGGTACATGGTTTATGTCAATCCAAAATGAAATACCTACCGCATGCTTTCTACCCATTCATTCACATGAGAGCTACACTTACATTTAACTACAACATGATAGCAATTTAGCATGGGATTTTCACATATAAGAAGGAAATACCCCTAACATGGATTCTACACACCTTAGCACATATAAAACACCATTATAAACACATTAAGGTTGCTGTTTTGACACGAATCTAACATTATCATAACATGAATCACAATTTCACATTCTAACACATTGGTTTCACATGTTTACACATTTACACGTTCGCATTGTTCACATTTGGACATTACACATTCACATGTTCGCACTACACAATTTGCACATATACACGTTGACAATTTCACATTTACATGCCGTGACACATAGTCCAAACCACCACTAGAAGGACACATTCACATCACATAAGACATAACACATAGACGCCACCTAGGCAACAGAGTGACGGCTCTTGGTACTGCGCAGACCGGGAGAAGTACTCTCCACCCTAACCAGTGGTACTTGTCCACCTCCAGGATTTCATCCTAATGCCCATAGGATTTAACACATTTTGAACTTTCCCGTGGGGACTTTTCCATGGTACGGTTCCACCGCCCTCTATGGAAGCAGTGTCACACACGGCACATTTTGCACATTTCGATTTTTAACACACACATTTCATACGGTTTACACATGGCTCTGTTTTTCCCTAACTTGATACTACTGTTGACAAAATTTAAACACTCAGCAACTTACTCTAATCATGCTGAAAACACATTATCCAACCATAATCATGTTAAGCACGCATTAATAGCTCATTTTCACATGGAAATTCCACAATGTACTCTGCTGTTGCCCAAATCATATGAGATTTTAACCACAGGCTATTTGCAGGTTTCAGACCACACATGAAAATTTTCGTATTTTTATAAACTATATTAAATTTACAGAAAATAAAACATTCAACCACATGGCATTCATAAATCAGTTATCATGGAAGCATAATATCAAGGTCTGTTTTGACAGTGCACTAACCTGTATCTATCATTCATATTACCAGAGAAGTTTTCCCTGAATTTATTTCACATCATTCAATTTACTGTGAGTTTTACAAGAACCTACACATGTTTTCTATTTTCAGTACAGAAATTGTAATAAATCACATGATCATGGGAAAATTCCAAAATTTTCGGGACAGAGACTGACATACATACGCATGATCTAGAAAAATTATGGCATTCAAATTATTCACGAATCAGGTGAACAACAAACTATCCTATCCAAGATCTTTATCTAACATGCATGTCAAATAAATGTAACCATTCATACTATTTATAGAATTTCACCACACTTCCACAACACATTCTATTATCTATATTAAATAACATACAACATTTACATTATATCCTCATGCGAAGGAAATCCGAAAATTAATTATATATCAGGAGGAACAGCTCACAGTTCTTTCCTAAAGAACTAAACGGCAAAGGCTGGCCGTTTACAGGGGTTAACGGCAGCATCGTCTTCCGCCAACTGGAGATCTTAACGGCAAGGGACCTTGCCGTTAAGTTTCTATCTGTGCAAAAACACAGACCGAGCTCCAAAGATAGGGGGAAATGTGGGGTTCCATGACACGAATAAAATCCCATAAAATACCTAAGACCTACTGAACATATACATGCACCACGGGGATGGGTTACTTGCCTTTAGAAAAACCTCCAAAGGGATCAAAATGGTTGTTGAAGCTCTCCTTGGGCAGTGCCAAGAAGCCTCCACAAACTCCTTCCTCCGGGTTCTAGGATGAAGTAGCCTTCAGTCCAGCGTTGGGGAAGCCTTCCCCTATGTCCAATCTTCCTCCCAATTGAAATAGCTCGTCTGAAGAAGCCTCAAATCGCCGAAACTGAACTCTCAAAGTTCAGGTTTTCTCTTATTCTCTCAGCTAGGGTTTTCTATCTTTGCAAAGAGCCAAGAGGGCTCTTGCAGGTTGCAAGGGGTAGTGATTTTATAAGATGGGGCCTGGGGTCTCACGCAAGGCATGATGGGAGAGGTGAGAGCCGTTGGGGACATCTCCCCAATCGGTGAGCAAGCCCAACCTAGAATTTTGGGGTCTGCTGCGCACAGAAAATCAGAGAAGTAGGCGTCCACATCCATGGGCAAACCCTAATAGTTGGCGTCCATCGACATGGACGTTTACTCAACATGGGCGTCCATCCATGTTGACGCCAATTTGCTCTTTGGCCAGAGCTTAAACCATGCAGAAAACCATATATATGCTATATATATATACATGCAATATATATAGTATAGTGTACACACTACTACACCCTGCAAATAAACAATAATTACATCTAAACATACACATGCATACATAAGTACACCTAGCTAATATGTACATAGATATCTACATATGCATACATAATATTTACACACAAGCACGAATCTACACACACAACAAAATAAAAGGACAAAATTTTAGGGCCTTACAGAAAGGAACAAACTTTGTACATTTCTTGTTCCTTTATATTTACACGGACCTTGCTCTGATACCAACTGTGACGGTCTTCGTTGTTTAGGCCCGTTATCCCAATAACGTGCCCGACACGACTCTGTCTCCTGCGATCGGGTCGTAGCCTCGCAAGGGATATCAACCATATATGTCCGTGAAAATATAAAAGAACATGCTGAACATATATAAGTTTCCATTTCTCACACATATTCAGACGAAATGTACATATTCAGCTCTATAACATAGTCATTAAACAAAGTACAACAGCCCGGGACAAAACCCGAAGGCTCCACAAGTAAGAGATATTACTCTACTGGTGACGAAGGCCCGACTCCACTACGGTGCTGACCGGAACTAAACGAGGGATGAGAATCCTTCTGCTCACCTTCACCTGGAAGAAGAAAGGGTGAGCCTCACAAGTCACTGGCTCAGTAGGGCAACTCCCAAAGCCGATAAAACACAATATACAATAGATATGAATAATAAAGTTATAAAGTAGTTAATATATAACAACACCTATGCATGATGCTTCAGAGGTAAGTAAGTAAACAACAAACCATGTAGACGTGTACAAGCTACAGAAGGGCATGCCGCACACGGGTCACAAGAACTGATTTGCGACACCAGCCACAGGCCTGGACAAACAACACAAGTACACCTCTCAGTCTCGTAGCTATGGACGAAAGGTCCAGCTGCTTCTTCACCTCTACAAGGTCAAAAAAATGTGGAGACAAACCAACACCACCCCTGTAGACCACGCAGCTATAGGCCCATGCTTGACACCTTTAGGGACTTCGGTCGGGAACCCTAAAGTGGGGCACTGGAAACAGGACTAGTTGGGGACCAGTACGTCTACTGGTGTCCGTCCCCCAACCAATAGTGCGCTACAAGCGACCGCACACCCACAAACACGAATTGCTATCCCCTGTTGTCTTTCCCTTAGCCGGACATATAACTCAAACTCAGGAGTGAGGGTGTCCAAGAAGATGACACAAACCTTGACAGTACTCATTGTACTGGGACAAAACCCAAGCACCCGATGCCTGGGTAACCGACTGGAGAGGTAACCACGGAAGGCGTTATAACCCGACTTGCTATGCACATATTTCCAAGCAAAACCTCTTGTTAACAACCACGGTATAAGCTGACATGACCCATACAGTCCCTACATTGTAGGCCAACACTGCCCAAGCAATGTAGGACAGAAACTGGTTAGACTGGCCACAGAACCCAAGAGCTTGGGTGGCCACATTCTGAAATGCGTCCAATATAGTGGTTGCCATTCTCAATTTGAATCGCGACTGACTAAACCGTCGCCTTTATACCTGAATCGCGATGTCTGGTTCCATCGCCTTGCAAATGACTGAACCCAGACCTAAATCCTCATTCTGAAATTCACCTCAGGTGGCTACACATGCAGATAAAGCAAGGAATAAGCATGTAAATAAAACCCTAAGCATGCTCACTATCATGCTCACATGATTTTCTAAACCAAAACTCTTAAACCCTAATCCATACATGCCATACAAGGTAAAATGTAGGAAAGTTCCCCTACCAATAGGTGAAATGTAAAACCAATTCCGCCCTGGTGTTTCTCGCGCTCCGAAGCACCTCCTCGCACCGGAACCACGCCGAACGGACAACCGAAATGCCGAAATCACACGAAGAATCACAGAAAAACCCTCACAGCTTCCCCCTCGTCTGAACAGTGCAACAACACTATTCGGCTAGGGCTGAGGCCCAAAATACACAAGGGCTAAATCGCGACGTATCAGGTCGTCATGTTTAAAAACGTGACGTACCCCTCCATCGCGATTAAACCTCCAACACCCTGCATACGACATGCGGCGTGCATGCAAACGCGTGTGCTAAAGGCGGCCCTAAATCGTGACAGACTTGGTGGTCGCATTCATACAAGAAACGCGATGTCTGTGTTGGTCGCGTTCTTGATGAACCCGTCAGAGGTCTGTTTGGGCTGGAATTTCCAACCCTCCAGCCTACCACCAAGCCACACCAATTTGTGCAAACACATATACATACATAAACTCAACTAATGGACCACACACTAGCCCACAAACCCGGTAAACTACGATCTGAACGTACTGGTTATTACATGTAGTGTACCTTCTACCACTCCTCTATCTTCATTGTTTCATTTTTTTTTACAAATCTTGCAGTCTGCCTTGCTTCTTCTACCCATTCGTGTGCTTCTCATGTTCTTTAAGTAGTGGACATTCAGGGATGCGATGCTCACGACTTCTGTAGCATAGACATGTGCCAACTTTCCTCCAACATTCATCGGCAGTGTGACCATGCTTGTCACAGTGCTTGCAGTTGATTTTAGCCAGAGTAGAGGGGGTATTGTTCTTTAGATTCCTTTCTTGAATCAGTCCTTCAGTGATATTGAATGGCCGCTTCTTTTCGTTAGTTGGCTTGGTACTAGAAAAGCCAGATACTTGCTCTCTTTCATAGTTCTCCCCTTGATGTGATCAGTAAGGTTAGTAGCATCCTCAAGGAGTTGAGCCTTCTTAACTATCTCACCATATATTTGGATGTCAAGAAGTGCTAGTTGTGTGATATATTGTGTCTTAAGGCCGTTGAAGAATCGCCTACCCTTCATCTTTTCAGTGCTGACAAGATGATTTGCATAACATGCTAGTCTAGAGAATTGAACTTCATAGTCTACTGCAAAGAGACTTATTTGTTTTAGAGCAGCGAACTTCATAGCCTTCCTTTCTTGGATACGTTTAGAGAAGTACTTAGTATTGAATGCTTCCTTGAATTCGTTCCAAGTAAATTGACCATCAGCGCTGGTCGTTTCGACGGATTCCCACCATGCACGGGCATCTCTTTCCAGTTGGAATGTTGCAAACAATACGTTATCACCATCTGTGCATTGCATGATGTGGAAGACCCTTTCAATCTCATTAAGCCAGTGCTCGGTTCATCGGGATCATTAGTACCACCGAATCGGGGTTGATTCATGCTCCTAAAGTTGCGATGAAGATTGCCAGCTCCACGGTTCCCTCCGCCTTGCATGGCTTGCATAAGTGCACGAGTGAGTTCCTGAATGGTTTGTTGCATGCCACAAATTTGAGCACACTCAGAAGCCATTGAAAATTCTTAAGTTCCTTCAAAAGTAAATTTGATATTAGGATATTAAAGTGGCACTAAGTTAATGCGTGTGTGAATATCTTTTAGATCTTAACTATGGTTCTACCCAATCCTCACATAGGTATGATAGTCAACAAGTAGTCAAGGCAGTTCATCCTAGAGTATCCTAGACTTAGAGGCTCTGATACCACAAAAGTGTCAGACACGAAATATCAGATGAGGAGGTTACAATAGAGTGAGTATAGACCGTATAATAGACATCAATTCACTAGACAATTGAACAATGCAAAATCACTATATTCCATTAATAATCTCCACTAAAGTCTATTACATTCACTAATCAGAGTCATTACATAAGGCTCAATTTGATGATTAGTCCATCTCTATATAAATTATATATATTATATGTATTTTTGCTGATTAACAAAACACTGGAAATTATTGACTAACTTTATTTTTTGAAGCTTGTCAACAGGTATCAAATAAAAAAAAATTCAGTAAGTTATTTACACTCATTTTATTTGAAGTCAATTGCATATGATTGTCTAAGTCTACATCGACTACTATTGAAAGTCCACAACGATTACTGTTTTGTCACTACATCGATTTCACTTAAACAACGACTACTTCATTAAAACATCGATTTCAGTTAGAACATCGACTTCACTTAAAACATTGATTTCGATTCAAACATCGATTTTGGTTCAACATCGATTTCATTTAGAACAACGATTTCGGTTCAAACATTGATTTTAGTTCAACATCGACTTCATTTAGAACATCAACTTCACTTAAACATCGATTTCGGTTCAAACATCGATTTCATCTTGAACATCGACTTCAATTAAACATCGATTTCAATTCAACAAGGATTTAACTTGAACATCGATTTCACTTGAACACCGACTTCAATTAAACATCGATTTCAGTTCAACAACGATTTCACTTAGAACATCGATTTCACTTGAACATCTACTTTAGTTAAACATCAATTTCAGTTCAACAACGATTTCATCTAGAACATCGATTTCACTCGAACATCGATTATGCTTCAACATCAATTACATTTATACATGGTTTATGTTCACATCGACTTCATTTCAACATTGATTACATTTCCACATGGATTATGTGTTGACCAGGTTGCAAGCCCAAAGGGGGGGGGGGTTAATGGATTGCTAAAATTTTCTTTTATGAATATTCCTGTTATTAAAAACACTTGACAGAGGATACTAAATTCGATGGTTAGAGTTAGTAAGTAACAAAGACAGAATAAGATCAATCACAAGAACAACAGAAAGTTTATCCTGGTTCAGATCTCCTATCACAAGGAGTCCTACGTCCAGTCCCTAAGCAAAGACTTGGGATTCCACTAACTAAGGGTACAGTCCCCCTCAAGGACACTTACACATCCAGCTGCAGCTGGCCTTCTCTTCACTACAGGAAGAGGCACTACACCACCTGATACAACAGGTCTTCCTTCTTACCAAAGGGAAACAAACACCCACTCCACAGCAGGTCTCTCTTCACAGACGAAGAGGAGCACTCAAGAAAAGAAAAGAGATGATGGCCCCTAGACCAAGCTTATAGAAAATGCTTGATATGAGGCGGAATCTGAGAGACAAAAGAATCACACAGGAAGAAGGTCTCTCAGATCTACAACAAGCTCTCAAAAACTAGAAGACAGTTGCTTTCAGGAGAGCTAAGAGTAGGAGGCTTTGAATGTGGGATTGAGATATTCTTTCTTGTTTTTCTTGATGGTTCAAAAAGTTATTCTTCATGGAGTCCACAGACTTCTATTTATCTTCTCTTGAAGAAGTATCTGTTGTCTCTTATCTTCAGGTACGTTAGTTGTGTTTGGTCCAACATAAGAATCAGGAAACACCTATAGTCATTAAATGCTAGGATAGACACAGACAGAGAGAAGAATTATCTGGATATCTTCTTTGCTTCTGTCAATGTGACAAGTCTAACGTTGTAGCGTCTGTGACTACCGAAAACTTGCACACAATAAATGTTGGCACATAGACATCTTAAATGTGCCTAAACTGTCAGTCAACATTACAGGCCATGCTTTAGAATGATATATCAAAGAGGAAATTCTGTTCTGTCATCCTTAAAGTTTTACTTTGTGTGACATGAATATGGTAAACTAAAGATATGTCATGCAGAGGTATTGTACCAAACATAATAAATGTTTGAGTGCATAGGATACAACATGGTTCGTGGGAAAGTTTGAAATGCACAAAGATTTGAAAATATGTTTGAATATCATGAAAGGTAGAATTTTCTCAAGACTTATCTAAAATGATTTAAATAATAGTATCCATAACTGTCTAAAACATAGTTTGTCAAGGGAAAGTCGATGTTTAGAGACAGTCTATGAAAACTGGCAGTCGATGTCCAATCACAACTGATGTTCAAGAAAAGTCGTTGTGAGTGTAATCGTTGTTGGAATGAAATCGATGTTGATATGAAATCGATGTTGAGATATAACCATAATCTATGTGGAAATGTCATCGATGTTGAAATGAAGTCGATGTGAACATAATCCACGTATAAATGTAATTGATGTTGGAGTGAAATTGATGTTCTGGATGAAATCGTTGTTGAGATAAAATCGATGTTTAACTGAAGTCGATGTTCAAGTGAAATTGATGTTTTAAGTGAAATCGTTGTTGAACTGAAATCGATGTTTGATTAAAGTCGATGTTCAAGTGAAATCGATATTCTAAGTGAAATCGTTGTTGTACTGAAATCTATGTTTGAATGAAGTCGATGTTTAAGTGAAGTCGATGTTCTAGATGAAATCGATGTTGAACCGAAATCGATGTTCAAGTAAAGTCGATGTTCTAAATGAAATCGATGTTGAACCGAAATCGATGTTTAAGTGAAATCGATGTTCTATCTAAAATCGATATTTTAATAAGGTAGTCGTTGTTTAAGTGAAATCGATGTAGTAATAAAGAGTAATTGTTGTGGACTTTCAATAGTAGTCGATGTAGACTTAGGCAAATCATATGCAATTGACTTCAAATAAAATTGAGTGTAAATAACTTACTGAATTTGTTTTATTTGATACATGTTGACAAGCTTCAGAAAATAATGTTAGTCAATAATTTTTAGGGTTTTGTTAATCACCATATAATATATAAAAATTAATATGGAGATGGATTGATCATCAATCTCCCCCTTTTGGTGATGACAAAACATTAAAAATTATATATATGAAAGAGCTATAATAACTATGCTGAAAATTTCTAAAGTATGTATTTCAGAGTGTTTTCTCCCCCTTTTTGTCATTATGCAAAAAGGAATAAGCAAGTTGAAGATAGAATTGGCAGAGAGACAAAGAGAATTGGAAGCCAAGAGAGCAAATTGTATTCATTAGTGAGGGCCAGAAATGTAGAAGGTAGGAGACAGAAGAGAAGCAAGGTGAGTAATAATCTGCCAAGGTTGAACTTCCTGCTCTTCAAAAAGATTTTTGAATACACCCCAGCTAACGTTATAAGAGGGCCCCATCTCTGGACTGAGTCTCTGAATGTGAGCCTGTCTCTGATCCTCAATAAACTTGTTGTATTCAGAAGCACTGAGAGACAGTCTGTAGAAACAAGCAGTACCAAAGCTAGCATGTTGAAGAAACTTGTCAATAGAGAGAGGATAGTGCAGATTGTGAGCCTTCAATTCTTTCTTCAAAGCTTCAAAAATCTTGAATCTCTCAACCCAATTAGAGTAACGATCTGAAATTGTAGGTTGATGGAATTGAGATCCATGAACTGTTCAGGAGACAAGGTGGGTTGGTCTGACTTGACTAAAGAGGAATTAAGCGGTAGCAAGCCAAAAAATTCATTAATTAAAAATTATAGATAAATTGAAATTTTGTCAATTAATAATAATAATAATCAAACTAGTTAAAAAGATACCCATCATTATTGCATGCGTAAAAACTCATATACAAATCTTGTAAAATAATAGTTATACCTTAAATAATATTCTCTAACGACCCATTAAGAAAATTGGTCATAGAAGAATAATTTGGACCAAGTTTTAGAATTTATGTGACTTATTATTGTAATTAAGGAATAATTCAGAAAACCCATTATTATATAAACTAAGTGGATTAAAAATTAAAATGAAATTATGGGTAGATTCCAAACGATATGTATTGATAATCCATCATGGAATTGGAACCAATGGACCTCTCATAGCCCATGAATAAATTCAAGTTAAGAAAAAATACAATAAAATCCGTAACTCTAGTATCCCCAAATTAAAAGGGAAATTCTCATAAATCAAAACCCATTAAACGAAAAGAAGTGATGGGATTTGTTAAATGGATCATATAAAATTTATTAGGCTAAAATAAGAATTTTAAAAAGATGAATAATAGGAAAATACCCTAAATTCGTATCTTAAATATTACCTAAATAGAAAATAGGTATTAAAGCATTAAAATAAGTAAATTGAGTTGGATTAGGACTTCTAACCCTACCCTAATAGGTTGGCCACGAAATTACCTCTCAACCTAACCCAAATAGTAGTTGGCAAGCTTAGAAGGGTGAGATAAATTAGAAAATCTCGAAATTAATAGGAGTTAGAGTCCTATTAGGAAATAGAAAGGGAGAAAGCTTAAATACTCTCCTAAATCCCCCATGGCCAGCCCTAGCTCGTTGCCAAGGGTTGCTGGACGTGGGGAGGAAGCCAAGGAGGAGGAGAACTCATGGGGAGAAGGCTACTCAAGCTCTCAACCCGTGTTCTTCAAGTTCTAGCCCTAGAAGAGGAAAATGAGTCAAGGTAGGCATTCTCACGAGCAAAATCTAATTAATTTCATCTGTAGCTTGTTCCATGCATCAGGAAAAAAACCCCTCTCGTTTCATAATTTTCCATCGAGCCAATCTTTTGTTCTTGATTTTTGAAGTTCTGCAACTATCATGAGCCTAACTCTTCTTATTAATTCTAGATCTTCATGCATACTCATCCCCATGCCACAAAATTTTTACTAGGGATACTGATGATTGTTAGGAGTCTTTTGCCCCTAAAAGCCCTAATTTTTTTTGAACCACTCGTATATTTTACCCTTATATTTTGGTGATAACAAAATTTATCAAATATTTAATATCATGTTAAATTTATAGTATTTTGGTGATAATAAAACTTATGATTAATTAAATATTATTAAATATATTCAATAATATGTTTTCTAATAAATATAAATTTATGACAGTATTGTCGTATGATTTGCACTAAAAAGCTAAATCGATGTTCATTCAATATACATCGATTTCAGCTCACAAAGTGCCACATCGATTTGCCTGAAAACATAGATTTCACTCACACATCGATTTGGTCTCATAAGGATTTGATAAGTGCCACATCAATTCGGTCTCATAAGGATTTGATAAGTGCCACATCGATTTGGTCTCATAAGGATTCGATAAGTGACCCTCACATCGATTTGGTCTCATAAGGATTTGATAAGTGACTCTCACATGGATTTGCTCTCACATCGATTTGCTCTCATGAGGATTTGATAAGTGACTCTCACATCGTTTGGTCTCATAAGGATTTGATAAGTTACTCTCACATGGATTTTCTCTCACATGGATTTGCCCTCACATCGATTTGCTCTCATAAGGATTTGATAAGTGACTCTCACATCGATTTGCTCTCACATCGATTTGCTCTCATAAGGATCTGATCA
Organism: Colocasia esculenta; assembly: GCA_014218235.1. NCBI lineage: Eukaryota > Viridiplantae > Streptophyta > Magnoliopsida > Alismatales > Araceae > Colocasia > Colocasia esculenta. The sequence continues at coordinate 68,291,340 of CM024758.1, forward strand.
CTTAAACATGGATTCCCTTTATATTTCAAAATGTTTTTTGGCATCTAGTGAAAAAGTCAAATATTTTTTATTTACATAATCTTCTATCTTTCTAACAGGAGATCTTTTTGCTTATCTCTCTAGATCTCTTTTCCTGCCAACAAAAAAGTGGTCACTTACCACTTTTGGGAGACAACAAGAAACATAGAGGTATGAACCTTTTTACAGTAACACTCTTTTAACTAAACACTTTCTTCTATGCTTGCAGACCTCGTAGACCACAAAATATCAGAAGAAAGAGAAGATGAGCAACGGCTAGAACTCCAACGGATTTATTCAAATTGCTCATATAAAGATGAAGCAAGGTTGAAGAACAAGATAAGAGCCTTCCTAAAGATCATTCAAGGAGTGTACAACCAGTGAAGAACCTCAACTCCACACACACTCAAAAGAAAAGAGAGAAAGAGCCCGAGCCCAAGAAGAAGTGTTCAAGCAACTAAAGCACTCAAGAATTCAAGCTCCTTCTCTCTCTTCACTCTCTCTGTGTGCATCTTTGTAATCTGGGGGAGTGAGTCTTTTCGCTGAGAGTTTCTTTTAGTTGGTTTTCATCTGTTCCAACTCTCAGCTTTGTTCTTTCTTTTATAAGAAAGACTTCTATCCAGCTGTAGGACTGTATACAGTGTAGAACCTAGTTAGGGGTTTGTGTCTAGCAGAACCGCACTTGGGTTTGTACCAGGAGGTTGGCTTCTTGACCTGTAAAAGAAGTGGGCGACCTTCTTGCCCGAGAAAGATAAGAAGACCAGCTGGGGTGCTGGGTGTTGTATTGTCCGTGAGGGGGACTGTACCCTTGGTTAGTGAAATCCCAAGAGTTTGCTTGGGGACTGAACGTAGGACTTCCTTGTGGGAAGGGCCGAACCAGGATAAATTCCTTGTGTCCTTTGTGTGATTGTTTATTTACTTCCACACTGCTACTCTTTATCACACTCAACTAACAAAACTTTCAAGTGATAATTTCTGTGTTTATCTTTCTATTTCAGATTTCAGGAAACCCTATTCACCCCCCCTCTAGGTTAGCTTGCTGTCGTACCAAAAGGGCAAACAATTTTCATCCACCCTACTTCGCGAATTAAATCGTTCATCTCTACTCTACATAGATTCATGTTTAACATGTTAGAACCATGTCGAAACCATAATAGTTTTCAAATTCCTATTTACTGGAAGTACTCTTGCATGTCTAGATTCGTTTGGAACTAGTTTCAAGAATTTTCATTGCTTGTGCAATTAGTTATGAATTTTTGAAGCACCCTGTGTCAAAACAATGAAGGTTTGGACAGCAATCCAAGACCTGTCCTTTTCCCGCTCGGTCTCAGGCACAGGACCTGAGAATGCGACGGCCCGATGGGTCGCATTCTCAGGGCCCATTGCGACGCAGTCTCTATCGCGTTCTGAACGCGACAGGCAGTGTGAGGCCCCCAAATTTTGTTCACTTTATATTCTATATATGTGATGTTTACTTGTTCTTGCTTATATGGTGTATTAAATTTGTGCATATTATAATTATTTAATTACTCATGTGTATATGTATGTATTTATATTATTTTCTGTGGATGAGTGCTTAGCTAATTTTATACATCATAGAATTTATTTAAATCCTATGTATATAGAATTTAAGAGATGTTGTGCATATAATATGTAGGTATTGCTAAATATCTTATGGATATATATGAGTTTATTTCTATGCATGTATAAATATTTAATGTGCATGCATTATCAAATTTGTAGAAGTGCATAGTATATACATTTAAATCTATGCATGTAGTATGTAATTATGTTGTATATATATATATATTATTATATATATATATGTGTGTGTGTGTGTGTGTTTAACTTTGTGCATGTAATATCTACTTATTTTCGTACCTATTAAATTGTTATGATGTGTTAATACATCTATTTTAAATGAATAGTTGTTTTCTGGCCGAGATGCATAGTTGGCGGCAGCATCCTGTGCTGTTGACTGCATGCCCTGATGGTTAGCGTCCAGATCGATGGACGTCTATCTATTTGTTGGCGGCACCAAATGTGGACGCCAAGTTCCCAGCTGTGTGACGGTTTCAGATTTGGTAACGCTCGCATTTGGCCCGGTTTCAGTTTAGAAAAGCCATGTAAAATGGTAGGAGACCTACCGTAATGCGTTCTCCGACCCCTTAGTCTATAAAAACACCTTATGTTCGGCCGGGCTAGGTCTTTGGCTCTTGTGAAAAGTTAGGGTTTTCTGTGGGAAAAGGGAGTTTTGGCGAGCTTTGATCTGGGGTTTGGATGCTTCTTCCGGCGATCTTCAACGACAGAGAGGTGCATTTGACATCCAGGAAGCTTCTTCAACTCTGAAGATAGACCTACATCGACAGGAAAGACCGGTTTCAAGCAGTTTTAGACCTCTTCTTGGCTTGGCCGAGGAGGGCTTCACCGGAAAATCTAGATCCTTTTAGATTTATTCCCAGGCAAGTAGCTTATGGTTTCAATCCATAGACTTGTCCTCTTTGCACATTTGTACGGATTTTTAAATCATGTCCTGGATCCCTAAATTTACCTGTTTCTGTGTTAGGTCTGCACTGTGTGCAGACAGGAAGTAGACGGCCAACTAGTTGCCGTCTAGTTCTTGTGTCGACGGCGAGAGACCCTGCCGTTAACGCTTCTGACGGCTAGGACCATGCCGTCAAGTTCACCTATTTTTGCAGAAATACTGGTTAATCTTTGTAATGTGATTTTGCTTGTTCGGTGGTCTGTACATGTTGAGAAAATCAGGATTTGTCAAATATGATATTTAGGTCATATCATGAGGATCTACCAAATTTCTGAGCATGATAATAATTAGAAGGATTTCTGTTAATTGAGAATAATTATGTTTTGACTGTGGTAAATTCTGATTAAATGGTTTTGTTGCATGTTACAGATTAAGGAAATTTTAGTGATCTTGGAATGACTGTTCTCATGTTTTAGACCTGCTAGAACTGACTTATCACTGTAAACCATGCTTAAATGATTTATGTTATTAATTCCATGTAATATGTGTTAATCAATAAAAATAGTGTTTTTACTCCAAAAATTGTGAACATTTTTAAATAAGTTCCCTGTATTGTATGTGAATCATAGTTAAAATTTGGTAGGATTCTAAGAACTGTGCAGAGTGTAATTAATTTTTAAATTCTTCAACACCATGATATGATAAATTTAAATATAGAATAATTATACATGTTGAAGGGTATTGTTTCAGAAATTTTAATGAAGTTAGAACCACAGTGTGCATGTTTTATATCTGTTAGGATGGATGGTTCACCGTCTACCATGTTCAAATTGAAATATCTTGTAAATTGCCTAAAATCTATGTTTAATATTAAAAATAGTTTTACTACTTCTAAATTTTTGAAAAAAATTACAGATATGTTCCTTATGTTATATGCATCTTGTGGTTAAAATTTGATATTATTCTGAACACTCTATATACTGCTATGATTTTCTGAATGATAAATGCATATAGAAATCAATAGACATGATAATGTATATGCATATTGAATTTTGGATAAAAGTAGTACCATGATAGGTTGCTGTTTCACAGTAGGATTTGATTTCAGAACTGAGAAAATATGATGGGTGATAATGGTATTGTCATCTTAATAAATTATGCATGAATGTACAAAAGAGCATGATTTAGTTATATAAAAATGTTAGTTTCATGTGATAGTTCCATAATTACATTAATATATATGTTATTGCATTTCTGAAATGATTGGCCAATAAGACATTTCTACTATAGAGATTTCCTACAAGGAACTACACCATGGATGCCCCTATGGTAATGGTTCAACTATATGAAATGACCTATTGAATCCGTGGGCAACGGATTGAAATCCTTAAGGTAGACAAGTTCTACTGGTTAAGGTGGGAAGAGCTTTCCCCGGTATTGCGCAATAACCATGACTTCATCACTGCTTTGCCTAGGTGATAAGTGAATGACTATATGCTATATGATCTCTATAATAGTGCGAGCTATGTCTTGGCAACTAAATGATAAATAACTACATGCTATATGACTACATGCTACATGTCTATACGCTACATGATTACATGCCATATGAACTACGTGTCCTTTGTTATATGTAATTTTTATTACATGTTTAAATGATCACTTGCTACATGATGACAAATTGAATGTTGCATAATGTAGGTTAAAGAATTACTTGAATTTGTTTATATACTACATAACATTGGCTACATGATTTTGTTTAAATGCTTTGTTTCATAAGTGGTATCCATATGCTACATGTCATGAAAAAGGTAAATGCATGTGTTAACATGGTCCATGTTAAATGATGAATATGATATCACATTTAGTACCATGAGTAGGATTTTGTGAATTTGTCCATGAGATAGTATTTACTGGATAAGCATGTGTTAGTATCATGTTATAAATTAAAAAGAAGTCATGTGTTTGTATTATATAAAATCATGAAATGAAACCATGTAAGTATACAAATGATCTCCATGTTATAAGTATCCATGTTTAGAAATCATTATTTTACATGTATTAGTATAGTTTTATTTAAAGGATTCCATGTTTGATTCTTATGTTATAGCATGAAAATATATGAGATTAAATGTTAAATTCTAGTATGTTAGTAAAATGCTAAATTGTTAGAAAGCATGTGTGATAAGTGTATGGTTTGTGATTTTAAGTTGCTTGCTAAGTCTATTGTGTAGACTCACCAGTGCTAAACATTGCAGGAGACTTAGAAGTTGAGAACGTGGCAAGACCCGGCGAGGAACGTGAAGATTAGATTGAAGACTTGTATTTCATTTTCTAGTAGGTGATGAAATTTGTAATTTAAACTTTGGTATTATTGTACTTGGAAACTGGAAACTGGCTATGTGGATGTTATGGTTTATGTTATTTCTTTCATGGACTATATAGACTGTGGTATGTGGATTAAAATGTTGATGGAATAATAGTTGTTTAATTTTCGCTGCAACATTTCATTCTATTTGTGTATATCTCAATCCATATGAGTATCGTTGGAGTTTTCTCCCCTGTAGCGATTTACTCTCATCCGATGTGGGTTGGTATAACTGTACCAGGTGGAAGTGGGTCGTTACAGGCAGTACTGTCACGATCTGGATTCCTGACCTGACAGCCCTGTTGCGATTCATGAACGGCCATGTCGCGTTCTTTACTGGGCCTGTCGCGACCCGTACAAGAGTACGTCGCGTTCTGGCTTTTTGTATCAAAATCCTGTAATTTGGAAAGTCTTGACCTTCTACAGTAATCTCTTACCCTTGTTAATTGTCTTAAAGACCAGTAAACGAAGTGGTTAAATTTGAATAACTTATTAAGTTAATTAAAAGTCATCCACGTGATAATTACATCTCCATGATTCTCTTGTCACATGTGCACACACTTTGAACCATCCATTATGGCTTAACTTGGCATGAAAATATCTCATAATACATCTGGTAATTTAATACAATTATATAATTAAATTTCCATATTTTTAATGAACTTGTCATCGTTTTCTTGTGATGTTTGGAATACCGTTATCGATGCTCCACTGTTCTAGAATTCCTCTAGAACGTCGGGCACTTGTTTCTTTATACACACTTTCTCTTGACTTGGACGAACTCTCCGTCAGATACTCCTTCTGTCGGACTAGTGAATCCTTGTTCGAGGCCTACATAAGTCTCCTCTGTCCATGGATTCCCACATGGTTGACGAGCTGGTTATACCCTCACACCTATGACACCCTTTAGGGATCAGTAAGATCCAAACAGCCTTAGTTTGCTCTCGCTCTTCTCTAGAATCACGCCAGACATCTGGACCTGTGCATAACATGGCCAGTGGAAGGTAGTGAATTCCTCCTGACTGCCAACACCAAGTGCGTGTGTTGTGCAACTGTTACTATCAACCGTTACTCGACGTTTTATGTGCTATGACCTGTAGTTCTCATCTATACTCTACTCGCTCATCTATTCACACTCTCTCTACTATCTCGTCTATTCCTCTAGTACTCTCATCTATTTCTTAGAACTCTATTTGGCCATCCAACGATTGTCTAAAGATAAACAAAATGACCAATGCCTGCGCAATAGGGCCCGATCTGGTCCTGGGAGGAGCACCCGAAAAGTGCCATTTGCCCATGGGAGTTAAAATGATCAGGATGTCGACATTACATCCAAGTGCCATAATATCAAGATTAATCTAAGACAATCAAATAAAGTGCTATATTCTCTCGTTGTCTATTGACAACAAAGTTCTATATTCTATCTCGGCTATCTACGGATAACCAAAGTGCAATACTATCTCGATTGACGAAAGTTAATCAAAGTGCTATACTATTTCGATTGATAGAAATCAAACAAAGTGCAATTTACTCTCTATATGGCCAACTACACTCTCTCTCCTTGCTATACATGATACCTGCTATTGTTTGACACTAATGTTACTTGTTATCGTGTTGTCATCACTTTCTATCGTGACTTGCTTTTAACCATATCCATTGTGCTATATTTGATTCCGCTATTAGTTGAACCTTGTTACTTGTGCCATTACTTTTCTCGAATTTACATGACTCCTACTATCTTTCGTTACTCTGCCCTTTTAAAGCATTAATTATTTAAAGCCTGCTTGATCATGAGATTTAAGTCCTACTGGGCGTTATCGCTCACCCTTCATTATTTGTTATTGTGTCTCAGGTAAGCTAGATGACGTTACTCACACCAATGGGCCAGGACCCGATTGATGAGCGATCTGGAGTCAAGTCAAGAAGTTACCCTAGTACCATGGAGTCTAGTAGTTATTGCCTTAGATTTCTTTTCAATGTAATGATGTCATTGAGCTCAATGTAGTGGCTTTGGATTAGTTGTAGTGCCCTAGAAATTTATTGAATTTTTTTCTGTACATTGTGTGTTTATTTCTGCATAAATTGAATGCTGTTCTGTGTAGAACTAGGCGTCAAGATCATTTGACGTTAAAACTTGTAAGCGGCAACATCGCATGCCGTTTACGGGATGTTAACGACGACAGGCATTGACGTTTAATCATTTTTCTGAATTATTTATTTATGGGCAAGACTATAAACGACATCATCGATGGACGTTTATATTGGGTAAGACGGCAACCTATGTTGACGTTAATCTGACTTGCCTGTTTTTGAGCTTTCCGTTCCGGATTAAGGAGATCGGCCGTTTCGGGAAGGTTTTAATGAGCGGATCTGATGCGTTTAGATCCGAGGGTCAAGATTAGGTTTGGCCTTTGCTTGAGAGGTCTTTATAAGACCAGATCTCGTAGATAAAGAGGTTTTGCTCTGGTTCTGGAAGAGGAAAAGAGGGCCGAGGAAGGGATTTTGCAGAACAAATTGGTGTTGGTTCGTGCGATTCAGAGGCTTCTACACCGAGGTGATACATAGGACTTCATAACCAAAGGCTCATCCAAGCGGAGGAACTACCCAGAAGGAGGTTTTGGATCGCTTGAAGACGGAGAGAAGAAATGTCTCCCTGGCGAGGCGGGCTTCTTCGAGCCCGGATTCGACACTCCATTAGGAGGGATTAAGGCAAGTTGCATGGGGGATTAGTTTAGGATATGTTATACTATGTATTTAACATTTTTCCATATTTTTAAAGCATGTAAACAACCTACGGGAAGGGTTAGAAATGCCGTTATTGCATGGAGGTTTCTGTGTTTTCTGTGTCTTAGAACTAGACGTCCAAAGTATTGCCGTCTATAACATGTAAACGGCAACATCGACTGTCGTTTAGTTCATCCGAAATATATATGTATTTTCTGTTCTTACTATATGTAAACGGCGCTATGTGTCGCCGTCGGTTTGTGTTAACGGCGCTATGTGCCGCCGCCTATAATTACTTAACGACAACGTATGTGGACGTCGACTATAGTAAACGTCATACCAATTGACGTCAAGTTTAACAGAATCATATATTTCCAGAAATCTGAGTGAATTGGTTTTAAATGTATAATTTATGAATGTATGCGTTTCAGCCATGTAATATTAGAGTATGTTATTGTTATGGACTGTCTATTGCTATAATGTGCAGGTTCTACATATTTATATATATATATGAATTGATGAACATGCATAATTACACGACAATGATCAAGGTTTAAATTGTATAAGATAAGTACAATGATGTAAAAGAAAGCAGGTTGATTAATGTTTAGATTACTGCAATAGATATGATATGTCAGTAATCCCTGTTCCATGTGAAAATTGTGAGCTTTTCTCAATATTAAACCATGTTAGTTAGTTGATTTAATAGAGTTAATTTCATGAAAAATAGTTGCAGAAATCAGAAAATTATGAAATTTGGCATGTGTATTGAGATTACTGATTTCGAATTTCTGTTAAAATTTCAGAATTTTCAGACATGTGTACGTTCTGTTATGAATTTCTGAACAATATATTACACATAGAATTGAATAAAAATGCATGAAAATGCAAGAATGAATATTAGTATCATGATAGAAATCTGTTGTACAGTAAATAGGATTTCAGAACTGAAAGTGTTGTACTTTGAAATATTGCATTGACACAGGTTAAATTGTATGAAATGAAATGTTACTATCTATTATACATGTTAGTGTATGCATTATAACAATGATGCCAATAAGACATTGCTATCTTAGAGATTCCTACAAGGAACTACACCGTAGATGCCCCTATGGTAATGGTTCACCTACATGTAAAGAAATGAATCCGTGGGCAACGGATTGAAATCCTGGAGGTAGACTTGTTCTACTGGCCAAGGTGGGAAGGACTTTCCCCGATTTTGCGCAAATACTATGACTTCATCACCGCATTGCCTAGGTGATAAGTGAATGTTAAATGACTACTGATCTCTAATTTAGTGTGGGCTATGTCTTGGCAATTATATGAAAATGATTACATGCTACAAGTTATATGTCTACATGCTACATGTTACATGCTACAAGTTACATGTCTACCTGTTCTACATGCTACATACTACATGTTATATGATTACATTCCTACATGTGAACTTGTTCAAAGAATTTCATGTTATATGTCAATGTTTAATATTACTACATGAAAATTATTGTGTAAAAGAATAGTGCATGCATAAATGAGAAATTGATACACGAGAATTGTTGTAGGTCACATAACATCGAATAGATTCCATGAATAAGTAATTCCATGCTACATGTGAAACATGTTTTATTTCCATAATAGTTAGAGTCACTATGAAATGAATGATTGCCAATGGACTTAGAACTATAGTAAGAAAAGTATATGATATCAATGAATGGAATGCTAATGTACTACCATGTTTTAAAACTAATATATAATGTTAATATCTTGAACTGTCTTTCATGTGATTTGCTGGGTCTTGTAGACTCATACTTGCCTAACATTTCAGGAGAGCCAGAGGATACGGAGGAGTTAGTGCAAACTGATTCTGAGCGGGGGGACGTGGAGACTTAGCTTGATTTAGAGAGTTTTAAGGTGAATCTTGTATGTGAGGATCTTATGTAATTTCCTTTATGCAACTGATCTTTGAAATGTAATAAACCTTGGACTATTGTTATCTTGTATGCATTGGATTTACTTTTGAATAAATGCTGATTGCAAGTGTTTAATTCCATGTTCTGTTAATTATCATTGGAATTGAATAGTTATTTGTGTATATTTCAACCTGTATTGTAATTGTTGGATTAGTTCCACTGTAATACCTCTACTAGATCCAATGTGAGTTGGTGTAACTGTACTGGGTCTAAGAGGGGTGTTACAGAGATTGGTATCAGAGCGATCCAGGTTGAACATGTACATAAATAGAATATCAGTATTGTATTCATATTTCAAGTCTGCATAAAGAATTAGTCCAAGTTATGTAGAATGATAGGTTATTAAATAGGATGCTTATTTTGCAGTCTATGGCGACTCGTGGACGTAGAGGAGCTGGCCCGGCTCGAGGTGATGAGTCAGCGGGTGATCAGCAGGCTCAGGACCAGACTGGTGTACCTTTGCCACCCCCACCACCACCTGTAGACTATGGAGCATTGATGCAAGGATTGGTGCATGCGATGCAGACTCAGGCTCAGACTACAGCGGCATTGCAGGCGCAGGTTCAGGTCGGTAGCTGCAAGAATGATTCAAGGTGTTAACTGGAAGAGTTGTTATCTAAGAGATGTTTTGGATTGTAGGCACGGGCACCTGCTCAGGAGGCAGTTTTTGGAGGAGTGCCTATGATGGAAAGATTCAGGAGGATGACCCCGCCTTTCTTTAAGGGAGAGAGTGATCCCATTCTTGCGGAGAGTTGGCTTAGAGAGACGGAGAAGATCTTTCGTGCCCTTCGTTGTGCGGAAGAGGAGAGAGTGACCTTAGCTACTTATATGCTGCAGGTAAAGATAGATTTTAAGGAGCTTATGGGTATTGTTTGGAATTTATCTTAGATGTACTTACCTTCTTTTCAGGAGCGTGCCGACGTGTGGTGGTCATCTGTACTACGCACACAGTTTGAAGATGGTGCTATGGAGGTTGCATGGACTGAATTCGTCCGCTTGTTCAAGGCGAAGTATATTCCAGAGCACGTGCAGGACCGCATGGAGCAGGAGTTTTTGACGTTGACCCAGGGGGTCAATGAGTGTACTTGAGTATGAGGCAAGATTTGCAGAGCTATCCAAGTATGCGCCTCACATTGTAGCAGATGAGCGGAGGAAGGTAAAGAAATTTATCATGGGGTTGAAGCCGTCCCTGAGGACGAGACTAGTGGCATTAGGACATCGTTCCATGGAGGAAGCTTTGTCAGCAGCTTGCATGCAGGAGGCAGAGATGGAGGTTTACCTTGAAGAGAAGAGAGCTTCTTTGAAGAGGCCAGCATCAGCTTTCCAGCGGCAGGATAAGAAGAAGAAGATTCCAGCTTTTCAGCAGAGAGCAGTGGTTCCAGCGAGAGCAGCGGCACCAACTCCAGGCGGAGGTATGATTGCAGAGAAGCCAGTGTGTACCCAGTGCGGGAAGCGTCATGGAGGCGAGGTGTGTTGGGTGACTTCCGGGAGATGCTTGAGATGTGGTGATAAGAACCACAAGATCAGAGACTGTCCGAAGATGGCGCAGCAGACTGCAGCGGCAGCAGCACCAGCAGCAGCGAGACCGGCACCGAGAGCAGTATGGAGACCGAGGGCTCCGGCTCGAGTGTTCGCCTTGGCGAGAGACGAGGCAGAGTTGGCAGAGCACGTCACTGAAGGTACAATTTTAATTATGGGAATGCATGCTAGAGTCTTATTTGATACTGGTGCCACGCATAGTTTTGTTTCCGAGAGATTTGCCAAGGTCTTGATTAAGGAGAATGGTCTAGTTCCGGAAAAGTTGGAGGTTCCCTTGTCTGTGCATACTCCAGCAGGAACTATCTTGACCGAGCAGTGTATTTCGTCGCTTTCTGTGTGCATTGAGGAGCAAGTTTTGCCTGGTAATTTCTATTTGCTGAAGATGAAGGATTATGATGCTATCTTGGGCTTTGATTGGCTCGAGGAGCATTATGCTCTGATGGATTGTCGGCGGAAGCTTATTGTTTTTCGGATTCCTGGAAAGGAAGAGTTTGTTCACCCTTTGCCCAAGATCATGTCGGGTAAGTTTGTGATTTCGGCTTTGAAGGCAACTCGGATGTTGAGCAAGGGTTGTTCTGGTTTTCTGGCTAGTGTGGTTATGACCGAGGATTCGAAGAAGGTTTTATCTGTCAAGAATATTGAGGTGGTCAGAGATTTCAGTGATGTCTTTCCTGAAGATTTGTTGGGTTTGCCACCTGTAAGGGAGTTAGAGTTTGGCATTGAGCTTGTACCCGGCACAGCACCTATTTCCATTGCACCTTATCGCATGGCGCCAGCGGAATTGGCAGAGTTGAGGAAGCAGCTGCAGGAATTGCTTGATAAGGGCTTCATCCGGCCGAGCGTTTCGCCATGGGGAGCACCTGTTCTTTTTGTGAAGAAGAAGGATGGATCGATGAGGTTGTGCATAGATTACCGTAAGCTTAACCAGGTAACTGTTAAAAACAAGTACCCTTTACCTCGTATTGATGACTTGTTTGATCAGTTGCGAGGAGCTTCTGTATTCTCTAAGATTGATCTTCGTTCTGGCTATCATCAACTCCGAATTAAGCCGGAAGATTCTGCTTTTCAGGACAAGATATGGCCATTATGAGTTCCTTGTCTTACCCTTTGGTTTGACAAATGCTCCAGCAGTTTTTATGGATCTGATGAATAGAGTTTTTTGGCAGTATCTGGATTCTTTTGTGGTAGTCTTCATTGATGATGTGTTGATTTATTCGTCCGATGAAGAGACTCATAGCGAGCATCTGAAGATTGTGTTGGGTGTCCTGAGGGAGCATAAGCTGTATGCTAAATTTAGCAAGTGCAACTTCTGGATGAAAGAAGTCCATTTCTTGGGTCATGTTATATCTGGAGAAGGTGTGTCTGTAGATCCAGCTAAGGTGGAAGCTGTTCTTGATTGGGAAACACCGAGATCTTCAGCTGACATCAGGAGTTTTCTCGGTTTGGCTGGCTACTATAGGAGATTCATCGAAGGGTTTTCTTCTATTGCGGCGACTTTGACGAGGTTGACAAGGAAAGGAGTCAAGTTTGAGTGGTCAGAGGCTTGTGAAAAGGCGTTTCAGGAATTAAAGACTCGTCTGACCTCAGCGCCAGTGCTTGTTTTGCCCAATGATGTAGATACTTTCTCTATCTACACAGATGCTTCGAAGTTTGGGCTTGGTTGTGTTCTGATGCAGGGTGGTCGAGTTGTGGCGTATGCTTCTAGGCAACTTAAGGAGCATGAGCGCAACTACCCGACCCATGACTTAGAGTTAGCAGCTGTGGTCTATGCTTTGAAAATTTGGAGGCACTATCTATATGGAGTTAGATTTGAGCTCTTCTCAGACCACAAGAGTCTCAAATACTTGTTCTCGCAGAAGGAGTTGAATCTGAGGCAGCGGAGGTGGATAGAATTCATGAAAGACTATGATTTTGAACTGTCTTACCATCCAGGGAAGGCCAATGTAGTGGCAGATGCGTTGAGTAGAAAAAGGCAGATGATGAGGCAAGACTGGAGAATGCTTGAAGACGCTTCGAGTTCTTTGGCTGTTCTAGAACCTCAATTGTGTAACGTGTTCATGGCGCAGTTGTCTTTGAGATCTTCTATTCTTGATCGGGTCATTGCGTTGCAGAAAGATGATCCGTTGTTGCAGGAGTTGGTTGGAAAGAGCGGAATTACCAGAGATGAGGATGATGTGATTCGCTTGAATCTTAGGGTATGTGTCCCTAATAATGTTAATTTGAGGAAGGAAATTTTGGAGGAGGCGCATAGATCTCAGTTCTCTATTCACCCAGGCAGTGGGAAGATGTACAAGGATCTGAAGCGTTCTTTCTGGTGGTCTGGCATGAAGCGTGATGTGGCTGAAGTTGTGGCGAAGTGTCTGATTTGTCAGCAAGTGAAGGCGGAGCGTCAGCGACCTTCAGGTTTGATGCAGAGGTTAGATATCCCTCAGTGGAAGTGGGAGCAAGTGACCATGGACTTTGTATCCGGATTGCCTAGATCGGCTAGAGGAAATGATTTCATTTGGGTGATCGTTGATAGATTTTCGAAGAGTGCTCATTTCCTTGCCATGAAGAAGAAACAGTCCGTTGAGAGCTTGGCCAGACTGTATATTAATAGTATTGTGAAGCTGCATGGGATTCTGAAGTCGATTATCTCAGATCGTGATCCGAGATTCACTTCCAGGTTTTGGCAGAGTTTGCAGCAGGCTTTTGGCAGTCAGTTGAAGTTGAGTTCGGCATTTCATCCGCAAACGGATGGACAGTCCGAGAGGACTATTCAGACGTTGGAAGATATGCTTCGAGCTTGTGTTTTAGAATGGAAAGGTGATTGGGAGCGCCATCTATCTCTTGTGGAATTTGCTTATAATAACAGTTTCCATTGGAGCATAGGTATGGCACCTTTTGAAGCTTTGTACGGGAGACCCTGTAGATCCCCATTGTGTTGGGAGGAGTCAGGAGATCGACATCTGGTTGGACCTGAAGTAGTGCAAGAGACTTCAGCAAAGATTCAGATGATTGTGCAGAGAATAAAGGCGGCTCAGGATCGTCAAAAGAGTTATGCAGATGCAAGAAGGAAGGTTTTGGCATTCGAGGTTGGAGATCATGTTTTCCTTAAGGTTTCGCCAACCAGAGGTGTAGTAAGATTCGGAAAGAGGGGTAAGCTGAATCCGAGATTCATTGGACCCTTTGAAAATTCTGAAGAAGATCGGGAATGTGGCATACCAGTTAGCTTTGCCACCATCTTTAGCAGCGGTGCATCCAGTATTTCATGTATCCATGTTGAGGCAGTATGTTAGAGATCCGGCTCATGTGATCAGTTATGAGCCGATTCAGTTGCAGCCAGATTTGTCTTATTCTGAGCAACCTGTGGAGATTCTGGACAGGAAGGTGCAAGAATTAAGATCAAAGTCCATTCCCTTTGTGAAGATTCTATGGAGGAACTTCTCACGTGAAGAGGCAACGTGGGAGCTTGAAGAAAGAATGAAGAAGCTTTATCCGTCCTTGTTCGGTGAGTAACTCAACTCAATCTTCGAGGACGAAGATTATTTTAAGGGAGAGAGGATGTAGTGCCCTAGAAATTTATTGAATTTTTTTTCTGTACATTGTGTGTTTATTTTTGCATAAATTGAATGCTGTTCTGTGTAGAACTAGGCGTCAAGATCATTTGACGTTAAAACTTGTAAGCGGCAACATCGCATGCCGTTTACGGGATGTTAACGACGACAGGCATTGACGTTTAATCATTTTTCTGAATTATTTTTTATGGGCAAGACTATAAACGACATCATCGATGGAGTTTATATTGGGTAAGACGGCAACCTATGTTGACGTTAATCTGACTTGCCTGTTTTTGAGCTTTCCGTTCCGGATTAAGGAGATCGGCCGTTTCGGGAAGGTTTTAATGAGCGGATCTGATGCGTTTAGATCCGAGGGTCAAGATTAGGTTTGGCCTTTGCTTGAGAGGTCTTTATAAGACCAGATCTCGTAGATAGAAGAGGTTTTGCTCTGGTTCTGGAAGAGGAAAAGAGGGCCGAGGAAGGGATTTTGCAGAACAAATTGGTGTTGGTTCGTGCGATTCAGAGGCTTCTACACCGAGGTGATACATAGGACTTCATACCAAAGGCTCATCCAAGCGAAGGAACTACCCGAAGGAGGTTTTGGATCGCTTGAAGACGGAGAGAAGAACTGTCTCCCTGGCGAGGCGGGCTTCTTCGAGCCCGGATTCGACACTCCATTAGGAGGGATTAAGGCAAGTTGCATGGGGGATTAGTTTAGGATATGTTATACTATGTATTTAACATTTTTCCATATTTTTAAAGCATGTAAACAACCTACGGGAAGGGTTAGAAACGCCGTTATTGCATGCAGGTTTCTGTGTTTTCTGTGTCTTAGAACTAGACGTCCAAGGTATTGCCGTCTATAACATGTAAACGGCAACATCGACTGCCGTTTAGTTCATCCGAAATATATATGTATTTTCTGTTCTTACTATATGTAAACGGCGCTATGTGTCGCCGTCGGTTTGTGTTAACGGCGCTATGTGTCGCCGCCTATAATTACTTAACGACAACGTATGTGGACGTCGACTATAGTAAACGTCATACCAATTGACGTCAAGTTTAACAGAATCATATATTTCCAGAAATCTGAGTGAATTGGTTTTAAATGTATAAT
The DNA here is from genome assembly GCA_014218235.1 of Colocasia esculenta. Taxonomy (NCBI): domain Eukaryota; kingdom Viridiplantae; phylum Streptophyta; class Magnoliopsida; order Alismatales; family Araceae; genus Colocasia; species Colocasia esculenta. The sequence continues at coordinate 68,307,100 of CM024758.1, forward strand.
TTATGAATGTATGCGTTTCAGCCATGTAATGTTAGAGTATGTTATTGTTATGGACTGTCTATTGCTATAATGTGCAGGTTCTACATATTATATATATATATGAATTGATGAACATGCATAATTACACGACAATGATCAAGGTTTAAATTGTATAAGATAAGTACAATGATGTAAAAGAAAGCATGTTGATTAATGTTTAGATTACTGCAATAGATATGATATGTCAGTAATCCCTGTTCCATGTGAAAATTGTGAGCTTTTCTCAATATTAAACCATGTTAGTTAGTTGATTTAATAGAGTTAATTTCATGAAAAATAGTTGCAGAAATCAGAAAATTATGAAATTTGGCATGTGTATTGAGATTACTGATTTCGAATTTCTGTTAAAATTTCAGAATTTTCAGACATGTGTACATTCTGTTATGAATTTCTGAACAATATATTACACATAGAATTGAATAAAATGCATGAAAATGCAAGAATGAATATTAGTATCATGATAGAAATCTGTTGTACAGTAAATAGGATTTCAGAACTGAAAGTGTTGTACTTTGAAATATTGCATTGACACAGGTTAAATTGTATGAAATGAAATGTTACTATCTATTATACATGTTAGTGTATGCATTATAACAATGATGCCAATAAGACATTGCTATCTTAGAGATTCCTACAAGGAACTACACCGTAGATGCCCCTATGGTAATGGTTCACCTACATGTAAAGAAATGAATCCGTGGGCAACGGATTGAAATCCTGGAGGTAGACTTGTTCTACTGGCCAAGGTGGGAAGGACTTTCCCCGGTTTTGCGCAAATACTATGACTTCATCACCGCATTGCCTAGGTGATAAGTGAATGTTAAATGACTACTGATCTCTAATTTAGTGTGGGCTATGTCTTGGCAATTATATGAAAATGATTACATGCTACAAGTTATATGTCTACATGCTACATGTTACATGCTACAAGTTACATGTCTACCTGTTCTACATGCTACATACTACATGTTATATGATTACATTCCTACATGTGAACTTGTTCAAAGGATTTCATGTTATATGTCAATGTTTAATATTACTACATGAAAATTATTGTGTAAAAGAATAGTGCATGCATAAATGAGAAATTGATACACGAGAATTGTTGTAGGTCACATAACATCGAATAGATTCCATGAATAAGTAATTCCATGCTACATGTGAAACATGTTTTATTTCCATAATAGTTAGAGTCACTATGAAATGAATGATTGCCAATGGACTTAGAACTATAGTAAGAAAAGTATATGATATCAATGAATGGAATGCTAATGTACTACCATGTTTTAAAACTAATATATAATGTTAATATCTTGAACTGTCTTTCATGTGATTTGCTGGGTCTTGTAGACTCATACTTGCCTAACATTTCAGGAGAGCCAGAGGATACGGAGGAGTTAGTGCAAACTGATTCTGAGCGGGAGGACGTGGAGACTTAGCTTGATTTAGAGAGTTTTAGAGTGAATCTTGTATGTGAGGATCTTATGTAATTTCCTTTATGCAACTGATCTTTGAAATGTAATAAACCTTGGACTATTGTTATCTTGTATGCATTGGATTTACTTTTGAATAAATGCTGATTGCAAGTGTTTAATTCCATGTTCTGTTAATTATCATTGGAATTGAATAGTTATTTGTGTATATTTCAACCTGTATTGTAATTGTTGGATTAGTTCCACTGTAATACCTCTACTAGATCCAATGTGAGTTGGTGTAACTGTACTGGGTCTAAGAGGGGTGTTACATGAGTGGTTGTAATAATCTTAGTGAAATTTATAATGAAATAAAGAGTTTATTCCAATTATTGTTCATTAGATGCTCTGAATTACTTAACTGTGGTGCAATTTACTCTACTATGCACTTTGCTCACGTCTCTCCGATTTATTCCGCTGCTCAATTGGCGGGGCGTGACATGAGCTGATCCAATTGGAGAGCAGCCTGATGATATACTTTACGCCAGTTAGAGGGGAAGAATCTCTCTGATTCTACCAGCAAAGGGGCTAACACTGAGGACTTAATGATTCCCCTGTGATATTCTCTGGACAGAAAACAATGGAATGCTAAGGGGTTCCTTTCTAAACAAACATTCTAGCCTTGACTCTAACAACCTCTCAAAAATGATTAGACCGACATCAGAGTCCATGAGCAGAAAGTGCAACTGAGGGAGAAGCTTGAATTCAGGCATCTTAAAAGTGGCAAAATTAACCTGAAGAGCTATGTTGAGTGGATGTTCAGTCCAAAGATCATTGACAACAGACCGGAACTGACCAAGCTGGACTTCAAGAAGGCCATTAACATCGCAGTAGTCATTGTACATTTAAAATTGCCTGATTAGCTTGATTTCCTTCTGAAGAAAAGGACCCCAAGAAGAGGTATGCTAACCCACAAACCACTCTGACAAGGAAAGATTATGATCTGAAGGAGGGAATCTGTGATCCCTTGAAATCTCAAACTTTCTGTAGAGGGCTTTATTGGACCTGGCCCACTTGTCCTCAGTCTTGGACTCAGCTGAGGAAAAGATTTTAGATTGTTTAGGTTTGGGTACAAGACAAACATGAAGAATAAGAGTAAGAAATTCGGATAGATTGAGATAGGGAAGGCCAAAAATTGCAGCAAATGTACACTTTTGAAGATATTTAGTATAGAGGGATTTTCTTCTATGGACTACTGAGAGAGAGTACCACAGAGGAGGAAATAGAGCTTGAGAGGTGTGGGGTACAAGCTCTTTGGAGAGTTTTCTTTTCTTGGAGGCAGGATTGGGAGATGGCTGAGAATCAGTCCTATGGATATGAGAAGAAACAGATAGAAGTGTTCTAATGATGGCCTCTTCAAATTCATTTTTTATATTGGTGACAGTATGGCCATTGGTACTAGCACTCTCAGGAATGAGAGTGATGAAAGATGGTGGAGTAGGAGGATAGAGAGAGGAGAAAGATGAAGTGGGAGGAGGTTGAGTTGATGGTCCAGCAGAGGAGGGACCAGAAGATTAGGGACCAGAGGAAGAGGCTGGAGGTGCCTCAGAAGAGGGAAGAGGAATAGGTGATGTGGGCGGAGCAGACCTTGAAGGAGTAGTAGGTGATGTGGAAGGTTCAGCAAAGAAGGGAGTAGGAGAAGAAACATTTTTGGAAAGAGGTTTCTTAGATGGTTCACGAGCATGTGGGGCAGTGAAGGAGGCAATAGAAGAGGAAGGTGTTGGAGTCTGTAGGACTAGAGGAGGATCAGAAGGCCCAGAGTCCTCCATAGGATCAGAAGGCCCTGGGGGCACAACAGCTTCCTCTACTTGATCTTGAGGCCCAGATGGCCCAACCACTGCTTCTTCTTTCTCAAAAGGTCCTGATGGCCCTACAATTGCTTCTCCGTGCTCAGATGGCCCAGCTACCTCTTCGGTAGGAATAGATGGCCCTGTAACTGATGGCCCTGCAATTGGTTCTGCTGGCACTGACTGAGCTGCCTGGTCTGACTACTGAGAAGGCCCAGATGGCCCTGCTGGAGCTTCAGGTACAGGAGGGGCTGGAGCTGAAGAGGGTGCTGCATAAGTGGAATAAGGTAAGTTCTCCCTCACAAATTGTGTGAGATCAGCCACCATGCTCTTTAAACTATCCAAATCATTTCGCATATCATGAAGCTCAGATCTAACTGCACAAATATCTTTAGCTTGAGAGCTTTGACTGAGAAAAATTGATGCCACATCAGACTGAAGAGAGCACAAGAGCTCTTCATGAGCATCCAACCGAGCAGCAACATGGTCTAGTTGAACACACAACTTCATTTTCTTGGATCTATTATGAGCCCTTCTAGTAAGCATAGGAATACTGTTGGCTACACCCTTTCCTTTTCCTATAGAAATAGCAACTGGCTCATCATGCATTGCTGTAAAACTAGTGTGCTAGTGAGCACTAACATCATCATCTTCATCATCAGACGCATCTTCCACCAAACCTTCTTGGAAGGGGCCTACAGGGACATCAGCAGTAGGCTCCCCCTGAGTAGGTGCATCTTCCATATGAATTTCTTCAGCTTGACCTTGACCCACACCATCTGGAATAGCTTCCACATGCCCTTCTTCAACTGGAGCATTATGTGAATCTTCAATAGGAATATCTACACGGTCCCCCTCAGTATGTGCAATCTCTTCTTCAACAGGGCTGATAAAGGTCTCTTGTACAACAGAAGGCTCAAGGATAGGGGCAGGTACATCACCTTCAGCTGATTGCCCAAAGGGCTCAATATGCTCAGGAGCAATGTCTGCAATCCTCCATTCTGATGCAGCAGGCTCAACATCTCTAACTACGTTCTCATCTTCTTGAACAGATGAAGCTTCAGTGGTAGAATTGTCTCCAATAATGGTTTCTCCTTCAGCCATGGAAGTTTTTGACCAAATATTAGCTATGAGAGAAAAACCACTCTTCTTCAAATTTCTGGTGCGAATTGGCTGTCCCATTTTCTCCAACAATTCTCCTTCCAAATCAATTTCAAAATGTCTGAAACTTCTTTTAAGCAAATGAGCATAGGGAAGGGAGACTGCTAGCTTGCTCTTCTTGTCCCAAATAAGCTCAGTGGCAGATTTCATCGTCTCAATCATAATCTGTGCCAGATTAATATCTTATTTTTGTACAGCCCAAAACATAATATCTGCATCTCCTTTTGTGCATGAAGAAAAGGTGGCACTGCGAGGTACTATAATTTGGCAAACAATGAAATGCAGTAGCCTATTGAAAGTATTGAATTGATTAATGTCTATCTTTCCATCCCTTAGGTTATACTCTATTCCTATAATTCCAAGGCCTTTGGCATGAATGTCTACGGAGTTTATCAGACTGTGGCCTACCTTAGATACACCAAACAACCGCTCCAACAAATCATGAGTAATGCGAATGGGCTTACCTTTGACAAGGGAGGTGAGAGCCCCATCTTCTTCAGATTTGAGGCAAGTATAGAAAACCTTGGCCAGATGCCGATAACTGGGTTCAGAAACTGTACATACCCTGTCGATTTCATTCTATGAAGGGCTTCAATCACACTGATCATCCCATGCATCTCCAAATCTGCCAAATCCACTGCCTTGTTTCTACAAATCTTGATCATCACCGTCTGGAATCTCTCGAGCTGCTCTGCCGTGATGAAAGCGGCGTTGTAGCCACCCAAACTGCTGGAACTCTCGGAAGCGGCCATGGAAAATTTTGAGAGAGGGTTCTAAGGGATCGTGGAAGGAAGAGGAACAAAACCCCTCAAGAAATATGGTGGGAAGAATCAAATCCTTTGAGAATTGGAAGAGGGATACTGGAGTCGCAGGTGGGTTTTGCAGACTTTAGAGTCGAAAGGGCGCGATAAGAGAGAGAGAGAATCGGTAAGGGATGAGTTGCCTTCGTAGCAGAGAGAAATAAAGTGACTTTTGAAAGGCGGAGCATTTATTGCATAAGATGACAAAATAGATGGTGACGATAGCGCAATGGTGAAAAGAGTAGATTTATTTGAATAAGGGAGAGAGTGAGTTAACAGTTGTTCTGAAATGGATTTATTTATTTCGGTTGTACACAGATAAGTCTATTACAAATTGCACATGCCTAATTCCCCTCTCATAGAGGTAAATCTCTCTTCAGGTAAGGCTTTTGTAGAGATATCTGCTAACTAATTCTGAGTATCTACAAAGGAAATATTAATATTACCATTTGCTACATGATCTCGAATAAAATGATATCTTACCTCAATATGCTTTGTCCTCGAGTGTTGCATAGGATTTTTAGTGAGATTTATAGCACTGGTGTTGTCACATAGTAATGGAATAGTCCTGATGTGTAGTCCATAATCTTCAAGCTATTGTTTGATCCAAAGGAGTTGTGTGCAACAACTCCCAGTAGCTACGTATTCAGCTTCAGCTATTGATAGAGCTACTGAGTTTTATTTCTTTGAAGACCATGATATCAAGAAACCTGTAAGAAATTGAGAACAACCACTGGTCCTTTTTCTATGCACTTTGCATCCAGCATAGTCAGCATCTGAGTATCCAATTAAATTTGTTTCAAAGTTTTTAGGATACCATAGACCTAAGTTATGAGTATGAGCTAGATATCTAAAGATTCTTTTTACTGAGATTGGGTGTGATTCCTTAGGATCAGATTGATATCTTGCACACATGCATACACTGAATAAAATATCAAGTCTACTTGCGGTTAGATAGAGCAATGAACCAATCATACCTCTGTAAAGTTTTTGATCTACGTTCTTACCTTCTGGATCACTATCTAGCCTGGTTGATGTGCTCATGGGAGTGGATAGTGGTTTAGCATTCTCAAACCCAAACTTCTTTAACAGTTACTTAGTGTATATGATTTGACTGGTGTGAGTCCCTTCATTGCTTTGCTTAATTTGAAGTCTAAGAAAGTAGTTGAGTTCTCCCATCATGCTCATTTCAAATTCTCCCTGCATTAGCTTTTCAAAATACTGTGGGACTCCAGTCCAAATTTGATCCAATGCCTGTGCAATAGGGGCCTGGTCCGATCCTGGGGAGGAGCGCCCCAACGTACTTATTAACCGCGGGAGTATGGACTTCTGGTGCTTGGCATAGCACAAACAAATAAGCAAGATTAATGTGAATGTGCCTTTGTTTGATATGATAAGTCTGATTTGATATGATATGATATGATTTGATATGATACGTCTGATCATGTGAACGCATGATATCTGTCTGAATATGGCCAATCTCTTTTGATACGATCCTATTCTTGAAATATCTGTCCACTGTATATATGCAACTCGACATTTGAGCTGAAATGATATCTGTTCTACTCTGCTATTCGATCTGTTAGTATTGCATGCATTGTCATCATGTTCATATCTTGCCTTTTAAAATGTTAATCATGTATACTAGTGCCCGCACAATATTGAGATGTAAATCCTACTGAGCTAGTTCGCTCACCCCTATCATCCTGCCCTTTTCAGGTAGTGATGAGGAACCAGAGGAGTCTGATGAGACAGGGCAAGAGTGATGAGCACCCGCCATATGAGTAGTTGACAGTTTAGGAGTAGATATTTGAGTAGTCTATGTAATAGTGAAACTTTTCTGGAAGTTTTATTTGAATAATGGACCCTTTAGCTGGTTCTTCTTATGTAAGGTTGTAACTAGTTGAATGGAATGGAATAAAGTATACTTTTGGTGACCATACTATAGTCTCGAATGTGTTATTATATTCAATTATGACTCTGCGCTATTCCACTGTGATACGCCTATTTGTGTCGTTCACGTCCCCCGGTATTTATTCTGCTGCTAAATATCGGGGCGTGACAGTTGGTATCAGAGCATAAACTTTAGGGTCCATGGGAAATAGGAACGTAGAATGAAACTAGATCACACGAGTCAAAATCTATCGTACCTAATGTGAGCTTGGGTAGAACCATGGGAATAGAAGTCACATGTGATATATTTAGATGACTGACCTATATTATTATCTTGAAGGTACTTATTACCTCAATGGCCGCTGAACGTGCCCAGGCTAGGGACATGCAACAAACAATACAGAACTTGACTCAGGCTATCCTGCAAGCCACCCAGGGTGGAGGTAACCGCGGAGCTGGTGATCTCCATCGGAATTTTTGGAATATGGATCCGCCTAGGTTTGGAGGGAGTACTGACCCAGATGTTGCTGAACACTGGGTTAAGGAAATTGAAAGGATATTCAGGGTCATGCAATGCACGGACCAGAACAAAGTGCTGCTGGCGACTTTCCAATTGGAAAAGGATGCCAGGGCATGGTGGGAGTCGGTAGAAGCAACACTGAATGGCCAGCAACTGACATGGGCTCAGTTCATTGAGCAATTCAACACCAAGTACTTCTCTAAGAGGGTCCAGGAATGGAAAGCAGCCGAATTTGCGGCTTTGAAGCAGAGAGGACTCAATGTGGCCGAGTATGAGGCCCAATTCTCTCGTCTGTCCCGATATGATGTTCACTTAATTGGGACAGAAAGGATGAAGGCAAAACACTTTCTGAATGGCTTGAGGCCCCAGTTCATCACTCAACTGGCGCCAATGGACATTCAAACCTATGCTGACATGGTTAAGAAGGCTCAGTTACTGGAAGATGCCATGGAGACTGCTGAAAGAATTAAGGGAAAATCCGTGAAAAGGGAGCAAGTGTCTTCTACAGGAAGGTATCAGCCAACCATTGGGAAGAAAAGGCCCAGTGGTGGAGTAAATGAACCAGCTGATAAAAAGCCAAAGGAGTTAGGTAAGCAGATAGTGGTGACAACGGGAGAAAGGTGCAAACACTGTGACAAAGCTGGTCACCGGTCTGAACAATGCTGGAGAGCGCAAGGGAGATGCCTGCGCTATGGTAGTCGTGACCATAGGATCTCGGACTGCCCAATACTGAAAGAACAAGCCCCTCAGGACAAGCATCCAAATGGACAGAAGAGGCAAGGCCGCTTGCAAGCTATTCAGGAACCGGAAGCTGCTGAAGAAGGAGGTATCGTGGAAGGTACACTTACTCTTCTTTCCCGACACGCATATGTTCTCTTTGATACGGGAGCTACGCATTCCTTTATATCAAACATTTGTTGATACCCTATCTGTGAAACCCGTCCCAATGAAATCTGGAATAGTTGTGTCAACCCTGATTGGTCCTGGCACCAATCTTACAAACCATATGCCATCCAGTGAAGTGTTGATTGAAACCCAAAACCTACCAGCAAATTTAATATGTATGGATATGGCGGGGTATGATGTGATACTGGGAGCTGACTGGTTGTCTGAACATGGGGCTAGTATCAACTGCAGGAGAAGTCGGGTAACCTTTAGCCATTACCCACAACTATGTTCACAGGGGATAGAAACCGCAGGAGATTATCACTTATCTCTACACTACAAGCCAAAGGATGATGAGGAAAGGTTGTATGGCCTTTCTTGCTGCTGTGGTCATCACAAAGAAGGAAGTAAAGTGGAGGACATCCATGTTGTCAGCGAATATGCTGATGTTTTTCCCGAAGACTTGCCAGGAATTCCTCCTGAGCGAGAGGTCGATTTTACCATCGAGTTGGTCCTGGAGCGCAGCACCAGTATCTAGGGCACCATATAGAATGTCCCCCACAGAACTGAAGGAATTAAAAGAGCAACTGATGGAACTATTATAGAAGGGTTTCATCCGACCAAGCACATCGCCATGGGGTGCACCTGTCCTCTTCGTCAGAAGAAAGATGGGTCGATGAGGCTATGTATAGATTACAGACAACTAAAACCAGTTAACTATCAAAACGAATACCCTCTGCCAAGGATTGATGAGTTTGTTTGATCAATTATCTAGAGCTAGATACTTCTCTAAAATAGATCTCAGATCCGGTTATCATCATTTGAGGATCAAAGGAGAAGACATTCACAAGACAGCCTTCCGAAGCAGGTATGGGCATTATGAATTCATTGTTATGCCTTTTGGACTAACAAATGCCCCTGCAGTTTTTATGCAGTTGATGAATAGCATTTATCGCCCATATCTTGATAAATTTATGGTGGTATTCATCGATGATATATTAATCTATTCCAAGACAAGGGAAGAGCGTGAGGAGCATTTGAGGATCTCATTACAGATTTTAAGGGAGAACAAATTATATGCCAAGCTAAGTAAATGTGAATTCTGGCTGGAGGAGGATCCTTTTTAGGGCATGTGGTAACCAAGGATGGTATCACGGTTGATCCATCAAAGGTTGAGGTTGTACTGAAATGGGAAAGACTGACAAGCGTCACAGAGATCAGGAGCTTCCTAGGTCTAGCAGGATATTACCGAAGGTTTATAAAGGATTCTCAAAGATTGCAGTGCCGTTAACCAAGCTGACCCGGAAGGAAAATCTGTTTGTGTGGACCGATGAATGTGAAGAAAGCTTTAAACAACTTGAAGAAGTGTCTGACCACTGCTCCTGTCCTCGCCTTACCCACTGAAGAGGGAGGATTTGAATTATTCAGATGCTTCTGGAACAGGTCTGGGATGCGTCTTAGTGCAACAAGGGAAAGTAATATCTTATGCCTCAAGACAGTTGAAGACCCACGAGGTGAACTACCCGGTTCATGACCTGGAGTTAGCAGCTGTAGTATTCGTCTTGAAGATTTGGAGTCATTATATCTATGGTGAGCAATTTAAAGTCTTTTCCGACCACAAGAGTTTGAAATACTTGTTCTCACAGAAGGAGCTTAACATGAGACAAATAAGGTGGTTAGAGTACCTTAAGGACTTTGACGTTTCCATTCAATATCACCCTGGAAAAACCAATGTAGTGGCAGACGCTCTAAGTAGACAACCAGGAGCTATGCTAGCTAGTATGATGTTGGGCGAATGGAAGTTACTGGAGTAATTTGCAAGTTTGAACATAGACGTGAGAAAGAAGGAAAAACAAGTAATGATTTCAAATCTCCAGATATAATTCGATCTACTGACCGAAATCAAGGAGAAACAGGGAGAGGATCCATTCTTAGTTGAGATCAGGGAGAAGCTAGAACAAAGACCTGACTTTACTCTATCAGCTGATGGAAGATTACTATTCCGAGGTAGAACATGTGTCCCTGATCATGGAGAACTCAAGAAGAGGTTACTAAATGAAGCTCACCAGTCCAAGTACACGATTCATCCAGGATCAACAAAGATGTACCAAGACTTGAAAAGGTCGTACTGGTGGCCGAACATGAAGGGGGATGTGGCCGATCATGTGTCATACTGTTTAACATGCATGAAAGTCAAGGCTGAGCATTTCCGTACAGCTGGTGGACTGCTACCACTAGAAATCCCGGAATGGAAGTGGGATACCATCGATATGGACTTTATCATGGGATTGCCCAAGACTAGAGGTGGTATGGATGTAATTTGGGTAATAGTTGATCGATTGACTAAGTTGGCTCACTTCTTGCCGATCAAGAGTACCTGGTCAGTGGATGTGTTGGCTGCACTATATGTTAAGGAAGTAGTCAGACTGCATGGGGTTCCATCTAACATAATATCGGATCGGGACCCTAGATTTAATTCACATTTCTGGAAGGGTTTACAAGTAGCAATGGGTACTAAACTAAACTTTCGTACTGCCTTCCATCCTCAAACCGATGGGCAAACTGAAAGGACCAATCAAATTGTGGAAGATATGCTTCGTGCCCTGGTGCTAGATTTAGAGGTCGATGGGATGATCAGTTGAACCTGATGGAGTTTGCATATAACAACAGCTATCAGGCAAGTATCAAGATGGCTCCGTTTGAAGCCTTATATGGCAGGAGTTGCATATCACCCCTTTGTTGGGAAGAGGTTGGGGAGAACCAATGGGTTGGACCCGAATTAATTGAGGCGACTGTCAGAAAGGTTCAAATTGTCCGGGAACGTCTAAAGATAACACAATCTAGGCAGAATAGTTATGCAGACAAGATAAGGAGAGAACTAGAATTTCAGGTTGGCGAACATGTTTTCTTGAAGGTCTCACCTTCAAGGGGAATACAAAGATTTGGGATCAAAGGAAAGTTGAGTCCCAGATTCATCGGACCATTTGAAATTCTAGAAAGGATTGGTCAGGTGGCGTATAGACTTGCACTACCTCCACAGCTGGCAAACGTGCATAATGTGTTCCACATATCCATGCTGAAGAAGTACTTATTCAATGCCGACCATGTAATCAATCATGAGGACTTGGAGATTCGGGAGGATCTGACCTATGAAGAGAAGCCGATCAAACTGCTGGATCGGAAGATTCAACGACTCAGGAATCGTACCATACCTATGGTGAAGGTCCAATGGAGTCGAGACGGAGTTACTAATGCCACCTGGGAAACAGAGGAAGGAATGAAGAATAACCACCCAGAACTATTCTCAGGTACGAACTACACCATTATGTGTAAATTTGGGGACCAAATTTCTTAAGTGGGGGAGGATGTAACACCCCGGAAATTTAGTGATTTAGAATTAAAAGAGAATAAAGAAATTTTGTGATTATTGGAATGATAAAACTTACGTACCATTATCGTACAAGAGGAAACACATCGAGGAAATGGTTAATGCTGGAAAATAACCCAACCATAAATTAAATAAACATGTTGGAGAGATTTACAACATTACGTATTAATGACCCAATAACAAGATTGGGCCAATGGAGCACATTTGGCCCAAGGATAAAAAATTGGGACAAAGAAATATCCAGAAATTTGTGTATGTAATTATGCCATAATGAGAGAGGGCAAGTTAGGGTTAAAATTAAGGTAATTAGCCATGCAAGGTAAGCCAAAACCGAACCCAACCCCAATTGGTGGTTTCCTAAACCGTTGCTACCTCCTTTGGGTGAGAATCCCAGATTTTGGAAAGAAGGAAGAAGAATTCGCAGCCTCCTTTCCTAGTCCCGTTAGGACTCATAACTACACTTAAATGTATAAGAACTCGTCCTTAAACTCTTGGGGAAGGTTTAGCAACAAGTTGGGGTCGAGAGTAGCAAGTTTGGAGCGCTGGGGAAGTGGAGAACGGCTGGGGAAAATCGTGGTCTTCCTCAACTTCGCTCTGCATCAACCCAGAAATCTGCAGAGAGTTCTTAGCATTCGAAGGTAGGTGTTCTCGGGCTAAGATTAAAGAAAACCAACACCATCATGTAGATCTTTGAGTCTAGGTTCATTTGCACTTGGTTTGACTAATTTTCATAGAGTACACATTGTGTATTCGTAGTTTTCCCTAAGTCGTGCCCAGTTAGGGCTTTTCCTGTTCTTCTTATTATGCATGTGATTCGTAACCGAATTAGACTAAACTTCCATCATGAAAGTTCTTTTACTTGTAGTCACGATCATCTTTTATGTTGGATGTTTTTTCCAAAAATCTTTCGTTAGAGAGTTATAAGCGTGGTAAGAGAGTCGCTGCATGATACTGCGATTTCGGGCTGCACTTAGCTTTATGTTCTGCATATGTTTCTTGGGATTAGAGACCACATTAGATCAAACCCTCAACATCAAAGTTATTCTATTAGTTGTCCTCGTCATATTTTGTGTTGAACGGTTTGGCTAAATGTCATTATTTAGAGAGTTATAAGCAAGGCAAATAAATCGCTGCATGAGTTGTATTTTCGGGTTACACTTGACCTATAGGTTTTGTCCTGGGAGGGGCTCTAGTGTCGACACTACTTGAGCTAGTGTCGACACACTGTCCCAAATCAGCCCAAAAGGTGTTCTGGGAAGGCCTATAGTGTCGACACTACTTGATCTAGTGTCGACACACTGTCCCAGATTGGCCTAGAAGGTGTTCTGGGAAGGGTCTCTAGTGTCGACACTACTTAATCTAGTGTCGACACTACTTGACTTTTTGCCTTGTATTTGAAGCACTGTGTCAACACTACCTGATCCTGTGTCGACACCACTTGATCATTTTGCCTTGTATTTGAAGCATTGTGTCGACACTACTTGATCTAGTGTCGACACTACTTGACCAGTTCTGTATTATTTTGCTTTGTGTTTGAAGCATTGTGTCGACACCAGTAAGGGGTGTGTCGACACTACCCTTACAAAAAATTGCATATTTTGGGTCTGGTCATTTCATGATGTCTACTAGCATGTGCATGATGTTATATAGTATGCATGGACCTAAAATAAATCAACCCATTGAAAAATAGTAATGATATGAATACGATTCTAATGTGTAATTGTGATTGATCTTATGTCCATTGGGTTATCTTGTGATCTTTCTTATTGTCAATTGATAAGATAAGAATATGATATGAATGTGGGGATGAATACATGTTAGTATGGACTTGTTAGTGGTGTTAATGTCATGATTTGCATATGAGTTTCAATAGTTACATGCTTTCCGGTGTTCAATTAATTTTTGTCAATTGCATACCTGTTAGGAAAAATCCGTGACTCATCACTTACACTTTTGCACGAATAGGCACACCCTCCTTGGGGAAAATTGAGAGCACATGTTCTGCATATGATCTGTCTTTAGAAACATCCTCATGTCAAGACATTAATGAATTATGAAACATAAGATACGTCGTTATCCTGCTTTGTCTCTTGAGCTATTTGTCATACCTTGATTCTATGAATGATCATGTTCCTTTTACTATGAGCTTGTCATTGAAACTCTGTGGCCATAATATGAATCTGTTTGTTCGGCACAACGTGGGACTTCGGTCCAAATTTGATCCAATGCCTGTGCAATAGGGGCCTGGTCCGGTCCTAGGGAGGAGCGCCCCAACGTACTTATTAACCGCGGGAGTATGGACTTCTGGTGCTTGGCATAGCACAAACAAATAAGCAAGATTAGTGTGAATGTGCCTTTGTTTGATATGATAAGTCTGATTTGATCTGTTATGATATGATTTGATATGATACGTCTGATCATGTGAACGCATGATATTTGTCCGAATATGGCCAATCTCTTTGATACGATCCTATTCTTGAAATATCTGTCCATTGTATATATGCAACTCGACATTTGAGCTGAAATGATATCCGTTCTACTCTGCTATTCGATCTGTTAGTATTGCATGCATTGTCATCATGTTCATATCTTGCCTTTTAAAATGTTAATCATGTATACTAGTGCCGCACAATATTGAGATGTAAATCCTACTGAGCTAGTTCGCTCACCCCTATCATCCTGCCCTTTTCAGGTAGTGATGAGGAACCAGAGGAGTCGGATGGGACAGGGCAAGAGTGATGAGCACCCGCCATATGAGTAGTTGACAGTTTAGGAGTAGATATTTGAGTAGTCTATGTAATAGTGAAACTTTTCTGGAAGTTTTATTTGAATAATGGACCCTTTAGCTGGTTCTTCTTATGTAAGGTTGTAACTAGTTGAATGGAATGGAATAAAGTATACTTTTGGTGACCATACTATAGTCTCGAATGTGTTATTATATTCAATTGTGACTCTGCGCTATTCCACTGTGATACGCCTATTTGTGTCGTTCACGTCCCCCGGTATTTATTCCGCTGCTAAATATCGGGGCGTGACAGAAGAGACTCATGCTGAAGTAGAGCATGAAGAAGTTGTTCCAGAAGGTGTGCCTCAAGGGCAATCAAAAGAAGTTCATATGACAGATGCTCCTGCTCAGGGGGAGCCTGCTGATGTCTCTAAAGATCCTTTTCAGGAAGGCTTAGTGGAAGATGCCTCTGATGAAGATGATGATGTTAGTGCTCACCAGCACACAAGTTTTACAGCAATGCATGATGAGCCAGCTGTTGGTTCTGTAGGAAAAGGAAAGGGTGTAGCCAGCAGTATCCCTATGCTTACTAGAAGGGCTCATAATAGATCCAAGAAGATGGTGATTTGTGTTCATCTGGACCCTGTTACAGCTCGATTGGATGCTCATGGAGAGCTATTTTGCTCACTACAGGCAGATTTGCCATCTATTGTTCATAGTGAGATTTCTCAAGCCAAAGCCATATCTGAAGTCAATTCTGAGCTCCAAGCTGTGAAAAATGAGTTAGGGAGTTTGAAAAGCATGGTGACTAATCTCACACAATTTGTGAGACATCACTTACTTTCTGCAGCACCGTCTTTTGCACAAGCTACTCCTGTTCCTCCTGTTGCTCCTGAACTAGGGCCTCAGGGACATCTGCATTAGTATCTAAAACACCTGCAGGGCCATCAGGGCCTTCTCAACCAGTTGAGGAAAAACCATCAGTGCCAGAAGAACCAATTGCTTGGCCATCAGGGCCTTCTGAGAATGTTGAGGAAGTTGTTGAGCCATCAGGGCCTTCTAAGCATGTTAAGGAAGCTGTTGGGCCATCAGGGCCTTCTGAGCAAGTTGAAAAAGTTGCTGGGCCATCAGGGCCATCTGTGCTTTGGGGGACTCTGGGCCCTCTGAGCCCTCTGCCTCAGTTGATCCTCCTCCAGTTTTTGTTACACCTACCCCTTCCTCACCTACTGCTCCCTTCTCTGCTCCTCATGCTTCTGAACCCTCCAAGAAACCTCTTCCCAAACATGTCTCTTCTCCTACTCCCTTCATTGTTGAATCCTCACCATCACCTACTCCTCCTTCTCAGATTCCACCACCTTCTTCTGAAGCACCTCCAGCTTCTTCATCTGGTCCCTCCTCTGCTGGACCCTCTACTCAACCTCTTCCTCCTCTCTCCATCCTCCTATTCCACCATCCTTCATCACTCTCATTCCTGAGAGTGCTAGCACCATGGCCTTACTGTCACAAACATCAAGGATGAATTTGAAGAAGCCATCCTCAGAACAGTTCTCTTTGTCTCCTCTCATCTCCACAGGACTGATTCTCAGCCCTCTCCCAATCCTGCTTCCAAGAAAAGGAAACTCTCCAAAGAGATTGTTCCCCGCACCTCTTCAGCTCTCTTTCCTTCTCTGTGGTACTCTCTCTCAGTAATTCACATAAGAAAATCCCTCTACACTGAATACCTCCAAAAATGCACCTTTGCTGCAATTTTTGCCCTCCCCTTTTTAAATCTAACAGAATTCCTCACTCTTATCCTTCCTGTATCCACTGTGCCCAAGCCTGAACACAACAAAATTCTCTCTTCTGCTAAATCAAAGACTGAGGAGCAGTGGGCCAGATCCCATAAAGCCATTTACAAAAAGTTTGAAAGTGTAAGGGACCGCAGATACCCTCCATCAGATCATCCACTTTCTCTTTCCGAGTGGTTTGTGAATCAGCACACTACTTCTTGGGTCCATTCATTTAGAAGGAGATCAAATTAATAAGGTAGTTTCAGATGTACAATGACTACTTCCATGTTAATGGCCTTCCTGAAGTCCAACTTGGTCAGTTCTGGTCTGCTGTCAATGATCTTTGGACTACACATCCACTCAATGTAGCCTTTCCGGTTGATTTTCCCACCATGAAGATGCCTGAATTCAAGCTTCTCCCTCAGTTGCACTTTCTGCTCATGGACTCTGATGTTGGTCCAATCATTTTTGAAAGGTTTGCTAGAGTAAAAGCTAGAATCTTTGTTCAGAAAGGAGCCCCCTTAGCATTTCATCGGTTTCTATTCAGAGAATATCACAGGGGATTCATTAAGTCTTCAGTTTTAGCTCCTCTGCTAGCAGAATCAGAGAGATTCTTCCCCTATGACTGGTGTAAGGTATATCATCAGGCTGCTCTCTAGTTGGATCAGCTCAAATCTTCTCTCTTCCAGTCAGATTAACCCACCTTGTCTCCTGAGCAATTCATGGATCTCAACTCCATAAACCTAGTTTCAGATCCTTACTCCATCTGGGTTGAGAGATACAAGGTTTTTGAATCTTTGAAGAAGGAATTGCTAGCTCACTATCTGCACTATCCTCTCTCTATATACAAGTTTCTTCAGCATGCTAGCTTTGGTACTGCTAGTTTCTACAGACTGTCTCTCAGTGCTTCCGAATACAACAAGCTTATTGAGGATCAGAGACAGGCTCGCATTCAGAGACTTAGTCTAGAGATGGGGACTTCATATAACATTAGCTGGGGTGTATTTAAAAATATTTTTGAAGAGTAGGAAGTCCAAGCTTGGCAGATTATCACCCGCCTTGCTTCCCTTTTGTCTCCTGCCTTCTACATCTCAAACCCTCACTAATGGATACTTTCTCTTGGCTTCCATTTCACTTTGTATCTCTTCTAATTCTATCTTCTACTTGCTTATTCCTTTTTGCTTAATGACAAAAAGGGGTAGAAAACACTCTGAAATACATACTTTAGAAATCTCCAGCAAATTTATTTCAGTTCTTTCATATATATACTTTTAATATTTTTGTCATCACCAAAAACGGGGAGATTGAAGATCAGTCCATCTCCATATAAATTTTATATATTATATATATTTTTGTTCACTAACAAAACCCTGGAAATTATTGACTAACACTATTTTTTGAAGCTTGTGAATAGGTATCCAATAAAACAATTTAATTAGTTATTTACATTCATTTTTATTTGAAGTCAATTGCATATGATTTGCCTAAGTCTACATCGACTACTATTGAAAGTTCACAACGATTACTATTTTGTCACTACATTAATTTCACTTAAACAACGACTACTTCATTAAAACATCGATTTCAGTTAGAACATCGACTTCACTTAAAATATCGATTTCGGTTCAAACATCAATTTCGGTTCAACATCGATTTCATCTAAAACATCGACTTTACTTAAACATCGATTTCGGTTCAAACATCGATTTCATTTAGAACATCGACTTCACTTAAACATCGATTTTAGTTCAAACATCGATTTCAGTTCAACATCGACTTCATTTAGAACATCGACTTCACTTAAACATCGATTTCGGTTCAAACATCAATTTCATCTTGAAGATCGACTTCAATTAAACATCAATTTCAGTTCAACAACGATTTCACTTAGAACATCGATTTCCCTTGAACATGGACTTCAGTTAAACATCGATTTCAGTTCAACAACAATTTCACTTAGAACATCGATTTCACTTGATCATCGACTTTAGTTAAACATCGTTTTCAGTTCAACAATGATTTCATCTAGAACATTGATTTCACTCCAACATTGATTATGATTCAACATCAATTACATTTATACATGGATTATGTTCACATTGACTTCATTTCAACATCAATTACATTTCCACATGAATTATGGTTATATCTCAACATCAATTTAATATTAACATCGATTCTATTCTAATAACGATTACACTCACAACGACTTCACTTGAACATTAGTTGTGATTGGACATCGACTGTCAGTTTACATAGACTATCCCTAAACATCGACTTTCCTTTGACAACGACTATGTTTTAGACATTTAATGGATACTATTATTAAAATCATTTCATATAAGTCTTGAATAAATTTTATCCTTCATGATACTCAAATATATTTTCAAATCTTTGTGCATTTCAAACTTTCCTGTGAACCATGTTGTATCCTGTGAACTCAAACATTTATTATGTTGGTTACAATATCTCTGCACGACATATCTTTAGTTTACCATATTCATGTCAGATTAAGTAAAACTTTAAAAGATGACAGAATGGAATTTCCTCTTTTATATATCATCCTAAAGCATGGCCTGTGACGTTGACTGACAGTTTAAACACATTTAAGATGTCTATGCTCCAACATTTATTGTGTGCAGGTTTTCGGTAGTCACACACGTTACAACGTTGGACTTGTCACGTTGACAGAAGCAAAGAGGATATCCAGATAACCTTTCTCTCTGTATGTGTCTATCCCAGCATTTATGACTGTAGTGTTTCCAGTTTCTTACGTTGGACCAGACATAGCTAACGTACCTAAAGATAAGAGACAACGAATACTTCAACGGATACTTCTTAAAGAGAAGATAAATAGAAGTCTGTGGACTCCACGAAGTACATCTTTGAACCATCAAGGAACAAAAAGAAAGAAGTGCTCAATCCTTCATTCAAATAGCCTCTTGCTCTTTGCTCTCCACACAGTGTTGTCTTTTAGTCTTTGAGAGCTTGTTTAGATCTGAGAGACATTCATTCTATGTAATTCTTCTTGTCTCTCAAATTCAGCCTCAGATCAAGCATTTTCTATAAGCTTGGTCTAGAGGCAATCATCTTCTTACTCTTCTTGAGTGCTCCTCTTCATCTGTGAAGAGAGGACTTGCTATGGAGTAGGTGTTTGTTTCCCTTTGGTAAGAAGGAAGAGTTGTTGTATCAGGTGGTGTAGTGCCTCTTCGTGTAGTGAATAGAAGGACAACTGCTGCTGGATGTGTAAGTGTCCTTGAGGGGGACTGTACCCTTAGGTAGTGGAATCCCAAGTCTTTGCTTGGGGACTGGACGTAGGACTCCTCGTGATAGGAGATCTCAACTAGGATAAAAATTTTTGTTGTTCTTGTAATTGTTCTTATTTAGTCTCCATTACTTATTAACTCTAACATTTGAGTTTAGTGTCCTCTGTTAAAGCATTCTTATTAACAGGATTATTTATAAAATAAATTTTTAGCAATCCATTCACCCCCCCTCTGGGCTTACAACCTGGTCAACACAATTGTCATCGTTGCAACTGAATAAAATGTAAAGTGTTGAGCTATGACTTCTAGGATAATGCTGGTACTTTGGGGACACTCTTAGATCACTCCTAGTCGTTCCCTTCCTCGTAAGTATTGGTTTCATCGTCAGACTCACCTGAGAACATATCACAAATAACACAAGGTGAGCGATAACTCCTAGTAGGTCTTAAATCTCATGGCCAGGTATGTATTAAGTCATTACTGTATTAAAGAGCAAAAAACTAATGACAGAGGGTCAAGTAATGTCGAGCGAGTGATAGCACAAATAGAATGGTTCAAATAACACATGATTCAATTATAGCACGAAGAGCATGATGGCCATAGCATGAAATAGCACGCAATAGCACCTAGCACAATGAGTCAAGTATAGTATAGCACATTGACTATCAATAGATAGTCGAGATAGTATAGCACTTTGATTGTCAATAGATAGTCTAGATAATATAGCACTTTAGTATAATGCCAAACACTCTGATCAATTAACTCCCGCGGGCACTAGCACTTTTGGGCGCACCTCCCAAGACCCGACTGAGCCCTTTATATTGCCCGACATTGATTATGTTTATTATCTTTAGACAATCAGTCAAATTGCCATAGAGAGTACCAAGAATAGATAAGAGTAATTGAAGAATATAAGAAAGCATAGAGAAAATCTGAATAGATGAGTGAATATGGATTAGACGATAACTATGGGTCAATGCATGTAAAAAAACGTTAAAACAGGCGATAGTAATTGTTGCAATAGTACCTTCGGGTACTGGATAAATATCACGGTCTACCATTAGAAACCTGATTTTTCCATAATAATAATAATATAATAAAAAATTAATAAATTGAAAAATCAAAGAAAAGGGAATTAATTAAAACCCATTAAACAAAAAGAAGTGATGGGCTTGTCAAATAGACCATATAAAAGTTATTGGGCATAAATAGGGATTTTTAAAAGAAGAATAATAGGAAAATTCTCTAAATTCGTATCTTTAATATTTCTTATAAAGAAAAGAGCTATTAAATCATTAAAATAACTAATATGTTTTGGAATTGGACTCCTAACCCTACCCAAAATGGCTAGGCACGAAATTGTAACCCAACCTAACCCAATTAGGAGATGGCAAGCTTGGAAGGTTGAAATAAATTAGGAAAACTCAGAATTTAATAAGAATTAGAGTCATAATAGGAAATAGAAACAAGGGAAGCTTAAATACCCCCCAACCTCTCCATGGCCGGCCCTAATGCGTTGCTGAGGCTTGCTGGACGTGGAGCAGAGGCCAAAGGAAGGGAAAATTCGTGGGGAGAAGGCTTGCTCAAGATCTACAACCTACACTTTGAGTTATAAACCCTAGAAGATAAATCGACCCAAAGGTAGGCATTCTCACAAGCTAAACCTAATTAATTTTGCCTGTAGGATGTTCCAAACATCAGGAACAAAAGCCCTCTCGTCGCTCTATTTTTCATCGACCATATCTTTTGATCTTTATTTTGATGATCAGTCTGTCCCCATGTAATTTTAATTAATTACATATGTATTTTAGTGATTAACAAAACTTCATCAATAATCTCTAACATATTTCATAAGTCTTAAGTACAGGAAAATTACCAAGATCAATCAAGTCAATGTTGGTAAGTATTGCCTTACTGAAGCTTTAATCCTTTCAACATGATATTTCTCTAAGTCCACATCGACTTCTGTTGAAAATCATAACGATTTCTTTATGAGCATATCGATTTCAACATAGCTATAACAATTTGATATCACAACGATTTTATAAGTGTTTTAACGATTTCCGTGTAAGACTGGAAAGTCATGTTGTTTCAAACAAGTCGATCCTGTAACGATTCTATAAGTCATCGCAACGATTTCTTTAGAACTCGTAACGACTTGCCTGTCGCAACGATTCTTAAGTAATCATAACGATTTCTCTAGAACTCGCAACGACTTGCTCGCCGTAACGATTTCTTAAGTAATCATAACAATTTCTTTAGAACTCATAACGATTTGCTTCGCGCAATGATTTCTTTAGCGCTCATAACGATTTGCTTTGCGCAACGATTTCTTAAGCGCTCATAACGATTTGCTTTGCGCAACGATTTCTTTAGCGCTCATAACGATTTGCTTCGCGCAACGATTTCTTTAGCGCTCATAACGATTTGCTTTGCGCAACAATTTCTTTAGCACTCACAACGATTTCTTTAGCGCTCATAACGATTTGCTTTGCGCAACGATTTCTTTAGCGCTCACAACGATTTCTTTAGAGCTCATAACGATTTCCTTTAGCGCTCATAACGACTTGCTTTATACAATGATTTGTTAAGTGATCACAACGATTTCTTCATTGAACACAACGACTTGCTTTCTACAAACGATTTGTTAAGTGTTCATATTGAATCCATCAGTCAATATAACGATTTGCTATGACTCATATCAACTTGGTTCAACTGACTTGATTATAACGATTTCATAAGTCATATGAGCAACGACTTTATGGTTTATATCAACTTGTTGCTTACATTATGCTTTGAAAGCGTTGACTAGTCAAAGTTTTCTTTTATCTGTCTGACTGCTGTGCATTTAATGAAGACAGAACGTATCTCTGCATGCATGCAGATGATATCTTCTCATTATCGTACATATTCTGTCAACATCTTTTAGAAGAAACTATTTGGCATTGCTATTTTGGTGAATAGTCTTATCAACGTTTACTGACAACTAAAGATAGCCTAGCTGTCTACTGTTCTAGCATTTAATTTGTGCAGGGTCCTGAAGATGTTCTGTCATACAACGTTGGACCATACAGACGCCAGAAGACATTATCTCTTTGCGTGCTCAAATGGATAAAAGATTGTTGAAGATTCCAAATGTCAAGCAGTCTAACGTCTACCAATCTAAGAGACAACGGTTACTTCAACGGGCGAATTTCAAAAGAAGATACAAATACAAGACAGAAGAGAAGAATAACATTGAACAAGTAGAGAATGCACGTTCAAGCGATTCAAATCTTCTGCTAGAATTCTAAGAGCCAAGAAGTTCATTCCTTCTCGTGTTGCTCTTTGCTCTCCACTCTGTAGTGAAAATCTTGAGAGAGCTTGTGTAGTTCTGAGAGTGTGCTTAGCTTATATTCTTTACTCTCAGTGCTAGTTGCTTCAGATCTTGGCTTGTTAAAAGCTTGATCTAGGGGCTTGATCTTATTCCATTCTCTTGGTGTTATTTCCCTTCGGTTGTGAAGGAAGACCTGGTGGTATCCAGGGTGTTGTTTCCCTTCGGTTGTGAAGGAAGACCTGGTGGTATCCAGGGTGTTGTTTCCCTTCGGTTGTGAAGGAAGACCTGGTGGTATCCAGGGTGCTATTTTCCTTCAGTTGTGAAGGAAGACCTGGTGGGGTATCAAGGGTGGTGTAATTCCCTTCGTGTGAAGGAAGACCAGCTGAGCTGGGTGTTGTAGTGTCCATAGGGGGACTGTACCCTAGTTAGTGGAATCCTGAGTTGTTGCTCAGGGACTGGACGTAGGACTCCTAAGGAGTGGAGGTCCGAACCAGGATAATTCTTGTGTTGTGTGATTGTTTTCCTTGTGTGATTGTCTTTCGAACTAACATCTACTAACCTCTATCGAAGAACGTTGTTGTGTGAATATTTTTGATTTACAGGTGCTAATCGATTAATGATAAAAAGACCCATTCACCCCCCCTCTGGGCTCATCAACTGGGCAACAAGTGGTATCAGAGCTAGTCTCTTCGACAAAGAAAGGATCCAACGATCTGAAGAGTAAAGATCCATGGCTGCCCAAGGTCACAACGAAGGTCAGTCTGTCAACCGACCACCATTGTTCGATGGAGAGGATTACACTTACTGGAAAACAAGAATGGAGTACTTTCTGCAAGGCCACGATTATCAGATATGGTCCATAGTGGAAGAAGGCGATCTTCTAGTCACAAATGAGAAAGCTCAGTGGACAGATGACGATAGAAAGAAGATCTCGCAGAATTGTAAAGCAAAGAGTATTTTGTGCTGTGCCCTTAGTAAAAAGGAGTTCAACAGAGTTTCAGCCTGCAAATCCGCAATGGAAATGTGGGAAAAGCTCAGAATCACCTATGAAGGCACAGATAAGGTAAAGGAAACAAGAATAGACATTCTTGTAGCACAGTACGAAAGATTTCAAATGCAATCAGGTGAGTCCATTACCCAAATGTTCAGTAGATTTACAGATATTACAAATGGGCTAACTGGACTAGGAAAGACCTATGAAATAGGAGATATGGTCAGAAAGATTCTTAGATCTTTACCATCCTCATGGACCCCAAAAGTAACAGCCATTGAGGAAGCTAATGATCTAAAAAGAATGTCTTGAGAAAAGCTCATCGGGTCCCTTATGGCCCATGAAATCAATATGGAAAGGCTAGGAGAGTCCTCAAGTAGAAAGAAGCATTCCAACGCTTTAAAAGCTGAAGAAGACTCACCATAAGAAAGCTCAGATGAGAGTGAGAGAGTTGAGGACAGTGAAAATGAGGAAGCAATGCTCTCTAGAAGATTGCAGCGGATTCTAGCTAAGAAGAAGAAGTTCCAATCTGGTAGAAGGCACTTCAAAAGAAATAAGGACTTCAAGAAACCAGATGGAAAAGATCTAAAGAAAGGAGAACCCATCTGCTATGAATGCAAAAAGCCAGGACACATCAAAGCTGAGTGTCCAAAATTCAAGAAGCCGAAGCTCAGGAAGAAAGAAAGCTCCAGGAAGTTCAGAAAATACAAGAAGAAGGCGATGGCAGCAGCATGAGAAAACAATAGCGACTCAGACAGTGAGTCAAGCTCCTGCAGCGATGAAGAAGAAGCCAATTTGGCTTTCATGGCTAATACCGAAGACAAGGTAACTTCTGACTCCTCTTTTGATTCTTGTAATGGTTCAGATTCTGATAGCTTAGTAGAGGCTTTCAACGAACTATTTGATAAATATAGAGAAGTAACCAAACTATTAAAAGTAAGCAAGAAAAACATAATCTGTATAGAAAATACAAACTCAGATCTAAAATCAGAAAATGAACAATTAGAAAGTCAAATAACTAAACATAAAAGAAGAAATGAACTGTTATGTGAAGATCTAAAAGCTAAGAATGAACAAATAACTAAATTAGAAAAACAAGTAAGTTCAGATGAACTGAAAATTGAAATCAAGACACTAACAGAAGAAAATATACAGTTATCTAGCACATTAGAAAAATTCACAAATGGTAAAAACTCCCTCATATTAAAAGGTGCCAGAAGATCAGGTAAGAAGAAAAATGGATTAGGATATACACCTCCAGATAATGAAGAAACCATAGTTTATCCTAAAACATATCCAACACCAAAATTTGTACCCGAACAAGATATAGCATACAAAGCTAACTTCAAATATATAGAAAAAGTAACCAAATTATCCTGCTGTAGTCATTGCAACAAGTTAGGACATGTCATAACAACATGCCCAACAAAACATAAGAAATGGATAATCAAAGGTAAAATCAATGATACTAACCAATCAGGACCCAAAAGAATTTGGATACCTAAAACTTGATGATTTTATTTCAGGGTAACACTCGAGCATCCAAATGGTATTTGGACAGTGGGTGCTCAAGGCACATGTCAGGAAATCAGAAGCTATTCACCAATCTCCAAGCTGAACAAGGAACAGTCACCTATGGAGACAATGAGAAAGGCACAATCACTGGCAGTGGTTCCGTTAGCAACAAAGTAAAGATAGTCATTGAAGATGTACTGCTAGTCAAAGGGCTGAAGCACAATCTAATTAGCATCAGCCAGCTTTGTGACAGAGGCCATCAGATTCAGTTTCAAGAGTCAAAATGCAGCATATTAAAGGATGGAGCAGTAATTTCGAAGCCAATAGAGAGAAGAATCTATACACACTCCATCTTGAAGAACTGAAGGATCAAGATGTCTGTCTGGTAGCAAACAAAGATCAATCTACTGAATTGTGGCACAGAAGACTAGGTCATTGCAGCATAGATGGGATGAGAAAATTACTAAAGAAAAATCTTGTGGAAGGACTGCCAAAGGTCAGTGCAAAAATGGAAGGTGTCTGTAGACCTTGTGCTAAAAGAAAGCACACCAAGAGCTCCTTCAAGTCAAAGACAGTAGTAACCACCTCAAAACCCTTAGAACTCCTTCACATGGATCTATTTGGGCCAATGAGGACTACCAGTCTTGGAGGAAAGAACTTTGGATTTGTCATAGTTGATGATTACTCAAGATTCACATGGGTGTCATTCCTAGAGCACAAGGATGACACATTTGAAAACTTTGTCAGTTTCAGCAAGAAGGTCCAGAAGAATCAAAAGTTCAGCATTGTATCTATCCGATCAGATCATGGTGGTGAATTTCAGAATGAAAATTTTGCTAAATTCTGTGATGATCAGCGAATTGAGCACAATTTCTCAGCACCAAGGACACCACAGCAAAATGGAATTTCTGAGAGAAAGAATAGAACTCTATTGGATATAGCAAGAATAATGCTATCTGAATATGATCTGCCAAGGTATTTTTGGGCCTAGGCAATCAACACAGCAAGCTACATTATCAACAGAGTTATGATCAGACCAATCCTGAAGAAGACTGCATATGAACTGTTCAAAGGAAAGAAGCCAAAAATCAGTCATTTCAGAATCTTTGGTTGTCCTTGCTTCATCCACAACAATGGAAAAATGGACATTGGTAAGTTGGATGCCAAATCAGATGAAGGAATCTTCATGGGGTACACCTCTAAACCTAAAGGCTATAGAGTATTTAATAAACGTACTTTATTAATTGAACAATCTGTACATATTATTTTTGATGAAACTAACCCTTCCTTGAGAAAGGATGAAGATAGTGATAATGATGATGCAGATGAGCTGTCCAAGAAACTAAAGAATACATCAATTGAGGACAAGAATGACCCACCCCTGGAAGACATGCAACAAAAGGAAATTACAGATGAAAATCTTCCAAAGGAGTGGAGATACAAGAAAGATCACCCACCTGAGAATATTATTGGTGATCCATCCATTGGGGTAAGAACAAGAGGTAACATGATACCCTGTGATTATTTAGCATTTGTTTCTCAAATAGAGCCGAGGACAGTCAATGAAGCTCTTGGTGATGAATGTTGGATCTTGGCCATGCAAGATGAACTAAATCAGTTCAAGAGAAACCAAGTATGGTCACTTGTTCCTAGATTATCAGACCATCCAGTTATTGGCACCAAATGGGTGTTCAGAAACAAGTTGGATGAGGCTGGTGTGATCTTAAGAAACAAGGCCAGACTGGTAGCTCAAGGCTATTCTCAAGAGGAAGGCATAGATTTCGATGCAACCTATGCACCTGTAGCTAGACTTGAGGCTATTAGAATATTACTTGCATATGCATCAGCATTAGACTTAAAACTATTTGAAATGGAAGTCAAATCTACATTCTTAAATGGTTTTATAAAAGAGGAAGTTTATGTGGAACAACCCTCAGGTTTTGATGACACAAAATTTCTTAATCATGTTTTTAAACTTCATAAGGCATTATATGGTTTAAAGCAAGCTCCTAGGGCCTGGTATGAAAGGCTTAGTTCTTTTCTTCTAAACCATGGTTTCAGTAGAGGTCAAGTAGATAGCACTCTTTTTGTAAAATCAAAAGTTAAAAGCATACTACTTGTACAGATTTATGTAGATGATATTATTTTTGGTTCTACTGATGAATCCCTTTGCAAGTATTTTGAAAAGTTGATGCAAGGAGAATTTGAGATGAGCATGATGGGAGAGCTAAATTATTTCCTTGGACTACAAATCAAGCAAGGAAAAGACGGAACTCACATCTGCCAAGCAAAGTACACAAAAGAACTTTTGAAGAAATTTGGATTCGATAATGCCAAGCCACTGTCAACACCAATGAGTACATCAACAAGGATGGACAGTGACAAAGATGGTAAGAAAGTAGATCAAAAGGTCTACAGAGGTATGATAGGTTCACTGCTTTATTTAACAGCTAGTAGACCCGATATTTTATTTAGTGTATGCATGTGTGCTAGGTATCAAGCAGATCCTAGAGAATCACATTTAATCTCTGTAAAAAGAATATTTAGATATTTAGCTAGAACTCATGATTTAGGTCTGTGGTATCCAAAATCTTGTGAAATTAATTTAGTAGGTTATTCTGATGCTGACTATGCTGGATGCAAAGTAGATAGAAAAAGCACCAGTGGTTGCTGTCAATTTCTTGCAGGGTGTTTGATATCCTGGTCTTCAAAGAAACAAAATTCAGTGGCACTGTCTACAGCTGAGGCTGAGTACGTGGCTGTTGGAAGTTGTTGTACACAACTCCTATGGATAAAGCAACAACTTG
Organism: Colocasia esculenta; assembly: GCA_014218235.1. Taxonomy (NCBI): domain Eukaryota; kingdom Viridiplantae; phylum Streptophyta; class Magnoliopsida; order Alismatales; family Araceae; genus Colocasia; species Colocasia esculenta. The sequence goes on from CM024758.1 coordinate 68,335,434, forward strand.
AAGATTTTGGATTAAATATCAAATCAATTCCACTATTGTGTGACAACACCAGTGCTATCAATCTCACCAAAAATCCAGTCCAACATTCAAGGACCAAGCATATTGAGGTTAGATATCATTTCATTCGTGATCATGTTGCAAATGGTAATATTGAAATATCGTTTATTGATACAAATAGTCAGTTAGCAGACATTTTCACAAAAGCCTTACTTGAAGAGAGATTCACATCTCTTAGAAGGGAATTATGCATGTGCAATTTGTGAAAAGAAGTTTGTTTAAAACTGGCACATAAAATTTCAGAATCAAGTAAATTTTCTCTCCATGGCGTTGAGAAAAAGAAATTCAAATTATCCCTATAACCGTTCTTGTATTTAAAGTCGGTTTGAATAGTCAAACTCTTTTGTCGTTTTCTACCGCCTTTTGGCGCCTCTCTTTCCAATACATTTATTAATTCCCAAAAATCAATGCGAAGAACAATTCATCTCCCGTCTTCAACCTTTTCCCTCTTCCGTCTGGTTTCCTGAGTCGATGCCCTAACGACTCCAACATCTCACTCTGCTCATTTGAAGTTTCTTTCTTCTTCCCGCGAAGAAATTCTTGAGGACCTTTCTCTCCTCCTTCCTTCTCAACCCTCTAGAAAACTTCCTCACCTGATTCCATGGCCGCATCCATCGTTTCCGGAAGTCTGGGTGGCTACAGTGCCGAGTTCTTTACTCCTGATCAGCAGGAGAGGTTCAAGTTTGTGAAGACCAAAGTTTGTGGGAACAAGGCAGTGGATATAGCCGATCTCGAAAAGAATGGCATGCACAGTGTAGTAGCAGCAATGAACATGATGCAGTGGATGGGAATCGCCACCTTCTCCGAGGTAAGCTATCCAGACCTCGTGAAGGCTTTTTATGTGTGTTTGAGAACAGAGGCAGACGGGTCCCTGGTTTCATCTGTCAAGGGAACCCTGATCAAAATAGATCATGAATTATTGTGTTTGTTGTTTGGAGTGAAGACTTCTGGACACAGTGGGGTTCACACCGTGGACGCCAAAGCTAAAGGTCTTGGCATTGTAGGGCCAGGGTTCAGACTGAGAGACGGTAAGATAGACATTAATCAACTGAATGCTTTCAACCGCCTCCTTCATTTCATCATTTGTCAGATTTTGGTTCCTAGAAGCGCAACCTTTTCTACTTGTACTAAAGCAGACTCAGACATGATGTACTGGGCCATACAGAACAAGGAAATCAATATGGCCGCAGTGATGTTGGAAAGGATGAATTTCGCTAGAGATCAGATCTGGGATACCAAAAGTAAGCTCAATGTTTCTTTGCCCTATGCTCATTTGCTTACTAAGGTTTTCAAGCATTTTGACATTGATTTGTCCGGAGCTGTTGTTGAGAAAATGGGCCAATCAATTAGGTCCAGAAACCTAAGGAAAAGTGGCTTTTCAGTGGTCAATGGTGTTTGGTCTAAGACCTCAGTGGCAGAGGGAGAGGCCATTAGAGACATTCCTGATGTTCAGGAAGAAGAAGCAGAACCTAGAGCTGCAGAAATTGAACCAGCAACACCAGCAAAATTAGTAGAAGCAGAATCAAGAGCAGCAGTTGAGCCAGTGGGACCATCTGAACTGGCAGCAGAGCTAGCAGGGTCACCCATTGTAGCAGGAGTTTCACCTTCTGCAGAAGAATTTTCAGAAGCACCTGCAAGAGTATCAGTGGCAATTTCTAATGAAAGGATTGAGGACATCTCTCTGAGGAGATTGTCCCTATTGTGTCTACAGAAGCAGACTCTCTACCCACCTCTATGGTAGCATCCATACTTAGAGGGGTAGTGGACTCTATCCTCACCACCCCAGTCACTTCAGAGACTGGTGGTTGTTCAGCAGAAGAGGTTGTGGCATTAGGCCACATTGAGGAATCAAGTGCAGCACCAGTTCAGAAGGAGCAATCAGATGCTCCAGCAGATGTGTTTTGGAAGAGGCTCCCATTCAGGGGGAGCAAGAGCCAATGGAAAAGGATGCTCCTGTTCAGGGGGAGCAATCTAAGGAAGGACCAGCTGATGAAGACTTGCCTTATGCTCAGAATGATGTCAGAGATGGGGAGACAGCCAGCTCCTCTGACTCAGATGATGATCAGCAGCCTCCAGCTTCAGAGGCTAGGCAGAAAGGAAAAGAAGTAGATTCTGGAGTCCCACTCCTATCAGATACTCCTTCTGAAAGGCAGATGAGGTAGAAAATAGTGATCAATTTAAAGCCTGTGATTGAGAGACTTGATGTTCAAGGTACAAGGTGTATGTAGCTCTACATAAAGCTCTCAGAGATGATCACAATCACTATCCTGTGTCCATGGATCGGTTTCTTACCTGTGCCAGCTTTGGGACTACTCATTTCCTGAAGATGACTATGGATAAGAATGCTTATGCTGATCTTCTCTATAAGCACCTAGATCTTCATCTCAAAAGGATGGCTCCTCCATGGGACCAACCTACTCTTTGTCTTTTGGAGTCTTTAAAACTCATTTTGAAGAGCAGGAAGCACATGCATGGGAAACCATTTCTCATTTTGCCTCTCTTCCGTCTCCTGCTTACTATCTGTCTGTACCTCCTCAATATTAATGAAACATTCTTGTTTGTATGCTCCTATTTTCTTTTCTCTTCATTCTTTGTCTCAGAGTATCTTTTTGTTTAATGACAAAAAGGGGGAGAAAATTAATTAGCATGTCTGAAATACATTCCAAAAATATTTAGGGAGAAATTTAGCATATTTTGACTGTTTATAGATACCTTTCATCCATGCTTATTGTTCAGTTTTGTCATCACAAAAAAGGGGGAGATTGATGATCAGTCTGTCCCCATGTAATTTTAATTAATTACATATGTATTTTTAGTGATTAACAAAACTTCATCAATAATCTCTAACATATTTCATAAGTCTTAAGTACAGGAAAATTATCAAGATCAATCAAGTCAATGTTGGTAAGTATTGCCTTACTGAAGCTTTAATCCTTTCAACATGATATTTCTCTAAGTCCACATCGACTTCTGTTGAAAATCATAACGTTTCTTTATGAGCATATCAATTTCAACATAGCTATAACAATTTGATATCACAACGATTTCATAAGTGTTTTAACGATTTTCGTGTAAGACTGGAAAGTCATGTTGTTTCAAACAAGTCGATCATGTAACGATTCTATAAGTCATCGCAACGATTTCTTTAGAACTCGTAACGACTTGCCTGTGGCAACGATTCTTAAGTAATCATAACGATTTCTCTAGAACTCGCAACGACTTGCTCGCCGTAACGATTTCTTAAGTAATCATAACAATTTCTTTAGAACTCATAACGATTTGCTTCGCGCAACGATTTCTTTAGCGCTCATAACGATTTGCTTTGCGCAACGATTTCTTTAGCGCTCATAACGATTTGCTTTGCGCAACGATTTCTTTAGCGCTCATAACGATTTGCTTCGCGCAACGATTTCTTTAGCGCTCATAACGATTTGCTTTGCGCAACGATTTCTTTAGCGCTCACAACGATTTCTTTAGCGCTCATAACGATTTCCTTTAGCGCACATAATGACTTGCTTTATACAATGATTTGTTAAGTGATCACAATGATTTCTTCATTGAACACAACAACTTGCTTTCTAAAAACGATTGTTAAGTGTTCATATTGAATCCATCAGTCAATATAACGATTTGCTATGACTCATATCAACTTGGTTCAACTGAATTAATCATAACGATTTCATAAGTCATATGAGCAACAACTTTATGGTTTATATCGACTTGTTGCTTACATTATGCTTTGAAAGCGTTGAATAGTCAAAGTTTTCTTTTATCTGTCTGACTGTTGTGCATTTAAGGAAGACAGAACGTATCTCTGCATGCATGCAGATGATATCTTCTCATTATCGTACATATTCTGTCAACATCTTTTAGAAGAAACTATTTGGCATTGCTATTTTGGTGACTACTCTTATCAACGTTTACTGACAACAAAAGACAGCCTAGCTGTCTACTGTTCTAGCATTTAATTTGTGCAGGGTCCTAAAGACGTTCTGTCATACAACGTTGGACCATACAGACGCCAGAAGACATTATCTCTTTGCGTGCTCAAATGGATAAAAGATTGTTGAAGCTTCCAAATGTCAAGCAGTCTAACGTCTACCAATCTAAGAGACAACGGTTACTTCAACGGGTGAATTTCAAAAGAAGATACAAATACAAGACAGAAGAGAAGAATAACATTGACCAAGTAGAGAACGCACGTTCAAGCGATTCAAATCTTCTGCTAGAATTCTAAGAGCTAAGAAGTTCATTCCTTCTCGTGTTGCTCTTGCTCTCCACTCTGTAGTGAAAATCTTGAGAGAGCTTGTGTAGTTCTGAGAGTGTGCTTAGCTTAGATTCTTTGCTCTCAGTGCTAGTTGCTTCAGATCTTGGCTTGTTAAAGGTTGATCTAGGGGCTTGATCTTATTCCATTCTCTTGGTGTTGTTTCCCTTCGGTTGTGAAAGAAGACCTAGTGGTATCCAGGGTGTTGTTTCCCTTCGGTTGTGAAGGAAGACCTGGTGGTATCCAGAGTGTTGTTTCCCTTCGGTTGTGAAGGAAGACCTGGTGGTATCCAGGGTGCTATTTCCCTTCAATTGTGAAGGAAGACCTGGTGGGGTATCCAGGGTGGTGTAATTCCCTTCGTGTGAAGGAAGACCAGCTGAGCTGGGTGTGTAGTGTCCATAGGGGGACTGTACCATAGTTAGAGGAATCCTGAGTTGTGCTCAGGGACTGGACGTAGGACTCCTAAGGAGAGGAGGTCCGAACCAGGATAATTTTGTGTTGTGTGATTGTTTTCCTTGTGCGATTGTCTTTCGAACTAACAGCTACTAACCTCTATCGAAGAACGTTGTTGTGTGAATATTTTTGATTTACAGGTACTAATCGATTAATTATAAAAGACCCATTCACCCCCCTCTGGGCTCGTCAACTGGGCAACATATTTTTGAAGTTCTACTCTTATCTTGACCCCGAACCATCATATTTAATTTAGATCTCCATGTACTCTCGAACTCATGCCACAAAATTTTAACTGGAGATACTGATCCTTGTCAGGAATCTTTTGCCACCGATCATTCAGTATTCTAGTCGAATAAATTCTTTTTCCTTCACTGTACACTGTTCTATGTTCTTCGTGCATGAACTCATTTAAAAACTGTCAAGATCATGACTATTTTCAAATTCCTATTTACTGTGTGTACCCTTGCATGGCTAGATTGTTTAAAGCTAGTTTCATGATTTTTCATCATCTGTACTCCGAGATTTTTATTTTGAACGACCCTATATCAAAACATGGAAAGCTTGGACCACAATCCAAGGAAAATACTTTTCCCACTCGGACTCAGGCGCAGAACCTGAGAACGCGACGGCCCAACAGGTCGCGTTCTCAGGGGCAGATCGCGACCAGCAGCCGTCGCGTTCTGAACGCGACAGGCTCTGGCGTCACATTCTGGCCGTCTGACCTGAACGACCCGTCGTAATCTTTGACAGTCGTTGTCGCGTTCTGTACGTGCCCTATCGCGATCCTTACAAGGGTACATCGCCTTCTGATTATATCTGCATTAAACCCTATATTTTTGCTAATCTTGACTTTCTACAGTAACCACACACCCTGTTAACTATCTTAAAACACAGTAAATGATGCTGTTAAACTTGGATATGTAATAGTTAATTAAAAGCTATACACATGATCTTTTCGTATCCATGAATCTCTTTATCACACGCACCTACTTGAAATCATCCATTATGACTTGACTTGGCATGAAAATATTTCATAATATATCTGGTAAATCACTTAAATTGCCCTACTTTTAATGGACTTGTCTTCGTTTTCACGTTGTTTTTGGAATACCATTACCGACGTTCCACTGTTTAGAATTCCTCTGGAACATCGAGCACTTGTTTCTATACACACTTTCTCTTGACTTAGACAAACTCTCGTCGGATATTCCTTCTGTTGGACTAGTGAATCCTTGTTCAAGGCCTCCGTAAGATCCTCTGTCCATGGATTCCCACATGGTCGACGAGCTGGTTGTACCCTCAATACCTATGATACACTTTAAGGATCAGTAAGATCCAAACGGCCTTTAGGAAGTTCTCTCTTATCCTGAATCATGCCAGACTACTAGACCGTGCATGATATGGCTAGCGAAAGAGTAGTGAGTTCCACTGACTGCCGACACAATTACGCGTGTTGTGCAACTGTTGCTATCGCCCGTTTACTCGACGTTTCATGTGCAATGACCTGTAGGTCTCATCTATACTCTACTCGCTCATCTATTCGCGTTCTCTATACACTCGTCTATTCATCTAGTACTCTCATCTATTTCTTGGTACTCTCTATTGGCCATTGACTGATTGTCTAAAGATAAGCAATATAACTAATGTCTGGAAATATATAAGGGCTGGTCTGGTCCTGGGAGGTGCGCCCAAAAGTGCTAGTACCCGCGGGAGTTAATTGACCAGAGTGTTTGGCATTACACTCAAGTGCTATCTATCTCCACTATCTAAATGACAATCAAAGTGCTATATTATACTGGTTGTGCTATTGTTATAGATTGTGCTATTTATGCTATGACCATCCTGCTCTGTGCTATATTTGGAAACTTGTCCTATTTCAATCACGTACTATCGTGCTATCCGTACGTTACTTTACTCTCTCGCTCTATCAGTAGTGACTCTGCTTTAATACATTAATCATTTAAAGCTTGCCTGATCATGAGATTTAAGTCCTACTGGGTGTTATCGCTCACCCTGCGTTATTTGTCATATGTGCTCAGGTGAGACCGAGGAAGATACTTACACTCAAGAGGACTGGAATGACCAGGAGTGAAGTCAAGAGTACCCTGGCCCTATACAATGGCTATGATATTAGTGGTTGTAATAGACGTTTGAGGAATCATTAATGAGATGCATTTGCTTTAGTATTTATTCTTTGTCCAATGGTTTGATGTCTATTATATGCTCTGTACCCATTACTTGCAACTTCCTCACGTTCCGATATTCCGCGTCGAGGCATGACAATTTTGTGGTATCAGAGCCTAGGTTGATCTTAAGTATAGGATGATCTAGGTTGACTAGCCTCGACTAGAGTTAGATACCCTACCTACGTGAGCTTTGGTTAGAACTAAGGGTAACTAGTTAAAATTACCCACACATGCACAAATTAAATTCCACATCAATAGCATAACAACAAGTTGCTTTTGTAGGAACTTAAGTAACTAAGATGACGGCTGAACGTGCTCAGATGAGGGGCATGCAACAAAACTATTCAGGAGCTCACTCATGCACTTCTGCAAGCTGCACAAGGTGGAGGAAATCGTGGCGGTGCAGGTGAGCTGCATCGTAAGTTCAGGAGCTTGAACCCACCTAGGTTCAGTGGTTCCACAGATCCAGACGAAGCCGAGCACTGGCTTAAGGAGACGGAAAGGATTTTCTGTGTAATGCAATGTGCAGTTGGGGACAAGCTGCTACTAGCTACATTCAAATTAGAGAAGGACGCCCACTCTTGGTGGGAGTCAGTGGAAGCGACCAGAGCTAATGGTCAATTTACTTGGGCTGAATTCAAATAGGCATTCAACTCAAAGTACTTCTCGGAGCACGTACAAGAAAGGAAGGCCGCGGAATTTGCTGCTCTCAAACAGAGGAGCATGTTCGTGGCTGAATATGAGGCATAGTTTTCAAGACCGGCAAGATATGCTGACCATATGGCGAATACAGAGAAAATGAAAGCTAAGCGCTTCCTCAATGGCCTTAAGCCTCAGTATATTACTCAACTGGCCCCTCTCGACATCCAAACCTATGGAGATGGTGAAGAAAGCTCAACTACTAGAAGATTCTATGGACTTCACCGATCGTATCAAGGGGAAGTTCGTGAAGAAAGAACTGACACCTGGTCTAACATCTGCCAAGCCAAGTAATGGAAAAAAAACATCCTTTCAGCATCACAGAGGGACCCAGCCAGAAAAGGAAACCCAAGGTCTTCGTTCCCAACACTCCAGCGAAAAGCAATTGCAAGCACTGTGACAAGCCAGGTCACACGCTGAGAATGTTGGAGGAAAGTTGGCACATGCCTGCGCTGTGGAAGCCGCGAGCACCGTATCCCGAGTTCCCGCTTTTGAAGGAGATCGAGAAGCGCACTAATGTGCCTAAGAAACAGGGAAGATTGCAAGCCTACATGATGAAGAGCCCGCTGAGGAAGGTGGCGTGGTAGAAGGTACCCTACAAGTTTTCTCTCTATCAGCATTTGTTTTATTTGATACTGGAGCAACTCATTCGTTCATATCCCAAAACTTTGCTGATACTCTGAATGCTAAACCTATATCTATGAGGTGTGAATTTCTATCACAACACTACTGGAGAGAAAGAGAAACTGAACAAATACTTTCCATCTGCCGATGTAATGATCAGAGAACATAACCTAAAAGACGACCTAGTGTGTATGCCCATGGAAGGCTATGACGTGATTTTGGGAGCCGACTGGTTGTCCACTCATGGGGCAAGTGTCGACTGTAAGAAAGGGAAAGTTACATTTAGTGATTTCCTAAGTTGTCATTCACTGGGATTAGACATAAGAGACGGATGTCTTAGTCTCTGCCATAAAGGTCCACAATATGATAAGAAAAGGTTGCCATGCTTTCCTTGCGGCCGTAATAGTTGAAAAGAAGGGTTCTAAGATAGAAGACATACACATAGTCTAGGACTACCCCGATGTGTTTCCCGAAGATCTGCCAGGGATTCCCCCTGAACGTGATGTCTATTTTTCTATTGAGTTAGTCCCTGGAGCTGCAACCGGTATCGCATCAACCGTACCGGATGTCACCTTCCGAATTAAAGGAACTGAAGGCACAACTGATGGAGCTATTAGAGAAGGGGTTTATCAGACCAAGTACTTCTCCATGGGGAGCACCAGTGTTGTTCATTAAAAAGAAAGATGGATCTATGAGGCTATGTATAGACTATCGACAACTCAATCAGCTAACCATCAAGAACAAGTATCCATTGCCCGAGTCGATGAATTATTTGACCAGATATCTGGAGCTCAATATTTCTCCAAGATTGACCTCCAGTCAGGTTATCATCAAATGAGGATCAAGGACAACGATATTTTCAAAACGGCTTCCAGGAGCAGGTATGGACACTATGAATTCATCGTTATGCCTTTTGGTCTGACCATTGCTCCTGCAGCCTTTATGCAACTCATGAACATCATATACCGACCTATCTTGACAAGTTCGTGGTCCTCTTCATTCATGACATCCTCATATATTCCAAGACCAAGGAGGACATGAAGAACATCTGAGGATTGCTCTGCAAGTCTTGCGAGACAACAAAACTATATGCAAAACTGAGCAAGTGCGAATTCTTGCTTGAAGAAGTGTCCTTCTTAGGCCATGTCATCTCTAAGGATGGCATCTCCGTTGATCCCTCCAAATTCGAAGTCGTACTCAAATGGGAGAGACCAACTAATGTCACAGAAATCAGAAGCTTTATAGGACTGGCTGGCTATTACAGGCGGTTCATAAAGGACTTCTCCAAGATTGTCGTTCCTCTCACACGTCTTACACAAAAGGAGAATCCCTACTCCTGAAGTAACGAGTGTGAGAAGAGTTTCCAAACTCTAAAGAATGTTTGACCTCTACTCCTGTTCTCGCCCTTCCAATAGAGGGAGAAGGTTTCTCTGTCTATACCGATGCTTCAGGAATTGGGCTAGGCTGTGTATTGATGCAAAAGGAGAAAGTCATTGCCTACTCTTCAAGACAACTGAAGACTCATGAAGTCAACTACCCTGTGCATGATCTAGAGTTGGCTGCCGTGGTCTTCGCCTTGAAAATATGGAGACATTGTTTATATGGTGAGCAATTTACTGTCTATTAAGACCATAAGAGCTTGAAGTATTTATTCTCTTAGAAAGAACTTAATATGAGGAAGAGGAGATGGCTTGAATACTTAAAGGATTTCGACTTCAACATCCAGTACCATCCATGCAAGGGAAATGTTGTGGCTGATGCTCTTAGTAGAAAGCCGATGGCATCTTTATCGAGTCTAGTTCTTGGCGAGATGCAACTACTAGAGCAATTCGCAAGATTAGACTTGAACATTGAACATAGGGATGATCGAGTCTTGGTTGCCAATATCAAGATTCAATCTGACATGCTGGAAGAGATCAAAGCACAACAGGATAGCGATCCATTCTTGGTTCGCATCAAGGAAACTTTAGCTGAAAAGCCAGACTTTGCTATGACTAAGGACATAAGGCTTGTATTCCAAGGAAGGACATGTGTTCCAGACAGTGAAGAACTGAAGAGAAAGTAATGGATGAAGCTCACCAGACGAAGTATACATTCATCCTCGAGGTACCAAAATGTATCAAGACATAAAAAGAATGTTTTGGTGGCCGAATATGAAGAGAGAGGTAGCCGAGCATGCCGCTCATTGCCTTACTTGCCAACAGGTAAGGCAGAACACATGCGCCCTGCTGGCGTGCTTAGACCATTAGATATTCCAGAGTGGAAATGGGAAAGCATTGGCATGGACTTCATCATGGGTTTACCCAAGACTCGTGGTGGACTTGATGCTATATGGGTTATTACCGACCGACTAACCAAGTCTGCACACTTCCTACCCATAAAGAGTAAGTGGTCTGTAGAGATATTAGCCGCTCTATATGTCAAAGAGATCGTGAGACTGCATGGAGTTCCATCATCCATTGTCTCGGATCGAGATCCTAGATTCATGTCTCATTTCTGGAAGGGACTGCAAACGACACTTGGTACTAAGCTCAATTTTAGTACCACTTTTCACCCGTAGACTGATGGGCAGACTGAGAGAACCAATCAGATTGTAGAAGACATGTTAAGAGCCTGCACCATAGACTTCCAGGCTACTGGAATGAGCACTTATTTTTATCGAGTTCGCCTACAACAATAGTTACTAGGGAGTATTAAAATGGCACCATTCGAAGACTCTATGGCAGAAACTGTAGATCTCCTGCATGCTGGAATGAAGTTGGGGAACAATGGCTAGGCCCGAACATGGTACAAAATACAACCAGGGATATACAGGTGATCCGAGATTGGCTCAAGATTGCTCAGTCAAGACAAAAGAGCTATGTTAACAAGAGAAGGAGAGATCTAGGATTTCAAGTAGGAGATCATGTGCTTTTGAAGGTATCTCCTACCCGTGGCATTCAGAGGTTTGGTGTTAAAGGAAAACTCAGTCTAGATTCATCGGTCCTTTTGAAGTGATCAAAACGGTTGGTGAGGTGATTACCGACTGGCATTGCCACCGAATTTGACATGTGTACACAATGTGTTCCATGTCTCTATGCTTAGGAAATATGTGTACGATCCTACTCACATCATACGCCATGAGAATTAGTGCTGGACAAGGATATGACATATGCAGAGAAGCGAATCAAGATACTGGAACGAAAGGCTCAACAACTCAGGAACCGTCCCATTCATGTGGTTAAAGTTATGTGGAATAACCGCGGAGTGGAAGAAGCCACATGGAAACCTGAAGGAATCATCAGGCGAAATTTTCCCGATCTTTTCGGTAAGACATACTCTCCATTATGGTCATATGAATTTGGGGACCAAATTCTTTTAAGAGGGGGAGGATGTAGCAACCTGATTTCCAAAATATAATATAAATAAAATTGGAAATTAAAGAAATAGAATTAATTAAAACCCATTAACAAAAAGAAGTGATGGGCTTTGCAATGGACCATAGAAAAGTTATTGGGCCAAAATAGGGATTTTAAAAAGATAATATAGGAAAATTCTCTAAATTCGTATCTTTAATATTTCTAAAAAGAAAAAAAAGCTATTAAATCATTAAAATAACTAATATGTGTTGGAATTGGACTCCTCCTACCCAAAATGACTAGGCATGAATTGTAACCCAACCTAAACCAATTATGAGATGGCAAGCTTGGAAGGTTGAAAGAAATAAGAAAACTCAGAATTTAATAGAATTAGAGTCATAATAGGGAAATAGAACAAGGGAAGCTTAAATACCCCCCAACCTCTCCATGGCCGACCTAATGCGTGCTGAGGCTTGCTGGCGTGGAGAGAGAGGCCAAAGGAAGGGAGAATTCATGGGGAGAAGGCTTGCTTAAGATCTACAACCTACACTTCGAGTTCTAAACCCTAGAAGACAAATCGACCCAAAGGTAGGCATTCCAAAAGCTTAACCTAATTAATTCGCCTGTAGGATGTTCCAACATCAAGAACAAAAGCCCTCTCGTCGCTCCATTTTTCATCGACCATATCTTTTGATCTTATTTTTAAGTTCTGCTCTATCTTGACCCGTCCCATCATATTTATTTAGATCTCCATGTACTCTCAATCTCATGCCACAAAATTCTAACTGGAGATACTGATCATTGTCAAGAATCTTTTGCCACGAAATCCCCAATTTCATTCAGTAATCTACTCAAATAAATTATTTTTCCTTCACTGTACACTGTTCTATGTTCTTTGTGCATGAACTCTTTACAAACTGTCAAAATCATGACTATTTCAAATTTCCTATTTACTGTGTGTACCCTTGCATGTCTAGATTCGTTTAAAGCTGGTTTCATGATTTTTCATTCTGTACTCCGAGATTTTATTTTTGAACGACCCTGTATCAAAACATGGAAAGCCTGGACCGTAGTCCAAGGCAAACCCTTTTCCCGCTCGAACTCAGGCGCAGAAGCTCAGAACGCGACGGCCCGACAGGCCGCGTTCTCAGGGGCTGATCGTGACCAGCAACCCGTCGCGTTCTGAATGTGACAGGCTCAGGTGTCACGTTCTGGCTGTCTGACCTGAACGACCCGTCGCGATCTTTGACATTGGTTGTCGTGTTCTGTACGTGCCTTATCGCGATCCTTAAGGGGTACGTCGCCTTCTGATTTTTTGTGCATAAACCTATATTTTTGCTAATCATGACTTTTACAATAACCACACACCCTGTTAACTATCTTAAACACAGTAAACGATGTTGTTAAACTTGGATATGTAATAGTTAATTAAAAGCTATACACATGATCTTTTTATATCCATGAATCTCTTAATCACACGCACATACTTGAAATCATCCGTTATGATTTGAATTGGCATGAAAAAATTTCATAATATATCTCGTAAATCACTTAAATTGCCCTACTTTTAATGGACTTGCTTCGTTTCTCGCGTTGTTTTGGGAATACCGTTACCGACGGTCCATTGCTCTAGAATTCCTCTGGAACGTCGAGCACTTGTTTCTATACACACTTTCTCTTGTCTTGGACAAACTCTCCGTCGAATATTCCTTCTGTCAGACTAGTGAATCCTTGTTCAAGGCCTTCGTAAGACTCCTCTATCCATGGATTCCCTCATGGTCGACGAGCTGGTTGTACCCTCAACACCTATGATACCCTTAGGGATCAGTAAGATCCAAACGGCCTTTAGGAAGTGCTCTCTTATCTTGAATCATGCCGGACCGTTGGACCCGTGCATGATATGGCCAACGGAAGAGTAGTGAGTTACACCTGACTGCTGACACCAATTGCGCGTGTTGTGCAACTGTTGCTATCGCCCGTTACTCGACGTTTCATGTGCAATGACCTGTAGTTCTCATCTATACTCTACTCGCTCATCTATTCACGTTCTCTATACACTCGTCTATTCATCTAGTACTCTCATCTATTTCTTGGTACTCTCTATTGGCCATTGACTGATTGTCTAAAGATAAACAATATAACTAATGGCTGGCAATATATAAAGGGCCCGGTCTAGTCCTGGAAGGTGAGCCCAAAAGTGCTAGTACCCGCGGGAGTTAATTGACCAGAGTGTTGGCATTACACTCAAGCTATCTCTCTCCACTATCTAAATGATAATCAAAGTGCTATACTATACTCGTTGTGCTATTGATATATATTGTGCTATTTGTGCTATGCCATCCTGCTCTGTGCTATATTTGGAACCTTGTGCTATTTCAATCACGTACTATCGTGCTACCTACTGGGCGTATTGCTCACCCTGCGTTATTGGTCATATGTTCTCAGGTGACACCGAGGAAGATACTTACACTCAAGAGGACGGGAATGACCAGGAGTGAAGTCAAAGTACCTTGGCGTCTTAGTATTATGTTAGAGTCTGAGTTTAGTCTTTTACTTTTATTAATATTAATTGGGCCCTATAGAATGGCTCTGATATTAGTGGTTGTAATAGACATTTGAGGAATCATTAATGAGATGCATTTGCTTTAGTATTTATTCTTTGTCCAATGGTTTGATGTCTATTATACGCTCTGTACTCGTTACTTGCAACTGCCTCATGTTCCGATATTCCACATCGGGGCATGACACTACCACTTGGTCATGATAGTGATGTGCTGGGATGCGATGTACAACCAAGAGGGGAGGAGTGAATTGTTATCACCAAAAAAAATTCCTTTAACTCAGAACAGATTAGAAAATTAATCAAACCTATTATGGATATGCACAGCGGAATATAGCAAGTATATAGACAAAACCAACTATCCTAACGTGTGTAGAACAGAGGTGTGAAAAGATGGAACAAACCACACATGCAGCAGATTTAGAGTGGTTCGACAAACACACCCCTGTGTGTGTCTACATCCACTACCTCATATCCCCCCTGTGAGAATTTCCACTAGCTTGTTTCTCGGTACAAGCGTAAACCCCTCCACACACACACGGTTGTTTATGGGTCAATACAAACCCCACCTCGTTTCCTAGGGACGAGACAACCCAGCGTGTATGCGTGCACGCACTACACACCAACAATGTGCTCACAAACGGAGCACACACACAGATGTTTGTGTAAATTGAAGTACAATTCTCAACCTAAGAACAAGAGAAGAAAGATGAAAATTCACAATTCATAATTCTCCTATTTGGCGTGGTTGAAAAACGTCAGAGAAGAACACAAAAGCTTGCACATGCCTTCCTAACATTGTACTATGGATGCACGATCTTCAGAACATCCAACACCTTGAACTCACACAAACAACCCTTGAAGAAATCTCCTAGAGGTGCTCTAGATTGTTGGTTCATCCTTTGCCCTAGCCTGGATGCAAATCTCGTTCCCAACTATATGTGTATTTTTCTACACACATGGAAAGGCCCCTTTATATACCCACTTGCCAAAGACTTGATCTTGGCTGTGGATGAAAAAGGAAATCTCATCCATATCCAAACTTGGAAAGAGACCTATCCAACAGCACAATCCCTCTATCAAACCTCTAGGGCACAAGAACAACTCTTGGGGCGTGTTCTCTTCTTCCAAAAACATGGTAACATATTGTATTTATAATCCCAAAGAGTCTCTCTATGTTTGACAAGAGTTGGATTTCATAGGAATCTGTTTAGGAATTCGTATAGAGAAACACTGGAATCGGTCGACTGAATTCATCGAATCGATTGACCATATTCTATCTCAGCTCGAGCGATGCTTCGACTGGAGAAGATACAACGTGAACATCCAAGTACCTTGCTTCAACTGGCGAATCGGTCGACTGATTTCCTAAGTCGGTCGTCCGACTTCTTAACTGTCTCACTGCAAACCTTCTGGCTAGATCGGTTGACCGAATGTACCAAATCGGTTGTCCGACATTGGATTGGTAATTGATTGTTCATTGATTCCCTTGATCACAATCGATCTGGCATCGTTCACTTATTATCGCTCGACCGATTTCTGAAAGTCAGGTCGTGATTATCAGTTTGCAGTCTTGTCTTTGTTGTATTGTCCAAGTCTTGAGCTTTGTATTATCCACTTCAAATGCAACTTTTGGGCAATGTTACTGCACAATTACACACAAATTAGACCATAATATTAAATAAACATAAATCAAATGCTTGGTCATGAACATGAATTATATTCAATGTTTTGTGATTTTCTGAACATGAGTACACTTACTATTTTTGTGGTCATCAAAAATCTAAAAAGTACAACAATCTCCCCCTTTTTGATGATGACAAAACACTTGTAGATTTTTCACACAAAAGACAACATTTGATTTTAGATACCAATTTGATTTGATTTTTATATGTTTTCATATGACACAATGCATGCATTCATTCATGCAAAATTAACTCCCCTCTCTAAATACTTTGACTCTAACTCTCCCTTTTTCTTTTGGACACAAACTCTCCCCCAAAATCAAGATGTAAAATCTGTTGAACCACTCTATGGTATCTGTGATCTTGGTATTTTTGGTGATAACAAATTATGATGCATTTAGATAATAACAAAATATAGGTATTCATAAATTTTTTGCTTCATCTGTGTTGCATCAACCCCATTAACAGATGATAAGTCTCATTGAATATCATGCTTCATCTGTGTCGCATCAATCCCATAGCAAAATGCTAAGTCTTACATTGATGCAATATATGGCGCACTAAGATGATAAAATCGATGTTTAATCAATATACATCGATTTCTGTTTAAAGTGCCAAAGTATCAAGCGCCGCAACGATTTGCTAAGAAGTCGATGCCATAACGACTTCATAAGTATTTGTAACGATTTCTTCTTTGAGCGCATTGATTTGATAAGAAGTCGTTCCCTTAACGATTCCTTAAGTGACCGAAACGATTTGTCAAGAAGTCGATGCCATAACGACTTGATAAGTGTTTGCAACGATTTCTTCTTTAAAGCGCATTGATTTGATAAGAAATCGATCTCATAACGATTCTATAAGTGAGCGCAACGACTTGCTCTCACAACGATTTGTTCACATCGATTTCGCTCTCATAACGACTTAATAAGAAATCGATCTCATAACGATTTGATAAGTGAGTGCAACGATTTGCCCTCACATCGATTTGCTTGCATAACGATTTCATAAATGTTCACATCGATTTGTTTATAAATGAGCAACGACTCTTCACAATAACGATTTCATAAGTCATGCTCATAACGATTTCTTCATGGATTCTGTTTAAACACAGATTGCCTTTATATTTCAAATTTGTTTGGCGCTTAAATGAAAAGTCAAATATCTTCTGACAAAAAACTGCATGCATATTTCAGAGTCTTGTCAAAAAGATTTGAACTACTATTTTCAGCATGATAGCAGAAACATAGTGGTATGCACAGTTTATCATAAACACTCTTTTATGCTAAACACTCTCTTCTATGCTGACAGATTTCAAAGACCATCAGAGTCTGATTAAGACAAATGAAGAGAAGATAAGCAACGGTCAGAACTCCAACGGATCCAAAACTCAAACGGCTATCTCTTCAACGGATCTGTTCAAAGCTGCTCATATAAAAGAAGGAGCACTACTGAAGAACAGGCAGAGCCTTTTCCTGAACATCTTTTTTGATAGAGTGTACATCCAGTGAGGAACCTCAACGCACATACACTCAAAGAAAGAGAGAAAGAGCCTGAGCCCAGCAGAAGCATTCAAGCTTTCAAGCATCTCAAGCGTCCAAGCATTCAAGCACTCTTGCTTTCTTTTCTCTCTTCTGTTTCTCTCCGAGCTCATTGTATATCTGGGGAGAGTCTGGGACTGTGAGCTTTACACAAGTGTTTATCTTGTAAAGCTTCTCAGTCTGATCTTTCTAAGAAAGATCTGTGTCCGGCTGTAGGACTGTATACAGTTGATAGCCCAGCTAGGGGTTAGTGTCTAGCAGAACCGCACTGGGGTTTGTTCCAGGAGGTTGGCTTCTTGACCTGTAAAAGAAGTGGGTTGCCTTCTTGCCCGGGAAAGAGAAGAAGACCTGGTGGGGTATCCAGGGTGTTGTAGTGTCCTTGAAAGGGACTGTACCTTCGGTTAGTGAAATCCCAAAAGTTTGCTTGGGGACTGGACGTAGGACTTCCATGTGGGAAGGGCCGAACCAGGATAAATTTCCTGTGTCCTTTGTGTGATTGTTTATTTGCTTCCGCACTGCACTCTTTATCACACTAAACTAACCAAACCTTCAAGTGTTAATTTCTGTGTCTAAGTTTCTATTTACAGAAATCAGAAAACCTATTCACCCCCCCTCTAGGTTAGCTTGCTGCCGTACCAAAAGGGCCAACAAGTGGTATCAGAGCGGGTCTCTGAACCTTCAAGAAGATCCAACGATCTTAGAGCAAAGATCCATGGCAGCTCAAGGATATGCTGAAGGCCAATCAGTCACCAGACCTCCATTCTTTGATGGAGAAGACTATCAATATTGGAAGATGAGAATGGAATGCTTCATTCGAGGCACAGATTTTGATCTGTGGCAGGTAATCGAGGTAGGTGATTATGTTATTATTCCTATTCCAGGCACTACTGCAATTACAACAATAGATAAAAGTAAATTATCTTTAAACTTTAAGGCTAAAAACTATCTATGTTGTGCTCTATCTAAAAGAGAGTTCAGTAGAGTTTCTGCATGCAAATCTGCTAAAGAAATATGGGATAAATTGCAGATAACCTATGAAGGAACAGATAAAGTAAAACAAACTAGGATAGATATTCTTATCTCTCAATATGAGCAATTCAAAATGCTTCAAAATGAAAACATTACTACTATGTATAACAGATTTTCAAGTATAGTAGTAGGTTTAAATTCTCTTGGAAAAATTCTTCCTAATGAAGAAACCATTAGAAAAATACTCAGGTCCTTAACTATTTCTTGGACACCTAAGGTAACGGCCATTGAAGAGGCTCATGATTTAACTAAATTATCAATTGATAATTTAATAGGTTCTCTCATGGCACATGAAATAAATATGGAGCGATTATCTGAAAGCTCATCTAAGAAGAAATGTACTAATGCTCTTAAAGTTATAGATGCTCCTTCCACCTCTTCTTCTAGTTCCCAGGATGCAGATTCTGAAGACTGTAATATGGATGAAGTATTGTCCAAGCTTCAGAAGATTTTGAAGAAGAAGAAAAACGGATCAAGAAGGATCCAAAGAAAAGAGAAAAGGGAGAAAGAACCAGTCTGCTATGAATGCAGAAAACCTGGACATCTGAGACCAGATTGTCCAAGACTCAAGAAGACTGGTCAACCAGAAAAGCCCAATAAGCAGCACAAGAAATTCAAAAGAAAATCAATGGCAGCTGCTTGGGAAAATGACGAGGTCACAAGCTCAGAATCATCAAGTTCAGATTCTGAAAAGGAGCAGGTAAATCTAGCCCTCATGGTGGGATTAGATGAGGTACATTCTGACTCATTTTTTAACTCTTGCACAGATTCAGGGTCAGAATCAGAAGACTTAGAAGAAGTCTTTAATGAACTATATGAAAAACATAAGGGTGTTGTAAAAGAACTAAAAAATCTAAAAAACACACTACCTGCTTGGAAAACACCAATTCTGATCTTAAATCCGAATTGGAACAATTAGAAGAACAGTTAAAAGAATGTAAAGAAAATAATCATATTCTGAATGAAGAATTGAAAAACAAGGATAATGAAAAATTAGAGTTGGAAGAAAAATTGAAAACTCTCACTGAAGAAATCTTTATTTAAAAGAATCAGTTAGGAAATTAACTAAAGGAAAAACATCTCTAGCCCTATACTTAAAAGGATCAAAATCTGGAAATGACAAACAAGGGCTTGGTTATACACCTCCAGAAAAAGGAAAACAAGTAATAAACTCTGGAAAATATCCTTTACCAAAATTTGTAAAAGAAACCAAAATGCCTCAGAAAAAGGTTTCTAAAAATTATGATCCAACCATGCATCACAAAGGCAATAAGAACTGCAAAACAAATTATATTCACTGCTGCTCTCATTGCAATAAACTAGGACACACCGTGAACACCTGCACAACTAAGCACTTAGTTTGGATTCCGAAAGGCTACTTTCATACCTCTAACCTTCAAGGACCCAAAAGCTTTGGGTACCTACATCTAAATGAGTTGTTTGCAGGGAAGCCTTGGAGCATCAGGAACAAAGGGTGCTCAAGGCAGTGATAGAGCCTCTCATAAGGGGGAGCTCTGATTAAAGGGAAGCAAAGAGTAAGGGGGAGAAAAGGTTGAACCCCTCTATGGTAAGAAACTCTCTAAAGGAACAAGATACATGGTAAGACCTTTCCTTTTTGGATTATTGACAAAAAGGGGGAGAGTAAGTATGCTCTATGAATTTTCTGCCTAAATCTTTTTTCATCCCATTCAGAAAAATTCGCATAAATTTTGTCATCACCAAAAAGGGGGAGATTGTTGAACCACTCTATGGTTATCTGTGATCTTGGTATTTTTGGTGATAACAAAATTTATGATGCATTTAGATAATAACAAAATATAGGTATTCATAAATATTTTTGCTTCATCTGTGTTGCATCAACCCCATTAACAGATGATAAGTCTCATTGAATATCATGCTTCATCTGTGTCGCATCAATCCCATAGCAAAATGCTAAGTCTTACATTGATGCAATATATGGCGCACTAAGATGATAAAATCGATGTTTAATCAATATACATCGATTTCTGTTTAAAGTGCCAAAGTATCAAGCGCCGCAACGATTTGCTAAGAAGTCGATGCCATAACGACTTCATAAGTATTTGTAACGATTTCTTCTTTGAGCGCATTGATTTGATAAGAAGTCGTTCCCTTAACGATTCCTTAAGTGACCGAAACGATTTGTCAAGAAGTCGATGCCATAACGACTTGATAAGTGTTTGCAACGATTTCTTCTTTAAAGCGCATTGATTTGATAAGAAATCGATCTCATAACGATTCTATAAGTGAGCGCAACGACTTGCTCTCACAACGATTTGTTCACATCGATTTCGCTCTCATAACGACTTAATAAGAAATCGATCTCATAACGATTTGATAAGTGAGTGCAACGATTTGCCCTCACATCGATTTGCTTGCATAACGATTTCATAAATGTTCACATCGATTTGTTTATAAATGAGCAACGACTCTTCACAATAACGATTTCATAAGTCATGCTCATAACGATTTCTTCATGGATTCTGTTCAAACACAGATTGCCTTTATATTTCAAATTTGTTTGGCGCTTAAATGAAAAGTCAAATATCTTCTGACAAAAAACTGCATGCATATTTCAGAGTCTTGTCAAAAGATTTGACCTACTATTTTCAGCATGATAGCAGAAACACAGTGGTATGCACAGTTTATCATAAACACTCTTTTATGCTAAACACTCTCTTCTATGCTGACAGATTTCAAAGACCATCAGAGTTTGATTAAGACAAATGAAGAGAAGATAAGCAACGGTCAGAACTCCAACGGATCCAAAACTCAAACGGCTATCTCTTCAACGGATCTGTTCAAAGCTGCTCATATAAAAGAAGGAGCACTGCTGAAGAACAGGCAGAGCCTTTTCCTGAACATCTTTTTGATAGAGTGTACATCCAGTGAGGAACCTCAACGCACATACACTCAAAGAAAGAGAGAAAGAGCCTAAGCCCAGCAGAAGCATTCAAGCTTTCAAGCATCTCAAGCGTCCAAGCATTCAAGCACTCTTGCTTTCTTTTCTCTCTTCTGTTTCTCTCCGAGCTCATTGTATATCTGGGGAGAGTCTGGGACTGTGAGCTTTACACAAGTGTTTATCTTGTAAAGCTTCTCAGTCTGATCTTTCTAAGAAAGATCTGTGTCCGGCTGTAGGACTGTATACAGTTGATAGCCCAGCTAGGGGTTAGTGTCTAGCAGAACCGCACTGGGGTTTGTTCCAGGAGGTTGGCTTCTTGACCTGTAAAAGAAGTGGGTTGCCTTCTTGCCCGGGAAAGAGAAGAAGACCTGGTGGGGTATCCAGGGTGTTGTAGTGTCCTTGAAGGGGACTGTACCTTCGGTTAGTGAAATCCCAAGAGTTTGCTTGGGGACTGGACGTAGGACTTCCATGTGGGAAGGGCCGAACCAGGATAAATTTCCTGTGTCCTTTGTGTGATTGTTTATTTGCTTCCGCACTGCACTCTTTATCACACTAAACTAACCAAACCTTCAAGTGTTAATTTCTGTGTCTAAGTTTCTATTTACAGAAATCAGAAAACCTATTCACCCCCCCTCTAGGTTAGCTTGCTGCCGTACCAAAAGGGCCAACAAAATCTACATAACTATCTCTCAAGATATTCTCTCCCCATTTTGACAGCATCAAAAAGTGGGTAGTATTAGGTATAAGAAGTGCAATTGGCATAATACTAAGTATGTGAAATCACTTTGGGGAAAATGATGGGAGTGCATGCTCTAAAAGATAGCCATTAAATAGTCTAGTGTTTAATCAAGTTCTCAACACACATTCAAAATTAAATACCATTTAAAGTGAAGTATGAGACATGATTAAGAGGCATCACCCATGATGATAAGCAGAATTCTAATTAACACTAACAGATACTCTCAATCTTACCCATGAATGATAGATCCTCAATTTTTGGTTGCTATCATTCTGTCCTCCTTTTTTTTTTTTTTTGAAACAAATGATGTGATTCATTTTTTTTTTGTTTCTTTTCTTTCATTGTGAGGAAAGTATGGCCATTTGACACGAGGCTTCTCACTTGTCCAGTGGAAGGACCCGGTTACTAAACTCAATTCCCCTTTCAATTGGGACAAATAGCTTTTTCCACACGAGTTACTACAGATTGGGTCGATTTAAGCCTCACAAGAGTATTAAGAAAAATTTCCATCGATCATCAAAATGATATCCGATAATCATAATCATGTGCATTAGTGTGTTGGCCTCAATTTCAAATGTATTTTGAGAAGCAAGTTAAATACAGAACTATTTGGCTCCCCCTTAATGTATGCACACACCAAATGCAGAAATCTCCCCCTTAGTGGCTGAATTAATGCACACTATGTCTTAAGACAATGCAGTAAAATATCAAGGGAGCATTAGGCCATAGAAATAGTCAATGAAGTGTCTTTGCATATAGTTTATATGAAAGCACATAAGGGATAGACGTGCAAAAGACACTAAGACATAAGACTCTTTTTGTGCTTTCGATTTTTCAATTTTTTTTCCTAATAGAACAAAAACATAGCCTAGAATTAAAAGAGTAAACAAAAAAACATACAAGAGTATTCATGTATTACTTTGAAAGTCCAAAATAGAAGAACATGATACTCGCATAACAGTGTAGACTGTAGATGCCTTGAAATTCACATTGATACCATTTGATGCTTCATCTCAAAAT
Source organism: Colocasia esculenta (assembly GCA_014218235.1). Classification (NCBI taxonomy): domain Eukaryota; kingdom Viridiplantae; phylum Streptophyta; class Magnoliopsida; order Alismatales; family Araceae; genus Colocasia; species Colocasia esculenta. The sequence goes on from CM024758.1 coordinate 68,358,549, forward strand.
TTCATAAGACACTTGCAACCACAGATCTCAGGTGGATTTCTTGGTATCCAAATGGTTTTTGGTCCAACAGTGTTAGTTCTAGAAGGCAACAAATCCTTCCTTATCCACACCAAGTTCATTTTCTGCAAGTTTCTTTTTAAAGAACAATTGTAGTTCATATGACCATGCCCACCACAAAAATAACATGTGACATTAGGATTGTGTTTTGTGGGTTGTGATCTATGAACAACATGATATTCAACATGCTTGCCTTTCACATGAGCTTGTTTTTTATTTTGTACATGTTTCTTAGCATGAACATATGTTTTAGGTTGCACAGATTTTTTAGCATGAACATGTTTCTCATGTGAGTAGTTTTATTAACACGCTATTGTGAAGTGCTAGGAGCATTAGAAGCATGAACAAATGATGTTTTATTTTAGACTCAACAAATTTCTTCTTTTTGTTTTTAGAGGTATACCCTAAACCATATTTGTTACTATTCACTTTAACACTAAGAACTTCATCAAGCTTTTGCTTCCCCTTCATGAGTCTAGAAACAGAATTCACTAATGGTTTCATGCAACTTTTTCACAGAAATTTTAGAATTTTTAACATTCTCTTCAAGCACATGCGCTGGTTTTCTAGTTTTTCCTTTAAAAATTTCAAAGATGTGTTTTCCTTTTCAAGCATGTAGAATTTTTTTGAAAAACCATTATCATTAGCCATGCGTTCCATTTCTTGTTCATACAATGAAATTTTGCTTGCATGGTTTGTAACGCCCCGATGCGTAATATCAGAGCGATAATACAGTTAAATAAATAGTATAGAGCGAGGAATAGATATCAAACCATTGCACAAATTGGAATAACGCCAAACGATCCAACTTTCATTAATAATTCTTCTATACATCTATTACATTCACTAATCATCCATTACAATAATCCTTCAGAGCCAAAAGCTATGGGCCCAGGGTACTTTATTCAAATTCAAACAACTACAAGCTATCTAACCATCTACTAAAAATGTGGTTGTTGAAATGACAGGTCACTCTTGCTCTTCTTCATTCCCAGCCTCATTCGTGTGGTAGTCTCCATCGGACTCATGTGAAACACATGAAATAAATAGCGCAGGATGAGCGATAATCGCCCAGTAGGACTTAATATCTCGTATAAACAGGCATGCTTTAAGTGATTAATGTCCTGCCAAGTAGGATAACTATAGATAACGATCAATTATAGTCAAGAGAGTACTGTAAGGATAGAATAATCGTAAAACAATGATAAACAAGCAAAAATAACAGTTGCACAGCACATAGTCGTGTGTTGGCAGTCCGGTAGAAGTCACAACCGCCCAATAGCCATGCTACGTACACAGGCCAGAGGTCCGGCGTGATATCAAGGTAAGAGAGAATCATCTAAGGCCGTTGGATCACGCTTGCAACATCCCTCCTTGTCATGGTCTGTCGCCTTCTGTTGGAGGTAGCGACACTTGGGCTGTCGCCTTCTGAAGGCGACAGTTTGGTCGTCGCGTTCCAGTTTGGAATGCGACGGGCATGCTGTCACGTTCACCCTCTGACCGCAGCATGTGCGTTTGTCATCTTGCTGTCGGGTTTTTAGTGACGGGTGTCAACCTTTGACAGTGGGAAGGCGAAAGGTCAGACGTCGCGATCTGGTGTTAGACCTGCGAGGTCGACACGTGGCGTCTCTGCTGGTCAGCTTGACCTTGACCATGAGATAGCGATGATGTTGGTGTCGCCTTCACTTCATGGAATGCGACAGTCAACATGTCGCATTCTCATCATCTGTGTTTAAGAGCTTCAGGCCGAGAGCAGAACCCCCATTTGGCCTTTCTCTTGGTGTTTCTTCCCTCCGGTGATTCCAGCGGTTGGTGGCTCCGTGGGGAGTTTGGGAAGGCTTTGAGGGGTGTGTTTTGCATTGTGTAGGTAAGTGCATGTATCTATGGTGTGGTTGTATGTGTTTGTACTTCTCCCTCACTTTCCCCTTCTTCTTGCATGGTGGATCTTCTTCTCTTGGTGCATCAAGGAGGAGGTCGAGCTTGGTTCGTGGGCGGCATTTGGAGCATTGGAGCTCGGAGGTGGAGGGTTGCTAGCCTACGAGAAGGCCCATCTTGGGTGGATCTTCATATTAAGGTAGGGACCCAAACTTCCATCTAGTAATACATACTAGGTTTCCAAACCCCAATTCCAAGCCTAGGGATCATGCTAGGTGTTTTGCATACTTCATGTGGTTTTTGTGGAATGAGTTATGTGTAATTGCATGCTTGTATGGAATTGGGTTGTTGAGGGCTCCATGTCTTGGTGGGAGGTCGATGTGAGTGTAGTTTGGCTTCTATGCATGCTTGGGGTGTTCTTGAGGGTGGTTTGGACTTGAATAGCCTTTTTAGTTCGTCATGTATACTTCCCTCCCCAAGATGTGTATGTATGGGTGGAGTTTGGCCTAAAGAAGATGTTCTCGGGCATGCAAACTCTGCGGTCGTCACACGGTTACCGTCGCGACACCCCGACACATCTCCTTCCATGCCCGGGAAGCGACGCCCACCCTGTCGCGTTCTGGTCGTGACAGGGTGGCTGTCGTCTTCTTTTCCAGTGTTTGTTTTATGGTGGGTTGGGGTCTCAGGCCGTTACCTGGATCCCTCTGGTCACAACAGGATCCCTGTCGCGACATGGTTGCGACTGGTTCTGCGTCGCCTTCCTGACCAGGTTTCAACAGGCTGAGCATCACCTTCAGGTGGCGACAACCTTTGTGTCACCTTCTCAGTCTGAGAGGGGACTTGGCAACCTATAGTTCAAAGTTTTCTGCTTCCGCTGCGACTCGGTTTTCTTGGCACTTGTGCTGTTCCTAGTGCAGTGCTACTCTAGTTTCTTCGCCTGGTGCTCGGCACTTGAGGGCTTATCCACGAGACAGGTTGTTACCGTTACTTGGGACCCCCAGCCCCGCACGTCTGTTAGAGGGAGTTCTTCGGGCGGCGGGCGTACTTAAGTCACGGACTTGGAGCAGAAGGGGAAAACGGTGGGGACAGCGGCGTAGAGTCGTTTGTAGAGCTCTCTTAGCTGGTCTGGTTCTCCGAGGTAGTGTGGTGCTCTTACGGTGCGGACCAGCTAGTCCTTTCTCACTGCCTCACTCTACGTGGTTTCGGAACCATTTAGAGGGGTCAGGCGTGGGACCATAGTCCGGCCAGACTACGGCAGTTGTGGTTGTTCTTAGTCTACGTCTCACTCCGACGGGAGGTGCTAAACATGGACTATTGGTCGAGGGTAAGGCGCGTGGTGCACCTGACCGGCTGACTGGTGTAGCGTTCTGTAGCTAGTGTGTTTGTCCAGGCAGTTTCTACTGTCTGTGTTTACAGCTTGGTTCTTGTGGTGCCTTGGTGTACACGGGTTTTCTGGTTCCACTGAGTAGCTTAGACTGACGACTGTGTAGTTTCTTTCACGCTTCCGCACTTGACTATGCTTAGTAGAATAGACTTTACGGCTTTAATTATTTAATTGCACTTAGTTCTATTCTGTTGTTAGAACCAGTGGGAGATTGGCAGTCCCTACTGGGCTTCTTCGTGAAGCTCACTCCGTGTTTTGTAGGTGAGACTTCACAGCAGCTCCCTCCGCGGCGGACTGAGGAGACGGGCCTGCAGTAGTCGGTGTCTCTAGTGGCAGTGTTCCCCCAGCAGTTGTACTTTACCACCGACCCTGCAGGCAACATCGGTTCAGCCAGAGGTACCCCCAGTGGTACGGCAGCAGACTCCAGTTGCAGCGGCAGCAACCGAGGACTGCACGGCGCTTCTGGAGAGGTTTCTTCGTCTTCAGCCTCCGACTTTTTCTGGCGACCGTGATCCAGACAGGGCAGAGAGTTGGGTCCATGAGCTCGAGCGCACCTTCGAGACCATGGATTGTGCAGAGCTGGATTAGGTTAGGTTAGCAGTGTATCAGCTGAAGGGGTCAGCCCACGAGTGGTGGAGAGCAGTAAGGCAGACCAGTTTTCAGGGCAGGAGGCTGGACCAGATCAGTTGGGCAGAGTTCCTAGTAGCTTTCCACGGCGAGTTCCTCCTCGACTATGTTTGCCGCTAGAGGAGGGGCCTATTCCACGAGTTGGTGCAGGGAGACTTGACCGTGGGACAGTACCACCAGAGGTTTCTGCAGCTATATCGACACGTTCCCCATGTGGCAGCTAGTGAGCAGGCTCGTACTGAGTGGTTCGTTAGCGGGCTACGTTCAGACTTGAGGTGGGCCATGGCTGGTCACCTCTGTGACACCTTGGCAGTGGCAATGGGGAGAGCTACGGCCCTGGAGAGGGAGTGTCGTTTTCAGCCGCAGAAGAGCGGGGCTCAGGGAGGTCTTCTCCATACCAGCGCCCTTTGGGCAGTCGAGGGAGTGTTCCCTCTTCTTCTTCTTCGGGGACAGGCGGTGCTGGCCTAACTTCGAAGATGAAGAGGCTGTTCGCTCGTGGAGGCAGGTGTCAGTACAGGCAGCAGCAGCAGCAACGTCAGTCGGAGCAGCAACAAGTGGAGCAGTCGGTGTAGCAGGGAGCAAAGCAGAGCCAGCAGGACTCGGGTTGTTACCACTGTGGGCAGCCAGGTCACTACAGGTGAGAGTGTCCGTTGAGGCAGCAGCAGGAGCAGCAGCAGCAGGCACCTCAGGTTCAGTACCGTCCACCCTAGCCAGCGCAGCGCCAGCAGCAGCACCACGGTCAGTACCAGCAGCCGCACCAGCAGCGCCAGCAGCAACAGCCTCAGCGAGGATGAGGTTGTGGTCAGGTGATGAACATCACCAGAGAGGAGGCAGAGGCCTCTAATCTAGTCGTCGGTACGGTTCCCATCCTTGGTAGAGCTGCTAGAGTTTTGATTGATCCGGGTGCCATAGACATTGTTTTGCTTTTGAGGAGTTCTTTGCTTCCTTGTCTGAGTTTGCTCTAGAGCGAGCCTATGACCTTGCAGTTGAGCTGCCGACGGGTGACTTTGTGCATACCCTTGGTTACTTGGAGGGTGTCACCGTCGAGGTTCAGGGCCACCAGCTACCAGCCAGACTGTTTGCCTTGTAGCTACACGACTTTGATGTCATTCTTGGCATGGACTGGTTGGAGGCGCACTCTGCACTGGTAGATTGTCAGCGGAAGACCGTGAGGTTCGAGATACCTGGAGCACCTGTGCTTTGCTTCCGAGGTACCTGGTCTGTCTGCCGACCCTTTGTCTCTTTCTATAGAGCTCGGCGCCTTATCTGAGACGGTTGTGTTGCTTTCTTGGCCTCTGTGTGTGTCTCAGATTCTGGTGAGATTTCTATTTCAGATGTGCCTGTGGTTTGTGAGGTTGCCGACGTGTTTCCGGAGGATATACCTGGCTTGTCGCCTGAGCGGGAGGTAGACTTCTCCATTGAGTTTCTTCCGGGGACGATGCCTGCGTCCAAGGCACCGTACCGGATGGCGCCGGAGGAGCTGCGGGAGTTGAAGCGCCAACTAGAGGACTTGCTTGGGTTGGGCTTCATTCGTCCTAGCTGTTCTCCGTGGGGAGCGCCTGTTTTGTTTGTGAGGAAGGAGGATGGCAGCCTCAGAATGTGCATTGATTATCGGCAGCTGAATCAGGTGACCGTGAAGAACAAGTATCCTTTGCCCAGGATCGATGACTTGTTCGACCAGTTGCAGTCAGCTTCAGTGTTCTCGAAGATCGACTTGAGGTCGGGTTACTACCAGTTGCAGATCCGCGAGTCAGACATCACCAGATCAGCTTTTCGCACCCGCTACGGCCACTTCGAGTTTGTCGTGATTCCTTTTGGGCCCACGAATACACCTGCAGCGTTCATGGAGCTGATGCACAGTGTTTTCCGAGAGTACCTGGACCGGTTCGTGGTGGTGTTCGTCAACGACATCCTAGTGTACTCAGCGACGGCAGAGGAGCATGAGGTCCACTTGAGGCTGGTGTTGTAGGCTTTGAGGAGTCACCAACTTTACGCCAAATTCAGCAAGTGTGAATTTTGGCTAAAGGAGGTGCACTTTCTAGGTCACGTTGTTTCTGGTGCAGGTGCGGCGGTTGATCCCGCCAAGGTTGAGGCCGTGGTTTCTTGGGGCCAGCCCACTACAGTTGCAGAGGTTCACAGTTTTCTGGGGCTGGCAGGCTACTACAGGAGGTTTGTGTAGGACTTCACCAGAGTTGCAGAGCCTTTGACCCGGTTGACTAGGCGGGAGACTCGATTTGTATGGACAGCAGAGTGCGAGCGCAGTTTTCAAGAGCTGAAGAGCCGGCTGACTTTAACTCCGATCCTTGTGGTACCTTCTGGCAGTAGCGGCTTTGCTGTCTACACAGACGCGTCAGGTACTGGTTTGGGTGCTATGTTGATGCAACATGGTCGAGTAGTTGCTTATGCTTCTCGTCAGCTGAAGAAGCATGAGCAGCACTACCTGACACACGACCTGGAGCTTGCAGCGGTCGTTTTTGCCTTGAGGTTGTGGAGACACTACTTGTACAGCGAGGTGTTCGAGGTTTTCACAGATCACTGCAGCTTACAGTACGTCTTCACACAGAGAGATCTCAACCTCAGACAGCGCAGGTGGCTCGAGTACTTAAAGGACTACGACTTTACCCTTTCCTATCACCCGGGAAAGGCTAACATTGTAGCAGACACTTTGAGTAGGAGAGCCCACTTGAGTTCTTTGTTGTTTAGACACTGGAGACTTCTGGAGGACGCCACTCAGGGTGTGTTCACGCCATCTAGCCTCCGGGAGAGAGCAGTGTTGGCTAGCATGACTGTTCATCCGTTGATATACCAGCAGGTGCTTGAGGCGCAGAGTGCAGACGAGGACTTGGCAGACGTGTTGCAGTTGCCCGAGGTAGCACTGGACGAGGATAGCGAGGTTCGGTTCCGGGATAGGCTCTACATTCCAGAGGACGTCAGAGAGGAGGTACTTGCTGAGGCGCACCGGTTGCAATACTCTATTCATCCTGGCTCCACCAAGATGTACCATGACTTGAGGGTACTCTTTTGGTGGCCTGGGATGAAGAGAGATATTGCTGAGTTTGTTTCACGTTGCCTTACCTGTCAGCAGGTGAAGGCAGAGCACCAGCGTCCTGGTGGTGAGCTGCAGTCGCTTCCCATTCCTGTGTGGAAGTGGGAGCACATCACCATGGACTTTGTTTCTGGCTTACCTTGCACTTCACAGAGGCACGACAGTGTTTGGGTCATCGTCGACAGGCTGACGAAGACCGCTCGCTTCCTTCCAGTCAGAGCAGCGTGGTTAGTCGACAGGCTGGCTCGGTTGTTTGTGGACAGAGTGGTACCTTTGCACGGAACCCCGGTCTCTATTGTTTCAGATAGAGATCCGAAGTTCACTTCTCGTTTCTGGCGCAGCTTTCAGCGGGCACTTGGCACTGAGCTGAGGCTAAGTTTGACGTACCACCCATAGATAGACGGGCAGTCGGAGAGGACCATTCAGACCCTCGAGGACTTGTTGAGAGCGTGTTGTCTAGACTAGGGCGGCACGTGGGAGTCGCACCTTCCCATGGTGGAGTTTTCCTATAATAATAGCTTTCACTCCAGCATCGGGATGGCGCCCTATGAGGCTCTGTATGGTCAACCGTGCAGGACACCGTTGCACTGGCACGAGGTTGGCGAGAGGCAGTTGCTGGGTCCAGAGTGGTGCAGCAGTGTGCAGACACCGTGAGACTGGTCAGGCAGAGGTTGCAGACAGCGCAGAGCAGGCAGAAGAGCTACGCCGACGTTCACAGGAGGCCACTTGAGTTTGAGGTCAGCGACAGTGTGTTCCTTCGGATCTCGCCCACCAAGGGCATTCTCAGGTTTGGGAAGAGGGGCAAGCTTAGCCTGAGGTTTGTTGGCGGCTTTCCCATCCTGGAGCGCGTTGACGAGGTCTCTTACAGGTTGGCTCTTCCGTCTGAGTTGGCAGGTGTCCACGACGTCTTCCACGTGTCGCAGCTGAGGAAGTACATGCCAGATCCGTCGCATGTACTCGACTACTCACCGTTGGAGGTCGCCCCCGACCTGTCCATGCCAGAGTACCCAGTCAGCGTGGTGGACCGCAGAGTGCAGCAGCTTCGCAGGAAGCAGATCCCGCTCGTCAAGGTGGTTTGGGAGCACCGCGCCGGTGGCGATGCCACTTGGGAGTGTGAGGACGAGATGCGGGAGCAGTTCCCTTACTTGTTCGAGTGACATGTACTTTGTTTTCTCTCTCTTCCCCTAGTTTCGCCCTTAATTTCGAGGACGAAATTGTTTTTTTTGTTGGTTAGATCATAACATCCCTCCTTGCCATGGTCTATCGCCTTCTGTTGGAGGTAGCGACACTTGGGCTGTCGCCTTCTGAAGGCGACAGTTTGGTCGTCGCGTTCCGATTTGGAATGCGACGGGCATGCTGTCGCGTTCACCCTCTGACCGCAGCATGCGCGTTTTTCATCTTACTGTCGGGTTTGTGGTGACGAGTGTCAACCTTTGATAGTGGGAAGGCGACGGGTTAGACGTCGCGATCTGGTGTCAGACCTGCAAGGTCGACACGTGGCGTCTCCGCTGGTCTGCTTGACCTTGACCATGAGATAGCGACGATGTTGGTGTCGCGTTCACTTCATGGAACGCGACAGTCAACATGTCGCGTTCTCATCATATGTGTTTAAGAGCTTCTGGCCAAGAGCAGAACCCCCATTTGGCCTTTCTCTTGGTGTTTCTTCCCTCTGGCGATTCCAGCGGCTGGTGGCTCCGTGGGGAGTTTGGGAAAGCTTTGAGGGGTGTGTTTTGCATTGTGTAGGTAAGTGCATGTATCTATGGTGTGGTTGTATGTGTTTGTACTTCTCCCTCACTTTCCCCTTCTTCTTGCATGGTGGATCTTCTTCTCTTAGTGCACCAAGGAGGAGGTCGAGCACGGTTTGTGGGCGGCATTTGGAGCGTTGGAGCTCGGAGGTGGAGGGGTGCTAGCCTATGAGAAGGCCCATCTTGGGTGGATCTTCATATTGAGGTAAGGACCCAAACTTCCATCTAGTTATACATGCTAGGTTTCCAAACCCCAATTCCAAGCCTAGGGATCATGCTAGGTGGTTTGCATGCTTTATGTGGTTTTTGTGGAATGAGTTATGTGTAATTGCGTGCTTGTATGGAATTGGGTTGTTGAGGGCTCCATGTCTTGGTGGGAGGTCCATGTGAGTGTAGTTTGGCCTCTATGCATGCTTGGGGTATTCTTGAGGGTGGTTTGGATTTGAATAGCCTTTTTAGTTCGCCATGCATACTCCCCTCCCCAAGATGTGTATGTATGGGTGGAGTTTGGCCTGAAGAAGATGTTCTCGAGCGTGCAAACCCTGCAGTCGTGACACGGTTAGCGTCGCGACCCAGGTCGCGACACCCCAACACGTCGCATTCCGTGCCCGAGAAGCGACGCCCACCCTGTCGCGTTCTGGTCACGATAGGGTGGTTGTCGTCTTCTTTTCTTGTGTTTTTTTGATGGTGGGTTGGGGCCTCAGGCTGTTACCTAGATCCCTCTGGTCGCGACAAGATCCCTATCGCGACATGGTTGCGACTAGTTTTGCGTCACCTTCCTGACCAGGTTGCGACAGGCTGAGCATCGCCTTCAGGTGGCGACAACTGTGTGTCGCCTTCTCAGTCTGAGAGGGAACTTGGCAACCTATAGTTCAGAGTTTTCCGCTTCCGCTGCGACTCGATTTTCTTGGCACCTGTGATGTTCCTAGTGCAGTGCTACTCTAGTCTCTTCGCCCGGTGCTCGGCACTTGAGGGCTTGTCCACGAGACAGGTTGTTACTGTTACCTGGGACCCCTAGCCCCGTGCGTCTGTTAGAGGGAGTTCTCCGGGTGGCGGGAGTGCTCAAGTCACAGACTTGGAGCAGAAGGGGAAAACGGTGGGGACAGCGGTGTAGAGTCGTTTGTAGAGCTCTCTTAGCTGGTCTAGTTCTCCGAGGTAGTGTGGTGCTCTTACGGTGCGGACCAGCTAGTCCTTTCTCACTGCCTCACTCTACGTGGTTCTGGAACCATTTAGAGGGGTCAGGCGTGGCACCATAGTCCGGCCAGACTACGACAGTTGTGGTTGTTCTTAGTCCGCGTCTCACTTCGACGGGAGGTGCTAGACATGGACTATTGGTCGAGGGTAAGGTGTGTGGCGCACCTGACCGGCTGACTAGTGTAGTGTTCTGTAGCTAGTGTGTTTGTCCAGGCAGTTTCTATTGTCTGTGTTTACAGTTGGGTTCTTGTGGTGCCTTGGTGTACACGGGTTTTCCGGTTCGGCTGAGTAGCTTAGACCGACGACTGTGTAGTTTCTTTCACGCTTCCGCACTTGACTCTGTTTAGTAGAATAGACTATACTGCTTTAATTATTTAATTGCACTTAGTTCTATTCTGCTGTTAGAATTAGTGGGAGATTGGTAGTCCCTATTGGGCTTCTTCGTGAAGCCCACTCTTTATTTTGTAGGTGAGACTTCACAGCAGCTCCCTCCACGGCGGACTGAGGAGACGGGCCCGCAGTAGTCAGTGTCTCTAGTGGCAGTGTTCCCCCAGCAGTTGTACTTCACCCTCGGGGTATGCCCCTAAAGGACGTGTTCTTTCCCTTTTATTTCAGCACTTGTACTTTATTTACTTTGGGACTGTAGTAGACTGTTATCTAGTGTTGGACACTTTTCGTTCACTTATGGTGCACTTTAGTACGTTTGTTGTTATTTATTTCTGTTACATATCTTGTTAGACTGATCTGTTAGCCCTTCCGGGTCTTCGGACCCGTGGGCGGCGGTCCCGATGTTCGGATTCTTGGTGGGAGCCGAGGGTCCGGGTGCCGAGGTCGTTACAACGCTGATCCTTAAGGGTAAAATAGGTATTGATGGTACAACCCGCTCGTCGGCAATGGACTTCTTCCAAAGCCAAAGAGTCTTACGGAGGCCTCGACAAGGAGTTCCTGGTCCAGTCAGGAGTATTCCCAACGGAGAGGTCGTCCAAGCCAAGATAGAAGTGTGTAAAGAAATAATTATCCGTCATGCCATGAGTACTCGAAGGCAGAGGGACGCGATAATGGTATTCAAATCAAGCGATTAAAATGAAGACAAGTTCATTAAAATAAATAGGGAAATTTACATGAATAATTTCACTTAATTACCAGATATGTTATTGAGTGAATTCGGTAACGTTTCATGGCAAAGATTCATATTTAGTGTGTGCATGTGAAAGATAATCAAGATAGTAAGAGATAATTGTGCACGTAGCTTTTAATTAATGGGAATCATGTGAATATTACCCATTATTATTAAACATGTCGTTACTGTTCATAACAGTACATTTCAGAAGTTAAAGTACATGATTTGCATGAAGAATTAGGGTTATGGTTTAAATAGTAAGAATGCGACGGGGGTACCTGTCGCGTTTCAAATCATGACGGGCAGGTCGGTCATGTTTAGTAGAACAGGAACAAGCCAATCGACAGATGCACAAAATGCGACAGGGTGAACGGTGCGATTAGGTCAATCGGTCCATGAACGGGACGTCAGGGTCTGTCGCGTTTTGGACAATCGGTACAGACATGAAGAACGCGACGTGTCGGGCCGTTGCGTTCATATCGCGACGAAACCATCTGTCGCGACCCTCTGAGAATCGCGGCGAGTCGGGCCGTCGCGTTCTTAGAGGTTCTGGTCGAACCCCATAGGTGAACTGGCCCACTTTTGGTCTTCGGTCCAGTCCTCCATGGACTTGACACAGGGCCATTGAAAAATGTATATAAATTCGTATACATGTCAAAAAATTACGAAATCAGTTTTAAATGAAACTAGACATGCAGAGGTATCTACAGTAATGATTAATTAGAGAATAGAGATGGTATGGACATGCTATGAATATGTTACTTCTCGGTGACCTAAAGTCATACACAGTGATGGAATACGATTTAATTCGAAGAGGGTACTTGATAGAAATTGGGGAAAATAGAGTCATTATATTACTAACCTCATGTAGTATGTAGGATAAAAGTTTTGTTGCAAGAAATCAATCATGATCATATAATTAGGGCAAACATGAGGGTTCGGGTACATGTTCTCAACGAGAATTGGAGAGTGAAATACTCCTAAATGGCATGATAAAAATTGGGGAAATCATGGGGCTTTCGAAGATAGGATCATGGTCTACCTAGGGTTGAAGTAATTAGTTTTTGCTTGAGAGATTGCCTACCTTTTCACACTTTGAAATCCTAGGGTTTAAAGATGAACTTTGGAGAAGCTTTTCGTTCCTATCCTTCTCCTCCTTGCTCTCTAGGTCCAAAGCCTTCTCTCCCTCGTTCTCCAAGCTCCAGAAGGTGTCTAGGGTTGGGTTGGCAAGAATTTGCGAGAGTATTTATGGGTTGTAAGACTCCTAAATACTTAAAACTATTCCCTCTTATCCAACTCCAAATTTCCCACATTTATCTCACTATTTTCTAGCCTTTATCCATCTATTTAGCATGGGGAGAAGTCTAATTTCATGGTGAAGGGGTTAGGGTGGGACTAGGACTCTTCTTAAGGATAATTATGAGTTAATATAATGATTAGCTTAACCATTTTCCATTTATTAATAATTAAGGTACAAATTCAACATTAAATATCTCCATCCCAACTTGGGCTCTTCCCTTTTGGGCCATTAGTTCATATATGAACTATTAATGTAACCCATTTCCTAATTTGACTTAATGGGTTTTAATTTAATTCCATTTTTCTAATTTAAATTTATTTATAAATATTTGACATTTTTGAGTTGCTACATCCTCCCCCTCTTAAAAAGAATTTGGTCCCCAAATACATAAGATCATAAGAGGAAGAATGACTTACTGAATAGTTTCAGATAATTCCGTCTCATCGTTGCTTCGGGTTTCCACGTGGCTTCTTCGATCCCATGATTGTTCCAAAGTATCTTTACCTTGGATATGGGTGGATTCCGCAATTGTTGTATCTTCTTGTCCAGTATCCTTACTGGTTTTTTTCATAGGTCATATCTTTGTGCAAGACTATACCGTCGTAGCGGATCACATGAGATGGGTCGTACACATACTTCCTCAGCATAGATACACGAAAAAAATTGTGTACGGTAGAATATTTAGGAGGTAACGCTAGACGATATGCCACTTCGCCAACTCTTTCAAGTACTTAAAAGGACCTATGAATCTTGTCCTTAGCTTGCCTTTAATTCCGAATCTTTGAAATCCTCGGGTTGGGGATACCTTCAGCAGTAGGTGATCTCCAACTTGAAATTCTAGATCCCTTCTTCTTTTGTCTGCATAGCTCTTTTGCCCAGACTGAGCTATTTTAATTCTGTCTCTGATGATTTGTATATCTCTGCTAGTGTTTTGCACCATGTCTTGTCCCAACCATTGTTGTTCACCCACTTCATTCCAGCACACTGGCGATCTACAGCTTCTACCATACAAGACTTTAAATGGAGCCATCTTAATACTGGCTTGGTAGAAATTATTGTGGGCAAATTCCATTAATGATAGCTGCTCATTCCAGTATCCTTCAAAATCTATAGCACACGCTCACAGCATGTCTTCTACAATCTGGTTTGTCCTTTCTGTCTGCCCATCAGTCTATGGGTGGAATGCAGTACTAACATTTAGTTTAGTGCCTAGTGCAGTTTGAAGTCCCTTCCAGAATTGAGAGGTGAATCTAGGGTCAAGATCTGAGACTATGGATACAGGGACTCCATGTAATCTCACGATCTCATTTACATATAATGTGGCAAACACATCTACACTCCAGGTACTCTTGATTGCTATGAAATGTGCGGACTTAGTCAATCGGTCCACTATGACCCAAATAGCATCTAGTCCACCACGAATTCGAGGCAAAGCCATGATGAAATCCATATTGATGCTCTCCCACTTCCATTCTGGTATGTCTAAGGGTCTGAGTACACCCGCAGAACGTCGATGTTCTACTTTGACCTATTGACAAGTGAGGCAGTGGGCGGCATGCTCAGCAACCTCATGCTTCATGTTTGGCCACCAAAATGATCTTTCCATGTCTTGGTACATCTTGGTTTTATTGAGTTATGATTGGCATGAGTTCATGATGCTTAAATGTTTTTGATAATGACATAATTGATGTTGAGAAGATGTGATAAAATGACATGACACTATGAAAAATGCATAAGACATATGCCTTCATGATATCTTATTTGAAGCTTCTTTTTTGTAGGAAATCAAGTGAAAATGGAAGTACACATCAAGAAGCAATTTTAAGTAGAAAAGGATCTGGAAGAACACAGGAAACCATCAGTTGTCGACAGGCCTGGACCCATCTGTCGACAACCAGTGAAGATGTTCATCAGACAGTTTCTGGAAAACAAAAATAATCAGTAGATGTTGACAGCTAGGTTTCATCTGTCGACAGCCCAGTCCATTCTGTCGACAGCCAGGTTTCATCTATCGACAGCCCAACCTTTTGGTTAGAAACATTGTTCTGGAAGACAGAAGTGCTGCAGTACCTGTCGACAGCTGATGGTCATCTATCAACAGGTGCTTGTTAAGTCACAACATGTGACAAACATGTGATCTCTATTAAGGTGTCCTCTTCTCTCACAAATCGCAAGACTTGGACACTCCTATATATAGATATTTTGGACCCATTTTCGTAAGAAGAAGCCACCACACCAAACCCTAAGCCAAGAACAAGAAGAAGGAGGTTTCTCTGCAACTCTGCTTCAAGTCTCCAACCTGATCAACGAGAGATCCATCTCAGAAGAGATGTTGAAGCAGATTCATCCACAAGTCTCAAGCTTCGTCATCATCATCAGATCATCATCAACGTGAAGTTTGAAGCTCATCTGGACGAAGAACCTGAAGAGTTCAACCATTCGATTTGTTCTTCAACTCTGAACTCTTCCTGTTTTTTATTTCCTTTACATGTGTGTGTTGGTGGTTTGAGCAGCCCTTGTGCTCATTCCAAAAGTGTGTGTGGTTCATCTGAGATCGTGTTTGTCTCAGACCTTGTGTGTGTTAGGGTTTGTGTTGAACTCTCTTTATAAGAAGTTTGGCGTGTGTGTGTGTGGACGGTAGACGTAGGATACACGATTTGTGTAGTCCAAACCACCTTAAATCTTAGTGTCCTATGGTTTGCATTGATCCATCGTTAGATGTATGCTAGGCACGAATATTTGTTCACACATCCTTCGTATTGCTAATCTCCTAAACGCTCTCTACACACACACCTAAGTTTAAACTTGATCCATATCTTTTTAGGATTTTCTACAGTCAGTCTTAATCTCAAAAAGAAGGTCAGTTTGCTATTAATTGGTAGTAATCTATTCAACCCCCCTTCTAGGTTACTGTCATAGTTAATTCCGCACACTTATCAATTGGTATCAGAGCAAGGTTTCTCCAATTTTACAGCTTTAATTGCTTGATCTAACGATTAGGAGAGATTCTGTTTGATGGAAACCAAAAAAGGTTTGTTGGCTGAAGGACACTCAGTGTCTAGGCCTCCCTTCTTTGACGGGACTGACTATACATACTGGAAAAACCGCATGCAGGTATTTTTGAGAGCTCAAGACTATGAGCTGTGGAAGATAGTAAGCAAGGGACCCTGTGAGCTGCCTACCAATGAGGACACCTGGACAAGGGAATAAATTCACAAGGGAACCTTGAACTGGAGCGTCTTGAACATGATGCAATTTGCTGTGCATCCAAAGGAATACTCAAGAGTCTCCACATGCTATCTGCAAAGGAGATGTGGGACAAACTGGAACTGATATACGAAGGTATGTTTGAGGTAAGGGAAACCAAAGCTAGTATGCTTGTGTCTGAGTACGAGATGTTTAAAATGAAGAATGGAGAAACAATCTCAGACATGTTTTGCACGATTCATGATCATAATCAATGGTTAGAAAGGTCTTAAGAAAGAGTACAGTGAGAGTGACTTAGTGAGTGTAGACGTGTTTTTTTTTCAAAACACCTCACACAAAGAGATGATTAAAAAAAGAAGAAATTTAAGTTATATATATATATATATATGCATGGCGGGGAAAGAAAAGAAGGCGTGCGTGTGTGCACAAGAAAGGGGGTGTGATCGCCAGGTACGCGAGGGTACCGAAGGAGACGGGCAGAAAGGAAGACGTAGAGGGTACTTACCTTCACCCGAAGATCGCGAGAGTTGTGACTGCGGGTTCTCTTCAACTTCTTCCACCGGTCGGCCGACGAAGAAAATTTAGCTCCGAGCGGTTACATTACAAAAAAGAAAAGACAAGAAGACAAGTGAAAAGCTTGATTAGATTATGAAGTGTAGCACCAAAATCAAAGGAAATGAAAGAAACGTGACAGCATAGGCGTTAACACACCTCGTGGGGTGGTGTTAAACCCCTAAAAAATAGGTGTGAGGGAGAAATGATGTGTTGTGTGTGTGTTGTGATGCATACACTAAAAGTACGAATAAATGAAAAATGGGACAGAAAGTGGCGATGTGAGCCACTTTTTGGGGGTGAACGAAGTGAAGGAAGAGAGACTCCTCCCGCCTGTAGACACGCGATTTTGACTCCACCGCGGACAAATTTCATATTGCGCCATAATTCCGCAAATGGCCCTCCTTTTGCCTCGCAAGAGTGTTTTCCCATTATGTATAGATCTCACCGTTCTTCCCCGGTGCTTCCCCCTATCCTCGGGGTCTATTTAATAAAGTGGGCATCAATTCCAAGCAACGTCGGGTATGGTGGACACGTTTACGAAGGCAACTAAAAAGCGTCGGGTCTGTTGGACGTGATTCATGATCTCTTGGCCTTAACGCGATGGCTTTGACGGGCGCAGCCTTAACGCGTCGGGTATGCTGGACGCGTTTATCTGCCTTTTTGGCATATGCTCAAATGGAATCGCGTCCGGAATGTCCGACGCGATTAAAAGTCAAAAAGGCTATAACCCGGAAAGTCGTCGCATTTAAGGACGCCCACATTTTGAAATCATGAAAAATCATGAATAGCGTCCATCAAGGCCGACGCGATTTAAAAGTCAAAAAGCCTAAGTCCGCCGCTAGGCCTAGCGCATTTATGAGCCCATGCTTCGAATCATTGCCTAATTGGGAAATGCGTCAGACCAAGCCGCTGTGATTTCATGTCAGGGCGGCCTGACCCGACGTGATTTCCAAGCATAGATGTGGGCTACGACCATCATGCGCCTGTCCCATCAATTTGACTTTCGAATCGCGGCGTCCAGACCAGACATAATTCACTCTTATAGTCGCGGCGGCTGTACCCGTTGTGATTCAAAGCTTTCATGCATATAAATAGATCCCCGAGGGTAGCATTTAACCAATTGTAGCACCCCGGAAATTTTAATTACATAAAAATTCAAAATAAATGGAAATAAATAATATACGTATCATTATCGTAGGTGCTAAAACACATCGGAAAATTCCGTAAAAATTATAAATCAACCCTAAACATTATTACTAAAGGTTTCACAAAGAAATATGTGAAACGAAAAATCGTATTAGCCAAGTTTAAAGTGTTTTGCGACTTATTATCGTAATTCATGAATAAGTCGGAAAATCATTATCACACGTACTTGGATGAGTTAGAAAATTAAATAAAAATCATAGATGGACTTCAAATAATATCATCTAACGACCCATCAAGAAATTTGGGTCAATAAAAATCATTTGGACTAGGTTTAAGAATTATTGTGACCGATTATCCAAATTAGGAAACAAGTCGGAAAACCGTTAACACGGAAATACGACGCAATCATAAATTAAATAAAAATGTTAGAAATGCTTCTAACAATATATAATAGTGACCCAATATCATAAGTGGGCCAATGGACCACATATGGCCCAAAAATCAAATGAAGCAAGAAAATACATAGAAATTCGTAACCATAATTAAGCTGAAATTAAAAAGAGGCAATTAGAGTTGAATTGGGATGCAATCATGCATTCATGGCAACCCAAATTCGTGCCTAACTATGAGGGGAGGTTTCCTAATGCATCACACACTCAAAGGGAGGAGGAAATCATCAAAAATAGGAAACCAAACATGCCAATCCCGAAATCCTCCTTTCCTAGTCATAATAGGACTCCTAAACACCATGGTTACTTAAATACTCTTCACCCAAACCCTAGGAACGAATTTAGAACTTGCTAGGGTCGTGTGGAGGAGCTCTTGGTGGCTGAGGAGCTGGGGAACGACCACAAGAAGCCGTTCTTCTTCCCTTTCTCGTCTGCTGCGACCTGCACAAACCACTCTCTTGAAGCCGATCAAAGGTAGGCCAAACCTAAATCCCATCGTGCAAGGCCTATACCCCTGGAAAGAGGGTCAAGTCTACGTTCTAACCCAAGTGGAATGCCCAAATTCCATGCAGTACACACGGAGTATTAAGCGTTCTTCAAACAGTGGTCTGAACACGGGTTTTCTGAAGAACGAGACTTCATCAACCTAAGAGGTAGGTTTTCTCGGGCAAAACCTTAACAAATCCTATACCAATGTGTAGAGCATCAAGTTAGCTTTCATTTCCCACTGGTTTCACCGAATTTCATTTAGTAGATCTTGATTTATAAGCGTTTTTCCAAAGTCGCGCACTGTTAGAGCTTTTCCCGTTCTTAATATGTTGCACGTGTTTTAAGACCGAATTAGAGAAAACTCATAACATGAAAGTTATTCTACTAGATGTTCTCGTCAGGTTTCATGTGAACGTTTTGTCCAAATCTCTTTAGTTAGAGAGGTATAAGCGTGGTAATAGGGTTGCTGCATAAAAACTACGTCTTCAGGTTACATTTGGTCTGACCTTGTGTTCCCCGTGATCAAAGCCTATCGAAATCATCTTTATTGTTCAATCCCGATTTACTGGAAGTACCCTTGTATGTCTAGGTTGTTTTAAAACTGGTTTCGTTATTTTTCATACACTGTACAATTTATTCTCTATTTCGGAAGCACCTTGTGTCAATACATGGCAGTTCTGGTCCGCAATCCAAGAACATGTCCTGGCTCTGGCAGGATCTGGCGCAGACCCTGTGAACGCGACGGCTCGATGTGTCGCCTTCTGAGGTCTCGTCGCGACAGCTCGACATGTCGCGACCTGATTGCGACAAGACCCTTGTCGCGATCATGCTGCCTGAATCTGACCGCCCAGTCGCGTTCTTCACAATCCCCTGTCGCCTTCTAGCCATCCCTTCGCGGCCCTTGTCCTGTCGCAATATGGCACCCTGTCGCCTTCCTCATAAGCCCATGTCGCGATCTCAGGATTTTTACCTGAAACCCCATGTTTTCTTACAAATTTTACCGCATGTACCCGAGGTCTGTTTAAACGTGATAATTACTGTGTAAGTTGCATGTCTTGGGATTGATCATTACATGATTGTTATTTAATGGCTTAAAAAAATTGGTTAACCATTTAAAAGCTTGATTACATGAACGATATTCTAATTTCTCTCCTAAATGACGTGATCATTCATGCACCTTATGATTCACTCTTCTTACTACTCTAGCTTGACTAAAATGATAATTTTGTTATCTTAAAATCTTGAAATCCATGATTATTTAAAGTGCATAGTTTGTTCCATGTTATACTGTCAAGTGTTTCCTACGAGTTTGAGACCGATGGGTTACGAATTGAAACACGCGTACCGCACTACACACTAGCACTATTAGGCAGCCTTTTCTTGGGAAATTGGAAACTCTCTACCGGTCATTCCGAATCGGTAGACTAGCGACCTTTTCACCGAGGCCTCCGTAAATCTCCTCTGACCATGGATTCCCACATGGCCGACGAGTTGGTTGTACCATTGAAGTTCCCTGGAGATAGCGTGCACTTCCCTTCTCTTCTTGTTCTCGTGAGTGTGACTTACAAACTAGACGAAAGCCATTAATGTAAAGATTGAACGAAAGTATAAATCGTACCGTTATGCTGCCGAATTTATCTCTTGACCATTGTTCTCATGAAATCATGTTCAATTTAATTATTACTTTTTCTCATCATCATCATGAACGTGACATTACACATGCTACATTTTGAAACTCTCATTGGCCATTATTAATGACTGTGGGTATCTACATTTAAAATTTACATGAGATGGCTGACAGGGCACGGCGTGTGTCCAAGGGCTCCAGTCTAGCCCCAATGACGGAGAGTCATAAATATACTGTTAACCATGGGTATAATGATTACTGGCGTTGCATCTGCGCTGGGAGTACTTTCTTGCTTGTTGAATGTTAGATACATAACCACATACACGTGTCCTGGTGTACATTCTTGATGGATCTTTTCTCGGTGTACATTAGCGTCTACGTGCCTGATTAGTGTTACTTGATCGTGCTCGTACATTCTTGCTTGCTTGCTTGCGTGATATGGCCATCCTGCATTTAATGCAATTAGTGATATCTTGCGTTCTTGACATCAAGTGAAATCTTGCGTGCTTGTACTAAGTGATCTATTACTAGTTCCATCTTGTCATCTTGTTCACAATCTTATTCTATCATGATCTCTCTCTCTAGCTTGTCTTATATATCATGTTTTAACGAGTTTTATTCGTACTTGCATATCATTCATCGTACTTGCCTAGTTCTAAAATGTTAATCACTTATATCATTGCCCGCACATTGAGATATAAATCCTACTGGGCTAGTTTGCTCATTCCCTACTTTTACCCCATCTAGGTGACTATGAAGTTCAAGAGGAAGAGCAAGTCGAGGATGGGAATGCGTCCGAGTGATGAGCGTTCCAACTATGAGTCTATCTATAGTTAGTTTATTTTGAGTGTTAGATTCATGTAGTAGGAAGTGAGGAATAGAATGTAATTTTCCTTTTATTGAGTCTTTAGTCCTGTACTATTTTCCGCTTGAATACAAAGAGTTGAGATTTGAATACAATTTATATTGAGTTCAACATGTGGGCCCTATTATGATGTTGTGTTGATACACATTTAGTGCGTGCTAGCTAGAGGCTTATTTGCCGACTGTTCACGTCTCAGAATATCGACTCGAATTAATTGATAATATCCGCTGCGTAATTCTCGGGACGTGACAGTTTAATGGTATCAGAGCCTAAGAATATCAAATAGGATATGTCTCAGGAATAGGAGATACCTATGGAACCTAGGTCATGGAAGTTAAATACAGTACCTGGTGAGAATGGGTAGAGACTGGGAATTTGTTAGAAAGAATTAAACACTCCTACCCATTGACTCTTGTAATGTATCTAGAGACATTAATTGGTTTCCATCCTTTTCTCAGGAACCCTCGTAACTCTTACACTCAACTGCAATGGCTCGTAATCAGTGGCAAGTTATGCAAGAAACTGTGGCTGGACTGACCCAGGCATTACAAAATGTAGTTCAGGCTGGCAATCAGGCTGGAGCTGCAAGGAATGGAGCCGGTGATCTGCATCGGAATTTTAGGAGTTTAAACCCTCCTCGTTTCTCTGGATCCCCTGACCCAGACGAGGCAGAGAACTGGCAGGAAGAAATGGAAAGGATCTTCCAAGTAATGCAATGCACTAATAGGGAGAAGGTGGTACTGGCCACTTTCCAATTTACTAAAGATGCCCGAGCGTGGTGGAAGGCCACATCGGCCCACCTGCTTAATATAGCTGAACTGGAATGGGCTGAATTCCTGGAGATATTCCGGGGAAAATATTTCTCTGAGAGAGTGAAGGAGAAGAAAGCGACAGAATTTGCCGCACTGAAGCAGAAGGGATTGTCTGTGGCTGAGTATGAGGCTCAGTTCGCGCGTCTTGCAGTGTATGCCCCACATCTTGTGGGCACACAAAGGTTGAAAGCCAACCGTTTCATGGATGGACTCAGGCCCATGTTCATCGAAAGGCTCGGACCACACAACATTCAAACTTACACTGAGATGGTCCAAAGAGCTCAACTGGTAGAAGACACTATGGCTAAGGTGGAAGGCATGAGGGGGAAGGACATCTCAAAGCCGACCTTTATAAAAAGGGGAGCAGTCGATACAACTGGAACTTTCCCCAATAACAACAATAACAACAACAATAATAACTACAACAACAAAAGGCCAACCACTGGGAAGGACTATGGCATGGAGAAAAGATCAAGGTAGAAGAAACAAAGACGGTGGAATATTGTAACTTTTGCAACAAGCCTAGACATAGAGCAGAAGAGTGCTGGAAGAAGGCAGGAGCTTGCCTGCGATGTGGAAATCGCGACCACCGCCTTCCCAACTGTCCCATGCTAAAAGACCAAGTTGGAAGGAACCAAGGAGTGGTAAAGCATCAAGGACGCGTGAATGCAGTAACACAAGCGGAGCTCCCGGAAGGAGGTATGATTGTTAAACCCATAGATTGATCTTAAGATGCTTTTCTTATTAGTACATTTCTAAGTGGGGGAGATCATTAAGGAGAAATTGAAAAGGAATAATCTAGTAGCGATACCATAGTTCATCTGGAGGATTAAGATGGAGTTATAACAACCATGGAAGGGAAAAGAGGAGTGGAAGAAACCAAATGAATAGTACGGGTGGCCATAGGTGTAGATGTTGGACTAGCATCCACGATTTGGAAACAAGTTATAGGACGTAGATCCGAAACGAGCTCAATGATCATAACTATCAAAAGCCAATTAATGATCAATGAATTTGGGGACCAAATTCTCTTAAGTGGGGGAGGGTGTAGCACCCCGGAAATTTTAATTACATAAAATTCAAAATAAATGGAAATAAATAATATACGTATCATTATCGTAGGTGCTAAAACACATCGGAAAATTCCGTAAAAATTATAAATCAACCCTAAACATTATTACTAAAGGTTTCACAAAGAAATATGTGAAACGAAAAATCGTATTAGCCAAGTTTAAAGTGTTTTGCGACTTATTATCGTAATTCATGAATAAGTCGGAAAATCATTATCACACGTACTTGGATGAGTTAGAAAATTAAATAAAAATCATAGATGGACTTCAAATAATATCATCTAACGACCCATCAAGAAATTTGGGTCAATAAAAATCATTTGGACTAGGTTTAAGAATTATTGTGACCGATTATCCAATTAGGAAACAAGTCGGAAAACCGTTAACACGGAAATACGACGCAATCATAAATTAAATAAAAATGTTAGAAATGCTTCTAACAATATATAATAGTGACCCAATATCATAAGTGGGCCAATGGACCACATATGGCCCAAAAATCAAATGAAGCAAGAAAATACATAGAAATTCGTAACCATAATTAAGCTGAAATTAAAAAGAGGCAATTAGAGTTGAATTGGGATGCAATCATGCATTCATGGCAACCCAAATTCGTGCCTAACTATGAGGGGAGGTTTCCTAATGCATCACACACTCAAAGGGAGGAGGAAATCATCAAAAATAGGAAACCAAACATGCCAATCCCGAAATCCTCCTTTCCTGGTCATAATAGGACTCCTAAACACCATGGTTACTTAAATACTCTTCACCCAAACCCTAGGAACGAATTTAGAACTTGCTAGGGTCGTGTGGAGGAGCTCTTGGTGGCTGAGGAGCTGGGGAACGACCACAAGAAGCCGTTCTTCTTCCCTTTCTCGTCTGCTGCGACCTGCACAAACCACTCTCTTGAAGCCGATCAAAGGTAGGCCAAACCTAAATCCCATCGTGCAAGGCCTATACCCCTGGAAAGAGGGTCAAGTCTACGTTCTAACCCAAGTGGAATGCCCAAATTCCATGCAGTACACACGGAGTATTAAGCGTTCTTCAAACAGTGGTCTGAACACGGGTTTCTGAAGAACGAGACTTCATCAACCTAAGAGGTAGGTTTTCTCGGGCAAAACCTTAACAAATCCTATACCAATGTGTAGATCATCAAGTTAGCTTTCATTTCCCACTGGTTTCACCGAATTCATTTAGTAGATCTTGATTTATAAGCGTTTTTCCAAAGTCGCGCACTGTTAGAGCTTTTCCCGTTCTTAATATGTTGCACGTGTTTTAAGACCGAATTAGAGAAAACTCATAACATGAAAGTTATTCTACTAGATGTTCTCGTCAGGTTTCATGTTGAACGTTTTGTCCAAATCTCTTTAGTTAGAGAGGTATAAGCGTGGTAATAGGGTTGCTGCATAAAAACTACGTCTTCAGGTTACATTTGGTCTGACCTTGTGTTCCCCGTGATCAAAGCCTATCGAAATCATCTTTATTGTTCAATCCCGATTTACTGGAAGTACCCTTGTATGTCTAGGTTGTTTTATCGTTATTTTTCATACACTGTACAATTTATTCTCTATTTCGGAAGCACCTTGTGTCAATACATGGCAGTTCTGGTCCGCAATCCAAGAACATGTCCTGGCTCTGGCAGGATCTGGCGCAGACCCTGTGAACGCGACGGCTCGATGTGTCACCTTCTGAGGTCTCGTCGCGACAGCTCGACATGTCGCGACCTGATTGCGACAAGACCCTTGTCGCGATCATGCTGCCTGAATCTGACCGCCCAGTCGCGTTCTTCACAACCCCCTGTCGCCTTCTAGCCATCCCTTCGCGGCCCTTGTCCTGTCGCAATATGGCACCCTGTCGCCTTCCTCATAAGCCCATGTCGCGATCTCAGGATTTTTACCTGAAACCCCATGTTTTCTTACAAATTTTACAGCATGTACCCGAGGTCTGTTTAAACGTGATAATTACTGTGTAAGTTGCATGTCTTGGGATTGATCATTACATGATTGTTATTTAATGGCTTAAAAAAAATTGGTTAACCCATTTAAAAGCTTGATTACATGAACGATATTCTAATTTCTCTCCTAATGACGTGATCATTCATGCACCTTATGATTCACTCTTCTTACTACTCTAGCTTGACTAAAATGATAATTTTGTTATCTTAAAATCTTGAAATCCATGATTATTTAAAGTGCATAGTTTTGTTCCATGTTATACTGTCAAGTGTTTCCTACGAGTTTGAGACCGATGGGTTACGAATTGAGACACGCGTACCGCACTACACACTAGCACTATTAGGCAGCCTTTTCTTGGGAAATTGGAAACTCTCTACCGTCATTCCGAATCGGTAGACTAGCGACCTTTTCACCGAGGCCTCCGTAAATCTCCTCTGACCATGGATTCCCACATGGCCGACGAGTTGGTTGTACCATTGAAGTTCCCTGGAGATAGCGTGCACTTCCCTTCTCTTCTTGTTCTCGTGAGTGTGACTTACAAACTAGACGAAAGCCATTAATGTAAAGATTGAACGAAAGTATAAATCGTACCGTTATGCTGCCGAATTTATCTCTTGACCATTGTTCTCATGAAATTATGTTCAATTTAATTATTACTTTTTCTCATCATCATCATGAACGTGACATTACACATGCTACATTTTGAAACTCTCATTGGCCATTATTAATGACTGTGGGTATCTACATTTAAAATTTACATGAGATGGCTGACAGGGCACGGCGTGTGTCCAAGGGCTCCAGTCTAGCCCCAATGACGGAGAGTCATAAATATACTGTTAACCATGGGGTATAATGATTACTGGCGTTGCATCTGCGCTGGGAGTACTTTCTTGCTTGTTGAATGTTAGATACATAACCACATACACGTGTCCTGGTGTACATTCTTGATGGATCTTTTCTCGGTGTACATTAGCGTCTACGTGCCTGATTAGTGTTACTTGATCGTGCTCGTACATTCTTGCTTGCTTGCTTGCGTGATATGGCCATCCTGCATTTAATGCAATTAGTGATATCTTGCGTTCTTGACATCAAGTGAAATCTTGCGTGCTTGTACTAAGTGATCTATTACTAGTTCCATCTTGTCATCTTGTTCACAATCTTATTCTATCATGATCTCTCTCTCTAGCTTGTCTTATATATCATGTTTTAACGAGTTTTATTCGTACTTGCATATCATTCATCGTACTTGCCTAGTTCTAAAATATTAATCACTTATATCATTGCCCGCACATTGAGATATAAATCCTACTGGGCTAGTTTGCTCATTCCCTACTTTTACCCCATCTAGGTGACTATGAAGTTCAAGAGGAAGAGCAAGTCGAGGATGGGAATGCGTCCGAGTGATGAGCGTTCCAACTATGAGTCTATCTATAGTTAGTTTATTTTGAGTGTTAGATTCATGTAGTAGGAAGTGAGGAATAGAATGTAATTTTCCTTTTATTGAGTCTTTAGTCCTGTACTATTTCCGCTTGAATACAAAGAGTTGAGATTTGAATACAATTTATATTGAGTTCAACATGTGGGCCCTATTATGATGTTGTGTTGATACACATTTAGTGCGTGCTAGCTAGAGGCTTATTTGCCGACTGTTCACGTCTCGGAATATCGACTCGAATTAATTGATAATATCCGCTGCGTAATTCTCGGGACGTGACACCAATCCCCCTCCACCCCGGCGGAGCCCTGCCAGATTCTTCCCAAGACCCCAAAAAGCGGCAAAGCCCTGCCTGATTCTCGCCTCGGCCTCCCGCCCAAGGAGAAGCTTCTACCGTTCCATGCTAATCCACGCCTTCCTCCTTGGAGTTCGGAACCGGCGTCGTCCTTCACGCACTTCGGAGTGAAGCGGGAACGTCTTCCTCCCCTCCTTCCTCCGTCCATTCCGACTGCGCCGCCGCGCCATTCAACATTTTGGAGAAGCACCCCCTCCCCTTTCTCCATTTTTATTTACATTTCAACTCCTACGGGCCCCACGTGGCTCCTTTCATTTATACACACACACATGCTTGCATACACACACACACCTACATCACCACACGGTGAGTCCTTCTTCTATTCTTTATTCATGTTCTTTCATTTTTTTAGAATTGTATACTACACACGTGGCTAATCCCACACTCTTTTCCTTTGCCTTTCTTTTCCAGGGTAATCAACAAGGAAAGCGCCCTCTATCACTGCCTGCCGTGCTCTTAGAGGAAGAGGAACCCACATCCCCCATGCAATCTCCCCACGCTCCAACAGGTATTACTCGTGATCATTCTTCCATCCGCACCCCTTCGCGCGCGCATTCTCTATTTGGTACCCTCGCGTACTTGGCAATCACGATCCTTTCTTTTCTTGTCATTTTCTTCCATTTCCACTCCATCTCCCACACACACCACATCTTTTTCTTCCCCCGTTTATCATCCCTTTTCGTGGGTCTCTTTCTCCCTTCTTCGGAGTTCCTAAGGAACCTCGGAAAAGTGAAAAGCGGCGTCCACAGATTGGCGATCACGGTGGGACCTCTTTTTGCATTCCTCGTTGATTACCCCCTCCTTCGTGCCCCATGTGGCACTCTGCTTTCTTTTCCTGCTTAATACTCTGCTGCATGTGTGTTTAATTTTTCTTCTTTTTTACACATCTCCCGCTTTCCTGCACTTTTCTGTCCTCAGGTGGATTTTTTGAAAATCGTGTCCAACACAGAGGACGCATTTATAACGTGTCCAACACAGAGGATGCGTTTCGTTTTGATGTCACGGCGGCTAAAGCCGACGCATTCAGCTTCTTTGTCGCGGCGGCTAGGTCCGACACTTTTCTTTATGCCTTAATTTTATTTCCTAAACATCTTCCCTATTTACTGCATGTTTACTGCTTTCTTTTTTGTTCTCGGGTGCTTTATGGAATCGCATCCAACATAGAGGACGCGTTTATAACGCGTCTACTAAACGGGACGCGTTTCACTTTGTGTCGCGGCGGCAAAGTCGGACGCGTTCTTTTCCCGGTGACAAAGGCCGACGTTCTTGTCAGCAGTCTGTCCACAGGGACTGACCACGGCGCTGATAGCCTCATGGGGCTTTCAGATCCGCGGCCAGGTGATTGGACGTGATTTGCAAGTCGCGGCGACTATACACGTCGCGATTCACAGTGCTGACAGAACACGCCTCTTTGCTATTTTTGTTATAAACTGTTGCATACAGGGCATTTTGCATCGGTCGGGGGACCTTCTTCCCTCATATCCTAGGCTCCACACACCCTTCCAGTGAAGGCAAGCTCTCCATTAGGCATTCCGTCTCTTTGGACTAGCGAACCTTCTCCCAGAACGCCATAAGTCTCCGTACCCCGTGGATTCCCTCACGGCGGACCGAGCTGGTTGTACCCCTCCGTTGACCCGGGTTAGTTATCCTATTGCGTGGTGAGAAGTGATTCTAGTTGTACCCGAAGTTCATACTCTACCCAACTAGGATGTCATCTAGAGTGACACAATATTTTCAATCCATTAAATAATTGTGAAACTCCTAAAAATAAGCGCTAAGCATCATAACTTGTTTGAACCTTATTGCTTGATCTAATCTTTGTTCAACTCGTTTGATTGCTTGCATTTTTAAAATGGACCAATATTATCTTGATAATTTCAACATGGACTATGAGGATAGTGTTGAATCCCCATCCTTTCAATCCCATGTCCATCCATCTCACCACCGTGAGGGATAGCCTTCCACTTCCTATGGTTATGTGCGCACACCGCGCACTGACCGATTTGATGTCCCTTCACACTTACCTCTGATCAAAACCCGACGAGAGCCTTCCCCCTGCCAGGATCCCAAAGTCCAAACTGTCCTGAATGCAATCGATCAACTCACCCCTCAATAGCTTAATTAATCCAATCTTTGGTTGAGGGTGTGACTCCTCCTCCCTCTCCTTCTCCTAGGCACCTGTCTTTGTACATTCCGGCGACTTCGCCACACCCCCCTGTACATTCTTCATCACCTCGGCCCCCTGGCCATTTGCACTCCCGTGCTCCGATCTGTACAGACCACCTCTTGGGAAGGCCAACTAATTCAAGGCCACCCCCATATACTCCCTCATATGCCAGCAGCAACCCACTCCACTCCAACATGCTCTTCTCCAGAAATTGAACGATCTGGAGAATCAAATCAACAAGCTGTCCAATCCTATGGGTGACCCCGTCGCCGCCATGCCGGCTCTCCCTCAAATTTATATACATCCTTCGGAGATGCCAACGTACTAATTGTACAATGGCACGGGTAATCCCTATCTTCATGTTAAGGAGTTTCTGTATGAGTCCTCTCGTTGGCAATGAGACCCCATCACCTTGGCATTTTTATTCAGAAAATCTCTTGACGGCCCTGCACTCGAATGGTTCTACTCTCTAGAACCAAGTGAGGCAGGAGACTTCCACTCTCTGCACAAGAAATTCCTTCAAAGGTACAAAGACTGCGTCAGCCCTTATCTCTCTATCATGGATCTAGCATCCGAGAAGATGAGGGCTGACGAGGCATTTGTACAATTTGCTGATCGTTGGAGGTCAATGGCCACCCGCCTACAATATGTGCTCTCGGAGTCGGAGCAAATCAAACTCATTATTTCCAACTCCACTCCGAGGTTCAGCCACATCCTGGCCATAAACCAGATCGATACGATGAAGAGCTCTACGAGCGGGGACGTTACATCCAGACACATTTAATGGACTCCCCAATCGTAGAGCTATTTAATCAAGTTGATCCGAGGCAGAACGGGTCAGTGGATGCCATCCGCCATCCACCTCGCCACCACACAACATCCACTTCATTTACACCTCCACAAACTCCCATTTACCACAACATGCCTCCACCCAGGCGTCCACTGATTCATCCTCCTCGGACCCAACAACCTCCAACTAGGCCCTACGACGCCCCCATGCATGAAGAAGCTCCTGTGGTCTATGTTGCACCTGCTCCCGCACCCATGCCAGCTCCCCTATCTCCGCCACAACATCCATTACCCCCACAACAACCTCCACCTCCACCACAGCCTGTTGCTCGGGCTGAAGTTGCTAATAGCCAACCCATCCAGGAAACCACTTGGTGTTACGACGATGAACCTTCCGAGGTCATGTTCGTACGCCATTACCTACCCCTCCCACACAACCGTCCACATTTACTAAACCTTTCACGATTAAGCCTCCACCCACCATTACGCCTACCATTACACCTCCCACTGCGCCAACACCTTTGGCAACCAAGCCCGAGCAAACCCTTTCCATCATACCCATCACACCTCCACAGGCCATACAGCCTTCCACTCCATCCATTTCCACCCCTATCCAATGGAGCGGGTGCACCCCTTTAAGGAGCAACAAGCAAGTACAGCAGAAGGAAGCCCCAAGACCGGGCATGATATTTAAAATACAAGATTATATTCCTCGCATGCCAGTCGTCATTTCCATATCGGGCACATTCACCGAGTGGAAGTTCTCCCCTCCAATCGTGGCCGTCAAGAGGCCTTCTAAATCTATGCCAATCAAGCCAGTTACCAACGGTGCACATTTTAAAATAATCATAGGAATCTCACCCTCCAATCTCTCATGACCCCTCACACTGTTATTGTGAACCTTCCCACTCTAGTGAAGGGGTCAACTCTGCAGATTGTGCTCACGCATTTCAAGGCCAAATCATTGGCACAATAAAACACTCAAGGGGTCGTGCCCCTTTCCATATCACACGCTATACTATCTTTGGGTACGATCCCTCTATTGTTGCTTCCAACTCTACCAGTGAAACTCCCCACTCCTTCTTTCAGCTATATTCCAAGGGAGTTGCCACTATTGATTGAAACTCCGACGGAAGTCAACAACCCTGTAAGGCCCTCGAATTTTGTTGCAATATTCTATTTTGTGTAAATAATTCATGTTGTGTATGCATAGATGTACATATCTACGTATGTATTAACTAGTTATACTTATGTGTGCATGTGTATAAGTAGTTGTAAATAATGTATGAATTGCATGAGGGTAGTGTGTGCATGGTAGTATGTGTATGGCATGTATATATGTATAAGTTAAGCATGGTTTCTGCATGTTTTGGGTTCTGGCCGAAGGACCCAATTGGCGTCCACATGGATGGACGTCCATGCTTATCCAGCGTCCACATCGATGGACGCCAATACTTAAGCCAACGTCCATGGATGTGGACGTTAAGATCTCTGACCTGCATGCATTACAGACCCCGAAAACCTGGAAGAAGGAAGCTAAGCCATTGGGGAGCTGTCCCCAACGGCTCTGAGCCTTTCCCATCACCCCTGCGGGAAAGGAGAGACCCATCTCCTTTAAACCAAGCTCCTCCTGCACCAGAAAGAGCTCTCTTTGGCTCTTTGCAAAGAGGAGAGAAAACCCTAGCAAGCTGTGAGAAAAGCTGGACTTTGCAAGCTCGGATCCATCCGTGTGAAGGTGTTCCCGGCGTTCTACTGCAACAAGGAGGTAGCTGGAACATCGAGGAAGAGCTCTCCGACCCCAACTTGCTGTGGAGATCGACTGAGAACCAGGAGGAAGGAAGTTTTGGAGACTTCTTGGGACTGCCCAAGGAGAGCTTCATCAACCTCTTTGATCCCTTTGAAGGTTTATTTAGAGGCAAGTACCCCATACATTTCGTCCATGTAGATGTCTAGTAGGGTTTTACTATTTTTACAGATTTTAAATCGTGTCCTGGATCCCCCTTTTCACCCTGTATTTGGAGTTCGGTTTGTGCTCTTGCACAGACAGGAACTTGGTGTCAATGCCTTGCCGCCAAGATCTCCAGTCGGCGTCCAGCGATCTTGCCGTCCAACCCCTTGAACGGCCAGAGACTGCCGTTAAGTTCGTCAGGACAGAACAGTGAGCTGTTCTCTCCTTCTATATGATTATTTTCGATGTGTTTTCGCGATGAGGATATAATGTAACTCCTATATGCTATGTACCCTAGTTAATGTAGTGTATGGGAGAATGATTTTGCATATTTTGTGGATGGTAGAGTTTATTAGTTTATTGAAATGCATGTGGAAGAAATAGCCATGTATGTTTCCCCCACTATTCTAATGATCCGTGGGAAATTTGGATGCCCTAAATTTTGTTAGACCATGAGAGGGTGATTCAGTTTGTGCTTCGAATTTCTGGGAATTTCTCCATGCTCACATGATTACTGAAATTTCTGAAATGGAATTACAAAACATGCGTAGGTCTTGTAAAATCTCCTGTAAACTGTGTGTTGTGTAATAAATCCGGGGAAATTTCCTGTGGTGTTGTGTATGTTGGGTTCATGGCTACGAACTGTTAAACTGAATATTCAAGTGGTGTGCCATGATAAATTGAATTACGAATGATATGAGGATTGATATCTAATTTTATGTAATTGCATTATGAGTCAGAAAAATGTGAAATTTTGCACGTGAGGTCATAAACCTGTAATCAGCATGTGGTTAAATTTTCAGGCTGTTTGGACAACTGTAGAATGCAATATGAAACTTCCATGTGAAAATATGTGAATAATGCATGCTATTGTGAAAATGATTTGAAATGCGCGTGCAACCTGATTTATGCAACTTACTAAAATGTGAAATGTGAAATGTGAAATGTGAAATGTGATTGTGACCATGTGTAAATTGTGTAATGTGAACATGTGTAAATGTGCAATGTGTAAAAAGAGAACTATGTGAATGAGGAAATTGTGCAACCATGTGAAACTAATGTATTAGATGATGAAATGGCTATCCATGATATGTTAGTGTTAAACTTGTGTCATAACAGCAACCTAATCGTAGTTATGAAAATGCTTTACATGTGTACAATGCGTAGAATCCATGCTAGTAGCATTTCTTACTTATGTGTAAATGTTTCCATGTTTAAGCGCCACCATGATATAGTTAATTGAGGTTGTAGCTCTCATGTGATTTGTTGTGAACTTCTAATTCATGTCAAAACAACAAGCTAAAAGTGTATAAAACGACAATATGCATGTGCAAGAATGTGTAGAAATCAGGATAGGAAGGTCTCATTTCATGTATGTAAGCACACCATGTTTGGTTGCTCTCATATTTTGCTTAATTGGAGGTGAAACCTTTATGTAATGGAATAAGTAGAAGGCATGTGATAGGACGTTTAATTTGGAAAATCTAAAATCATGAACCATGTGTTTAATTTGGTAGAATTACCATGATAGGTTGTCTCTTAGTGATGTCAAGCATGCTACATGTTTTGTCTTGTGACTTTGGATGAAAACCTGCTATGATATATGCATGTATGATATGTGTGGTGTTATTTGCTGAGTCTTTTAGACTCATTACTTGCTTCAGCGTACAGGCTTAGTCGACGACGCTACAACGTTAGAGGAGGCAGTGGAGAGCGACTCCGAGCGTGGAGACTAGCTCTTTGGAGTTTACTTGTGACATTTTGTGATTTCATAGTATGTATCGTGAGGCATTGTAATAGAAATGCTATGTAATTTTTGGACAACTATGTATTTATTTATCACCTCTTTATGTGGAACATGTGGACTTTAGATCTTTAAATTGTTACATGAATCGTGTATGTTAAATGTGGATGATGAGATGAATGAAAGACATGGTTCTTTTACTTCTGCTACTCTGTATTTATATTTATGAGCATCTCAATCGTATGTTATTGTTTGGGTAAATGCCCCACTGTGATAACGTTCACTATACCGACGTGGGTTGGTATAACCGTACCGGTATAATGAGGGTCGTCACAGGGATTGGTATCAGAGCGACCGGTTGAAATTGCACTTGAATATACATAAGTCATCATCTTCATTACATGCTAAGTCTACATAGGAATGTCCACATATGTAGAATTGATTAATAATGAATGAAAAATAGATAAGAAAAGGGTTAGGAAATAAAGTAACGTAGCTCTAATAGTGGCTGAAATTTATTGCAGCCATGGCTTCGAGAGGTAGGCGTGGCGGAGCGCCGGCCCGTGAGGACGAGCCGAGACGTGAGGAGCGGGCTGAGCAGCAGGCCCCGGCACCACAGGGTCCTGTACTTCCCCCACCGCCGCCCGTGGATTATGCAGTGTTCATGCAAGGTTTGGTGCAGGCCATGCAGACGCAGGCCCACACCCAGGCTGCACTCCAGGCTCAGTTGGAGGCTCAGGTTAGCATAATTAACTCAAGAGTAGTCTGTTTTATTTAATTGTGTGATGTTATGTTGAGTGCATATTGCTTGTTGTTTGATGTAGCAGGCTCAAGTCCCAGCTCAGGACCATGGTGGACCTTCCATCATGGAAAGATTCAAGAGGATGCTGCCACCCTCTTTTAAGGGAGAGTGCGATCCATTACTAGCTGAGAGCTGGATGAGGGAGATTGAAAAGATCTTCCGAGCTATTAGGTGTGCAGATGAGGATAAGGTTACTTTAGCCACCTACATGCTACAGGTATGTGTTAGTTTTGTGTGTTGTACGTTCTATTAAGTTAGGTCCGTTTAAATGGTGCTTATGAACGGTGTACTGCAGGAAAGAGCTGATGTATAGTGGGCTTCATTACTACGTACACAGTTTGAGGACGACGCGGTTGATGTTACTTGGGACGAGTTCATGAGGCTCTTTCGGGCCAAGTTCGTCCCCGAGCATATTCAAGATCAGATGGAGCAGGAGTTCCTCTCGTTGACTCAAGGCTCCATGACCGTGCTAGAGTATGAGGCATGATTTCTGAACTCTCTAAATATGCACCTCATATCGTGACAGATGAGCGCAGGAAGACAAAGAAGTTCGTGATGGGCCTGAAGCCATCACTGCGGACGAGGCTAGTGGCATTTGACCACCGCACTTTGGACGAGGCCCTCAGCGCTGCTTGTAGGCAGGAGGGTGAAATGGAGCAATATCTTGAAGAGAAGAAGGCTTCCCAGAAGAGACCTGCAGCTACGTTCCAGCGACAGGACAAGAAGAAATCGGTGTACCAAACACAACAGCGATCGGTAGCGGTCGGCAGTACTCAGGTACCTTCTGTACGTTCCCCTGGTGTGAAGAAGGAGTGTCCCCATTGAGGGAAGACACACGGTGGTTCCGAGTGTTGGTTGGTAGCAGGTAGATGCTTGAAGTGCGGGAGCAGCGACCACAAGATCAAAGATTGTCCAAGACTTCAGCAGGAAGTCCAGCGTGGAGCGCCAGCCCCAGCAGCGGTAGCGGCAGCAGCGCCAGCTACGGGAAGACCAAGAAGGCCTCGAGCCCCAGCTCGAGTGTTTGCTTTAGCGCGCGAGGACGCCGAGCAGGCGGAGCATGTCACCGAAGGTACGGTTTTACTTCTAGGTGTGCACGCTCGGGTTTTGTTTGATACGGGTGCCACTCACTCGTTCATTTCTGAGCGGTTCGCTAGACAGTTAGCTCTAGATTCAGGCATAGATTCTGAGGATTTAGAGGTCCCTTTGTCTGTGCACACCCCTGCGGGTACGGTATCGACTAGGAAGTGAATTCCATCGTTACCTGTGTGCATTGAGGATAGAATCTTAGAAGGGTGTTTCTTCTTGCTGAAGATGAAGGACTTTGATGCTATTCTTGGTCTGGATTGGCTAGAGGAGCACTATGCGTTAGTGGATTGTCGTCGGAAGAGGATTTTTTTCCGCATTCCTGGTGAGGACGAGTTCTCTCATCCCTTGCCAAGGAACTTGGCGGGAAAGTTGGTCATCTCTGCTATGAAGGCGATGTGCATGGTAAACAAGGGTTGTGACGCTTTTCTTTCCAGCGTGGTATTAGTACCGGAGGCTGATGAGTCACCTACTTTTGCGGAGATCGAGGTAGTGCAGGATTTCCCAGACGTCTTTCCCGATGATTTGTCTGGTTTGCCACCGGATAGAGAGATAGAGTTCACCATAGAGTTGCTTCCGGGCACCTCTCCTATCTCAAAGGCTCCATATCGGATGGCATCTGTGGAGTTAGCCGAGTTATGGAAGCAGTTGCAAGAGTTGCTAGATAAGGGATTTATTCGCCCTAGTGTTCCCCTTGGGGCGCACATGTATTATTCGTCAAGAAGAAAGACGGGTCACTTAGGTTATGCATTGACTACAGAAAGCTGAACCAAGTGACTGTGAAGAACAGGTATCCCTTACCTCGTATTTATGATTTGTTTGACCAGTTGCAAGATGCATCAGTCTTTTCTATGATTGATTTGCGCTCTGGTTATCATCAGTTGAGGATTAAGAGTGAGGATGTGTCCAAGACGGCGTCTAGAACCCGTTATGGACATTATGAGTTTTTGGTTCTTCCTTTCGGATTGACCAACGCCCCTGCAACGTTCATGGATCTCATGAACAGGGTGTTTAGGCCTTATTTAGATAGCTTTGTTGTGGTGTTTATTGATGATGTGCTGGTCTACTCTCCGGATGAGGCCACACACCGTTAGCATTTGAGGGTAGTGTTAGAGGTCCTTGTGAGCACAGGCTGTATGCTAAATTCAGCAAGTGCGATTTCTGGTTGCGTGAGGTTCATTTCCTCAGGCATGTTATCTCCGGTGCTGGTGTAGCAGTTGATCCAGCAAAGGTCCAGGCAGTTATGGATTGGGAGACTATCATGATTCCTTCGGAGATTCGTAGTTTTATTGGTTTGGCTGGTTACTATCGGCGATTTATTGAGGGATTTTCATCCATCGCCGCCCCATTGACTCAGCTCACTAGAAAGGGAGTGAAGTTTGTTTGATCCGAGAAGTGTGAGAGTAGTTTTCAATTGTTCAAGACTAAGCTCACGTCAGCTCTGATGTTAATCTTGCCGAGCGGTGTAGAGGGTTTTGCTATCTACACGGATGCGTCTCGGATTGGCTTAGGCTATGTGCTAATGCAGCAAGGAAGGGTAGTGGCTTATGCTTCTCGTCAGTTGAAGGAGCATGAGAAGAACTATCCGACCCATGATTTGGAGCTCGCAGCAGTGGTTCATGCACTAAAAATCTGGAGACACTATCTTTATGGTGTCAGATTTGAGGTGTTTACCGACCACAAGAGCTTGAAGTATCTCTTCTCCCAAAAGGAATTAAACCTGAGGCAGAGAAGATGGATTGAGTTCTTGAAGCACTATGACTTCGACCTTCAGTATCACCCTGGGAAGGCGAATGTCGTTGCGGATGCTCTGAGTAGAAAGAGGCCATCTCTCCAGCAGGATTGGAAGATGTTGGAGGATGTGGCTTGCGCGTTGACTGAGTTAGAGCCATCGCTATGCCAGGATTTTGTAGCTCAGTTATCCCTTAGGTCCTCAGTTTTGGATGAGGTGATCGAGCAACAGAAGGCCGACCCTAGACTCCTAGAGTTAGTGGGCAAGGCGGGTATTGCTCGTGATGAGGATGGTGTGATTAGGTTCCATCACCGAGTGTGCGTTCCTGACTTGGTAGATGTCCGTGAGCATGTGTTAGTAGAGGCTCATAGATCGCGATTCTCTATTCATCCGGATAACACTAAGATGTACCAGGATTTGAAGAGATCATTTTGGTGGTCCGGCATGAAGAAGGATGTAGTGGATTATGTGTCTAGATGTCTAGTGTGTCAGCAAGTGAAAGCCGAGCGGTAGCGACCATCCGGCCTTATGCAAAGGATGGAGATCCCAGTGTGGAAATGGGAAGCTGTCACTATGGATTTTGTTTCAGGTTTGCCTCGGTCTAGACGGGGTAATGACTCGATTTGGGTAGTCGTAGATAGATTCTCGAAGACTGCACATTTCTTACCTATGAAGAAGAAGCAGTCGGTTGAGAGTTTAGCTAGATTGTATGTTAGTAGTGTGGTTAGATTGCATGGTGTGCCGAAGTCGATCATTTCGGATCGAGATCCGAGATTTACTTCGAGATTGTGGAAGGGTCTTCAGGATGCTTTAGGTTCGGAGCTGAAGCATAGTTCGGCATTTCATCCCCAGACAGATGGATAGTCTGAGAGGACTATCCAGACGCTCGAGGATATGTTGAGGGCGTGTGTACTGGATTGAAAGGATGATTGGGAGCGTCATTTACCCCTAGTGGAGTTCGCATACAACAACAGCTTTCATGCGAGTATTGGTATGGCTCCATTTGAGGCGTTGTATGGTAGGCCCTGTAGATCTCCCTTATGTTGGGAGGAGACAGGCGATAGGCAGTTGATCGGTCCGGAGTTAGTTCAGGAGACTTCGGATAAGGTCCAGCTTATCAGGAAGAGGCTTGTTGCGGCGCAGGATAGGCAGAAGAGCTATGCCGACAACAGGAGGAAGGATTTGGAGTTCGAGGTGGGTGATCATGTCTTCTTGAAGATATCACCTACTCGTGGTGTCGTCAGATTTGGCAGGCATAGTAAGCTAAGCCCTAGATTCATTGGCCCGTATGAGATTCTCAGACGATTGGGCAGCGTGGCATATGAGCTAGCTTTACCCCCAGCTTTGGCTACTGTTCACCCCTGTTTTCCACGTATCTATGCTCAGGAAGTATGTCCGAGATCCATCTCATGTGATTAGTCATGAGCCAGTGGAGATTCAGCTAGATTTTTCGTATGTGGAGCAACCAGTAGCTATTCTTGACCGGAAGGTTCAGCATCTCCGGAACAAGAGTATTGCGTCGGTGAAAGTTCTATGGCGGAACTTCTCGCGAGAGGAGGCTACTTGGGAGCTTGAGGATGCGATGAAGAAGAAGTATCCCCGTTTGTTTGAGTAGTTTTGTTTAAACTTCGAGGACGAAGTTTCTTTAAGGGGGAGAGGGTGTAAGGCCCTCGAATTTTGTTGCATTATTCTATTTCGTGTAAATAATTCATGTTGTGTATGCATAGATGTACATATCTACATATGTATTAACTAGTTATACTTATGTGTGCATGTGTATAAGTAGTTGTAAATAATGTATGAATTGCATGAGGGCAGTGTGTGCATGGTAGTTTGTGTATGGCATGTATATATGTATAAGTTAAGCATGGTTTCTGCATGTTTTGGGTTCTGGCCGAAGGACCCAATTGGCGTCCACATGGATGGACGTCCATGCTTATACAACGTCCACATCGATGGACACCAATACTTAAGCCAACGTCCATGGATGTGGACGTTAAGATCTCTGACCTGCATGCATTGCAGACCCCGAAAACCTGGAAGAAGGAAGCTCAGCCATTGGGGAGCTG
Source organism: Colocasia esculenta (assembly GCA_014218235.1). Classification (NCBI taxonomy): domain Eukaryota; kingdom Viridiplantae; phylum Streptophyta; class Magnoliopsida; order Alismatales; family Araceae; genus Colocasia; species Colocasia esculenta. Next base: position 68,397,196 of record CM024758.1, read on the forward strand.
TCCCCAACGGCTCTGAGCCTTTCCCATCACCCCTGCGGGAAAGGAGAGACCCATCTCCTTTAAACCAAGCTCCTCCTGCACCAGAAAGAGCTCTCTTTGGCTCTTTGCAAAGAGGAGAGAAAACCCTAGCAAGCTGTGAGAAAAGCTGGACTTTGCAAGCTCGGATCCATCCGTGTGAAGGTGTTCCCAGCGTTCTACTGCAATGAGGTAGCTGGAACATCGATGAAGAGCTCCCCGACCCCAACTTGCTGTGGAGATCGACTGAGAACTAGGAGGAAGGAAGTTTTGGAGACTTCTTGGGACTGCCCAAGGAGAGCTTCATCAACCTCTTTGATCCCTTTGAAGATTTATTTAGAGGCAAGTACCCCATACATTTCGTCCATGTAGATGTCTAGTAGGGTTTTACTATTTTTACAGATTTTAAATCGTGTCCTGGATCCCCCTTTTCACCCTGTATTTGGAGTTCGGTCTGTGCTCTTGCACAGACAGGAACTTGGCGTCAATGCCTTGCCGCCAAGATCTCCAGTCGGCGTCCAGCGATCTTGCCGTCCAACCCCTTGAACGGCCAGAGACTGTCGTTAAGTTCGTCAGGACAGAATAGTGAGCTACTCTCTCCTTCTATATGATTATTTTCGATGTGTTTTCGCGATGAGGATATAATGTAACTCCTATATGCTATGTACCCTAGTTAATGTAGTGTATGGGAGAATGATTTTGCATATTTTGTGGATGGTAGAGTTTATTAGTTTATTGAAATGCATGTGGAAGAAATAGCCATGTATGTTTCCCCCACTATTCTAATGATCCGTGGGAAATTTGGATGCCCTAAATTTTGTTAGACCATGAGAGGGTGATTCAGTTTGTGCTTCGAATTTCTCGGAATTTCTCCATGCTCACATGATTTACTGAAATTTCTGAAATGGAATTAGAAAACATGCGTAGGTCTTGTAAAATCTCTTGTAAATTGTGTGTTGTGTAATAAATCCGGGGAAATTTCCTGTGGTGTTGTGTATGTTGTGTTCAGGGCTACGAACTGTTAAACTGAATATTCAAGTGGTGTGCCATGATAAATTGAATTACGAATGATATGAGGATTGATATCTAATTTTCTGTAATTACATTATGAGTCAGAAAAATGTAAAAGATTGCACGTGAGGTCATAAACCTGTAATCAGCATGTGGTTAAATTTTCAGGCTGTTTGGACAACTGTAGAATGCAATAATATGTGAATAATGCATGCTATTGTGAAAATGATTTGAAATGCGCGTGCAACCTGATTTATGCAACTTACTGAAATGTGAAATGTGAAATGTGAAATGTGATTGTGACCATGTGTAAATTGTGTAATGTGAACATGTGTAAATGTGCAATGTGTAAAAAGAGAACTATGTGAATGAGGAAATTGTGCAACAATGTGAAACTAATGTATTAGATGATGAAATGGCGATTCATGATATGTTAGTGTTAAACTTGTTTCATAACAGCAACCTAATCGTAGTTATGAAAATGCTTTACATGTGTACAAATGCGTAGAATCCACGCTAGTAGCATTTCTTACTTATGTGTAAATGTTTCCATGTTTAAGCGCTACCATGATATAGTTAATTGAGGTTGTAGCACTCATGTGATTTGTTGTGAACTTCTAATTCATGTCAAAACAGCAAGCTAAAAGTGTATAAAACGACAATATGCATGTGCAAGAATGTGTAGAAATCAGGATAGGAAGGTCTCATTTCATGTATGTAAGCACACCATGTTTGGTTGCTCTCATGTTTTGCTTAATTGGAGGTGAAACCTTTATGTAATGAAATAAGTAGAAGGCATGTGATAGGACGTTTAATTTGAAAAATCTGAAATCATGAACCATGTGTTTATTTTGGTAGAATTACCATGATAGGTTGTCTCTTAGTGATGTCAAGCATGCTACATGTTTTGTCTTGTGACTTTGGGTGAAAACCTGCTATGATATATGGATGTATGATATGTGTGGTGTTATTTGCTGAGTCTTTTAGACTCATTACTTGCTTCGGCGTACAGGCTTAGTCGATGACGCTACACCGTTAGAGGAGGCAGTGGAGAGCGACTCCGAGCGTGGAGACTAGCTCTTTGGAGTTTACTTGTGACATTTTGTGATTTCATAGTATGTATCGTGAGGCATTGTAATAGAAACGCTATGTAATTTGTGGACAACTATGTATTTTATTTTATCACCTCTTTATGTGGAACATGTGGACTTTAGATCTTTAAATTGTTACATGAATCGTGTATGTTAAATGTGGATGATGATATGAATGAAAGACATGGTTCTTTTACTTCCGCTACTCTGTATTTATATTTATGAGCATCTCAATCGTATGTTATTGTTTGGGTAAATGCCCCACTGTGATAACGTTCACTATACCGACGTGGGTTGGTATAACCGTACCGGTATAATGAGGGTCGTCACAAACCCAATTGTTGAGAGCCATTCAATCTCTGTGAGAAGAGCAAGACCATCTTCCCGCTGGGCCAAATTTATGAGGAAGTACCTGAGGGTCGAAAGGCCAATTCCCATGCGGAAGCCTAAATGCCGGGCAAGGCGAAAGACTAGGGGGCATCCGCCACCTTCTTCTTTTTCATTCCAATCATCTTTTGTGCTCCTCAGCACCTTCCCGTGGATTCTCCACGTTCACTCCCCACGGGAGGCATTCTATTTTCATCTTTTTACGATTCATTTTCTTGCACTTGGCATTGCGCCCCTTTTTGTAATCCTTACTCTCACCTTCGTGCCCCACGTGGCACACTCCTTTTCATGCCCCACGAGGCACAATTCCCTTCCGTGCCCCATGTAGTACATCTTCTTCATGTGCCCCACGTGGCACATCTCCTTCCTGTGCCCCACATGGCACAACCCCTTCCTGTGCCCCACGAGGCACAACTCTTTCTTGCGCCCCACACGACGCACCTCCTTCCTTGGCCTCTCGCGGCCTGTTTTTCCCTTCTCTCCTCCAGCCCCATCAGATTCTTTTCCTCTTTCAGGGCACCATGCCCTCCATATTCTTCAAACCCCTCCGGCCCCACAAGAGTCTCCAAAATCTTTCCGCAATTCCCTCTTTGCCATTTTCAATCAGGTCATCCGGCCTTTCTGTCACTATTTTCCGGGCTTTAGTCCCCATGTATCTCTTTAATTTCAAATGAAATTGTAAATTCTTGAAGACCTCTGAGTCTCGCCCCAGCGCAGGGCATTCGTCCTCCTTCACCCTTTAAATTCTTATTTCATTTTACTATAAAAAATCCACAAAAAGATGAATATTCAATATTGCCATGCTATCGAATGTAAGACCCGGCTTCCCAGCTTTCCGTCCGGCGTCTGGGATGACTGGCCACTGACGCGTCCAAGCTGGGCGATGCGTCAGTGTCGCATCAGGGGTGCCCGACGCGACAGTCATCCGTGTCGCGGCGAGTCTGTGCGTCGCGTTCTTGTCGCGCCCGGGTTGCCCATCGCGTTCTTGTAGCGCCAGGTCAACGGGTCGTGACAGCATTTTGTCGTGTTTCGCTGTGCAGTCTTCTGACGCCTGTTAGAGGGGCAAGCGTGTCAATACGGTTTGTCGCGGCACCCTTGGGGGGCGCGTTCTTGTCGCGGTCCGTGGACCCATCGCGTTAAGGTTGTTAACGCGACAGGGTCGGCCGTCACGTTCTGGGTGTCGGTGGCTTAAGGCGCTGGCCAGCTACCTCTTCCCTCTCTCTCTTCTTCTTCTTATCTCCCTCTCCCTCCGGCGGTGCTCCGCCTCCCCCTCTCCCCTTTGAGTGTTTCAGGTGAGGAGGAGGGTCGTGCGTGGCGTCGTGGACCTTGCGAGGAGCGAGGAGGAGGTGGCCAACCGACGTGAAGGGCCCATTGGGGTTCGTTCTTCGTGAAAGGTAGGGATTTCTTGTGCCCTTCCAAATCCAGGTGGATCGGGAGTCCTTGGGGTTTTGTAGTTAGCTTTACAGTTTTCCCTATGCTCCCCTCCCCGTGTGTGCATGTTTGTATGGTTCTGGGTGGCCCGGGATAGAGCATCCCGTGGTCTGCCTCCCGACTGATGTCGCGACCGCAGTGAGCGTCGCGACATCAGTAGAGGCGTCGCCCCAGTCGGGTGCGACCTTATCGCGACGTGTTTGGCAATCGCGATAAGGGTCGCTATTGCGACCTGGTTTCCCATCGCGACAGTGAGGCTGTCGCGACGCGCTGCCCCGTCGCATCAAGGCTATTGTCGCGGCGCTCTTCCCGATCGCGATGGCATCGCGATGGCCTCTGGGGGCGCGACAGTGCCTGTGCTGCCTTGGGTGGTTTCCGTGGCCGGTTTGTGTGTCGGCGTCGGTCTAATAATTGATTGACTGGCGGTCAATCGATTATTAGCAGAGCGACGGGTTTCCGTGCAAGCTGGTAGTGTTCTGAGACTCTGGCTTTTTCGTACATGGTTGTTTGGTCGACAACCCTATTGAGGGTTTGTGCGTGCTTCTCGCCTGCTGGGCTTGTCGTGGTTACAAGCCAGCGGTTCGACGCGGTTTTGTTGTGCTGCCCCGCCTGTTCGCCCGTTGCTTGGCACTTGAGGGCTTGTCCCGTTTAGAGGTTGTCTCCGTTTCTTGGGACCCCCATCCTCGGGAGCCCATTGAGGGAGGTATCCGGGCTACGAGTGTGCTCTAGTTGGCAGCCCATGTGAGCGGACTCTGGAGCTGAGGGGAAAACGAGGTTGGATAGCGGCGTTGAGTCGTTTGTAGAGCTCTCTTGTCTGGGTCTGGGACGCCGAGGGGTTCGGAGTGCTTTCCTGGCACAGACCAGACAATCCCTTATCTCACTGCCTCTCTCTGCGTTGGTTCCGGAGCCACGTAGTGGTGTCAGGCGTGAGGCCGCAGCTTGGCCAGGCTGCGGTGTTGTGTGCATTATGCATTTCTGTTGCGGCTCGATCTCGCCCTTCGCGGGGGTGGAGGCAGGAGCTAGGCTAGCGAACAGAGCGTGTGGACTGCGGGTCTCCTCTTGGCTGTTAGCGGCGGTGGCTTGGTTGTTGTTGTTGTGACGACGTTTCCTCACGACGTTTCCAAGTGTTCTCCCGTTGCCCTAGTGGGCACAACGGTTATAGCCTGGTCGTGCCTAGTTTTCCATGGGCTTCGTTTGTCTGGCCGTGGGCAGACCCATCCTTCTGGGGATTCCCACTCGGTTTCCTCTCGGTACCGTAGTTCCGTTCTTGGGTGCCAGTCCGTAGTGGCACCGGCGTGTATGGTTCCCGACCTTGCGGTCTATCCGGGGTCCGGGGTGGTTCTGCATGTGGGCCCTCGACTCTGTGGAGGTTTGAGGTGGCCGTGCTTGCGGTGAGACGTCGTTCTCACTTGGTTGTTCCGTGGTCTCGGTAGGCGTGCCGAGGGTTGCTTCCGCTCTGTGCCCGACTCCGTTGGTTTCTGCGGGAGTCGTGTTTGTAGCCCGATCACTATTGGTGGTCGTGGCGTTGCGCTATTCTCTTCCGCTGCTTAGTAGTACCCTGCTGTAGGTGTTACTCGTTTTACAGCTTTCTAGTATAGTTTCCTGTTTTCGGAGTTCCTGCTGCTCTGGCCGTTGAGGGACTGGTAATCCCTACTGGGCCTTGTTCGCGAGGCTCACCCCCCCTACTCTCTTCAGCTAGGGGCTCGTCGTCGCGGGAGCTCAGTGTCGGACGGGTTGTGGAGGCGGTCATGGCACCGTGTGTTGTCAGCAGCAGTGAGAGCGAGTGTTGTGAGCTCTTGTACCCGAGTTGGCTGAGAGTTGTGTTTTGCAAGTCCTCGGGGTATGCCCCTTAAGGACTGCACCTTTCTTCTGGTACCTGTGCTTTTATTTGGGACGCGTTGTACAGACTTTTGTATATTGTATAGATTGTTATAGTTATTGGAATTTAGTACATATCTCACTAGACTATTAATTATAACCCTTCCGAGTCTTCGGATCCGTGGGTGGCGACGCGAACTTCGGGCCCTGGTGGCGGTCTGGAGGGTCGGGTCGTTACAGTTGGTATCAGAGCGTGGGTCTATTGAGATTTGTGATGAGTTAATAACTATGGTTGTCCCAAAGAAAGGTACTAGTACGCTGCTGACACCATCGGACTAGTGTTAGGCTTGTTCTTTTCAATTGTTTTACAGGCTTGCGGCTTCCCTGCATGATTCGTGTGCGTGCCGCAGGTTGCAGTTGTTGCTGTGCCGCATGCTTGGCGAGTGTGGTCGCTCGGCGTGTTCGCGCCGTAGCGGCGCGGTTGGCGCTGGACTCGCTAGCAGTGGTCTTCCTTGTGTGGATGACGCTTGCAGGCTAATCTAGGTGCGATGCTCCTGGTAGTCTTCGGCGCATTTGAGTGTGCGTGCGTCGCGAAGGCTGAGAGAGCCTGCGTGTGTGTGGCCTTCACTAGTGCAGAGTTGTTGTCTGCGGAACCAATCGAAGTGTCCTTGCCTTGTTGGCTGCCCCTTTGTTGTTGGGGTGAGTGTTGTGGTGGTCTTGTGTGTGGTCTTCTGTTTGTGCGCTGTTGTGCGCTGTGCTCTGCTCAGTCGGCATTATTCCTCGAGCTAAGCAGATGTCCTGTGTGCTGTGTTGCATCACTGGTTGAGCGCTGCGACACTTGCCTGTGGTTGTTGTCGGCCTGGTGATGGCTGGTTGTGAGCTCTGCTGAGGTGCTCTCGGAGTTCTTCTCTGTTGGTTCTGGCGGTAGTGAGGTTTCCCCAGAACTGTGTTGTGCCCGTTTCTGGTTGCTGTTGCACTGCCCTCGAGGCTGAGGTGCATCGCTTGGTTGCCCTGTGTTCTGGTGAGGTTTCCCAGAACTGTTTGTTATTGTCCTGGTGAGGGTTTCTCTCAGGACTGCTCCATGCTCGTTTCTGTCATGCTGTGCTACCTCAGGGTTTGAGGTATGCTGCTTCTGTTGGTTTGGCTGGTGTGTTCTGGAGGGTTTTCCCAGAACAGTGCCTTGGTGGTTCTGGTGGAGGTTCTCCCAGGACTGGCTTGTGTTGTTTCTGCAGTTCTTGCTGGCTGCAGTATCTTCTCTGATGGTCCGTGTTGTTTGGTCGTTGGGTTGTGCTTTCTGGTGAAGGTTCTTCCCAGGATCACCCTTTGTCGCTCCTGGCAGAGGTTCTTCCCAGGAGTGCTTCGTGTTCGTTTCAGGCCACCGTTGTGTTGCCCCTGTGGTTCGAAGTGTGCCGTTGGTTGGGTTGTGTTCTAGTGAGGTTCTCCCAGGACGGCTCTTGGCGCCTTTGGTGGAGTTTATCCCCAAGGCTGCTTCGTGTTGTTTTGATTATCGCTGCTCTCTCTCTCTCTATATAGATGAGCTGTCGTTGTTTTCGGTTGGACTGTCTTTGTTACAGTCTGCTTGGGCGTTGTCGGTCAACGTGTTTTGCCCTTGGCCCGTGTGTCTGGCTGCCGCATTGGCCAGCTTGTCTTGTTGTTCGTTTCTAAGTTTCTCGGTTACGCAGGTGGGACTGCGTGTCCCCGTGGTCTGGATGGTTGCTTCATTTTTCACACCCTACGTGCTCTCCCAGATGGTGGTCTGGTGAGTGTAGTGGGTGTTTGGATGGCTGTGCTTCTTGTGGAAGCGTCAGTTTGGAGTTGTGGTTTCCCTCTTGCATGTGGAAGAGACTCGTTGCGTTGCGTGTCTTCTTCCGCTGCTTTTCGTCGGTTGCTCGGGTGGTAGTGCTCCACTGTGGTGTTATGTTGCCAAGGTGTGCATCGTCGCGACCTTCTGGTGGAGTCACCTTCCCTAGAGCTGTTTTGGTTGAGTTGTTTGCTCCCCTCGTGTCGTCTTTTCCGTGTGGCACCATGGGTCAGTGGGCCTGTTTGTGTCAATTGTTGTCGAGTTGGGTTTGCTACCTGCCTAAACAGTGTCGGGCATTGGGTCCCTGTTGGTTTAGTGCGAGGTAGTGTCCGTTCCTGTTGGATCGCTTCCGTGAACGTTGTTCCGCTGTGCATTGGTTTTCGTGTTCGGCTTGCTCGTGCAAGCGTTGTTCCGGTGTGCGCTCGATGGTGCCTTGGCTTGTGCCTTGGAGGCTCTTCGAGTCGGCGTTTTGGTATTTGGCCTCTCTACCGATTGCGATAGAGGTGGTGCTTTATGCTCTTGCGTGCCAGGGAGTTTCTGTGGCTTTCGCTCCTCGTGCGACAGAGTCGATGTTTCGTGTTTTGTGCGCTTCATGGAGCCGATGTGATGGTCGCGCTCTTGAAGTCGTTGTCGGATTTTCTGTGCGCTTTTCTTGTGGGCCTCTGGTGGAGAGTCCCCTTCGGTGGGCCCTGTGTCATTTCGGGCCGTTGGTGCGATGGCGTGTGCTACACCTTGTGCGTTTTTTGACGCTTCGTGTTTTTGTGCCTTAAGGGCTGGGGTCGGTGTGGCCTGTGGCCCTTTTTGACTTGTGGTTCTTTGCACATGGCTCTTGGTAGGTCTCTTGTGGAGAGTCCTTCCTGTTAAGCCGCGGTGTTGTTTCGGCTGCTGGTGCACCTGTGTTGCACCTTGCTGAGTTTTTGGTGCTTGTGGTAGCACCATGTGCTCGTGTTCGATTGTTTCAATTTTGTGCCGTCTGGAGCCGTGGTACATTGTGTTGTACCTTGGGTGGCTCCTGGTGCTTGTGATAGCATCCTGTGTTGTGATGTGTGCCTTGATCGTGAGATTTGTGCGTCGTTTCCCGAGTTTGCTCGGTGTTGGAGGCGTTGGGCTTTCCACCTCTGGGACACGTGTGCTAGCCCGAGTCTTGTGGTTGTACTGTTACCGCTGTGCGGTGGCTGCTTTGCCTTGTCTAGGTAGCCCTATCGGTGGTACGCCAGGCTTTGGTTGTAGCATGTGTCCGAGTTTCCCTCTCGCTTTCGGAGCGAGTGCGTTCGGTTGTGGTACCCTGCTTCGGTCTGGGTCCCTCTGAGGTCGACGTGTGTCCTCGACCTCTGCAGTTGTTTTGGTTTCCGTGTGGTTGCGCGTGGTGTTGGTGAGTCTGGAAGCCGATGGCGGAGTCTCCCGTCAGTTCGTCTGGTGACCGTGAGGCATGTTTGCTTGCTAGTACTCGACCAAGTGGCTTGTCGACGTTGTGAGGTGTCCAGTTTCGGCTAACCTCAGACGTCTTTCGTGTTTTTTTTGCAATGTGTTGCACTGTGGTGCATGTGGTTTCCCAGTCTTGTGGCTCCACATGCGTTTGGTGTCCTTGTCGGACCACGAGGAAGGTCTGAGTGAGACCTAGTGGTGACAGTGGATACCGTTTTTCGCGTGTTGAGGTTTCTCCGCGTGCGTTTGCTGTCCCTGTTGGACCGCAAGGAAGGTCTGGGTGAGACCTAGTGGTGACAGTGGACGTCGTTCCGTGTGTTGCGGATCCTCCGCCAGTGTGACGTTACTCTGGTCCTCGTCACTCGCGTGGTTTCTCGGTTGGGCTGGTGACCGGTGCTAGCTACTGCTAGTAGCGTGAGGCCGTCCCCTGAGTGTCGTGCTTGACTCTTAGGTGGTTCTTGTGTGGTTGTCAGCAACGGTGTGCTCTATCGTGTTTTGCTGGCGATAGAGTGAGTTGCTGACCGGAGTTTCTTGTGTTGTTGTCGGCAACTGCGTCCTCTGTCGGGTCTTGCTAGCGACAGAGTGGGTTGCCGATCGGTTGGTCCCAACAGCGAGGTCTGTTGGTGGCTGCAGCCATGTAGTTTTTGGCTGGCGTTTTCCGCTATTTGGGCCGGATTTTTTTTTTTGAATAGATATGACATCGGAGTGGACCTCCAGTGTCAATATCGGGTGGATAGTTTTATTTATATGAAGAACATAAAGGAAAGGGATACATGGGCTTCAGGGCTCAACTTCGCATGAGCTGGACACCCTACGTAGAGGGGTCGAAAGTACATGATTGAGTTACTCTAAAACAACAAACAAGTACAATTAGTCCGCCAACTTGCATAACCATAGCAACCCAACCTGTAGAGCATGGTGCTCGGTGGCCTCACTTGGGCTGAGAAGATGGACCAGGTCGAGGACAATCCGGATCATCTGGCAGAAGCCACTTCGTTTCTATAAACGGGTAATACCTGGTTCTCCTTCTGTTCATGTTTCCTCCTTTGGCTTTGTTTTGTGGTGCGCCTGCGAAGGGCACTCGTGGGGTTGTCGGGGGCAGCTTGGAAGTCCCTTCAGGTGGTGTGGCGGGTGGAGCAGATCTCTTTTCCTCGGTGAACGGCTACGTGTCTTCAGCTGGAGCATCCTTCAGAATTTCTGTAAATTTGGGCCGGATTTGGCGTCGCTCGGCACCGGTGGGATTGTCGTTCTGTTTGGGCGCCCCACGTGCGGCTGGAGTGAGCCATTGGTTTCTCGGCTTGGTGCTCCCGGAGTGTTGGAACATGTTGTGAGCCATTGGGTTTCGATTTTGTGCTCTCTGTGTGCTTGGAACCCGCTGTGTGAGCCATTGGTTTTTCAGCTTCGTGAGTTCCGCGCGTGTTTGGTGGTGCGATTGTTGCCACGAGGAAGTCGTGTTGAGACCTAGTGGCTTATTCGCATTGGTCTTGGGTTTGCTCCCTGTGTTTTGTTTCGTGCCTCGGGATCTTCTGGGCTAGTCCCAATTTCAAGGACGAAATTGTTTTAAGGGGGGTAGAATGTAAGACCCGGCTTTCCATCCGACCTCTGGGATGATTGGCCACTGACGCGTCCAGGCTGGGCGACGCGTCAGTGTCGCGTCGGGGGTGCTCGACGCGACAGTCATTCGTGTCGCGGCGAGTCTGTGCGTCGCGTTCTTGTCGTGCCCGGTTGCCCGTCGCATTCTTGTAGCACCCGGTCAACGGGTCGCGACAGCGTTTTGGTCGTGTTTCGCTGTGCGGTCGTCTGACGCCTGTCAGAGGGGCAGGCGTGTCAGTACAGATTATCGCGTTGTCGCTGCGCCCTTGGGGGGCGCATTCTTGTCGCGGTCCGTGGACCCGTCGCGTTAAGGTTGTTAACGCGACGGGGCGGGTCATCGCGTTCTGGGTGTCGGTGGCTTAAGGCGCTGGCCGGCTACCCCTTCCCTCTCTCTCTTCTTCTTCCCATCTCCCTCTCCCTCCGGTGGTGCTCCGCCTCCCCTCTCCCCCTTTGAGTGTTTCAGGCGAGGAGGAGGGCCGTGCGTGGCGTCGTGGACCTTGCGAGGAGCGAGGAGGAGGTGGCCAACCGACATGAAGGGCCCCATTGGGGTTCGTTCTTCGTGAAAGGTAGGGATTTCTTGTGCCCTTCCCAATCCGGGTGGATCAGGAGTCCTCGGGGTTTTGTAGTTAGCTTTACAGCTTTCCCCATGCTCCCCTCCCCATGTGTGCATTTTGTATGGTTCTGGGCGGCCCGGGATGGAGCATCCCGTGGTCTGCCTCCCGACTGATGTTGCGGCCGCGGTGCGCGTCGCGACATCAGTAGAGGCGTCGCCCCGGTCGGGCGCGACCTTATCGCAGCGTGTTTGGAGGTCGCGATAAGGGTCGCTGTCGCGACCTGGTTTCCCACCGTGACGCGATGCCCCATCGCATCAAGGCTATTTTTGCGGCGCTCTTCCCCGTCGCGATGGCATCGCGACGGCCTGTCGGGGCGCGACAGTGCCTGTGCTGCCTCGGGTGGTTTCCGTGGCCGGTTTGTGTGTCGACGTGTGCCCCAGGGCAGGCTTTGCCCTGAGGACCTTCCGGTAAGGAACGCGGCTGGTTGCCTCTCTACGTTCAGTGACCGAAGGTGACACCTTCGTGGCCGTGTCCTGGCAGTGGTGCCAGAAGGATCGCGTCTGTCTAATAATCGATTGACTGGCGGTCAATCGATTATTAGCAGAGCGACAAGTTTCCGTGCTAGCTGGTAGTGTTCCGAGACTCCAGCTTTTTCGTACGTGTTGTTTGGCCGACAACCCTGTTGAGGGTTTGTGCGTGCTTCTCGCCTGCTGGGCTTGTCGTGGTTACAAGCCAGCGGTTCGGCGCAGTTTTGTTGTGCTGCCCCCCTGTTCGCCCGGTGCTTGGCACTTGAGGGCTTGTCTCGTTTAGAGGTTGTCTCCGTTTCCTAGGACCCCCATCCTCGGGAGCCCATTGAGGGAGGTATCCAGGCTACGAGTGTGCTCGAGTTGGCAGGCCATGTGAGCGGACTCTGGAGCTGAGGGGAAAACGAGGTTGGACAGCAGCGTTGAGTCGTCTGTAGAGCTCTCTTGTCTAGGTCTGGGACGCCGAGGGGTTCGGAGTGCTTTCATGGCGCAGACCAGACAGTCCCTAGTCTCACTTCCTCTCTCTGCATTGGTTCGGGAGCCACGTAGTGGTGTTCGGCGTGAGGCCGCAGCTTGGCCAGGCTGCGGTGTTGTGTGCGTTGTGCGTTTCTATGGCGGCTTGGTCTCGCCCTTCGCGGGGGTGGAGGCAGGAGCTAGGCTAGCGAGCAGAGCTTGTGGACTGCGGGTCCCCCTCTTGGCTGCTAGCGGCGGTGGCTTGGTTGTTGTTGTTGTGACGACGTTTCCTCACGACGTTTCCAAGTGTTCTCCCGTTGCCCTAGTGGGCATGGCGGTTATAGCCTAGCCGTGCCTAGTTTTCCGTGGGCTTCGTTGGTCTGGCCATGGGCAGACCCGTGCTTCTGGTGATTCCCGCTCGGTTTCCTCTCGGTACCGTAGTTCCGTTCTTGGGTGCCAGTCCGTAGTGGCACCGGCGTGTATGGTTCACGACCTTGCGGTGTATCCGGGGTCCGGGGTGGTTCTGCTTGTGGGCCCTCGACTCTGTGGAGGTCTGAGGTGGCCGTGCTTACGGTGAGACGTCGTTCTCACTTGGTTGTTCCGTGGTCTCGGCAGGCGTGCCGAGGGTTGCTTCCGCTCTGTGCCCGACTCCGTTGGTTTCTGCGGGAGTCGTGTTTGGGCCTGATCTCGGTTGGTGGTCGTGGCGTTGCGTTGTTCTCTTCCGCTGTTTAGTAGTACCCTGCTAGAGGTGTTACTCGTTTTACAGCTTTCTAGTGTAGTTTCTTGTTTTCGGAGTTCCTGCTGCTCTGGCCGGTGAGGGATTGGTAATCCCTACTGGGTCTTGTTCGCAAGGCTCACCCCCCCCCCCCTACTCTCTTCAGCTAGGGGCTCGTCGTCGCGGGAGCTCGGTGTCGGACGGGTTGCGGTGGCGGTCGTGGCGCCATGTGTTGTCAGCAGTAGTGAGAGCGAGTGTTGTGAGCTCTTTTACCCGAGTGAGCTGAGAGTTGTGTTTTGCAAGTCCTCGGGGTATGCCCCTTAAGGACTGCACCTTTCTTCTGGTACCTGTGCTTTTGTTTGGTACGCGTTGTATAGACTTTTGTATATTGTACAGATTGTTATAGTTATTGGAATTCAATACATATTTCACTAGACTATTAATTATACCCTTCCGGGTCTTCGGATCCGTGGGTGGCGACGCAAACTTTGGGCCCTGGTGGGGGTCCGGAGGGTCGGGTCTTTACATTGCAGCACTTCTATTATGAGAACTCCACGCCAGGAGTCCAAAATCCCCTCCCGAGTCATTAAGGTTTGCCCTTAGCATGGGCACTTCACACACATTTCACGGCACCCTAAGCCGATTGCTCTAGGAAGACACCCTCACCATCACAGCCATGCCTGAAAGGCACCAATGTATGTTTCTCCTCTTATTCGGCCGAAATATGGATAGTAGAGGTGGTCTGGGCAAGGCAACCAACCCAAAGCACTCCGTCATAAGAGGATGTCTCAAAATGGGCAAATCAACTGACCAAAAAAAATCAAGTCAAAATGCATGTCAAGAGCGGCAAAGTCCTCGCAGAGATCCAAACAGACCTGGTCGTATGCATGCAAAAATAAAAATCAAGTCACTATAATAGGGCATGGCAAAGAGTGGCAAAGTCCCCGCGGAGGTCCAAATGGACTCGGTCGTATGCATGTCCCTACAAAACAAATAGTCATTAAATCAATTTGAAAAGCCCCAATCAAGTGAGACTGAATCTCCTGACGGTTGTGCCAAGGAAGAAAGTCAAACCCAACTCTTCGAACATCCATACAAAGCTTATCTCCAATTTTTCTTCCCTTCTCTCTGCGAGACTTAAGTCGCCTTTTCAGGCATGGCTTTGGTAGTGGCACTGTCAACCATGAGCAATTAGCCTTTGGGCACCACTATTAAATGCACGCCCTACTCTGGGCACTCTTTAGTGACACGGGAGGTAACAAAGACCCCTCACCAGTTAGTTTTCACAACCTCAATGCCACCATGGCATGGCAATATTTCCAAAATCCAAAAAATCAAATATTCCCAAAATCAACAAATATTCAATATTCTCAAAATCAACAAAAAATTAAATATTTTCAAAACCCCACATAAATTCAAAAATTTCCAAAACCACAAAAAAACAAATATTTTCAAAATCTCCATAAAAATTCAAATACTTTCAAAATCCCACAAAAATTCAAATATCTCCAAAAATCCAAAAAGATTCATGATGGTATTGCACAAGGCAAGCACATCATATCTATGTCAAATCGATGCAATTCTTCCCCTTCATGGGTTCCTCCCATCCTGAACTCCAATCTCTTTGGCCAAAAGATCAATCATCCCCATGATTTAAAAATAAACAAATTAAGTGAGCTATATCTGTTGTTGACTACTTTATACATGCTCCATGCTATGAATGAATAATGTTTTTTCCATGATGTTTGTTATCTCTTGGCTAATGAGTTTTGAGCGCAGGATTCGAGTTGCCTCATCTGGCGCTGCATCAGGCTGCAACTGCTACCCCTACCATCAAGTTATCTATATGTTATACCCTTAGAGCACACCAAGGACCTTGTGGCTCTGAGGAATCTGGGATTTGAGTTCCCCTTTATAAAAAACAATGATTATCCCAGAGGATCCTTAGCTGCATGGATAGGCCATTACGCTTGGCACGTGAGGACGACGGACCCAAGCATAAAACTCTAGTTCTGACTCAACGCCATCGTAACAATAATATCCTTGGTTATTTTCTACTCCTTTTAACCTATTTTTCTTTTAGCCCAGCATACATGCATATTGAAATCACTGTGAAAAACTACTCTTCCAATGTAATTTGAGAGCCATTCTCGCTCCAACTCTAATGCAATTTGAAATATTCCATTCCGGGTCGAATACCCAACTCCCTTTGTTGTTGCCTCCGGGCCGATTTCCTTAAGAACCTTGTTTGGATTATCCCTTCTATATTTCGTATTTACTCCCATAGATGCACCTGCGGCCGTGGCAGACGCCCCCAATGGTGCAACCTAATGGATCATGTCCTTAGGTACTTCCCCTTTGCTAGAAGTTGATCTCTCCCGTAGATCCACCTGAGGCAGTGGCAGACGCCCCCGATGGTGCTACCTATCGATTGTATCCTTAGGTACTTCCCCTTCGCTGGAAGTTGATCTCTCCTTTCGTGCCCCACGTGGCACTTTCCTTCGTGTACCTCGTACACACCTCCTGTCGTGCCCCTCGTGCGCACACTTTACTTTCTTTCAATCCAAAGACTTGTTTCTTTAGGTCTTCTTCCTGGTGGTGACTTCCTTGGGTGTTGGTGAAAGACTCTCATCAGGTGGCAGTCACCCAAACGATCATGCGTGTCTATTTTTCACCTTGGCATCTACTTTTCAGTCCGCTCCCGCTGCACTCCACTTCGCTACACTTCATTCAGTTCATTCCATTCACTCCATTACACTCCACTTCGTGTCCCCTCGCTTCGCTCCCCTGCAAAGCAGACGCCAAGGCATGGCAGCTGTAGACACGCGATTTTGACTCCACCACGGGCAAGTTTCATATTGCGCCATAATGCCACAAATGGCCCTCCTTTTGCCTCGCAAGAGTGTTTTCCCAATATTTATGGATCTCACAGTTCTTCCCCGGTGCTTCCCCCTATCCTCGGGGTCTATTTAATAAAGTGGGCATCAATTCCAAGCTGCGTCGGGTATGGTGGACGCGTTTATGAAGGCAACTGAAAAGCGTCGGGTCTGTTGGACGCGATTCATGATCTCTTGGCCTTAACGCGACGTCTTTGACGGGCGCCGCCTTAACGCGTCGGGTATGCTGGACGTGTTTATCCGCCGTTTTGGCACATGCTCAAATGGAATCGCGTCCGGAATGTCCGACACGATTAAAAGTCAAAAAGGCTATAACCCGAAAAGTCGTCGCATTTAAGGACGCCCACGTTTTGAAATCATAAGAAATTAGGAATAGCGTCCATCAAGGCCGACGCGATTTAAAAGTCAAAAAGCCTAAGTCCGCAGCTAGGCCGGGCGCATTTATGAGCCCATGCTTCGAATCATTGCCTAATTGGGAAATGCGTCAGACCAGTCCGCCGTGATTTTAAGTAGCGGCGGCCTGACCCGACGCGATTTCCAAGCATAGCTGTGGGCTACGACCATCATGCGCCTGTCCCATCAAATTGACTTTTGAATCGCAGCGTCCGGACCAGACGCATTTCACTCTTATAGTCGCGGTGGCTGTACCCGACACGATTCAAGCTTTCATGCCTATAAATAGACCCCCGAGGGTAGCCATTTAACCAATTCCCCTCCACCCCGACGGAGTCCTGCCAGATTCTTCCCGCGACCCCAAAAAGCGGCGAAGCCCTGCCCGATTCTTGCCTCGGCCTCCCGCCCAAGGAGAAGCTTCTACCATTCCACGCCGATCCACGCCATCCTCCTTGAAGTTCGGAACCGGCATCGTCCTCCATGCACTTCGGAGCGAAGCAGGAACGTCTTCCTCCCCTCCTTCCTCCGTCCATTCCAGCAGCGCCGCCGCGCCATTCAACATTTTGGGGAAGCACCCCCTCCCCTTTCTCCCCTTTTATTTACATTTCAACTCCTCCGAGCCCCACGTGGCTCCTTTCTTTTATACACACACATGCATGCATACACACACACACCTACATTTTTAGGGTTTAAAAGCCAACACGCGATGAGTCCTTCTCCTATTCTTTATTCATGTTCTTTCATTTTTTTAGAATTGTATACTACACACATGGCTAATCCCCCTCTCTTTTCCTTTGTCTTTTCTTTTCCAGGGTAATCAACAAGGAAAGTACCCTCTACCACGGCCGGTCGTGCTCGTAGAGGAAGAGGAACCCACATCCCCCGTGCAATCTCCCCACGCTCCAATAGGTATTATTCACGATCATTCTTCCATCTGCACCCCTTCGTGCGTGCATTCTCCATTTGGTACCCTCGCGTACCTGGAGATCACGATCATTTATTTTCTTGTCATTTTATTCCATTTCCACTCCATCTCCCACACACACCACATCTTTTTCTTCCCCCCGTTTATCATCCCTCTTCGTGGGCCTCTTTCTCCCTTCATCGTAGTTCCGAAGGAACCTCGAAAAAGTGAAAAGTGGCGTCCACACCGCCTCGCTCCGATGCGCGTGAGGAAGATGAAGCTCTGAACTCCAAGAGAGGGGTTGAGTGGCTTGCAATGGGATCCTCCTTGGCTCGGAGTTGAGTCCTCCGTTCGGCAAGGCTTCGCCGTAGTGCTTAGGTGATGCTCAAAACAGTGGCCTCGGGGGTCTATTTATAGGAGAAAATTCCATAAATCACGTCGGACACAGTGGACGCCTATCTCATAGAACCGCGTCCGGAAAAGGCGCCGCGATTTCTAAGATTCACTTGCTTCGATTAAGTCTTTCCAAACATCGATTATAGCCATTTTATGAATCATGTCGACAATGTCCGCCGTGTTTCCAACCCTTCCCGTTTGAAATGATTCTTTCCAAATATTAATAAATGGAGATAGTGAATAGTGTCGGCAATAGCCGCCACGTATTTGAAGAGAATTGTTCTTTGATGGAAATCGATCTTTATTCAGAGGAAGGTTAAAAATGCGTCGACTGACGTGGACACAATTCTAATTAGCAACAAAATCTTTCCAAAAATGATTCTGGAAATTGTCATAATTAAAAAATGGAAACACTTAATCACGGTGGCTTCTGTGGACGCGATTCTAAACAGAGTAAGCGCCAGAAAAGGAAGTGTGATACGCGTCAGTTTTACCCGCCGCGAATCAATCTTCCTAAAAAGTGTCCACTGTGTCAAACACGAATAAGTTACGCTCAACAGACACCTTTCGACCCCTTATAAAAATTCCTAAAAAACCTAGAAAATCCATAAAATAGGAAAATTACTCAAGAGGTTAACTAAAGAGAGCCACTTGAGGCATTGCGGTATAACATGAAATTTGCTCGATATGCTTCCAAAATGACGTGTCTATAGCTGCCTCGCCTTGACATCTGCTTTGCAAGGAAATGGAGCGAGATGACACGAAATGAGAGCAATGAAATGGGATGAATGTAGTGGGATGAAGTGGAATGACTGAAAAGTAGACGCCAAGGTGTGATGAGACGCGCCTCAACAACATATGACTGGAATTGTTCGTCAATTCATAATGAAGTGGCTTGCAGAAAACCTCAAGAGAACACTTAATGTTTGGATGAAAGAGAAGGGGTGTACACGTGGGCACGAAAGGGCGAAAGATCAACTTCCAGCGTCGGGGAAGTACCTAAGGACACAATCTGTTAGGTTTCGCCATTGGGGGCGTCTGCCACTGCCAAGGTGGATCTATAGGAAAATTAGACAAATTGAAATAGGAATCCAAAACAATGAGTTTCTCAAGAGAAGGTCTTCAAACATCAACAAAGTGAACTGAGTACTTGACTCGGAATGGAATATTTCATGTTAATTGGATTTGAGGAATGAGTGGCTCTCTTTAGTTAAGCACGAGAGTGATCATCCAGAATTATGCTCAAGATCCTACATGATGCATGTTGGTCTAAAAGAAGAAGATTAAAAGAAAAGAAAATATAAAACAATCAAGGATAATATTGCCACGATGCCGAAGTCTAGAGACCGGATGGAATCCATCGTCCTTCTTGCAATGTAACGGCCTATCCTCAAGTCATAAGAGTCCTCTAGAATTATCACTATTTTTGGCAGAGGAGGGGAACTCAAATTCAAGATTCATCAGAGCCTCGAGGTCCTTGATATGATCTAATAGAGTATAACATATAGTAGAATGCAATATATACAATACCAGACTGGGGATCACCGAAGATGACCATGAATTGTACGGCGAGAAGTGTGTCCGAAACCTACGCTCAAAGACTGATCAGTACTGACAAGCAAATAAATAGATGAAAATGCAAGAATAATATTGCTTGAAAATCACGGCAGGATATATGGATGCCTTTCACTTACCTGAATCGCGTCGGCTGCGTCGGACGCGATTTTGACTTTCCACCCGAGGCTTGATTTTCTTGCCTGTTTTGCATTCTTTCTCTCTTTTGATGCTTGCCTCCGGGCTTGTGCGAACCAAGGGGATATAAAACACCCCTCAACATGCTCTCTTCATGCATTCTTCCTTCCCAAAGTGCAGAAATCAAGTGTTTGAAGCAAGGAGAAGAAGGAGAGAAGAAAAAATGTACCTTTTTTTCTTTTTATTGAGTCTTTGTCTGTATTAGTTCCTTTGAAACAAATATGAGATTTGAATACGATTTCCATTGAGTTCAATATTTGGGCCCTATGATGATGCATGTTGTTATACATTTAGTGCGTGCTAGCTAGAGGCATATTTGCCGACTGTTCACGTCTCAGGATATCGTCTCGAATTATTTCGCATTATTAATATTTGCTGCGTAATTCTCAGGACGTAACAGTTTAGTGGTATCAGAGCCTAGGAAAACCAAATAGGATATGTCTCAGGAATAGAGATACCTATGAAACCTAGGTCATGGAAATTAAGTATAATACCTGGTGAGAATGGGTAGAGACTGGGAATATGTTAGAATGAACAAAACACTCCTACCCATTGACTCTTATAATGTATCTGGAGACATTAATTGGTTTCCATCCTTTTCTCAGGAACCTTCATAACTCTTACACTTAACTGCAATGGCTCGCAACCAGTGGCAAGCTATGCAAGACACTGTGGCTGGACTGACCCAGGCATTACAAAATGTAGTTCAGGCTGGAAATCAGGCTACAGCTACAAGGAATGGAGCCGGTAATCTGCACCAAAATTTTAGGAGTTTGAACCCTCCTCGTTTCTCTAGATTCCCTGATCTGGATGAAGCAGAGAACTGGCAAGAGGAAATAGAAAGGATTTCCAAGTTATGCAATGCACCAATAGGGAGAAGGTGGTACTGGCCACTTTCCAATTTACTAAGGATGCTCGAGCATGGTGGAAGGCCACATCGGCCCATCTGCCTAATGCAGCTGAATTGGAGTGGGCCGGATTCCTGGAGATATTCCAGGGAAAGTATTTCTCAGAGAGAGTTAAGGAAAATAAGGCGACGGAATTTGCCGCACTGAAGTAGAAAGGAATGTCCGTGGCTGAGTATGAGGCTCAGTTCACGCATCTGGCTATATATGCCCCACATCTGGTGGGCATGGAAAGATTGAAGGCTAACCGGTTCATGGATGGGCTCAGGCCCATGTTTATCGAGAAGCTCGGACCTCACAATATCCAAACCTACACTGAGATGGTCCAAAGAGCTCACCTGGTAGAAGACACCATGGCTAAAGTGGAAGGCATTAGGGGGAAAGACATCTCAAAGGCAACCTTTATAAAAAGAGGATCAGTCGATACAACTGGAACTTTCCACAACAACAACAATAACAACAACTACAACAACAACAAAAGGGCAACCACTGGGAAGGACTATGGCATGGAGAAAAAGATCAAAGTAGAAGAAACAACGACGGTGGAATATTATAAATTTTGCGACAAGCCTGGGCACCAAGCGGATAAGTGCTGGAAGAACGCCGGGGCTTGCCTACGATGTGGGAGTCAGGAACATCGTATACCAAACTGTCCCATGATAAAAGACCAAGTTGGAAGGAACCAGGGAGGGGTAAAGCGTCAAGGACGCGTGAATGCAATAACGCAAGCGGAGCTCCCAGAAGGAGGTATGATTATTAAACCCCTAAGCTGATCTTATGAAGTTTTTCTTATTAGTACATTTCTAAGTGGGGAGATCATTAAGGAGAAATTAAACATGAATAATCTAGTAATTATACCATAGTTCATCTGGTGGATTGAGATGGAGTTGTAACAACCGTGGAAGGAAAACAGGAGTGGGAGGAACCAAATTAATAGTACGGGTGGCTATAGGTGTTGATGTTGGACTAGCATCCACGATGTTTAAACAAGTTAGAGGAATTAAATCCGAAACGAGCTCAAGGATCATAACTATCAAAAGCCAATTAATGATCTATGAATTTGGGGACCAAATTCTCTTAAGTGGGGGAGGGTGTAGCACCCCGGAAATTTTAATTACATAAAAATTTAATTAAATGGAAATAAATAGTTTCCATAATATCAGAGTATTTAAACATACGTATCATTATCGTATGTGCTAAAACAAATCAAAAATTCCGTAAAATTATAAATCAACCCCACACATTATTCCTAAGTGTAAGTGTACATCACATGGTGACCGATTATCCAAATAAGGAAATAAGTCGGAAAACCGTTAACACGGAAATACGACGCAATCATAAATTAAATAAAAAATGTTGGAGAGACTTCCAACATTATATATTAATGACCCAATATCATAATTGGGCCAATGGACAACATTTGGCCCAAAAATCAAATGAAGCAAGAAAATGCATGGAAATTCGCAACTCTAATTAACCTGAAAATAGAAGGGGGTAATTAGGGCAAACCCCAAGGCAATAAGCCTTTCTTGGCAACTCAAATTTATACTTAACCATGGTGGGAGGTTTCCTAAAGCCTCACACACTCTAATGGAGGAAGAAATCCTCAAATTAGAAAAGTAATATGTGGAAACCGCAACTTGGCTTTCCTTGTTGCAATAGGACTCCTAAAACCCATGGTTGCTTAAATACTCTTCACCCAAACCCTAGGGACGGGTTTTACAACTTGCTGGGGTCGTGTGGAGGAGCTCTTGGTGGCTGGAGAGCAGGAGATCAAGCATACTAAGCTCATCTTCTTCCCCTTTTCGTCTGCTACGACCTGTGCAACCCGTCCCCTTGGAGTCGACCAAAGGTAGGGTAAACCTAAATCCCATCGTGCAAGGCTTATACCCCTGGAAAGAGGGTCAAGTCTACTTCCTAACCCAACTGGAATGCACAATTTTGAGGTAGTATACACGGAGTATTAGGTGTTCTTCCACAGACGGTCAGAACGAGGGTCTTCTGAAGAATGAAACTTCATCAACCCAGAAGGTAGGTTTTCTCGGGCCAAACCTTAACAAATCCTATACCAATGTGTAGAGCATCAAGTTAACTTTCGTTTCCCATAAATTTCATTGAATTCCAATGAGTACATGTAGAGTTATAGGCATTTTTCCAAAGTCGCGCATGTTTGAGACTTTTTACGTTCGTGTTGATTTATCATGCATCTCGAGGTCGTTTTAAATTATTTAGAAATCATAGTTTGAATCTATTCCATGTTCCCTACAACTTTGATGTTGAGACTTTTGACCAAAAATTCCTAGTTTAGAAGATATAACCATTGCATGGATCGAACCCCCCTGAGTGCAGTTTTTCTGCGTTTTCGGTTTGAACCTTGAATCGTGTCCGGTTTAGTGGACGCATTTCAAGCCTCTGGTATCGCAACGTTGCTGGGCGACGCGATCTTCTGAAAGGCGTCCGCGTACCCCGACTCATTTAACGCATTGACCTGTCAACGCTGGGTGGGTCTTCGCTCCTGCCTGGGAGTCAGCTCCGGTCTGAACCACGGTGGCAGACCCCGACGCGTTTCAGGCGGTTTTCCAACCCAGTGATTTCTTTAATATAATTGCATGAATGCGTCGCTTTCCCACGACGCGATTCAGTCTTCAAGGCGGCCACCAGGGTGGACGCGATTTGGCTTCTTCACTGTTTTGTCTGTACACTACGTATTTAAATGCGTCTACTGTATAGGACGCGTATTTATAAGCTTACCCGAGGTCTATTTAACATGGTATCAAGTGTATAATTTGCATGTCTTGGGTTCTAATCATCTCATGAGGACTGTTTAACAGCTTAAAAGTGATTAACCCATTTAAAAGCTTTAATTACATAAATGTTAATCTAATTGCTCCTTAAATGTTATGATCCATTCATGCAACTTGTGATTTAATCTTCCTACTATTCTACCATGTTTAAATGATAACTTTTATCTTAAAATCTTGCAAACCATGATTAGTTAAAGTACATAGTTTCATGTCATGTTATTATGGTAAGTGCTTTCCGCGAGTTTGAGACCGGTGGTTTGTGGATTGAGATGCGTACATCACTACACACTTGCACATCTAGGCAGCCCTTTCTTGGGGATTTAGAAGCTCTCTATCGGTCATTCCGAATCGGTAGACTAGCGACCTTTTCTCTAAGACCTCCGTAAATCTCCATTCTCCATGGATTCCCGCATGGAGACCGAGTTGGTTGTACCATTGAAGTTCCTTGGAGATAGTGTGCACTTCCTCTCTCATCTTGTTCTCGTGAGTATGATTTTCAATCTAGACTAAAGCCATTAATGTAAAGATTGAACTAAAGTATAAATCGTACTGTTATGCTGCCAAATTTATCTCTTGACCATTGTTATCATGAAATCATGTTCAATTTACTTATTACTTGTTCTCATCATCATCATGAACATGACATTACACATGCTTACTTATTGAAACCCTCATTGGCCATTATTAATGACTGTGGATATCTACATTTAAAATTGAAGTGAGATGCTAACCGGGCACAGCGAGTGTCCAAGGGCTCCAGTCTAGCCCCAATGACGGAGAGTCATAAATATATTGTTAACCATGGGGTATAATAATTACTGGCGTTGCATCTGCGCTGGGAGTCGTGCATGTCGTGTTGAATGATAGATACAATAACCACATACACGTGTCCTGGTGTACATTCTTGGTGGATCTTTCCTTGGTGTACATTGGTGTCTACGTGCCTGATTAGTGTTACATTATCATGATCATGTATTCTTACTTTCCTGCGTGATATGACCACCTGCATTTATTACAATTTAAGTGATATCTTGCGTGCTTGTTACATGCCTCACTATTGATCATATCTTGCTCATTATATCGTTCTAGATCTTGTTCTATCATGATCACTCTATCTAGCTTGTTCATGTATCATGTTTTAATGAGTTTTGTCCGTACATGCATATCATGACAATCATCGTGCTTACCTAGTTCTAAATTGTTAATCACTTATATCATTGCCCGCACATTGAGATATAAATCCTACTAGGCTAGTTTGCTCATCCCCTACTTTTAACCATTCTAGGTGATTATGACATTCATGAGGAAGAGCATGTCGAGGATGGGAATGCGTCCGAGTGATGAGCATTCCAACTATGAGTCTAGTTATAGTAGTTTGCTTTGAGTGTTAGATTCATGTAGTACGAAGTGAGGAATAAATGTATCTTTTTTTCTTTTTATTGAGTCTTTGTCCTGTATTAGTTCCTTTGAAACAAATATGAGATTTGAATACAATTTCCATTGAGTTCAATATTTGGGCCCTATGATGATGCATGTTGTTATACATTTAGTGTGTGCTAGCTAGATGCTTATTTGCCGACTGTTCACGTCTCAGGATATCGTCTCAAATTATTCCGCATTATTAATATTCGCTGCGTAATTCTCGGGACGTAACAGTTTAGTGGTATCAGAGCCTAGGAAAACCAAATAGGATATGTCTCAGGAATAAGAGATACCTATGAAACCTAGGTCATGGAAATTAAGTATAATACCTGGTGAGAATGGGTAGAGACTGGGAATATGTTAGAATGAACAAAACACTCCTACCCATTGACTCTTATAATGTATCTGGAGACATTAATTGGTTTCCATCCTTTTCTCAGGAACCTTCATAACTCTTACACTCAACTGCAATGGCTCGCAACCAGTGGCAAGCTATGCAAGACACTGTGGCTGGACTGACCCAGGCATTACAAAATGTAGTTCAGGCTGGAAATCAGGCTGCAGCTACAAGGAATGGAGCCAGTGATCTGCACCAGAATTTTAGGAGTTTGAACTCCTCGTTTCTCTAGATTCCCTGATCCAGATGAAGCAAAGAACTGGCAAGAGGAAATAGAAAGGATTTTCCAAGTTATGCATTGCACCAATAGGGAGAAGGTGGTACTGGCCACTTTCCAATTTACTAAGGAAGCTCGAGCATGGTGGAAGGCCACATCGGCCCATCTGCCTAATGTAGCTGAATTGGACTGGACCGGATTCCTGGAGATATTCCAGGGAAATTATTTCTCAGAGAGAGTTAAGGAAAATAAGGGGGCGGAATTTGTCTCACTGAAGCAGAAAGGAATGTCTGTGGCTGAGTATGAGGCTCAGTTCGCGTGTCTGGCTGTATATGCCCCACATCTGGTGGGCACGGAAAGATTGGAGGCTAACTGGTTCATGGATGGGCTCAGACCCATGTTTATCGAGAAGCTCTGACCTCACAATATCCAAACCTACACTGAGATGGTCCAAAGAGCTCAGCTGGTAGAAAACACCATGGCTAAAGTGGAAGGCATTAGGGGGAAAGACATCTCAAAACCGACCGTTATAAAAAGAGGATCAGTCGATACAACTGAAACTTTCCACATCAACAACAATAACAATAACTACAACAACAACAAAAGGCCAACCATTGGGAAGGACTATGGCATGAAGAAAAAATCAAAGTAGAAGAAACAACGACGGTGGAATATTGTAAATTTTGCGACAAGCCTGGGCACCAAGCGGACAAGTGCTGGAAGAAGGCCGGGGCTTGCCTGCGATGTGGGAGTCAGGAACATCGTATACCAAATTCTCCCATGCTAAAAGACCAAGTTGGAACGAACCAGGGAGTGGTAAAGCGTCAAGGAGGCATGAATGCAATAACGCAAGCGGAGCTCCCAGAAGGAGGTATGATTATTAAACCCCTAGACTGATCTTATGATGTTTCTCTTATCAGTACATTTCTAAGTGGGTGAGATCATTAAGGAGAAATTAAACAGGAATAATCTAGTAATTATACCATAGTTCATCTGGTGGATTGAGATGGAGTTGTAACAACCGTGGAAGGAAAATAGGAGTGGGAGGAACCAAATGAATAGTACGGGTGGCCATTGGTGTAGATGTTGGACTAGCATCCACGATGTTTAAACAAGTTAGAGGAATTAAATCTGAAACGAGCTCAAGGATCATAACTATCAAAAGCCAATTAATGATCTATGAATTTGGGGACCAAATTCTCTTAAGTGGGGGAGGGTGTAGCACCCCGAAATTTTTAATTACATAAAAATCCAAATAAATAGAAATAAATATTTTCCATAATATCAAAGTATTTAAACATACGTATCATTATCGTATGTGCTAAAACACAACGAAAAATTCCGTAAAAATTATAAATCAACCCCACACATTATTCCTAAGTGTTCCACGAAGAAATTCGTGTGACGAAAAATCCGATTAACTAAGTGTACATCACATGGTGACCGATTATCCAAATAAGGAAACAAGTCGGAAAACCGTTAACACGGAAATACGACGCAATCATAAATTAAATAAAAATGTTGGAGAGACTTCCATCATTATATATTAATGACCCAATATCATAATTGGGCCAATGGACAACATTTGGCCCAAAAATCAAATGAAGCAAGAAAATGCATGGAAATTCGCAACTCTAATTAAACTTAAAATAGAAGGGGTAATTAGGGCAAATCCCAAGGCAATTAGCCTTTCTTGGCAACTCAAATTCATACTTAACCATGGTGGGAGGTTTCCTAAAGCCTCACACACTCTAATGGAGGAAGAAATCCTAAAATTAGGAAAGTAATATGTGGAAACCGCAACTTGGCTTTCCTTGTTGCATTAGGACTACTAAAACCCATGGTTGCTTAAATACTCTTCACCCAAACCCTAGGGATGAGTTTTACAGCTTGCTGGCGTCGTGTGGAAGAGCTCTTGGTGGCTGGAGAGCAGGAGATCAAGCATACCAAGCTCATCTTCTTCTCATGTTCGTCTGCTACGACCTGTGCAATCCGTCCCCTTGGAGTCGACCAAAGGTAGGGTAAACCTAAATCCCATCCTGCAAGGCTTATACCCCTGGAAAGAGGGTCAAGTCTACTTCCTAACCCAACTGGAATGCACAAATTTCGTGCAGTATACACGGAGTATTAGGCGTTCTTCCTAGACGGTTAGAACGAGGGTCTTCTGAAGAATGAAATTTCATCAAACTAGAAGGTAGATTTTCTCGGGCCAAACCTTAACAAATACTATATCAATGTGTAGAGCATCAAGTTAACTTTTGTTTCCCACCAATTTCATTGAATTCCAATGCGTACATGTAGAGTTATAGGCGTTTTGCAAAAGTCGCGGATGTCTATGACGTTTTACGTTCGTGTTAATTTATCGCGCATCTTAAGGTCGTTTTAAATTATTTAAAAATCATATTTTGAATCTATTCCATGTTCCCTACAGCTTTCATGTTGAGACTTTTGACCTAAAAGCCCTAGTTTAGATGATATAAGCGTTGCATGGATCGAACCCCCCTGAGTGCAGTTTTTCTGCGTTTTCGGTTTGAACCTTGAACCGCATCTGGTTTAGAGGACGCGTTTCAACCCTCTAGTATCCCAACGCTGCTGGGAGACGCAATCCTTTGAATGGCGTCCGCACACCCCGACGCGTTTAACGCGTTGACCCGTCAACGCTGCGTGGGTCTTTGCGCCTGCCTGGTTGTCAGCGTCGGTCTGAACCGTGGCGGCAGACCCCGACGCGTTTCAAGCGATTTTATCGCCTAGTGATTTCTTTAATATAATTACATGAACGCGTCGCTTTGCCACGATGCGATTCAGTCTTGAAGGCGGCCACCAGGGTGGACGCGATTTGGCTTCTTCACTGTTTTGACTGTTTTGACTGCACACTACGTATTTAAATACGTCTACTATATAGGACGTGTATTTACAAGCTTACCAGAGGTCTGTTTAACATTGTATCAAGGGTATAATTTGCATGTCTTGGTTCTAATCATCTCATGAGGACTGTTTAACGGCTTAAAAGTGATTAACCCATTTAAAGCTTTAATTACATAAATATTATTCTAATTGCTCCTTAAATGTTATGATCCATTCATGCAACTTGTGATTTAATCTTCCTACTGTTCTACCATGTTTAAATGATAATTGTTATCTTAAAATCATGCTAACCATGATTAGTTAAAGTGCATAGTTTCATGTCATGTTATCATGTTAAGTGCTTTCCGCGAGTTTCAAACCGGTGGTTTGTGGATTGAGATGCGTACATCACTACACACTTGCACATCTAGGCAGCCCTTTCTTGGGGATTTGGAAGCTCTCTATCGGTCATTCCGAATCAATAGACTAGCGACCTTTTCTCTAAGACCTCCGTAAATCTCCGTTCTCCATGGATTCCCACATGGAGACCGAGTTGGTTGTACCATTGAAGTTCCCTGGAGATAGCGTGTACTTCCTCTCTCATCTTGTTCTCGTGAGTATGATTTTCAATCTAGACTAAAGCCATTAATGTAAAGATTGAACTAAAGTATAAATCGTATCATTATGCTGCCAAATTTATCTCTTAACCATTGTTATCATGAAATCATGTTCAATTTACTTATTACTTGTTCTCATCATCATCATGAACATGACATTACACATGCTTACTTATTGAAACTCTCATTGGCCATTATTAATGACTGTGTATCTACATTTAAAATTGAAGTGAGATGCTGACCAGGCACGGCGAGTGTCCAAGGGCTCTAGTCTAGCCCCAATGATGGAGAGTCATAAATATATTGTTAACCATGGGGTATAATGATTACTGGCATTGCATCTGCGCTGGGAGTCGTGCATGTCGTGTTCAATGATAGATACAATAACCACATACACGTGTTCTGGTGTACATTCTTGGTGGATCTTTCCTTGGTGTACATTAGTGTCTACGTGCCTGATTAGTGTTACATATCGTTATTGTGCATTCTTGCTTTCTTGCGTGATATGGCCATCCAGCATTTATTGCAATTTAAGTGATATCTTGCGTGCTTGTTACATTCCTCACTATTGATCATCTCTTGCTCGTTATATCGTGCTAGATCTTGTTCTATCATGATCACTCTATCTAGCTTGTTCATGTATCATGTTTTAATGAGTTTTGTTCGTACATGCATATCATGACAATCATCGTGCTTACCTAGTTCTAAATTGTTAATCACTTATATATAGGAATTACGTTTCCTACCATTGGGGTTTTCGCTCTGCTCTGCTAGGGTTAGCCGCCGTCGGCGCCCTGGCCTGGGCGTCGCCCCATGGCCGGTGCCATGGCCGGTTCCGAGGGGGCCCTTCGTTCCTCTCCACTTGCGCCTTCCCTCTTTCCGGTTCTACATTCCCAGGAGGGGAACCGTGGTTCTGCTGCTCCGCCTCCGATCCGGCCTTGCACTACGTCCGTCCCATCATCGAGCCCATGCATGCAAGCCATAAATGAACCTCCCAATGTATGGGGACGTGAAGGCACTATTCCTCCGAAGTCGTTTGCACAGATCCTTATGGAATCAGTCACTCCCCCTGTGCTTCCCTTGAAGGTTCACGCTCCTGCTAGCACCGATTCTGGAGAGCCTGCGGTATTCTTCTCCCACGAAGAGGTACGGATTTCTTGTGCGCCTTTCAACTTTGCTATTATCGCCCGTACGCCGCTCGGCAGACCTCCTTTCCAGGACATTCGTATGCACCTTCTCAACGATTCAAGTTTGTGAAAGATTTTGTTATTAGTGCTATGGATGGGCGACATCTCCTAATTCGGTTTCAAGACAAGAACGATTATCTCCAGGTTTTGTTAAAAGATTCTCTGTTTGTTAAGGGAAGACTGTTCAAGTTCTTTCAATGGTCGACGGACTTTTCACCAGATGAGGATTCTCCTATTGTCCCGGTTTGGCTGGAGTTGCCAGGCCTGCCAGCTAACTTTTATAATGAACCCATGCTCCGGTCTATTGCTGGTTGTGTTGGCCAAGTTCTGCAGGTAGATAGAGATACTATCAGCTTGTCTCGTGTGCATGCTGCCAGGGTATGTGTTCAACTAGATATATCTCAAGTGCCCCCTGATCGTGTCTGGATTGGTATTGGTGCAGGTGGTATGTGGCAAACGGTAACATATCCGAATCCTCCGTCCTTTTGTCAATCATGTAAGCGTCTTGGACATATCGTTAATCATTGCAAGAAAGCGAATCCCAGCGCCAGCCTTGTTCTTGAGGGTAACCAGGATCATATTGCTCCTCCACCTGCCAAAAAAGTTTGGCGCCGAGTTGTTTCTGAAAAAGGAGATGTTGATCGTGATAAATTAAATCTCCTTGTTGAATCTGAATCATTGGATAGAGCTACAAATATTCCTTCTCTTGAACCTCAAATTTCTGTTGCTCACGTTTCTAATACCATGGAAGCTAATGCGATGCATGATATTAATGATACACACCTTGTGCAGCCAATAGACGTTCCTGGTGAGGTAAATTTAATGGATTCCAGACCTCCTGTTAACATTGCCACTACATCTACTGATATTATAGTGCACCCTATCCAATATGATACGGGAACTTCTTTGTGTGAAATTGGGACCAGCCCAAAGGATGTTCCTTCTACCAGTACCACAGAAGCTATCCATGAGCCACCTCCTGGTTCTAGTGCAACTGTGTACCAGGTCGTCTCCCTTCCAGGTGCCAATCCAGTTCTATCTGATGCTGATTTCACGTCGGTCCATTTAAACTTTGTTGGTCCGGATAATATGGATGTCAAGAAGAATGATGGTATAAAAACAAGATCTTCTCTGCGCAGGAGCGCCTCTGTCAATAACCCTAATTAGTTCCTTATGATGAGCCTAATTTGGAATATCAGGGGGATTGGTAATTCCCAGTCTGTTAACAGGTTAAAGCAGCTTATCAGGAAGTTCAAGTTGAAGTTTGTTGCAATTATTGAACCAAAACTTAGCAGTGATAAAATCGAGAGATACAGGTTTAAGCTTCGTATGGATTCCTGTTTATCCAATACTAATGATCGGGGACGCATTTGGTTATTTTGGACTCAAGATGTTATTGTTCATAAGGTTTCTAGTTCTGATCAGTTTGTTTCTGTCCGTGTTACCACTGCTTCTTGCCCGGAGTTTGTGGTAACCATTGTTCATGCTAGCTGTCTGTTATCCGAGCGTAGGGAATTATGGGACTATCTAGTTGATTTCTCTGCTTCTTATGATAAGCCTTGGCTTGTTGGTGGGGATTTTAACAGTATCTTGCATCCTTCTGAAAAAAGGGGAGGTCGACGGGCCTTTGAGAGATCTACTGGTGAATTCCAGGCTTGTGTATCAGCGTCTGGCTTGGAGGATATGGGATTCTCAGGGAGTAACTTCACCTGGTATAACGGTCAACAAGCTAATGGTATTTGGGCCAGACTGGACAGGGTTTTTATCAATGGTGATTGGTTGCTTGCTTGTCCTTCCTTTAAGGTGCAACATTTGTCTAGAGCGTGTAGCGATCACAGCCCTTTGCTTATTTCCCCGGAGTCTAATGCTACTACTGTTCCTTCAAGGTTTTGTTTCCAGCAAATGTGGATTTCCCATGAGAGGTTTCTTCAGGATTCCATGGTTGCTTGGGGAGCAGCTCCATGTTCTTCTTTTCCGCTCTTAAATTTGATGATGAAGCTGAAGCATATGAAATCCTTCTATAGACAATGGAACAAGCAGGTTTTCAAGAATGTCCAGGATAATGTTGTGTTAGCGGAAGAGGCGCACTCTATTGCTCAACTTACTTTTGATAATGATTCTACTCCGGAAAATCGTAATCACTTATATGCGGCCAAGGATGTTCTTGATCGGGTGCTTGCGCAGGAGGAGATATTCTGGTGCCAAAAGGCAACATTAAAGTGGCTGAAGAAGGGAGATGGAAATACGAAATTTTTCCATGCTTGTGCCACCTCCCGTAGAAGGCGTGCAGCTATAAATCAGATCACTAATGATTCAGGGATGGTCGTGACTGATAAAGAGGAGTTGGTCAACCTTTTTGTGTCTCACTTTTCTGATGCTTTTACTTCTAACACTCATCATGTTGATCAGCGCCTTATGGAGGAAATTCCGGTTTTGGTTAATAATGTTAGAAACCAGTCTCTTTGTGTGCTTCCTAATGCTGAGGAAATCAAAGGTGTTGTTATGTCCATGTCTCCTGACAGTGCTCCTGGACCAGATGGATTCACTGGTTATTTTTACCAAAAATGCTGGGATTTCATTCAAAAGGATATTGTGGATGCAGTTCAAAGTTACTTTTGTGGTCATGCTTTGCCTACGGGTCTTACATCCTCTCTTATTGCTTTGGTACCCAAGCTTGACTCACCAAAAACTTGTGCTGATTTCAGGCCAATCAGTCTTTGCAATTTCTTTTACAAGGTCATCTCTCGCATTATCAATGACAAACTATCTCAGGTTCTTCCTTTTCTGATTTCGGAGCAGCAGGGTGCTTTTGTTAAAGGAAGGAATATTTATGAGAATGTGGCTCTGGCTGGGGAGATGGTCCAACACTTGCAAAAACGGACCAGAGGTGGAAATGTTGTCTTCAAGCTGGATATGGCTAAGGCTTATGATCGTTTGGAGTGGGATTTCTTGTATGCTGTGCTCCGCAAGTTTGGCTTCTCTCTCACTTTCATCTCTCTCATCGAGCCCCTTCTATCTAATTGCTGGTTTTCTGTGTTGTTAAATGGTGAAATTCATGGCTACTTCAAGTCTACGAGGGGTATTCGTCAGGGTGACCCTCTTGCACCAGCTTTGTTTATTCTTGCGGAAGAAGTGTTAAGCAGGGGGTTGACCGCTCTATTTAAAAGTAGTAATGGTGGAGCTTTTCAGACTCTTCAACGTTGTCCTCTGGTTTCTCACTTGCTTTTCGCTGACGATACGCTGATATTCTCCAATGGTTCTGTCAATCATATAAGGCGGCTAATGAAGTTCCTGAAGGCGTATGAGGAGTCATCGGGTCAGCTTATTAATGTATCCAAAAGTTCCTTCACGGTGGCGGACAAAGCACCAAGTTCTCTCAGTCTTTCTATTGCTCATATCACTGGTTTTGTTCAATCCAAGCTGCCCATCAAGTATCTGGGAGTTTCGCTCTATTCTGGTAGGAGAAGGCCGATCTATTTTTCTCATATTTTGGCAAAAACAGCTGCAAAGCTGCAAACCTGGAAGTCTGGGTTCCTTTCTTTTGGTGGGAAATTGGTCCTTATTAGACATGTTCTCTTCTGCTCTCCCTATTTATACGATGTCTTCTCAGGCTATTCCTACCACTGTCATGAAGTCTTTCCACAGACTGTTGGCCAACTTCTTCTGGGGCTCTTATGATGGTTCGCCCAAAAGACATTGGGTTTCTTGGGACATCATTTCCAATTCAAAGGATTGTGGCGGCCTTGGGGTTCTAAATCTCAACCATATGCAACTTGCTTTGAAGACCAAAATGTTGTGGAGGGTCATCTCTGGTACGTCCCTCTGGGGTAATTTTTTCAAGTCCAAACACCTGCATAATTGTCACTATTCCTCTGCCTCCTATCACTTGTTGTCTGCTGCAGATAGGAGATTATGGCAGCAGGCGTCTGCATTTGTTACTCATAATCATAGGGTTGTGATGAGAGGTCTGGACTCTCATGTTTGTTTCTGGATGGATGCATGGTCTGGAGCGACCCCTCTTAAAGCTTTCCTTCCTGACCATGTTTGGTCTGCTATGAGGGACAAACATGTGTCTATTTGTCAGGTGTTAGTTGATCCTTCTCATTATCATATTAATATTGCCAACCAGTTCTGCCCGCCATCTATTCTTGGTCACATCCTTGCGAGTACTGATGGTATGGATAGATGGATTTGGTGTTTAACTTCTAATGGTCAATTCTCTACAAGTTCTGTTCGCAAGCTTCTTCAAGGTGCACCGACTTATGGCTGGTCAAAAATTTGGAGTTCTCAGGTTCCCATTAAGTGGTCGATTCTTGTTTGGAGAATAGTTCGTGGTTGTGTTCCTACTGATGACATCATAGCTGGCTGTGGTATTCCTTTCTGTTCCAGATGTTCTTGCTTCCGTCAATCTAAATGTGAAACTAGTGTTCACCTATTCTTCCATGGGGAGGTGGCAAAGGAGGTTTGGTCTGCTCTCAGCGATTTTCTGAAGTTTTCCAACTCTACGGCCCATAATACAGCTCATGCTATATTTCACTATATCTCTACCATGCATTGTTCCACTACTTGGGGCCGGATGGCCAGACACATGTTTTTCTCCGCCATCTGGGAGATTTGGTGCAGCCGTAATAGATCCAGGTTTGATGATCAACCAATGGTGGCTCGTCAGATCCTTCAAAGAGTAATGATGCATGTATCTGATTCTCAGAAAATTACAAATCTTAGGTTCTTTGACCTGCACGCCTCCCATTTAAGTTTCTTTCAGCAATGGGGCATCACTATTCAGATGTCTGCCCCTGTCGCTCCTAAGATTGTGAGATGGTATTTACCTCCTCCTGGAAGACTGAAACTCAATGTTGATGGTGCTTATAAATCAACTTCTTCCATTGCAGCTGGGGGAGGAGTTCTTAGAAATGAGTTGGGCGATATTGTGCTTGCTTTTGCTGCTAGCTATCAAGGTGTTTATTCTAGTTTGGAAGCTGAAGCTCTTGCTCTTCGGAATGGCATTATGCTGTGTTATGAAAGTGGCATATCAGGTTTCCTTATTGAGTGTGACTCCCTTGTTCTGGTGCAAATCTTGAAGGGGAAATATTCCATTCCTTGGCGCCTCTCTATTATTACTCAGGATATCCTCAATCGTTGTCAGCATATCCAGCTCTCTATCAGTCACATTTACCGGGAGGCTAATCAGGTGGCTGATTGTCTCGCTGGTTTTGGTTGTACTCTTACTAGTTCCTCTTGTGTCTGGTATTCTGGGGCTGATCTCCCTCCTTCTATAAAAGGGCCCTATCGTTTAGATAAGATGGGGTTACCTTCGATCAGGCCCTGATTGTCTTTTGTAATGGTTTTGCTTTTAATAAAATTTTTTGATGAGTGTGTGGTGGTGGAGCAATTTCCTTATCCTTTCTCTGAAGGGGTGAGCGCTCTCCTACTCCCTTGTCAGATATTTGATTAAAAAAAAAAAAAATCACTTATATCATTGCCCGCACATTGAGATATAAATCCTACTGGGCTAGTTTGCTCATCCCCTACTTTTAACCATTCTAGGTGATTTTGACATTCAAGAGGAAGAGCAAGTCGAGGATGGGAATGCGTCCGAGTGATGAGCGTTCCAACTATGAGTCTAGTTATAGTAGTTTGCTTTGAGTGTTAGATTCATGTAGTAGGAAGTGAGGAATAAATGTACCTTTTTTCTTTTTATTGAGTCTTTGTCCTGTATTAGTTCCTTTGAAACAAATATGAGATTTGCATACAATTTCCATTGAGTTCAATATTTGGGCCCTATGATGATGCATGTTGTTATACATTTAGTGCGTGCTAGCTAGAGGCTTATTTTCCGAATGTTCACGTCTCGAGATATCGTCTCGAATTATTTCGCATTATTAATATCTGCTACGTAATTCTCAGGACGTACTTTTGACATCATTGAACGCCTTGGTGTTCCTAACTTCTAGAACAAAACCAAGTCATACATCCTCACTGTAACGGAGTACTTCACCAAGTGGGCAGAAGCCGAAGCATATGCGGAGGTCAAGGCAACAACTGTCTGTAAGTTCATCATGAAGAATATCATCACCAAGTTCGGCATCCCAAATACCATCATTACCGGCAATGGACCGCAATTCATCTCTCAAGATCTACGTGACCTCTGCAACAGGTATGAAATTGCATTGCATCATTCATCTCCATACTATCTGCAAAGCAATGGCCAAGCAGAGGCCACAAGCAAAACCTTAATCAAAATCATCAAGAAAACATGTGAGGCTAACAAGTTCTCGGATTGGCCAGAAAAGCTTATAGAAGCTCTATGGGCCTACCGCACTTCAATCCGTACTCCCATGGGGCAGACACCATTTGCCCTCACTTATGGAATGGAGGTTGTAGTACCATACAAGATTCTTATCCCCTCACTAAGGGTCCAGCTTTACAAGGACTTGTCAATCAATGAGTGGCGTGAATCGCTTCTAGCGCAACTGGAACTCCTAAATGAGAAGCGTCTGGTCGCCGCAGAACACACAAGATCGTATCAAAATAGACTCACTCGTTTTCATCAAAAGAAGGTAATTGAGAGGAAATTCAAAGTCGGTGAAATGGTGGTCAAAAGAATTTTTGTAAAACCGGGTGGTCCCCGATCTAAACTCCAACCAAACTGGGAAGGGCCGTACGTAGTCAAAGAAGCATATCCAGGCAACGAGTACAGGCTAGTGAACGCGGAGGGTGAGGAGCTTTCTCATCCTTGGAATGGGCTCTATCTTAGGAAGTACTACCTTTAGATAGGAGTTTGGAATTACGTGGCGTGCAGACCCAAAAAGGAAAAGCTATCATTTTTAATTCATTTCCTATTCTTGGTAAGCTGGTCTGAGGGGTTGACACCCACACACTTATACGCCCACCCTTGGAAGCTAGAGGCACGGAATCTAAGGAAGATCAATGCCAAACCAAGAGTCTAGAACATTACCCGCTTCTTCCCCACTCGGTCCGCTAATAGACAGGGAAATCTGAGGGATCGACCTTTGAATCCACCCAAAGCTCAAAAAGGGTGTAGGTCAAGGTCCAATAAGGGGAAAAAGCAAGAAAACAATGCCAAATCAAAGAAAAAGGAGCTAAAACCAGAAAAATCAAATATAAAAGAGCACGTCAAGAGCGGCAAAGTTCCCGTAGAGATCCAAATGGACCTGGTCATAAACGTGCCAAAACCCCACAAGCCAAAAAAGACCGAACCCCATTGAGCGTAATGTAGAGGAATAAGTGTCTCCTAGGTCGCCCAAACTGTTGGTAGACTTCCTAAACTTCTTCTTCCCTTCTCTCCCATGGGTATGTCTTAGGGTAAAGGTAAGGCAACGATCAGCTAAGGAGGATGTCGCCAGAAGTCACCTGGGGTGAAGGCACCACCTAAGCATGTCCAACCTCTGTCTGGCACACCCAAGAATTGTTAATGAACTCTTAATAATGGCCGAGTAATTGAAGGGTCCAAGTACCAAGTTTTTCCATTGGAGCGGATCCCCTCGTTCCTCGCGTCTTTTTAAGAAGGGACTATGTCGGGTTGCGACCCTTATTTAAAAAAAAACAAAAAAAATTAAATATTTCAAAAAAAATAGAACATTTCAAAACCCCCAAAAAAATAATATTTCAAATTCTAAAAACATTTACATATTTCAAAACAAAAAAATTTGAACATTTCAAACTCCAAAAAAATCACATATTTTCAAAAGCAAAAAAAAATATCAAATACCTCAAAAAAAAAAGGAAAAATCATACTCCATCTGCTTGAATGCATCAAACGCAAGCTCCTATTTAATTTCCTGTTAGCATATGCCTGCTTGCGTGCTGCATTTTAATTATTGAGTTCTTTTATTTTCGTCTTATTTAATAAAGGCTCAGCCCCTTGACAAGATCTTGAAGCCTAATCCGCCTAATGTGCAAGGGGCTGAGCCAGGACAGACATTTAACTTGTTTGCTCGAGTGTTTTTCAGGCACAACAAAGAGATAAGGTGAAGATGTACATGTATATATATATCATGGCCAAAAGAGGGGCCAATCCCAAAAGTACATCATAAGTACCCCACTGGGTACACATCATCATAAAACAAAAAGAGTACAAGTCATGAAAGGTGGCCTAACTCTCGCCACCGCTCTCTGCTGGCCAGGGGTGTCGGCTGCTCTTGGCCTCGCCAGGATCTGTTGTCGAGTGTGAGGGTGGAGGCCTCATGGAGGCATGAGAACCGGAAGACCCCTGGGCGGCGCGTGCCTCCTGGACGTTCCTCTGATATTGAGAGGACGCCACTAGATAGCTCCCGGAGTAGGTGCTGGCTCGCCCCTCCCTCACGGCCTGCTCACGTCCGCGCCGGTACCACTCCTCTGCCTCCCGCAGCAAGCGCTCAGAAACGCCCAGGCTCGCACGAGAGTCCTTGGTCTGTTAGGTCAAGCGCTCTCGCTCCTCCGACCATCGGATGCGCTCCTCCTCCCAGCGGCTGCGCTCCTCAGCCCAACGGCTGCGCTCGTGTCCGCTCTCCACCCACCGGTCGCGCTCCCTACGCTCCACGGAGAGCGTGATCCTCAACTCCGCTGCCTTACGAAGATGGTCTGCATCGTGCTGGGGGGCCTGAGTGCCCAGCTCGGACAGCTACTACGTCAACTCAGTAACCTCAGCACCAGCAAGCGTCACATGTGTGATGGCGCTCTGAAGCTTGGCAGACTGCAAACAATTGAGCACATGTAAGTACAAATCAATTCAATTCACATGTATATCTAATCAAATTACTTACCTGTGCAGTAAGGTCGCGCTCCGCCGCCTCCGCCCTGACCACCGTTGCCGCCAACTGCTCCCAGAGTGAGGTTACCTCTGGGTCTGGAACACCCCTACTCGTGGAGGCACCCGCAGCATCGGTGCGCTCCACGGTTGTCTGTGCTGTGCGCTGCACATGTTGAAAATACTAGGAACCTCCTCAGGTCCTGATCTGCTCTCTCCTGGTCCTCGGGGTCCTGGTAGTAAACTGCTCTCGCCAGCCCCGCTGCCTGCTGCATGAACTCCTGCAGCGTCTCCTCTCTGGTCTGCCTTACCCCCCGCAGACCCAAACTCTGCAACAGCACCACTCGGTCGACCATCCTCTGGTTCGAGCTCATCCTCACCCATGGGTTCCAGCCCCAGTAGGTCATGGGTGTGCTCTGTATAATCAGCGTAGGTGACCCCGGTCACCGCCTCACCATCCACTCGCAGCCCCGTAATCCAGGTCACGTCCTCCAGGCTCAGCACCATGTGCCCCCATGGAAACAAGAATGCATGGCTGGTCCGGTGCCATCTCTTTATGATATCCTATACCAGGGGACTGTCCAAGTAAAAGGGCTCGATCTGCAAGATTGGCCTGAAACCCATCCCCTAGACTCTCTCCCTCTGGAAGTCTGGGAGCCCCTGGTATGCCGCCAACACTAGCGGCCATTGCAACCTTGGCCTCATCACGCCCTGCACCCACTAGAAGGCAAACACAAGTCAGCACAAGTCAAATGGCAATTAAAACTGTGCAAAATAGGCCTAATTTTCCCTTTCTCGGGCAACCTCTTGAATTGTGACCGACACAGTGGTCGCGCTTCAACTTGAATCGCGGCCGCTGTATCGGCCAAGGCCATTGCGATTCAGCCTCTTGAACTGCGACGACTGTAGTCGTCGCGATTCACACCCTCACCCTTTCTGGCGCCGATGGCACCTCCCCTTCCCCTTCTACCTCAAATAAAGGGTATGTTTAGGGGACTTACCGAGTCCGGCCGTGGGGGTGCTTCCCTTCCGAGGCGACCTCGTCGCCACCTCCTCGCTTCTTCCCCTTCTTCCGCCGCCTCCTCCTCCGGTGCTGCCGCCGTCTCGCCTTCCTCCGCTGCTGGCGCCGACACCTCCTCCTCCAGCACCATCTCGAGGTCACCCCCGCCTCCAGGAGTTCGGAAACCATGGCCCGGGCCTCCACTCCCGGTGTCTCCGCCAGCGCCGCCGTCTCCTCCAGTGCCGGCGAGCCCTCGCCCCGCCGCCGCTTTAAAGCGGATTGCTTCATCATCGAGAAAGAGAGCAAGAGGGAGAGTCCAAGAGAAAGCAACGGAGTCGAGAGAGAACAGGGAGAAGAGGGAGAGATTGAAGACGGGAGAGGGAGGATGGCGAAACAGTCGAAAGATTGGAACGGAGGCGCCCTCGGGCGTTTTGCAGCCCCGACGGAAGTTGAAATCGCATCCGTTACAGCCGACGTGAATTTAGAGCGTCCATATTAATTGCATCGGAGGCCGTCGACGTGATTTAGAGAGTCATCATTGCCCCGGCGCTGAGTTTGAGGTGCGCGAATTTCAAACTTTGAAGTACAATTGAAACACGTCGGGGATGTTGGACGCGATTAAAGTAAACCACGACGGCTTTCTTGGACACAGATCAAGAGGTAATACGTGACGTCTGTATACGTCGCGATTCAAAAGGCTCACCAGAGGGCCAGTTTTGAGGATAAAATCAAATCTGTTTGGATGATAGAATCATATATAAGGGTGCAATTTGGCCGTGTAAAGGATGCAATTTATTTCTTATTGAGGAATTAATTCTGGCATTTACAAACGGCCAGTTTGGGCCATATTTTCCCGAGCTCCCTTACATATGCCATCCAGTCATCCTCCACCTCCTCCACATGTGGGACCGGCCTCCTAAAAGAGCAAACCTGCCACAGTGCCTTAATAGTGTCCGCCTATTCACCGTCGTTATTAGTTTCGATTTTCCGTCTTTTGATTGGCGAAAGGTGGGACGGCCCCTCGAAGTTGCACCGTGGAAGCCCGAGTTGAGAGAGGCAGTGGTGTGGATTGTAAAGCACAAACTCAGATGCCCCGATTAGTTGCAAGTCCACACACCGCCGCGTCCGCAGGTCCCTGATTAGAAGTGGCGCCGGAGTACAAGTGAACACGTTTCTGGGCATGGTTCGGAAGTGATCATGCCCATCTACCCGCGTCTTAAGTTGTGGCACCCAGTTAGCCACGCACCCTTCCAAGCCTACCAGATTGTCCATATGTCGAAGCGGACTCTTGAAGAAGATCCGGGACGAGCTAGGGACTTCATTGCTCAAATAAAACTTGAAGTGCAGGTCAGTCCAGCAAGTGAATAGCAACATGGAACCGTAAGGAGGCCTACCCAAGCTCGCCACCGTAAGTTCGTTGTAGAGGAAGGCTAGCACCACCGGTCCCAGTCTCTCACCCTCCCATATGCCGCACACCGCGCTCAATTGGTCCTCCTCCAAGATGTTGTCAATTGATGGGAAGAGGAGTGCACCCGCCACGTAGATGGCGAACCCTCTCATCACCTTTTCTAGCCTCTCGTCATCTTGGGCTTTTAGTATTACCCTTTTGGTCTAGGCCGCCAATTTTTGCAAGTTAATTCTTTTGTCGGTCCAGATGTCTTGGGCTACCCTCGCATCCATGAAGCTCTCGAGCACTGTCTTGCTTGTATAGCACCTCGGCATGATTGCCTTCTCATCCTCCTCGCCTCTTTTCATCCGCTTCAACCCTAGCAATAGTTCAACCTCTTCCAATAGGATGGTGGCCTCAAAGGTCTTGAAGAGGAAGGTATGGGTTTGAGGATGCCAAAGTTCTACCAATGCCCCTATAGCACCCCGGAAATTTTAGTATATAAAGGAATCAAATTTAAATAAAAGTGTTGGAGGGACTTCCAACATTATATA
The DNA here is from genome assembly GCA_014218235.1 of Colocasia esculenta. NCBI lineage: Eukaryota > Viridiplantae > Streptophyta > Magnoliopsida > Alismatales > Araceae > Colocasia > Colocasia esculenta. Next base: position 68,438,439 of record CM024758.1, read on the forward strand.
TTAATGACCCAATATCATAAGCGGGTCAATGGACATCATTTGGCCCAATAATCAAATAAAGCTAGAAAATGCATGGAAATTCGTAACTCTAAATAGGCTGAAATTAGAAAGAGGCAATTTGAGTTGAATTGGGATGCAATCATGCATTCTTGGAAACTCAAATTCGTGCCTATCTATGGTGGGAGGTTTCCTAAAGCCTCACACACTCTAAGGGAGGAAGGAATCCTCAAAAGATAGGAAACTGCCCTGTCAAAACCGCAGCTTAGCTTTCCTAGTTATAATAGGACTCCTAAAACACCATGGTTGCTTAAATACTCTTCACCAAACCCTAGGAACGAGTTCTAGAACTTGCTGGGGTCGTGTGGAGAAGTTCTTGGTGGCTGGGGAGAAGGAGATCATCCACACTAAGCCGTTCTTCTTCCCTGTTGTGTCTGCTGCGATCTGCACAGACCATCATCTTGAAGTCGACCAAAGATGAGTCAAACCTAAACCAAACCTTGCAAGGCTTATACCCCTAGAAAGAGGGTCAAGGCTACGTTCTAACCCAAGTGGAATTCTCAAATTCCATGCAGTATACACGGAGCAGTAAGCGTTTTCCTCTGAGTGTCTGAACTCGGGTTTTCTGGAAAAACGAGACTTCTTCAACCCAGAAGGTAGGTTTTCTCGGGCCAAACCTTAATATATCCTATACCAATGTGTAGAGCATCAATTTAACTTTCGTTTCCACTGGTTTCATCGAATTCTAATGAGTATATTTTGAGTTATAAGTGTTTTTCCAAAGTCGCGCACTGTTAGGGTTTGTTCCCGTTCTTCTTATTATGCACGTGATTGGAGACTGAATTTGACTAAACTTCCTTCACAAAAGTTTTTCTAATTGAAGTCATGATAATCTTTTATGTTGGACGTTTTGTCCAAACATCCTTGGTTAGAGTGTTATAGGCGTGGGAAGAGAGTCACTGCATGATACTGGGATTTCGGGCTACACTTGACTTTCTGTTCTTCATATGTTTTCTCAGGATTCGAGACCGAATTAGAGAAAACCCGCAACATTAAAGTTCTTCTAATGGTTGTCCTCTTCATCTTTCATGTTGAACGTTTTGTCTAAATGTCATTAGTTAGAGAGTTATAAGATGGGTAAGTGAATCACTGCATGAGACATGTTTTCGAGATACACTTGACCATATGTTTTTGTTCTGGAGGGCAGCTAGTGTCGACACTACCTCATCTAGTGTCGACACCCTATCCCAAAACAGCCAGAAAGTGTTCTGGGAAGGCCTCTAGTGTCGACACTACCTCATCTAGTGTCGACACACTGTCCCAGTTTGACCCATAAAGTTTCTGGGAGCTGATCTAGTGTCGACACTACCTGATCTAGTGTCGACACACTGTCCCATATTTTCCAAAGGTTTTCTGGAACCTGTCTCTAGTGTCGACACTACTTGAACTAGTGTCGACACTACTTGACCAGTTTTTTATGTTTTTGCTTTGTGTTTGAAGCATGGTGTCGACACCAGCATGGGTTGTGTCGACACTACCTTTACAAGATATTGCATGTTTTGGGTTTGTTCATTACATAATGTCTATTTAATGGCTTAAAAGTGTTTAACCCATTGAAAAATCCTTAATGTCATGAATATTATTCTAATTGTTTCCTTAATGAAGTGATCATACATGAAACTGGTGATTTACTCTTGTTACCATTCTAGCTTGATTTAAATGATTAATTTTATCTTAAAATCTTGTAAACCCAAATGTAGTTAAATGCATTGTCCGTTGCATGCCGTCATGTTAAGTATTTTCCGAGGGTTTAAGACCGACGGATTGTGAATTTACACATGTGCATCTCTACACACTTATACATCTAGGGCGTGCACTTCCTTCTCTTCTTGTTCTCGTGAGTGTGAATTGCCATCTAGACTAAAGCCATTAATGTAAAGATTGAACTAAATTGTAAATCTATCATTCAACTGCCGAATTTATCTCTTGACCATTGTTCTCATGAAATCATGTTCAATTACTTGTTCCCATCATTATCATGAACATGACATTACACATGCTTACTTTTTGAAACTCTCATTGGCCATTATTTATGACTGTGGGTATCTACATTTAAAATTTTACATGAGATGGCTGACAGGGCACGGCGTGTGTCCAAGGGCTCCAGTCTAGCCCCAATGACGGCGAGTCATAAATATACTGTTAACCATGGGGTATAATGATTACTGGCGTTGCATCTGCGTTGGGAGTACTTTCTTGCTTGTTGAATGTTTGATACATAACCACATACACGTGTCCTGGTGTACATTCTTGATGGATCTTTTCTTGGTGTACATTGGTGTCTACGTGCCTGATTAGTGTTACTTGAACGTGCTTGTGCAATCTTGCTTGCTTGCTTGCGTGATATGGCCATCCTGCATTTATTGCAACTAGTGATATCTTGCTTTCTTGAAAACTATTGACATCAAGTGAAATCTTGCGTGCTTGTGCAAAGTGATCTATTGCTAGTTCTTTCTTGGCACCTTGTTCAAAAATCTTATTCTATCTTGTTCACTCTATCCAGCTTTTTTTATATATCATGTTTTAATGAGTTTTGTTCGTACTTGCGTATCATTCATCGTACTTGCCTAGTTCTAAAATGTTAATCACTTATATCATTGCCCGCACATTGAGATATAAATCCTACTGGGCTAGTTTGCTCATCCCTTACCTTTTCCCAATCTAGTGACTATGAAGTTCAAGAGGAAGAGCAAGTCGAAGATGGGAATGCATCCGAGTGATGAGCTTCCCAATTATGAGTCTAGTTTTCGTAGTTTATTTTGAGAGTTAGAACATGTAGTAGGAGGTGAGGGGTAAATGTACTTTCCTTTTTATTGAGTCTTAGTCCTGTATTAGTTTATCTGAGACAAATATGAGATTTGAATACAATTTATATTGAGTTCAACATTTGGGCCCTATTATGATGTTTGTGTTGATACATATTTAGCGCGTGCTAGCTAGAGGCTTATTTTCCGACTGTCCACGTCTTGGATATCGACTCGAATCGACTCGAATTGTTCGAACTAATATCCGCTGCGTAAATTCTCGGGACGTGACAGCCCCATAGCCACCCAATCTAGGTGAATCTCATGGTACCTTTTGGCATGGATGGCCAGGTTATTAATGCCCCACTTGGAGAGGATGGTAGTCATGTCAAGGCCAATGGTGGCGGTCATTTTCTGGAGCCAGGGGAGTGGCATATACCGCCTGTTGCTCGGAAAAAGAGGATAATCCTATAGGGGTCATGGATAGGTATGTGCATGGTTGAGGTATGCATGGATTGACATGTACATGGGTGGATATGGCCATAGATAGTATGTGCATGGATGGGTTCGACATGATGTGTTTGGCATATGGGTCATGGCATGAGCATGGTGTGGTCATCATAGCATGGCACATGGGGAATGGTTTGGATGGGAGATGAGGAATTCGGCCATAGAAGAAGAAGAAAGAGAGAGAGAGAGAGAGAGAGGAACATAGCAAGAATACATTAAGAACACCAAGAACATGAGCAAGAACACATCAAATTCAAATGCAAAGATCAAATCAACTTACCAATTTAGCTTGAACAAGTTTGCAAATATGCCCATTCACCTTGCTAAGACTTTGAAATCCTTCAATTCTTGGCTTCTTGGATGAGGGAGCTCCATCATGCTCCATTACGTTGATTGTCATGATATGCATGTACGAACAAAACTCATTAAAACATGATACATGAACAAGCTAGATAGAGTGATCATGATAGAACAAGATCTAGAACGATATAACGAGCAAGAGATGATCAATAGTGAGGCATGTAACAAGCATGCAAGATATCACTTAAATTGCAATAAATGCAGGATGGCCATATCACGCAAGCAAGCAAGAACGCACGATCACGATAATGTAACACTAATCAGGCACGTAGACACTAATGTATACCAAGGAAAGATCCACCAAGAATGTAAACCAGGATACGTGTATGTGGTTATTGTATCTATCATTCAACACGACATGCACGACTCCCAGTGCAGATGCAATGCCAGTAATCATTATAGACCATGGTTAATAGTATATTTATGACTCTCTGTCATTGGGGCTAGACTGGAGCCCTTGGACACTCGTCGTGCCCAGTCAACATCTCACTTCAATTTTAAATGTAGATACCCACAGTCATTAATAATGGCCAATGAGAGTTTCAATAAGTAAGCATGTGTAATGTCATGCTCATGATGATGATGAGAACAAGTAATAAGTAAATTGAACATGATTTCATGATAACAATTGTCAAGAGATAAATTTGACAGCATAACGGTATGATTTATACTTTAGTTCAATCTTTACATTAATGGCTTTAGTCTAGATTGAAAATCATACTCACGAGAACAACATGAGAGAGGAAGTGCACGCTATCTCCAGGGAACTTCAATGGTACAACCAACTCGGTCTCCATGTGGGAATCAACGGAGAATGGAGATTTACGGAGGTCTTAGAGAAAAGGTCGCTAGTCTATCGATTCAGAATGACCGATAGAGAGCTTCCAAATCCCCAAGAAAGGGCTGCCTAGATGTGCAAGTGTGTAGTGATGTACGCATCTCAATCCACAAACCACCGGTCTGAAACTCGCGGAAAGCACTTAACATGATAACATGACATGAAAACTATGCACTTTAACTAATCATGGTTTGCAAGATTTTAAGATAACAATTATCATTTAAACATGGTAGAACAGTAGGAAGATTAAATCACAAGTTGCATGAATGGATCATAACATTTAAGGAGCAATTAGAATAACATTTATGTAATTAAAGCTTTTAAATGGGTTAATCACTTTTAAGCCGTTAAACAGTCCTCATGAGATGATTACAATGAAGACATGCAAATTATACACTTGATACCATGTTAAACAGACCTCGGGTAAGCTTGTAAATACGCGTCCTATACAGTAGACGCATTTAAATACGTAGTGTACAGTCAAAACAGTCGAAACAGTGAAGAAGCCAAATCGCGTCACCATGGTGGCCGCCTTGAAGACTGAATCGCGTCGTGCCAAAGCGAAGCATTCATGCAATTATATTAAAGAAATCATTGGGCGGGAAAACCACCTGAAACGCGTCAGGGTCTGCCGCCGCGGTTCAGACCGGCGCTGACTCCCAGGCAGGTGCGAAGACCCACGCAGCGTTGACGGGTCAACGCGTTAAACGCGTCGGGGTGTGTGGACGCCATTCAGAGGATTGCGTCGCCCAACAGCGTTGGGATACTCGAGGGTTGAAACGCTCCTCTAAACCAGATGCGGTTCAAGGTTCAAACCGAAAACGCAGAAAAACTGCACTCAAGGGGGTTCGATCCATGCAACGCTTATATCTTCTAAACTAGGGCTTTTCAGTCAAATGGCTCAACATTAAAGTTGTAGGGAACATGGAATAGATGCAAATTGTGATTTTTAAATAATTTAAAATGACCTCGAGATGTGCGATAAATCAACACGAACGTAAAAAGTCTCAGACATGCGCGACTTTGGAAAAACGCCTATAACTCTACATGTACTCATTGGAATTCAATGAAATCAGTGGGAAATGAAAGACAACTTGATGCTCTACACATTGGTATAGGATGTCTTAGGGTTTGGCCCAAGAAAAACCTACCTTCTGGGTTGATGAAGTTTCATTCTTCAGAAGACCCTCGTTCTGACCGTCTGTGGAAGAACGCCTAATACTCCATGTATACTACACGCAAATTGTGCATTCCAGTTGGGTTAGGAAGTAGACTTGACCCTCTTTCCAGGGGTATAAGCCTTGCATGATGGGATTTAGGTTTACCCTACCTTTGGTCGACTCCAAGGGGACGGGTTGCACAGGTCGTAGCAGACGAATATGGGAAGAAGATGAGCTTGGTATGCTTGATCTCCTGCTCTCCAGCCACCAAGAGCTCCTCCACACGACCCCAGCAAGTTGTAAAACTCATCCCTAGGGTTTGGGTGAAGAGTATTTAAGCAACCATGGGTTTTAGGAGTCCTATTGCAACAAGGAAAGCCAAGTTGCGGTTTCCACATATTACTTTCCTAATTTGAGGATTTCTTCCTCCATTAGAGTGTGTGAGGCTTTAGAAAACCTACCACCATGGTTAAGTATGAATTTGAGTTGCCAAGAAAGGCTAATTGCCTTGGGGTTTGCCCTAATTACCCCCCTTCTATTTTCAGCTTAATTAGAGTTGCGAATTTCCATGCATTTTCTTGCTTCATTTGATTTTTGGGCCAAATGTTGTCCATTGGCCAAATTATGATATTGGGTCATTAATATATAATGTTGGAAGACTCTCCAACATTTTTATTTAATTTATGATTGCGTCGTATTTCCGTGTTAACGGTTTTCCGACTTGTTTCCTTATTTGGATAACTAGTCACCATGTGATGTACACTTGGTTAATCGGATTTTTTGTCGCATGAATTTCTTTGTGGAACACTTAGGAATATTGTGTGGGGTTGATTTATAATTTTTACAGAATTTTCCGATGTGTTTTAGAACATACGATAATGATACGTATGTTTAAATACTTCGATATTATGAAATTATTTATTTCCATTTATTTAGATTTTTATGTAATTAAAATTTCCGGGGTGCTACATTGTTAGCCTCACATGTTTTTTTGATGATTTTGATTAAGGTTATGTTTGTGGCCTCTGCTTGGCCATTGCTTTGCAGATAGTATGGAGATGAATGATGCAATGCAATTTTATACCTGTTGCAGAGGTCACGCAGTTCTTGAGAGATGAATTGTGGTCCAGTGTTGGTGATGATGGTATTTGGGATGCCGAACCTGGTGATGATATTCTTCATGATGAACTTGCAGACAGTTGTTGCCTTGACCTCTGCGTATGCTTCGGCTTCTGCCCACTTGGTGAAGTACTCCATTGCAGTGAGGATGTATGACTTGGTTTTGTTCTGGGAGTTGGGATCACTAAGGGGTTCAATGATGTCGAAAGCCCACATAGTGAAAGGCCATGGGGAGGATATTGGGTGGAGTGTAGAGGATGGAGAATAGATTTTGTCGGCATGCAGTTCGCACTTGACACACTGACGGACAAAGATAGAACAATCCTCCTCTAGAGTGGGCCAGTAAAAGCCTTGCCCAAGGATCTTCTTGGCAAGCATTTAGCTATTCACATGGCCACCACACACACCTGAATGAGCCTCCTCAACAACCTTCAAAACTTCATCATCATCCAGGCATCTGAGTAATACCCCGGTGAGTCCCCTTCTATAAAGTGTGTTGCCAACCAAAATGTACTTCTGGGACAGTCTCCTTATTGCTTTCTTCTCATCTGTTGTGGCTTCCTCAGGGTACATCTGATTCCTGCAGTACCTTGCTATCTCATAGTACCATGGCTTCTCCTCATCTTCCAACTCCTCTTCTAGCTCTAATAGCATAATTTCAGTCTTGCCTTTCCTTTCCAGCTTCTTCAACACTCTTCTTTAATCCAGAGAAAGACGGGGTCTTGAACAGCAGGAGTATTGCAGCGTGCAATTTGAATGCTGTCAAAATCCCCAGGATGGCACATGTTGAGAGTTGAAGCAATGGTAGAAAGAGCATCTACTAGAAGATTCTGATGACGAGGGACATGGATAAAGATCAGCTTGGAGAATAGCTTGGCATAGGCTAAGGCAAGTTCTTGGTATGGCTTGAGCTTTGGGTCCCGAGTGTGGTACTTGGTGAGCACTTGGCCCAAACCGTTGATTATCACCTATAATCGCAAATGGTGACACATAGAAGTGAGCGACTCCAGACCAGCCAACAAAGCATCATATTCAGCTATGTTGTCGTAGCTGGGAACTCTAATTTGAGGCTTGTGGAATGGTGACACCCTCAGTGATAGTAGAGCAATCCCGATACCCTTTCCATGAGAACTCAAAGCTCCATCGAAATATAACGTCCACATAGGATCAGATTGGTTAAGGGACATTAACTCTTCATCTGGGAACTCCAAACGAACAGGATCGAATTGTGGAATAGGGTGATGAGCGAGATTTTCTACTATGGCATAGCCTTTGATGGATTTCTACTGAATGTAGATGATGTTCAAACTGGGAAAGGACGCACTACCAACGTGCTAACCTATCAGTCAGAACAGATTTTCGAGAAGGAATTTGATAGGATTCACGCAGGTGATTAGATGGACTTCGTGAGCAAGAAAGAAAGAGAGCTTCAGTTTCTGCATACCATACGAGTGTAGCACATGTCTTCTCCATTGCTGTGTACCTTTGCTCGCAGGGGTTGAGAAGCTTCGACAAGTAGTCTGCTGCCCTTTCCTTGCCTTCTTCATCCACTTGCGCAAGGACAACTCCTATAGAGTCTTCTAGGACGGATACATAGAGAATGAGTGGTTTGCCTGGAGTCGATGGCCTCAGGACAGGGTGGTTTGCCAAATACTCCTTGAGTCCATCAAAGCCGCTGACACTTCTCGTCCCAATGGAATTCGACTCCCAGCTTGGTGAGGTCGTAAAAGGGTCTACATCTCTGCAAATGTTGGGAGACGAAACGGCGAATAAACTGAAGCCTCCCGATTAGTCCTCAAACTTCCTTCAAATTCTTGGGAGGGGGCATATCTCTTATTGCCTTCGCCTTTTTGGGATCAATCTCTATACCCCTCTTGCTCACAATAAAACATAACAATTTGCCTGATGATACACCAAACACACACTTATTGGGGTTCATCTTCAAATGGTACTCTCTTGACCTTTGCAGGACCTTTGTTAGAACCCTAGGATGCTCAGCCAGTGTCTTCAATTCACCACCAGGTCATCCACAACACTTCAATAAAAATATGGATCATATCATGAAAAACGCCCATCATAGCTCTTGGTAAGTAGCTCCAGCAATTTAAGTCCAAATGGATAACCACATAGCAGTAGGTTCACCATGGTGTAGTGAATGAGGTCTCCTGGTCTTCCTTAGCCAACATGATTTGATTATACCATGAGAAGCCATCTATGAAGGAGAGGGTTCATACCCAGCCGTGTTATCTATAAGCACGTCGAGGTGAGGCAATGGGAAATCATCTTTAGGACACGCGCAGTTGAGGTCCTAGAAATCAATGCAAATTCTAACTCTTACATCCTTCTTCATGACTGGGACAATGTTCACTACCAATTTGGATATAGCGCGACTCTAATAAATCTAGCTTTGTGGAGCTTGTCGACCTCCTCTTTCATTTTCAAAGCCATCTGTGGTGGAAACGCCTCAACCGCTGCTTAATGGCGATGGACCCCGGCTAAGGGTAAGAAGGTGTTCAACAAGCGCGGTGGCCAAGCCAGCATATCCTCATAGCTCCATGCAAACGTGTCCTATACTCCCTGAGAACGTCAACAATTGCCACCTCTTCATCTGGTAACAAATTAATGCTTATGAGGACGGTCCTAGGGTTTTCCTCGCTTCCCAGATTGATTTCTTTGGTGGTTTCTTCTACAGAAACTGAAGGTTCATCGAATCTTTTCATTCCACTTGCGAACGTGTCAGCCTCATCCTCAAGCTCTTCATCACCTTCCTCAATTGGGTCGTCATCATCCATGATCTCATAGACTCTGAACCCATCATCAATCAGGCACAACGACTGCTCATATTCTATATCCAGCAACTGCAAAGGCTCCTCTATGAATTCCGGAATTACTAAACATGCCTTGCACCTATGGGCTAAATCAGCAAGGAATCGGTGTGGAACACTCCTATCCTTGGACTTCTTGGAGACTACCCCTAGCTTTCCACTAACCTGGCCTAGACTCTTGCTACAACTACTAGAATCTATAGCAGGGGGTGGAGGAGAACGAAAAGCAGTAAAAGCAGAATACCGCATGGGGGAAGATGGAGGAGGAGTGAAAGCAGTAAAAATCCCCTGCGTGGAGGGGGAAGGAGGTCCCTGCATAGAGGGAAATAAAAGGTCGGTCATGGACCGGGGATGAGTGGCCCGTAGGTTGGGGCACACTCGGAGGCGAGGTAGGAAGTCTCCTCGATGGAGATGATGGAGTCAGCCATTGGTAAATTGGCGTTTTTTTTTGGGCCCTCAGTGTTATTATTGTTCAGCATGCACAGAGAAAGGGGGCGAGGTGAGATCGCCAATCTAGCCAAGTGAGAAATGGAGCGTGCGCTCAAGAGGGGGAAGATTGGGAGAAAGAGGGAGTTGGAGGGTGAGCGTCTGCTCGGAAGAGTGGAGGAAGATTGAGAAATGGGGCGTTGGTGCCCGGGGAATGCTCAGAGAAATGAAAAAGGGCCACGCGGTGGCCTGAAGGAGGGGAGGTGCGATGCCTGGGGAGAAAAGGAAAGTAGGGGCGTTGCCTGGAAGGGAAATGAGAGTGGGCTCGATGCCCGGAGAGAGGAGAGGGGACGCGATGCCTGGAGAGGAAAAGAGTGGGCGCGCTGCCCGGAGGGAAAAGGAGAGTGGGCGCGTTGCCCGGAAGGGAAATGAGAGTGGGCGCGATGCCCGGAGAGAAGAGGCCTGCCCTGAGCCTGATTGTTGTTGGAGATTCTACGGGAGAGATGCTTGACTCAGCTTCTTCTTCTTGCTGCCTCTTGCCTATAGCTACTGCCAGCTGCTCAATTTCTACTGGTGTGAAGAGTTAACTCAAGGATGCAGCGACATCACTCATATCGAACCACCGACTCCATTCCGGCTCAGATTCACCCCGCTTCACATGCTTCGGGGGCTTGTGATTGTCTATAGCTCTATATGTGGCGAGGGATGAACGGTGAACAGGTTCGGCAGTGATGGTGGATGTCTATTCACTCCCTGGCTGTAGTAGCCCCTTCTTGAAATGCTCATATAGGGTCCAGGTAAGTGGCTTCCCCTGTTGGTGATTTGCCCTGCCTGGCTTGTACCCCAGTCCTTCCTTGGGTCTCATTTTAATGTCCTTCACCGCTTCGGTCCTCCCTTGCAGATGTGCTCCCAGCCCTTTGCTTGGCTAGTACCCCATTCGCATCATGATATGCCGACCCTTCTCGGTGATGATCTTGCTTCTCTTTGCAGCACTAATGGATGAACAACTGGGCCCGGATGCATGCTGAATGTGTCTAATACGGACATCAACGGTTGGTTGCTCGGCCAGATGGAAGAGACTGAATTGTCAGTCATGGCGTCCACTTCCAGAATCATTGGTCTGCTGGCAACTTTGAGGACCCGCCCCTTGTAAGGAAACTTAAGGCATTGATGTACAATTGATATAACAGCACCCAGTGCCTGGATGAATGGCTTGCCCAGGATCATTCAAAAACATGGGTCCATGTCCAGAATATGAAAGTCCATCTCAGTGACGGATGGACCCAGCCCTACTTTCAAAGCGACGACTCCCTTGGCGGCCTAAGTGTTGTCATAGGCCGTGACAGTGATGGAGGAGGGTCATATCGACTGCAAAGTGACCCACAAAGATTCAACGTGTCAGGGACACGACATTGATTGATGCTCGGAGTCCACTAAGCATTGAGGACACGCGGACCCATTGATGTCGACGGTCAGGCAGGGCGTACCGAGACTCCATAGGTGCTAACTCAGATGTGGAACTCGATGGCTGGATGTTGGATAGTGGGGGTAGGACTAACTGATCTGGTTCACTGGCAAGACTTCATTAACCATTACCTTCTGCAAATACTGCAGAGTGTTCTTGGTGTACCGGTGATCTTTTGATCAGTTCTAAAAATGGCTATCCTAGCCGGTGTCTTGTCTAGATGCTTAAGCATGTCATATTGAGTCCCTGGGATGGACTCCTCTGCTGGGGCTTCTTCTTCCTGGGGCAAAGGTGCTTGTTCCTACTGCTGAGGGAATATGCGGATGAAAATACGCTGCTCCGGAGCACCATTGTTTCCTCGGAGCTATCTCTCTCTAAATTTGCCGCGGCCGGTGGAACGGAAGGTGGGTGAGAGGTAGAAGGTTGAGGGGTAAACATTTAGTGTGGCAGTTGAATACCTGCCGCACTCAAGGGTGGAAGGGAGGTACGAAGGAAGGGGGCTTGGGAATTGGGGGTAATGAGGGGCGCGGTTGGTGGAGTGCGGAGGAGAGGTGGGTTAGGTGATTGTGGCTATGGGGAAGCGGTAGTAGGAGGTGGGCAGTTTGGTTGTGGTGGTATGGTGGAAGGGTTGTGCAGAAAGGGAGCTTGTGGTGACATGGAGACTACAGGGGGTTGGCGTATAAGTGGTGGGTTGGATGGCTGGCTAGAGGGTGTTGGACGGTGGGTAGCAGTCGTAGGAATGCATAGAAAGGCGGGTAAGGGGTTGGAAGGGGTAGGTATACGAATGAAGGGGGGTAGAGTGAAGGAGGATTGGGAGGTGGACATAGCAGATACTTCCATGGGCCGGTCGGTGTGTCCTCATTGCTGGGAGACGTCGTGAGGGCATTCACTTGCTGGTTCGGAGCCTGGTTCTCCAGGTGGGGTTCTGGACAAAGCCCATGTTGGCCTGCTGCTAGTGTGCCTAGGGCTGCTGCTGCTGCTGTTGCTGTTGTTGTTGCTGCTGATCCTTCCTGGGCGGCCTTCTCGCCTTCATCTCTACTATACACTTCCTCATTTCCTCCCAATCTATGCCTCCATTATCATTCAAGTCATAGATGTAATCCTTGAAATGAAAACAAGCCTCCAAGGTGTGGCCCGGTCCCCGATGGAATGCACAGTAACGTGAAGTATCAACATTGGGAGGCCATTGAAGCCTTTCCCTCGACAAGGTGAGCACATTGGCGGCCATCAGAGCATTGAAGATGTCGGGTAGAGTCTCCGATAGAGGAGAATAATGGGCTCTTCTTGGGCCAGGGGGGATGTCTAGGCTATTGGGGCTCATAGGTCCGGGAGGGGGGACTGGTTGTATTGTGGGAGAGGAGGAGGACGTTGTTGTTGCTAGTATTGAGGAGGGGTAGGTTGGCGGTACTGAGGTTGCTAAGGCTAGCGATATTGAGGAGGTGGTGGGCGAGCTTGATAGTATTGGTTGGGAGGCGGTTGGGTATTAGGGTTGCTGATGTTGCTGGGGTGGCTGAGGGGGTGCTAAGGTTGCTGAGGTTGCTGGGGTGGCTGAGGGGTTGCTAGGGTGGTGCTCTAAATATTGGAGGGTTGTTCGGCTGAAGGCCGGTTGTTGTGGCTGTTGAGTCTTGGTGTTGGTGTTTGGACGGTAGGTGGAGGGACTAGGGTTGCCCATAGGACTCACACTGCATTCTGCATAACCCCTTCAGTCGTGGGATCGCAGTAGGGGGAGCACCATTATTTTTTTAAATGTCTGGGCCTTGGCTCAAACATAGCCATGATCGGAGAGTCCTTCAATTAAGTCTGGATGTAACGGGTTCTCGCATACAATTCCTCCATTGTGGTTAACTTGCTCATTGCCAAAATATGTCTGAATTGTGGCATGGCATTTGCGGTGATCATCTTGACCTATTCCAGTTCGGACAGCGGGTCCCTCAACCTTTCATCCATTGCCCTCCATCTGTCAGCATAATGCACAAAGTCCTCATCTGCCTTCATCCTTTCAGCCATTAGATCGGTGATTGACAATACTGGACCGACCCAATCCCTATATCTCTGCAGGAACATCCTTTGTACTGCCTTAAAGTCCTCGGCGTCTGCGGGCTCCAAGGAATAGAACCACTCGAGGGCGGGCCCATCTAATGATCGGCGGAAGAGGAAAGCAAGGGCTCGATTATCATTCTACCAGAAAGAGGACTCGTACATGAACTCCTTAATGTGGATGAACGGATTGCCACTGCCGTTGTAGCGGCGATAAATCGGTAGCTACGAAGGGGGGAGGTGAAAATTGGCATAGAAGGGAGAGCCAGTTCAAAAGAGTCTTTGGGCGCGGATACCCATTTCAAATCTTGTTCTAATCGACTCACCATCGCAAGGAGTGCTTGGGTGAGTTTATCAGAAGGAGGTTTGGTAGGCACCCCATAAGAATGAGGCTGGGGTGCACTCACCTAGACAAGTGATAGTGGGGAAGTGCGCTAGTGGGCGCGGAAGTGTGGGTTGGGGCCCGAGGGGGGTATGTGGGCCTTGCCGCGATGGGGCTTGGCTGGACATAGAAGGCCTCCCAACAGGGTTGTGGGGGTGAGAGTGAATAATGGAGTTGGCCTGCGAGGGGGAAGGAGAATCTCGGACCGTTGGGTCGCGAGTGGGTTCAGTATGAACACCCGTGTTTAGGTGAAGAGTTTGAATGGGCTCAGGGATTGATTTCCCCTTGAGAGCAGCTTGAACCTCCTGGAGCTGAGAAGCTTGGAGGCTTTGGAGAATGTCCACGAGCTGGGACAGATCAATGGAAGTAGAAGCATTGGCATTGGCATGCCTCGGGGAGTGGTGAGGAGATTGTGAATCCATCGCATTAATGTGCGAGGTAGATGGACCAGTATGGGGTGCATTAGGGTGTTGTGGAAAGGGTTCCATGAAATCATACACCTCATCGTATGTACCATCATGATAAGCCATATCCTCGTATTCGGCCATTCTGAGAGATCGGCCTGAACGAAGCTGCATAAACTTGAACACGCATGTTGACTAACAAGCAATTACCAAACAACTACTCAAACAAGTTTGAGAGAAGATGTCAATAGCTTTTAATCAAACACTTGAAGATGCTTATGTCCAATTAAATGTTCAATATCATTCAACGTGGATTTTAATTGAGATGTGTCACTCCAAGTGGGTATGGGCCTAAATGGGTGAGATGAGAACTTCGGGCCCACTAAGCAACACTCTCTCTCACGCAATGGGTGCTCTAACTCGGGTCTCCGGGGTGGTACAACCTACTCGGTCCACCGTGAGGGAATCCACAGGGTACAGAGACTTACGGAGGTCTTGGCAAAGGTCCCCTAGTCCAATGAGATGGAATGCCTAAAGGAGAGGTCGCCTTTACCAAGAAGGGTGTTTGGATCCTGGTGTAAGGAGGGAAGGAGGTCCCTCGGCCGAAGTATGCCCTATAAGCAATGCACAAATGCAAGGTTGGCAGAAACCCCTACTCACTATGACAGACTGAATCACGGCGAGTTCAGTCGCCGAGTTTCAATGCGAATCGCATCCGTTCAGTCGGTCGCGGATCTGACAGCTCATAGGAGCTGTAAGCGCCACAACAACTCCCTCCGGAGTTTGTCACAGAAGAGCGCCAGGTTAAGCCGCCACACAACAACACGAATCGCGTCGCCTGAATGCGACGCAGATCAAAGAAGCACCTGAAAACTATAAATCAGGCAAGCATGCTCTTTCAAAACAATCAACTGAGGTAACAAGAAATCAAATAGAGATGCTTTCTTCAGATGAAGGTAAGTAACAGGGAGGGGAACAAGATGGTAATTTTTTTTTAATCAAACTTTATGAAAAATGTAAAGAAAAAGACACAAATAAAAATCGGTAACAGTGATGGGAGATCTCAAAGAGCACCGCATGGGGTGTGAAAGAAGGGGGTGTACCGCGTGGGGTACGAAAGAAGGGACACATGTGGGTGTCGAAGGAGGGGCACACGTGGGTGCCAAATGAAAGGTAACCGGAACTAAAAGGAAAGAAGTACCACCGTGATCGTCAATTGTAGACGTGTTTTTTTTCAAAACACCTCATGCAAAGAGATGATTAAAAAAAAGAAGATTAAGTAAAAATATATATATATGCATGGCGGGGAAAGAAAAGAAGGCGTGCGTGTGCACACATGAAAGGATGTATGATCGCCAGATATGCGAGGGTACCAAAGGAGACGGTCAGAAAGGAAGACGCGGAGGGTACTTACCTTCACTCGAAGATTGCAGGAGTTGTGACTGCGGATTCTCTTCTACTTCTTCCATCGGCCAACCAGTGAAGAAGATTTAGCTCTGAGCTGTTACCTTAAAAAAGGAAAAGACAAGAAGGCAAGTGAAAAGCTTGATTAGATTATGAAGTGTAGCACCAAAATCAAAGAAAATGAAAGAAACGTGACAGCATAGGCATTAACACACCTCGTGGGGTGGTGTTAACCCCTAAAAAAATAGGTGTGAGGGAGAAATGATGTGTTGTGATGCATGCACTAAAATTAAGAACAAATGGAAAATAGGAGAGAAAGTGGCGATGTGAGCCGCTGCTTAGGGGTGCACGAAGTGGAGGAAGAGAGACTCCTCCTGCCTCGCTCCGATGCGCGTGAGGAAGATGAAGCTTCGAACTCCAAGAGAGGGGTTGAGTAGCTTGCAATGGGAGTCCTCCTTGGCTCAGAGTTGAGTCCTCGGTTCGGCAGGGCTTCGCCATAGTGCTTGAGTGATGCTCAAAACAGTGGCCTCGGGGGTCTATTTATAGAGGAAAATTCCATAAATCGCGTCGGACTCAGTGGACGCCTATCTCATAGAACCACGCTGTGAAAAGGTGCCGTGATTTCTAAGATTCACTTGCTTCGATTGAGTCTTTCCAAACATCGATTATAGCCATTTTCGGAATCGTGTCGACAATGTCCGCCGCATTTCCAACCCTTCCTGTTTGAAATGATTCTTTCCAAATATTAATAAATGGAAATAGTGAATAGCGTCGGCAATAGCCACCGCGTATTTGAAGAGAATCGTTCTTTGATGGAAATCGATATTTATTCAGAGGAAGGTTAAAAATGCGTCTACTGACGTGGACGCAATTCTAATTAGCAACAAATCTTTCCAAAAATGATTTTAGAAATTGCCATAATTCGAAAATGGAAACACTTAATCGCGGCGGCTTTAGTGGACGCGATTCTAAACAGAGTAAGCGCTAGAAAAGGAAGTGTGATACGCGTCGGCTTTACACGTCGTGGATCAAGCTTCCTAAAAAGCGTCCACTGTGTCAGACGTGAATAAGTTAAGCTCAACAGACCCATTTAGACCCCTTAGAAAAATTCCTAAAAATTCTAAAAAAATCCAAAAAATAGGAAAATTACTCAAGAGGTTAATTGAAGAGAGCCACTTGAGGCATCGCGGTATAACATGAAATTTCCTCGATATACTGCCAAAATGGCGTGTCTACAGTGAGGAAGATACTTGATCTCTTCCATCCTCTTGGCACACTAAGGCCACTGTTATTGAGGACTATAAAGACCTGTCCAGAGTGCAATTAGATGAATTAATAGGATCACTAATGACCTATGAAATCAATCTGAAAAGAAAAGAATCTGAGGTCAATCCAAGAAAGTCTATTGCATTGAAAGCTTCAAATAAAGCCTCATCAAGTTCCAAGAAAGAGATTGAACCAGAAAATGATGAAAATGAAATGTCTAGTGAAAGTGAAAATGATGAGATGGCCATGTTAACTAGACAATTCAAAAAATTCCTCAAGTTCAAAAGGAAGGTGCCAGGTAACTTCAAAACTCTTCCTAAAAAGGACTTTTCAAATAAATTTGATACAAACAAGAAAAATGACATGATTGTTTGTTATGAATGCACATTATCACTTCTTTGCTCAATATTTAAGTTCAGACTGGCGAACTATTCTAACAATTACGTTTTGCCCATGACTAAGCAACACAAGGATGCCACAGGCTTCCTACTAAGTGTGTCTGCTACAGCATTACCTTTGCCAGGGTGATATTGAATGTTGAAGTCAAAATCGTTCAAATACCCCAACCATCTTCATTGTCTCATATTGAGCTCCTTCTGGGAAAATAAATACTTCAGGCTCTTGTGATCGGAGTAGACAATGAGTTGCTCTCCATAAAGGTAATGCCTCCAGATCTTGAGTGCAAATACAACTGCAATTAGTTCTAGGTCATGGACAGGGTAGTTGACCTCATAAGGCTTCAACTATCTAGATGAGTAAGCTATCACCTTTTCATTCTGCATTAAAACACAGCCTAGACTGATTCTAGATGCATCAGTGTAGACTGAGAATCCTCCGCTCTCGACTGGTAACATGAGGACAAGTGCAGAAGTCAAGCATTTCTTCAATGTCTGAAAGCTCTTCTCACATTCCTTGCTCCAAACATATGGGTTCTCCTTTCGCATAAGGCAAGTAAGGGGTACAACAATCTTGGAGAAATCTTTTATGAACCACTTGTAATAGCCAGCCAGTCCGAGAAAGCTTCTAATCTCCGTGACATTGGTTGGTCTCTCCTAGTTGAGTACAGCTTCAACCTTGGAAGGATCAACAGCTATACCATCCTTAGATATGACATGGCCTAAGAATGAAACTTCCTCGAGCCAGAACTCACACTTGCTCAATTTGGCATAGAGCTTGTTGTCGCGTAAGATCTGTAGAGCGATCTTTAGATGCTCCTCATGCTCTTCCTTGGTCTTGGAATATACAAGGATATCATCAATAAACACCACGATGAATTTGTCGAGGTATGATCGATAGATGATGTTCATTAATTGCATGAAGGCTGCAGGAGCATTGGTTAGTCCAAAAGACATAACTACAAATTCATAATGTCATACCTGCTCTTGAAAGCTGTCTTGTAAATATTTGGCTCCTGATATTTGATCAAATAATTCATCGACGCGAGGCAGAGGATATTTGTTTTTGATAGTTAGCTGATTCAACTACCTGTAGTCAACAAATAACCTCATAGATCTATCTTTCTTCTTGACAAATAACACGGGTGCTCCCCAAGGGGAAGTACTCGGTCTGATGAAACCTTTTTTCAGCAGCTCCATCAATTGTTTCTTCAATTCTTTCAATTTAGCAGGAGACATTCTATAGGGTTGACGTGACACCAGTGCCGCTCCAGGAGTCAGATCGATTGAGAAATTTACCTCTTGTTCAGGTGGTATTCCTGGCAGCTCATCAGGGAAAACGTCGGAGTAGTCTTGTACTATGTGTATGTCTGCTACATTTGGTGTTTTCTTCTCAACAACTATGGCAGCAAGGAATGTCACACATCCCTTCCTTATCATATTTTATGCCCGAATAGCAGAGACGAGAGACAGTGCCTCTTGTGTCTACGTCCCGTGAAGGTCAATTTAGGGAATTCACTAAATGTAATCTTCCATTTTCTACAGTCAACACAAGCACCATAGTTGGATAGCCAATCGGCTCCTAATATAACATCATAGCCTTCCATGGACATACACACCAGGTCGGCTCTTAGATTGAGTTCAACAATCATTACATCAGCCAATGGAAAATATTTGTTCAATTGGGCTTCCTCCCCCAGTGGTGTTGTGACAGGCAATTCAAAACCCATAGATGCTGTTTTAATAGTTAGGGTATCAGAAAATTCTTGTAATATGAACGAATGTGTAGCGCCAGTATCAAACAAAACAAATGCTGATTGAGAAAAGACTTGTAGTGTAACTTCCACGACTCCACCTTCTTCAATGGTCTCTATTTCCTGCACAGCTTGCAGTCTGCCTGGCTTTTTCTGTCCCACAGGACGCTTTTCATTCTCTTTAAGCATGGGACAGTCGGGAATGCGATGCTCTCGACTCCCGCAGGGTAGGCATGTACTTACCTTTCTCCAGCATTCTTCGGCAGTGTGACCAAGCTTGTCACAGTGCTTGCACTTAGGCTTGTCTGGGGCAGAGGGGGTGAAGACCTTGGGCTTCCGCTCTTGGCTTGGACCGTCGGTGATACTGAACGGCCTTTTCTTGCTGTTGGTGGGTTTACTTGAGGAACCAGATGCTTTTTCTTTCTTGACAATTCTACCCTTGATGCGATCGGTGAGATCGGTTGCATCCTCCAGCAGCTGGCCTTCTTCACCATCTCGACATAGGTCTGAATGTCGAGTGGTGCAAGTTGAGTGATATAGGCGGGCTTGAGCCCGTTGAGAAAATGCCTCGCCTTCATCTTCTCGGTGCCGACAAGGTGATTGACATATCGTGCCAACCGAGAGAATTGAGCTTCGTACTCGGAAACCTGTAAGGTTCCTCTACTTTAGTGCAGCAAATTCGACAGCCTATCTTTCCTGTACTCGTTCTGAGAAGTATTTGGAGTTGAAATGCTCCTTAAACTCATCCCATGTGAACTGTGCATCAGCCCGGATAGCTTCAATGGACTCCCACCATGCACGGGCGTCCCTTTCAAGTTGGAATGTTGCCAGCAGTAGTTTGTCCCCGTCTGCGCATTGCATGACGTGGAAGATGCGCTCTATTTCTTTTAGCCAGTGTTCTGCCTCATCGGGATCTGTGGTCCCACTGAAACGAGGCGGGTTCATGCTACGGAAAATTATGTGTAGTTCCCCTGCTCCTCTGTTTCCATCGCCCTGAGCCGCTTGTACCAAGGCTCTAGTCAAATCTTGCAAAGTTTACTGCATATCACGGAGTTGGGCACGCTCCGCTGTCATTGTTGATGTTCTAAATTCCTTCAAAAGAAAATTTAATGTAAGATATTGAGGTTGCACTATATTTATGCGTGTGTGAGTTTATTTTAACTTATTACCCATGGTTCTAACCCTCTCTCACATAGGTATGGAAATAGACTCTTAGTCGAGGCAGGTCAAACCTAGATCATCCTATACTTAAGAATAACCTAGGCTCTGATACTACAAAACTGTAATGCCCTGATGCGGAATATCGAAGCGATAATACAGTTAAATAAATAGTACATAGTGAGGAATAGACATCAAACCATTGCACAAATTGGAATAACGCCAAACGATCCAACTTTCATTAATAATTCTTCTATACATCTATTACATTCACTAATCAACCATTACAATAATCCTTCAGAGCCAAAAGCTATGGGCCCATAGTACTTTATTCAAATTCAAACAACTACAAGCTATCTAACTATCTACTAAAAACATTGGTTGTTGAAATGATAGGTCACTCTTGCTCTTCTTCATTCCCAGCCTTGTTCGTGTGGTAGTCTCCATCGGACTCACCTGAAACACATGAAATAAATAGCGCAGGATGAGTGATAATTACCCAGTAGGACTTAATATCTTGTATAAACGGGCATGCTTTAAGTGATTAATGTCTTTCCAAGTAGGATAACTATAGAGAATGATCAAGTATAGTCAAGATAGTAATGTAAGGTTAGTAAGAGAGAAACAGTACTTTCACATGAAAATAGTACAACTGGGATGATAACGAATTGGCCATATAACAAAATAGCATGTAACGTTGCACACAAGTGCACTAGTAGAGATAGCACGTTTGGTCGATCTTCTTGTCAACCGAGAGAACATAGTATAGTGATTGATTGTCTTATATTAAATATTGATAGTATGGCACTTGGACGTAATGCCGACATCTTGATCATTGAACTCCCGCGGGCAAATGGTACTTTTTGGGCGCACCTCCCAGGACCAGATCGGCCCTATATTGCTTAGTATTGGTTATGTTTATTATCTTAGACAATCAATAGATGGCCAAATAGAGTACCAAGAATAGATGAGAGTATAGAGAGAACGTGAACAGATGAGAGTGTAGAGCTAGTAGATGAGAACAGGGTCGTAATCGTAAAATAATGATAAAGAAGTGATAATAACAGTTACACAACACATAGTCGTGTGTTGGCAGTCCGGTAGAAGTCACAACCGCCCAATAGCCATGCTACGTACACAAGCTAGAGGTCCGGCGTGATATCAAGGTAAGAGAGAATCATCTAAGGCTGTTGGATCATGCTTATCCCTAAGGATAAAATAGGTATTGATGGTACAACCCGCTCATCGGCAATGGACGTCTGCCAAAGCCATGGAGTTTTACGGAGGCCTCGACAAGGAGTTCCTAGTCCAGTCAGGAGTATTCCCAATGGAGAGGTCGTCCAAGCCAAGATAGAAGTGTGTAAAGAAATAATTGTTCGTCATTCCTTGAGTGCTCGAAGGTAGAGGGACATGATAACGGTATTCAAATCAAGCGATTAAAACGAAGACAAGTCCATTAAAATAAATAGAGAAATTTACATGAATAATTGCTCTTAATTACCAGATATATTATTGAGTAAATTTGGTAAGATTTCATGGAAAAGATTCATGTTTAGTGTGTGCATGTGAAAGATAATCAAGATAGCAAGAGATAATTGAGCACATAGCTTTTAATTAATGGGAATCATGTGAATATTACCCATTATTATTAAACATGTCATTACTGCTCATAACAGTACAATTTCAGAAGTTAAATAACATGATTTGCTAGTTTAAACGGTAAGAATGCGACGGGGGTACCTGTCGCGTTTCAAATCGCGACGGGCAGGTTGGTCGCGTTCAGTAGATCAGAAACAGGCCAATCGACAGATGCACAAAACGCGCGGGGTGAACAGTTGCGATTAGGGCAATCGGTCCATGAACGCGACGTCATGGTCTGTCACATTTTGGACAATCGGTACAGACATGAAGAACGTGACGTGTCGGGCCGTCGCGCTCATATCCTGATGAGACCCTCTGTCGCGACCCTCTGAGAATCGCGACGGGTAAGGCCATCACGTTCTCAGATATTCTGGCCGAACCCCAAAGGTGAACTGGTCCACTTTTGGTCTTCGGTCCAGTCCTCCGTGGACTTCACACAAGGCCATTCAAAAATGCATATAAATTCATATACAAGTCTAAAAATCACGAAATTAGTTTTAAATGAAAATAGACATGTAAAGGTATCTACAGTAATGATTAATTAGAGAATAGTCATGGTATGGATATGCTATGAATAGGTTACTTCTTAGTGACCTAAGATCATGCACAGTCATGGAATTCGATTTAATTTGAAGAGGGTACTTAATAGAGGGGAAATAGAGTCATTAGATTACTAACCTCATGTAGTATGTAGGATAAAAGTTTCATGGCACGAAATCAATTATGATCATAGAATTAGAGCGAACATGAGGGTTCGGGTACATGTTCTCAACAAGAATTGGAGCACGAAATACTCCTAAATGGCATGATAAAAATTGGGGAAATCATGGGGCTTTCGAAGATAGGATCATGGTCTACCTAGGGTCGATGTTAATTAGTTTTTGCTTGAGAGATTGCCTACCTTTTCACGCTTTGAAATCCTAGGGTTTGAAGATGAAGAACTTTGGAGAAGCTTTTCGTTCCTAGCCTTCTCCTCCTTGCTCTCCACGTCCAAAGCCTTCTCTCCCTCGTTCTTCAAGCTCCAGAAGGTGTCTAGGGTTGGGTTGGCACGAATTTGGGAGAGTATTTGTGGGTTGTAAGACTCCTAAAAACTTAAAACTCTTCCCTCTCATCCAACTCCAAATTTCCCACATTTATCTCACTATTTTCTAGCATTTATCCATCTATTTAGCATGGGGAGAAGTCTAATTTCGTGGCCAAGGGGTTAGGGTAGGACTAGGACTCTTCTTAAGGATAATTATGAGTTAATATAATGATTAGCTTAACCATTTTTCATTTATTAATAATTAAGGTATGAATTTAGCATTAAATATCTCCATCCCAACTTGGGATCTTCGCTTTTGGGCCCATTAGTTCATATATGGACTATTAATGTAACCCATTTCCTAATTTGACTTAACGGGTTTTAATTTAATCCCATTTTTAGTTTAAATTTATTTGTAAATGTTTTAAATTTTGAGTTGCTACATCCTCCCCTCTTAAAAATAAAATTTGAGTTGATTTTTATCTTGAAGAACATTGCATTGAACATTCAACAAGTCACATGATTCACATGGATATTCATTATGCAAAATATCATTGATTTTCATCTTCAGTCTCTTATTTTCCTTTTTTACTTTTCTATATCTCTCATACAAGTCTGAATATATTTGCTCAATCTCCTCAGGAGTAAAAGATTCTCGGTCAGAGTTTACCTCAGGAAATTCATCTTCAATAGTCATGAGACCGCACTCCTCCCTCCTCCTTCTTGGGTTTTTTGGCCTTGGAGGATGATTAGTCGGAATCGTTCCAGGTGGCGACCATAGCTTTGGGCTTCCTTGCCTTCTGTTTGTTCTACTTTTTTAGAAATCGTGGGCATTTTGATCTCATATGTCCAATTCCTTGGCATTCATGGCAAATCAATTCTGATTTTCTGCTAGAGTCTTCATGCTTATTTTTGCCCTTGCAGTCCATAGGAAGTTTTGCATACTGTGGCCTTTTCTTTCTCAGAAATTTTCTGAAGCTTCGTGCAATCTTGGCCACTTTCTCCTCATCTTCACTCGAGGAGTTTTCCTCAGAAAGACATCCCTTTGATTTCTTGGCTTTGAGAGCCACATCTTTTTGCTTAATAAGCAAGGGTTGCTCGGCCTCCTCCCGCTTCAGATTCATCTCGTAAGTCATGAGACTCCCAATCAAGTCTTCCACAATGAGAGTTGACAAGTTCTTGGAGTCTTCAATGACTGTGGCTTGGTGTCCCACACTGGTGGGAGGCACCTCAGACCTTTACAAACTATCTCTGAGTTTGTGTAGTTCTTCCTAAGTGCCTTCAGTCCATTGGTGATGTTGGAGAGCCTTGCAAACATGTCAAAGATTGTTTTCACCAGGCTCATCTTGAACATCTCATATTCATGTACCAGGATGCTGGCTTTGGTCTCCTTGACCTCTAAAGTGCCTTCATAAATCAGCTTCAATTTGCCCCACATCTCCTTTTCTGAACTGCACATGGAAACACAGGAATATTCATCATGATGACTAGCACATTACATATACTCATGGCACTGAAATTAACCTTGGATTTTTTAATATTATCCTCCATCCACTTTTCCTCATCCTCTGGCAGTGTATATGGACTAATATTCACAACTTTCCAGATCTCATAATCTTGAGCCCTGAGAAAGATGTGCATACGGTTCTTCTAATAAGTGTAGTTGCTGCAATCAAAGTAGGGTGGAAGGTTGATAGAATGACCCACAGGCACATATCCTTCGTTGGCCATCATAAATAGGATATCTCTCTAGATCAAGAGCTCTGCTCTGATACCAATTGATGGACAGGGATGTGATGGACAACCAAAACGAGAGGGGTGAATTGGTTATTGGCTAATAAAAATTCTTTTAACTCAAAAGATATTAGACTAAATTAATCAAACCTATTATGTGATATGCACACCGGAATATAACAAGTATATAGACGAAACCAACTATCCTAACGTGCGTAGAATGGAGGTAGAAAGGATGGAACAAACCATACATGCACATAGGATTTAGAGTGGTCCAACAAACACACCCTTGTGTGTGTCTACGTCCACTACCTCACACCCGGTGAGGATTTCCACTAGCTTGTTTCCAGGTACAAGCATAAACCCCTCCACACAGACACAGTTGTTTACAGGGACAACACAAACCCCACCTCATTTTCCAGGGACGAGACAACATAGCGTGTATGCACGCACGCACTACACATCAACAACAAGCTCACAACTGAGCACACACACACAGATGTTTGTGTAAATTGAAGTAAAATTCTCAACCTAAGAACATGAGAAGAAAGATAAAATTCGTTCAGAATTCTCCTGTTTTGGCATGGTTGAGAAACGTTAGACAAGAACACAGAAGCTTGCACAGGCCTTCCCGGACGTTGTACTATGGATGCACGATTTTTAGAATATCCAACACCTTGAACTCACACAACAACTGTAAGACCTGGCCCCTTGGGCCATTGGCCCCATCCTCAGGGTTGCGACGGGGAAGCCCAATGCGACAGGGTTTGTGTGGCGACACACCTAGCCGTCGTGTTCTTGTCGCGACGGGGGTGGCCGTCGCGTTCTTGTCACGCTGTGTGCAGGCGACGCGACTGCTTTTCTGACAGACTTCACCACTGTCCCATCTGTCAGAACGGTCTTATCGGGTGTCAAGTATGTACAACATTGACGCGATCTAGTCAGCCGTCGCATTCATGTTTTTCGGTCTTCGAGGTTTGACTGCTTTTGGTATCGCGCTGTGGGTGGCCATCGCGACATGCTCGTTGTCGCGCCGAGCCGACCCATCACGTTTTGGGGCCCACCGGTTTAAAACCGAGGGTTGCGCCCCATTTCCCTCTCTTACCCTTTCCTTCCTCTTCTTCCCCCATTCTTCTTTCCCCTCTGAGTTCTCCCCTTTCTGGTGGTTTCCCGGTGTGTTTGCGGTGCTCGTGGTGGGAGGTGACGCCCCGTTCGTGCAGGCGGCATGATCGTAGAGCTTGGAGTGAGGAGGAGGTGGCTATTCCGATGTGAAGGCCCCAATGGGTCGGCTCTACTCTTAGAGGTAGGGACCCTTGACTCCTCTCACCCTAGCATGCTCCCATCCCCCTTGAGATTGTGGTTTCTCATGGTTTGGGGTTGTGGGAGCGTGAGGATCATGCTCGTGTGAGTAAGGATTCCATCGAGCGTAGATTCCTTGTAAATCCATATTTTGTGGAGTTTGAGGGTGGTTTGTATAGTTTATAAGCTTTCCTATATGTTTAGCATGCTCCCCTCCCTCTTGTGGTTGTGAATGTACTGGATTTGGGGTGGTCTCTGGGAGGATCGTCCCGGAACCCCTCTCGGCTGAGAATGCGACCGCTATAGAGGTTGCGATGATGTTGCGACCGGCATGGCCGCCACGACATCATCACGACGCTCTTGGGTGTCGCGACAAGGTCGCGACGGCTTGGGCTGCCGTGATAGTATCACGACAGGTCTGGGCATCACTAAAAGGTTGCGATGGCCCATTGTGTGGCGACTACAATAGAGATAGGTAAGGTCTTGCGGAGTTCCATTTTCTATGGAGTCTTCGCTGTTCCCGCTTCTTACTGTACCCGTGGCACCAGTGCTAGTTCCCTAGTACAGTTCTACACTAGTCGTTCGTCCGGTGCTCGGCACTTGAGGGCTTCTCCCGTGAGAGAGCTTGTTACCGTTGCCTGGGACCCTCATGCTCGCGCGCCTGTTGAGGGAGTACTCCGGGTGGCGGGCGTGCTCGAGTCACGGACTCTGGAGCGGAGGGGAAAACGGTGGTTAGGACAGTGGCGTTGAGTCGTTTGCAGAGCTCTCGTAGTTGGTCAAGGATGCCGAGGTCATTTGGGTGCTCTTCCGGCGTAGTCCAGCTAGTCTTTTCCTCACTGCCTCGCTCTTTGTGGCCACGGAACCACTAGAGAGGCCAGGCGTGAGACCGTAGTCGGGCCAGACTACGGCAGTTACTTTTGTGTAGTTCGTGTCCTGCCTCACTCTGACGAGAGGGGAGATTTGGACCTGGGTTGAGGATAAGACGTCAGTGGACGCACCCGACCGGTTGACTAGTGGTAGTGTTTTCCATAGCTAGTGTCTGTTGTCCAGGCGGGGTTCTCCCTGTCTACGTAGCCAGCCATGTTGTGGTCACGACGTGCAGCTTCTACGGAGTTTGCGACCGTGGTGTTCTCCGTACAGTTGATAGTTAGTAGCTTTGCTTCCACACTTTCCTTCATAGCGTACAAGATATAACTATTGTCATTTAATTAAGTACATAGTTTTGAATACTTGTTAGAGCCAGTAGGAGATTGGTAGTCCCTACTGAGCTTCTGTTGTGAAGCTCATCCCTTTCTTTTCCAGGTGAGACTTCTCAGCAGCGGCAGGGCACGCGCCGGGCGGAGGAGACAGGGTGGTAGTCGTGGTCCCCGTAGCTAGCAGTAGTTCCCCCTCGGGGTATGCCCCTAAGGGACTTGTTCTTCCCCTATTTTTACTTGTACTAGTTGTGTGTGTTGGGACTGTACCTAGAGCGATACGCAGCGGTGTCACTCTTCTTTCTACTTCCGCGTGTGTGATCCTAGTTAGCAGTTGACGTTCATTTCCTTTACATATTTTGTTAGACTTATATTATTGCCCTTCCGGGTCTCCAGATCCGTGGGCGGCGACTGCGAAAATCGGGTCCTTGGCGTGGGCCGAGGGTCTGGTTCTCGAGGTCGTTACAGTTGGTATCAGAGCAAGAGTCTGACAGGACTTGTAGTGGATTTAAACTACAACAAAAAAGTCCCAACAGTAGTACATGTACACTGCTAGCCACTCGAGTCGATATCGTTAACCTTGTTGGTTGTGTGCCGTGCAGGATATGGCTCTGCGGAGGCGTAGGCAGGCCAGAGAGCTGATAGAGCAGCAGGATGAGTCGGATATGCCAGCGCCAGGTCAGGTTCAGGAGGAGGTGTCAGTAGAGAAGTCTGTGGCACAGCCTCAGGGAGCAGCAGCAGCAGCAAGTAGGCAGCAGCAGTAGGAGTACCAGCCCCCACCACAACAGTATGCAGATTGTTTTCTCTTGGCGTAGCAGTTCTTTAGGACCCTGTACCAAGGAATGTGGCAGCCTGGGCAGACAGCGGCGGGAGGGATCTAGAGGTGGAGCAGCCAGCAGTTCAGCAGGCGTCAAGTACCGGGAGTACCTGGGCCGGTCAGAGGAGGACGGCAGTCACTGAGGACAGGACTGCCCTCTTGGAGAGGTTCTTGCGTCTCCAGCCTCCGATGTTCTTCAGCGAATATGATCTACACAAGGCAGAGAGTTGGACGCACGAGTTGGATCGCACGTTCGAGACTATGGAGTGCGCTGAGGAGGATCTGGTCAGACTGGCAGTGTATCAGCTCAAGGGACTAGCCCATGAGTGGTGGAGAGTTTACCGACAGACCCACTTTCTAGGGCAGCATTTGGATCAGATCACATGGCAGCGGTATTTGGGGGTCTTTCATGGCGAGTATTTCCATGATTATGCTCGACGTGAGAGATGAGACCAGTTCCATGAGTTGGTTCAGGGTGATCTCACAGTTACTCAGTACCACCAGAGGTTTGTCCGATTGTTGAGGCATGTTCCTTATGTTTCCAGCAGTGAGCAGGCTTGTACAGAGAGGTTCATTGTAGGACTGAGGCTAGACTTGAGGTGGGGCGTGACTGCTCATATGTGTGCCACCTTGGGAGAGGTTGTGGCTAAGGCCACTGCCTTGGAGAGAGAGACCTGGCAGCCCCAGCAGTAGCAGCAGCAGTAGTAGGGAGGAGTTTCTTCGATGTCCTCACCGTACCAGTGTCCCGCAGGTAGTCGCGGTAGTGCAACTTCTTCTTCTTCAGGCTCGGGCAGTTTGGGCAGTTCCAGTTTGCGCTCGAAGTTCAGACATATGAGCACTCGCGGGGGCGGATGGAGCTGACAATAGAAGTGCCAGTCGAGGTTTGCGGAGCAGTCAGTCCAGTAGGGAGCCGAGCAGGGCAGACACGAGGCAGTCTGTTACACTTGTGGTTTGCCGGGCCACTTCAGAATGGATTGCCCGATGGGGCAAGTCCAACAGCCAGTACAGTACGTACAGCAGCTACCGCAGTACCAATTCCCTCCACAGCAGTAGGCACCTCGTCAGCAGTAGCAGGGGCAGTATCATTTGCAACCTCAGCAGTTTCAGCAGCATTAGCAGCCTCAGCAGTTCCGGCCGTACCAGTAGCAGCAGTAATTTCCCCAGCACCAGCAGCCGCCGCAGCAGCAGCAACCTCAGCAGGCGCCGCAGCGTGGGCGTGGACGTGGTCGCGTGATGGCTTATACCAGGGAGCAAGCCGAGGCATCGAACCTGGTTATAGGTACCTTGCCTATCCTTGGTAGAGGTGCCCGTGTTTTGGTTGATCCCGGTGCTTCCCTTTGTTTTGCTTCTGAGGAGTTTTACGAGTCTTTGGTTGGTCACACACCTGAGAGGCAATGTGATGTGATGGTCGATCTCCTGTCTGGTGATTACATGTGTTCTTTCGGATACCTGGAGGGCGTCACAGTTGATGTCCAGGGACACCAATTGCCGACCAGGTTGTACGCATTGCAGCTTCGTGACTTTGACGTCATCCTGGGCATGGACTGGTTGGACGCTCACTCAGCTGTGGTGGATTATCAGTGGAAGACTGTTCGGTTTGAGATACTTGGAGCGCCTATTCTCTACTTCCGAGGTATCTGGTCTACCCATCGACCTTTTATTTCCTTCTATAGAGCTCGTCGTTTGATCCGTTATGGCTATGTAGCATATCTTGCTTCTGTTTGTTCCTTAGAGCCTAGTGGGTCGTCGGTTTTTGATGTGCCTGTTGTTTGCGAGTTCTTTGATGTTTTTCTGGAGAATCTACCTAGGTTACCACCTGAGCGAGAGGTATACTTCTCCATTGAGCTTTTGCCTGGTACGATGCCTTTGTCTAAGGCACCTTACCGGATGGCTCCGACTGAGTTGCGCGAGTTGAAGCGCCAGTTGCAAGAGTTGCTTGAGCTGGGTTTCATTCATCCGAGTCGTTCACCGTGGGGAGCGCCAGTGCTGTTCGTGAGGAAGAAGGATGGCAGTTTGAGGTTGTGCATCGATTATAGGCAGCTGAACCACGTAACAATGAAGAATAAGTGTCCGTTGCCGAGGATCGATGACTTGTTTGACCAGTTGCAGTCAGCCAGGGTGTTCTTGAAGATTGACTTGAGGTCAGGTTACTACCAGTTGAGGATCAGAGAGTCAGATATTGGCATGACAGCTTTCCGTTCAAGGTACGGTCACTTTGAGTTCGTCATGATGCCGTTTAGGCTCACGAACGCACTCGCAGCTTTTATGGATTTGATGCATAAGGTGTTTAGTGAGTACCTGGATCGGTTCGTGGTCATCTTTGTAGATGACATTTTGGTCTACTCGGCTTTTGAGGAGGAGCACGAGGAGCATCTGAAGATCGTGCTAGAGACGTTGCGGAGTCACCAACTTTACGCCAAGTTTGACAAGTGCGAATTTTGGCTGAGGGAGGTGCACTTTCTTGGGCACGTGATCTCAGGTTCTGGTATGGCAGTGGACCCTGCCAAGGTTGAGGCAGTGTTGTCTTGGGAGCAGCCCACTTCAGTGTCAGAGGTTCGCAGCTTTCTGGATTTGGCAGACTATTACAAGAGGTTCATCTAGGATTTTTCCAGGATTGCAGAGCCATTGACCAGGTTGACCAAGATTGAGGCCATATTTGTTTGGACTAAGGACTGCGAGCGGAGCTTTTAGGAGCTGAAGACGAGGTTGACTTCAACACCAGTGTTGTTCTTGTCGTCAGGTAGCGGTGGTTTCGTGATCTACACTGACGCGTCAAGGTCATGTTTAGGTGCAGTGCTGATGCAGCATGGTGGGGTCGTCGCCTATGCTTCTCGGCAGCTGAAGAAGCATGAGGACAACTACCCTACCCATGACTTAGAGCTGGCAGCAGTGGTGTTCGCTCTGAAGTTGTGAAGGCACTATTTGTACGGCGAGGCGTTTGAGATCTTCACCGACCATCAGAGTTTGCAGTACATTTTCACTTAGAAGGATTTGAACTTGAGGCAGTGCAGATGGATTGAGTACTTGAAGGATTACAACCTTACCCTCTCCTATCACCCAGGAAGGGCTAACGTCATAGCAGATGCTTTGAGCAGGCGTGTCGCCTTAGTTCGTTGATGGTCAGAGAGTGAGGGTATTTGAGGATCTGTCCCAAGGAGTTTTCTACCCTTCGAGGCACAGAGACCGTGCGGTGATGACCAGTTTGTTAGTTCGTTCATCAGTGTATCGTCAGGTGTTGCAGGCCCAGCAGGCACACTTAAAGTTGGCAGATATTTTACAGATGCCAGATGTTGAGCTGGACGAAGACTGTGAGGTAAGATTCATAGGCAGATTGTATGTTCCCTGTGATGCACGCCAGGCGCTGTTGTCAGAGGCACACCGGTCGAGGTATGCTGTTCATCCTAGTTCCACTAAGATGTACCATAACCTGAGGAGATTCTTCTAGTGGCCAGGAATAAAGAAGGGCGTGGTAGAGTTTGTCGCTCGGTGCCTTACCTGTCAGCAGGTGAAGGCTGAGCATCAGCGTCTGGTGGTGAGCTACAGTCGTTGCCCATTCTCGAGTGGAAGTGGGACGACATCACCATGGACTTTGTGGGTGGTTTGCCCCGTACTCCGCAAAGGCATGACGGCATTTGGGTGATCGTGGATCAGTTGACCAAGTCAACGCACTTCCTTCCAGTCAGGATGTCTTAGTCAGTGGACAGGTTAGCCAGGCTGTACGTGGACCGAGTTGTTCCATTGCACGGAATCCTAGTTTCGATCGTCTCCGACATAGATCCGAGGTTCACATCAGGGTTTTGGCGTAGTTTGCAGAGAGCTCTTGGTATAGAGTTGAGGCTGAGTTCAGCATATCACCCGCAAACAGATGGTCAGTTAGAGAGGATGATTTAGACTTTGGAGGATATGCTGAGAGCATGTTGTTTGGATTGGAGTGGCTCTTGGGAGTCGCACCTTCTGATGGTAGAGTTTGTATATAACAACAGTTATCACTCGAGCATCGGAATGGCACCATACGAAGCCTTGTATGGTCGCCCATGCAGGACACCACATCACTGGTTCGAGGTCAGTGAGAGGCTGCTTTTGGGACCAGAGATGGTGCAGCAGTGTGCAGACACAATCAGCTTGGTCAGGCAGAGGCTTCAGACAACGTAGAGCAAACAGAAGAGCTTTGTAGATGTCCGCGGGAGGTCGTTGCAGTTCATTGTGGGTGATCTTGTGTTCTTGCGGGTTTCGCCGACCAAAGGTGTCATGAGGTTTGGTAGGAAGGGAAAGCTCCGTCCGAGGTATATTGGGCCTTTCCCCTATCACAGAGAGGATCGGCGAGGTGGCTTACAGATTGAGTCTTCTGGCAGAATTGGCAGGCGTGCACAGTATTTTCCACGTTTCGCAGCTCAGGAGGTACGTTGCAGATCCGTCGCACGTGTTGGACTACTCACAGCTTGAGGTAGTGCCAGATTTGTTAGTGTCAGAGTACCCAGTCAGAGTTGTGGACCACAGGGCGCAGCAGTTGCACAGGAAGCAGATTCTGCTGGTCAAGGTCGTCTGGGAGAACCGCGTTGGTGGCGAAGCCACTTGGGAGCGCAAGGATGAGATGAGAGAGCAGTTCCCGTATTTGTTTGATTGATTGGTACGTTGTTTTCCTTTTTTTGCGTTGCTTCCTATTGAAACTGGGTTTCTTTTAATTTTGAGGATAAAATTTCTTAACGGGGGTAGGATGTAAGACCCGGCCCCTTGGGCCATGTCGCGACAGGTCTGGGCGTCGTGACAAGGTCGCAATGGCCTGATGCGTCGCGACTACAGCAAAGACAGGTAAGGTCTTGCGGAGTTCCGTTTTCTGTGGAGTCTTCGCCGTTTCTGCTTCTTGCTGTACCCATGGCATCAGTGCTAGTTCCCTAGTACGGTCCTACACTAGTCGCTCGCTCAGTGCTCGGCACTTGAGGGCTTGTCCAGTGAGAGAGGTTGTTACCATTGCCTGGGACCCCCGTCCCCGCGTGCCTGTTGAGGGAGTACTCCGGGCGGCGGGCGTGCTCGAGTCAAAGAATCTGGAGCGGAGGGGAAAACGATGGTTAGGACAGCGGCGTTGAGTCGTTTGCAGAGCTTTCGTAGTTGGTCTGGGATGTCGAGGTCGTTTTGGGTGCTCTTCCCGGCGCAATCCAGCTAGTCCTTTTCTAACTACCTTGCTCTTTGTGGCCCCGGAACCACCTAGAGAGGCCAGGCATGGAACCGTAGTTCGGCCAGACTAAGGCGGTTACTATTGTGTAGTTCGTGTCCTGCCTCACTCTGACGAGAGGGGAGGTTTGGACCTGGGTCGAGGATAAGACATCAGTGGACGCACTCGACCGGTTGACTAGTGGTAGTGTTTTCCGTAGCTAGTGTCCATTGTCCAGACCGGGTTCTCCCTGTCTGTGTAGCCAGCCGTGTGGTGGTCACGACGTGCAGGTTCTACGGAGTTTCCGACCGTGGTGTTCTCCGTACCGTTAATAGTTAGTAGCTTTACTTCCGCACTTTTCTTCATAGCGTAGAAGATATAACTGTTGTCATTTAATTAAGTACATAGTTTTGACTACTTGTTAGATCCAGTAGGAGATTGGTTATAAGGCCCCGAAATTTCCTTTTCTTCCCCACTTATATTTTTTGTATATGATGGTTGCTCATTCTTGCATAAATGGCGTGCATGAAAATGATGCATGTCATAATTATAAATTTTGCATGTGTACATGCGTGGATGTATGTTATTTTATGCGTGTGATAATTGTATACCTAATTCTACACACATATTACCTTAGTATACTTATGTATGCATGTGTATGTTTAGTTGTAAACGTTGTTCATTTGCATGGCGTAGTTAATGTGTACATTGTACTTCGTACATTGTATGTACATATAGAGCGCAAGTATGGTAGGTGTATTTAGTAGTGTATATTATAATTCTATATTCCTCATGAATAACATGCATGTATCCTTATGATATTTAGGTGAGAATAGGCCATTAGCTAAATTGTGCATATTGTGTATATTAAGAATCCCATAAATATAGTACTTAAGAAATGTTATGCAAGTTTAATCTAATTACCGGTGCGCATGTTATATCTATCTATTTCATGCATAATGTACATAAGTATGTTACCTCCGTGTGTGTGTATGCTATATATATGCCAAATCAAGTGAGTGCAAGCAAGAACTATTTTATTGAATAGATTATTCCTAGCTAACTTAATTCATATTGCCTCCTAATGATTTTGAAACCCTCGCAATTCTTGTCACTTTATTTTGCCGCATGTTGAGTCATGCTTATGTAAAACATCACGGACGCGTAAGTAGATATCTACGTACGTATTAGCTAGTTGTGCTTATGTATGCATGTGAATAATTATATGGTAAACATGGTTTGAATGCATGGTGTGATAGTGTGTATACTATGCTACATACATTGTATGTATATATGTATAAGCTGAACATGGTTCTGCATGATTTTAAGTTCTGGCAGAAGAGTGTCTTCGCGTCAACATGGATGGACGCTCATGATATGTCAGCGTCCATATCGATTGACGCCAACCCTAATGTAGCCGTCCATGGATGTGGACGTCTAGCTCCCTGAAACTCAGTGCGCAGCAGACCCGAAATCCCGGGGGCAAGCAACCCCAGCTATTGGGGAGATGTCCCCAACGGCTATCAAGCCCTCACATCACCATCTGCGTGGAATGAGAGGTCTCTCTCCTATAAACCAACCCCTCCTTGCAACCCCAAAAGCTCTCTTTGGCTCTTTGCAAAGAGGAGAGAAAAACCCTAGCTTTGCATGCCTTGATCCGGCGGATTGGAGCTTCATCCGGCCATCTGCAGCAACCAGGAGCTAGCTGAAGCTTAGAGGGAGGCTTCCCCGACCCCAACCTGCAGAGGAGATCGACTGACAAACCGGAGGAAGGAAGTTTTGGAGACTTCTTGGGACTGCCCAAGGAGAGCTTCAACAGCAACATAGATCCCTTTGGAGGTTTTTAGAAAGGCAAGTAACCTATAGATCTCAATCTTATACATGTGCCCTAGGTCCCAGCAAATTTTGTGGATTTTAAATCGTGTCCTGGATCCTCCTTTTCACTTTGTATTTGGAATTCGGTCAGTGCTCTTGCACAGACAGGAACTTGGCGTCAATACCCTTGACGCCAAGATCTCTCGTCGGCGTCCAGCGATCGTGCCGTCCAAACCCTTGAACGGCCAAAGACTGCCGCTAAGTTCTTCAAGATAGAACAGTGAGCTGTTCTTCCTGGTAGATGATTATTTTCGATGTGTTTTCGCAATGAGGATATAGTGTGATTTTTATATGTTATGTAAAATAGATAATGTGATGTGTGTGGAAATTTCTGTGTTTTTCTGTGGGTGGCATAAATTTTTAGATTATTGAAATACACGTTGGGAAAATGGATTATGCATGTTCACCTACTGTCTACATGATTCCTGAGGAATTAAATGCCCTAGATTTTTCTATATCCTTATGATATTTAGGTGAGAATAGGTCATTAGCTAAATTGTGTATATTAAGAATCCCATGCATATAGTACTTAAGAAATGTTGTGCAAGTTTAATCTAATTACTGGTGCGCATGTTATATCTATCTATTTCATGCATAATGTACATAAGTATGTTACCTCCGTGTGTGTGTATGCTATATATATGCCAAATCAAGTGAGTACAAGCAAGAACTATTTTATTGAATAGATTATTCCTAGCTAACTTAATTCATATTGCCTCCTAATGATTTTGAAACCCTCGCAATTCTTGTCACTTTATTTTGCCGCATGTTGAGTCATGCTTATGTAAAACATCACGGACGCGTAGGTAGATATCTACGTACGTATTAGCTAGTTGTGCTTATGTATGCATGTGAATAATTATATGGTAAACATGGTTTGACTGCATGGTGTGATAGTGTGTATACTATGCTACATACATTGTATGTATATATGTATAAGCTGAACATGGTTCTGCATGATTTTAAGTTCTGGCAGAAGAGTGTCTTCGCGTCAACATGGATGGACGCTCATGATATGTCAGCGTCCATATCGATTGACGCCAACCCTAATGTAGCCGTCCATGGATGTGGACGTCTAGCTCCCTGAAACTCAGTGCGCAGCAGACCCGAAATCCCGGGGCAAGCAACCCCAGCTATTGGGGAGATGTCCCCAACTGCTATCAAGCCCTCACATCACCATCTGCGTGGAATGAGAGGTCTCTCTCCTATAAACCAACCCCTCCTTGCAACCCAAGAGCTCTCTTTGGCTCTTTGCAAAGAGGAGAGAAAAACCCTAGCTTTGCATGCCTTGATCCGGCGGATTGGAGCTTCATCCGGCCATCTGCAGCAACCAGGAGCTAGCTGAAGCTTAGAGGGAGGCTTCCCCGACCCCAACCTGCAGAGGAGATCGACTGAGAAACCGGAGGAAGGAAGTTTTGGAGACTTCTTGGGACTACCCAAGGAGAGCTTCAACAGCAACATAGATCCCTTGGAGGTTTTTAGAAAGGCAAGTAACCTATAGATCTCAATCCTATACATGTGCCCTAGGTCTCAGCAAATTTTGTGGATTTTAAATCGTGTCCTGGATCCTCCTTTTCACTTTGTATTGGAATTCGGTCAGTGCTCTTGCACAGACAGGAATTTGGCGTCAATACCCTTGACGCCAAGATCTCCCGTCGGCGTCCAGCGATCGTGCCGTCCAAACCCTTGAACGGCCAAAGACTGCCGCTAAGTTCTTCAGGATAGAACAGTGAGCTGTTCTTCCTGGTAGATGATTATTTTCGATGTGTTTTCGCAATGAGGATATAGTGTAATTTTTATATGTTATGTAAAATAGATAATGTGATGTGTGTGGAAATTTCTGTGTTTTTCTGTGGGTGGCATAAATTTTTAGATTATTGAAATACACGTTGGGAAAAATGGATTATGCATGTTCACCTACTGTCTACATGATTCCTGAGGAATTAAATGCCCTAGATTTTTCTATATCCTTATGATATTTAGGTGAGAATAGGTCATTAGCTAAATTGTGTATATTAAGAATCCCATGCATATAGTACTTAAGAAATGTTGTGCAAGTTTAATCTAATTACTGGTGCGCATGTTATATCTATCTATTTCATGCATAATGTACATAAGTATGTTACCTCCGTGTGTGTGTATGCTATATATATGCCAAATCAAGTGAGTGCAAGCAAGAACTATTTTATTGAATAGATTATTCCTAGCTAACTTAATTCATATTGCCTCCTAATGATTTTGAAACCCTCGCAATTCTTGTCACTTTATTTTGCCGCATGTTGAGTCATGCTTATGTAAAACATCACGGACGCGTAGGTAGATATCTGCGTACGTATTAGCTAGTTGTGCTTATGTATGCATGTGAATAATTATATGGTAAACATGGTTTGAATGCATGGTGTGATAGTGTGTATACTATGCTACATACATTGTATGTATATATGTATAAGCTGAACATGGTTCTGCATGATTTTAAGTTCTGGCAGAAGAGTGTCTTCACGTCAACATGGATGGACGCTCATGATATGTCAGCGTCCATATCGATTGACGCCAACCCTAATGTAGCCGTCCATGGATGTGGACGTCTAGCTCCCTGAAACTCAGTGCGCAACAGACCCGAAATCCCGGGGGCAAGCAACCCCAGCCATTGGGGAGATGTCCCC
Source organism: Colocasia esculenta (assembly GCA_014218235.1). NCBI lineage: Eukaryota > Viridiplantae > Streptophyta > Magnoliopsida > Alismatales > Araceae > Colocasia > Colocasia esculenta. The sequence goes on from CM024758.1 coordinate 68,476,138, forward strand.
AACGGCTATCAAGCCCTCACATCACCATCTGCGTGGGATGAGAGGTCTCTCTCCTATAAACCAACCCCTCCTTGCAACCCCAAGAGCTCTCTTTGGCTCTTTGCAAGAGGAGAGAAAAACCCTAGCTTTGCATGCCTTGATCCGGCGGATTGGAGCTTCATCCGGCCATCTGCAGCAACCAGGAGCTAGCTGAAGCTTAGAGGGAGGCTTCCTCGACCCCAACCTGCTGAGGAGATCGACTGAGAAACCGGAGGAAGGAAGTTTTGGAGACTTCTTGGGACTGCCCAAGGAGAGCTTCAACAGCAACATAGATCCCTTTGGAGGTTTTTAGAAAGCAAGTAACCTATAGATCTCAATCCTATACATGTGCCCTATGTCCCAGCAAATTTTGTGGATTTTAAATCGTGTCCTGGATCCTCCTTTTCACTTTGTATTTGGAGTTCGGTCTGTGCTCTTGCACAGACAGGAACTTGGCGTCAATACCCTTGACGCCAAGATCTCCCGTCGGCATCCAGCGATCGTGCCGTCCAAACCCTTGAACGGCCAAAGACTGCCGCTAAGTTCTTCAGGATAGAACAGTGAGCTGTTCTTCCTGGTAGATGATTATTTTGATGTGTTTTCGCAATGAGGATATAGTGTAATTTTTATATGTTATGTAAAATAGATAATGTGATGTGTGTGGAAATTTCTGTGTTTTTCTGTGGGTGGCATAAATTTTTAGATTATTGAAATACATGTTGGGAAAAATGGATTATGCATGTTCACCTACTGTCTACATGATTCCTGAGGAATTAAATGCCCTAGATTTTCTATACCATGTGTATATGTATCAGTCCATGCCCTGAAATTTCGAGGATTTTTCCATGACTGTGGGATTTACTGTAAATTTCTGTTTTGGAAATAGAAGACATGCGTAGGATTTGTAAAATTTACAGTAAATTGTGTATTGTGCAATAAATCCGGGGAAAATTTTTGTGATGATGAGTATGTTAGGATCAGGGCTGTGAACTGTTAAACCTGATGTTCGTGTTATGTTCCATGTTAAATTGAATTATGAATAGCATGAAACTGAATGTTTTAATTTCTGTAAATGTAATATGACTCAGAAAAATCTGGAAATTTGTATGTGCGATTATAAATCTGAAATTTGTCTGTGGTTAAAATCTCATGTTATTTTGATGATAGTAAGTATTGTTATGGATTTTAATGAGAAATAACGACTATGTGAGCATGTTAATTGTGATTTGATGTGATTCAGTAAATTTCAGTATGATTAAATCTATATTATGATTATTTGGAAGTTGCAACAGTGAGGTTAAAATCAGTAAATGAGGACTTATGTGGTATGAATTATGTATGAGTGTGTGCATGGGACGTGAGAGAACAAGTGGTATAGGTGTGTAAAATGGTTAATGTGACAAGATAAACAAATATGCCCATAAGACACTGCCACCTTAGATGCTTGGAGCTGTACTGTAGTAGTGCCCCTACGGGAAAGCTCAATATGTTATGTGATACCCTAGAGAAGGGTCTTGATAAATCGTTATACCCTGGCAAAGGGTCTTGTGAAATCCTGGAGGTGGACAAGTTCCACTGGTAATGGTGGGAAGGGCTTTCCCCGATTTCTGCAGGAACTAAGACTTATCACTATGCCGGTGATTAAGTACGTGAATGTGAATGTGTGTGTTATGTGATCGTCTAATGGTGGTTTGGGCTGTGTCTTGGCATTATGTAAAAATGAGCATGAGTATGTGAATGTGAAAAGTGATATGTGTTCATGGCACAAGGTATGTGCAAGATATGTGTAAATGTGGCACATGTTATGTGCAAAAGTGAAATGATAAGAAGTATGTGAATGTGAAAAATGAAATAATGGGAAAATGTGTATAAGTATTGTGTGATAGAACAAAAGTGAGTGTATGTGAAAGCCAAGGTTTATCATATGGTTGTATGTAATGAGAAAATAGTATAAGTGTAAATGACAATAGTGTTAATTGATATTTTGTTTATTGATGTGTATAAATGTGTGTGTGTATGTGTTGATATATTAATTGTCAAGTGTTAAAAGTGATGTTACTGTTAGTACAAAATGTAAGTATATGCTTTCATATTCATGAAATTTGAATTATTGGATATACCTGTGTTAGTATTATGTTGTGTAGTTAAAAGTGATCCCTATGCAAAGGAATATGAATATGATAAAATTGGTATAAAATCAGCAAGCTAAATGTGGAGTAAATGTTATGATTGCATGCAAAGTGAGTTAGAAATCATGCTAGGAGTGATACCTATCTTGTATATGTTTTCCATGACTTAGTTGTGAAGTTTTACAATGATGTGAGTAAAGTATGAGGTATGTGAATGTGTATTTGTACTTATGTTAATGACACCATGTTATTAGTAACCTTGTTTAGACTACAGTTTTACATGTGTTAGAATAGTTGTTTAATACAATTCCATGTGAATTTATTTTGTTATAGCATAAGCATGTATGATTTAATTGCTGAAATTCTACTGTGTTAAATTGTTAGAAAATATGTATGTATTGAATCTTAAGTTACTTGCTGAGTCTATTGTGTAGACTCACTCTTGCTAAACATTTCAGGAAATTAGCAGCGGAGGAGCCAGCAAGATTGAAGTGGAGTTGGACTAAGTGATTGAAGATTTGTAATTTATATTTCATAAGTATGTAATGCTACAATTGAAATTTGAATTTTGTTCAAATGTACTTGGAGTCGGCTATGTATTTTGGAATATATTGCGCTTATGTTATCTCTTGTTAAACTATACAGACTGTGGTATGTGGATTTAAAAGTTGATGGAATAGGATTCATTTAAATTCCGTTGCATTTATTGAATTCTATTTGTGTATATCTCAGCTCACTTGTTACTTGTTGGGGTATTCTCCCTGTAGCGGCTTGCTCTCATCCGATGTGGGTTGGTATAACCGTACCGGGTGGAAGTGGGTCGTTGCATTGGTAGTCCCTACTGAGCTTCTGTTGTGAAGCTCATCCCTTTCTTTTCCAGGTGAGACTTCTCAGCAGCGGCAGGGCGCACGCCGGGCAGAGGAGACGGGGCGGTAGTCATTGTCCCCATAGCTAGCAGTGGTTCCCCCTCTCGGTTGTACGTCACCCTCGGGGTATGCCCCTAAGGGACTTGTTCTTCCCCTATTTTTACTTGTACTAGTTGTGTGTGTTGGGACTGTACCTAGAGCGATACGCAGTGGTCTCGCTCTTCTTTCTGCTTCCGCGTGTGTGCTCCTTGTTAGTAGTTGACGTTTATTTCCTTTACATATTCTGTTAGACTTATATTATAGCCCTTCCGGGTCTCCGGATCCGTGGGCGGCGACCACAAAAATCGGGTCCTCTGCGTGGGCCGAGGGTCGGGTTCTCGGGGTGGTTATAACAACCCTTGAAGAAATCTCCTGGAAGGTACTCTGGTTTGTTGGTTCGTCCTTTGCCCTAGCATGGATGAAAATCTTGTTCTCCAACTATATGTGTATTTTTCTACAAACATGGAAAGACCTCTGTTTATATACCCACTTGCCAAAGACTTGATCTTGGCCGTGGATGACAAAGAAATATCGTTCATATCCAACCTTGGAAAAGACCTATCCAAACAACACAATCCCTCTATCAAACTCTAGGGCACGAGAACCAACTCTTGGGGGTGTGTTCTCTTCTTCCAAAACATAGTAACATGTTGTATTTATAATCCCAAAAAGTCTCTCTATGTTTGAGAAGAGTTGGATCTTCATAGGACTCTGTTAAGGAAAATTTGTATGGAGAAACACCAGAATCGGTCGACCGAATTCATCGGATCGATCGTCTGATTTCTGTCTCATCTTCGACCGATGTTTCGGCTGGAGAAGATACAATGTGAACATCCGAAGTACCTTGCTTCAACTGGCCAATCAGTCGACCAATTTCTTCAAGTCGGCCATCCGACTTTTTGACTGTCCCACTACAAAACCTTCTGGCTAGGTCAGTCGAACGAACGTACCAAATCGGTCATTTGACTTTGGACTGGTAATCGATTGTCCATCGATTCCCTTGATCCACAATCGATCTGGCATCGATTCACTTTCATTATCGGTCGATCGATTTTTTAATGTCGGTCATCCGATTGTCAGTTTTGTAGCTGACCTTTCAGTCTTAGCTTCGCTGTATTGTCCAAATCTTGGGCTTTGTATTATCCACTTCAAATGCGACTTTTGGACAAAGTTAATGCACACTTAACACACAAATTAGAACCTCAAATTAAATAAACATAAATCAAATACTTGGTCATGAACATGATTATATTCGTGTTTTGTGATTTTCGACATGAGTTAAACTTAGAGTTTTTTGTGATCATCAAAATCTACAGAGTAAACAACGATAACACGGTCAAGAGCTCAGTGTGATGTCAGAGACATATTATGGCTGGTTGGAGCATGTCGTATTGGTTCCAGCATAACCCCTTAGGGTGTATAGGTGTTAATGGTACAATCTGCTCATCGACCACGTAAAATTCCATGGTCAGAGGAGACTTATGGAGGTCTTAAACAACGATTCAATAGTCCGACAGAAGGAATATCCGATGGACAGTTTGTCCAAGTCAAGAGAAAGTGTGAAAATATTAGTGGCACGACATTCAGAGGACTTATAGAATAGAAGAGTGCCGATAATGGTGTTCCAAAATGTTGATAGAAATGAAGGCACGTCCATAAATTTAAATAGGGAAATTTATGTTCAATATTCAATAAATTACCAGATGTATTAGGGAGCATTTTATTAACATTGCAAAGTTTGAGATGAGTGTTTTCTGTGTGTGCATGTGATAGAAAAATCGAGCATTCGAGAGATCAAGTACATACTTTTAGAAGAAGAATTACATGTACATGATATTTTGACTCTTTTACTGCATTTCAGACTTAGCCAGAACTTAACATGGAGTAAATACACATGCTTAGATAAGAAAAAAGAAAACTAGGGTTTTTGAACAAAAATTGAGGAAGGCGACGTCCCTTGCACTGGCCACAATAGGGTACCTTTAGAATGTGACATACAATTTAACAGAACGCGACAGGGCCTCTCAGGACAGACAGGAAGAACGTGACACAGTACCTATCGCTTTCAGAACATGATAGGGTATTGTCTGTGACCCATATGAGAACACGACGTATCGACATGTGTGATCTCCGAGTGCCTGTCCGACCCTAAAAGGAAATCGACTCCTTGGATGCACTTACGTCCATAGGGTTTGACACAAGACATAAATGATTAAAATCTCAACGTATACATGATGAAAATTGTGAAACTTGACTAAACCAAAAACTAACTTATAGGAGAAGAAACAGTAAGGGCAATTAGGGTTTCATCATGGTTACAAACGTGGTAGATCAGGTTCTTCATAACAACTAAATATGTGACACAAGGATCTTGGTTAAGAAATTCGTATAAAACACTGATAGAAATTGGGAAAAGGGATACCAATATGTTCAAGACATCAGGTAGTATCTACAAAAAAAGGTTACATCACAAGGTTAGTATGAACAAGAATTGAGGTGAACATTGTTGCCCAGCTAGCTAGCCCAGAGGGGGGTGAATGGGATACTAAAAAATATTAAGTACTTGAAAACCTGATTACAAAACAGTCACACAAACACACTTCGATGGTCGTTAGAGTTAGTGAGGATAAAAACAACAGACACACAATAGGCAATCACACAACACAAGAAATTATCCTGGTTCGGACCTCCTTTCCTTAGGAGTCCTACGTCCAGTCCTGAGCAATTTCTCAGGATTTCACTACTAAGGGTACTGTCCCCTATAGGACCCTTACACCCAGCCGCAGCTGGTCTTCCTTCAACCTGAAGGGAATTACAACCCCCTGGATACCACACCAGGTCCTCCTTCAACACGAAGGGAAACACACCCTGGATCCCACCAGGTCTTCCTTCTTACAGAAGGGAACAACCACAAGAAATGTGATCAAGAAGATGATGCCCCTAGATCAAGCTAATACAATGCAAGATCTGAAGCAGGGGACTGAGAGAAGATGATCTACAATCAAGGCTCACTCTCAGAACCAAACAGCTCTCTCTCAGGATGTACAGGCAATGCAGAGAGCAAAAAGAGCTAGTCTAATGGAATGAAGCTTGGCTCAGTTCACAACTCTCAGAAGACTAGAGAAACAGCGTTGTGTCTTTCTTGTGTTTTTCTTCTGGAGCTTCTATCTTCTATATATGTTCATTTCAAATTCGAACGTTGAGAAGTCCGTTGTCTCTAAGCATTTGTTTACGTTAGACTGCTTGACACTTGGAATTCCAGTCAACAGTCCGTTATCCATTTGTGCACGCAAAGAGATAGGATCTCCTCAGATGTCCTTTGGCTTCAACATGGTCCAACGTTGTATGACGATATGTTGTCAGTGACCTGCACACATTTATGAGCTTAAACAGTAGACAGCTAAGCTGTCTCTGGTTGTCAGTCAACGTTAGAGCAAACATTCATCAAAATAGTAAAGCCATTTGCAGTTACAAAAGATATTACCAGAGTAATACGAAAGTGGAAAATATTGTCTGCATGCATGCAGATACGTTCAGTCTTCATAAATGCACAGCAGTCAAAAAGATATTCAGGAAGATATTTGACTTTCAACGTAATTGGAAAAAAATCGTGTTTTTCTGTGAAATCGTTATTTGCATGACTTATGAAATCGTTGTACAAGACGTTGTGAAGTTATGAAGAAGAAATCGATGCACAAACCGTTGTGTTTCTATGAAGGAAACGATGTACAAATCGTTATGATTCTGTAAAGAAATCGATGTGCAAATCGTTATATTTTTATGAAGGAAACGATGTACAAATCGTTATGATTCTGTAAAGAAATCGATGTGCAAATCGTTATATTTCTATGAAGGAAACGATGTACAAATCGTTATGATTCTGTAAAGAATCGATGTGCAAATCGTTATATTTCTATAAGGAAATGATGTACAAATCGTTATGATTCTGTAAAGAAATCGATGTGCGGCGAGCAAGTCGTTGCGAGTTCTAAAGAAATCGTTATGATTACTTAAGAAATCGTTACGCGAGCAAAGTCGTTGCGAGTTCAAAGAAATCGTTATGTTACTTAAGAAATCATTACGGCAAGCAAGTCGTTGCGAGTTCTAAAGAAATCGTTATGATTACTTAAGAAATCGTTACGGCGAGCAAGTCGTTGCGAGTTCTAAAGAATCGTTACGGCGATCAAGTCGTTGCGAGTTCTAAAGAAATCGTTATGATTACTTAAGAAATCGTTACGGTGAGCAAGTCGTTGCGAGTTCTAAAGAAATCGTTATGATTACTTATAGAATCGTTGCAGGATCGACTGTTTGAAACAACATGACTTACCAGTCTTACAAGGAAATCGTTAAAACACTTATGAATCGTTGTGACTTTCAACAGAAGTCGATGTGGACTTCAGGAAATGCACTCACCTGGCTTATTGACAGAAGTATTTAGTATTTATCATATGTTGCTTGTTTTCCTTGTTATTTCCTGTGCTTAATTCTATAGAAAATATGTTAGTAGACTTTGATATTGTTTTGTTAATCACCAAAATAAATATGTAATTAATTTACATGGGAGCAGACTGATCATCAATCTCCCCCTTTTTGGTGATGACAAAACTTAACAAGATGCATGAATGATCTGAAATTATTCTAAGCATATTTTCAGAAATAAAGCTTGAAGTAATTAACCTTTGAATGTATTTCAGAAATGCTAAAATAATTCTCCCCCTTTTTGTCATTAAGCAAAAAGATACACTGAGACAAAGAAGAAAGAGATACACATTCAAGGATATTGTATTAAGGTTGAGAAGGTACAGGGAGATAGAAGAGAGGGCATGGTGAGAAATAATTTCCCATGCCTTAATCTTCTTGGTCTTCAAAAAGTTGAGTGAAGACACCAGGTGCTATAGTGAAAGAGGACCCATGGAGGGAGCAAGCGCTGAATGTACAGCTGCCGCTGGTCCTCCAGGAATAGAGCATACTGATCCTTATCCTATAGAATCTTAAAAAAGTACTCTGTCAAAACTAGCACGCTGAAGGAATCTATCAAGAGTAATGGGATAGAAAAGCTGGTGATCAAGTAGGGCCTTCTTCAAAGAAAAGTAAGCTGAGTATCTGAAGCCCACTGAACATACAGTTCCTGAACTGGATTGATAGAGTTTAGATCCAAGAAGGCTTCAGCAGATAAGCTTGGCTTTCGGCCTTGAACAAGAACTATTGACTGATTCCAGCTGGAGAGCAGATTGCCTATAGTGCTTTTCCCAGTCTGTGGGAGAAAGCCTTTCACACTCAGAGATTAAAGGAGCGAGAACTTCAGAGGAGAATGTCCAAGATGATATTCTCTGAAGATGAATCTCTGAAAAGAAGGGAGCCTACCTGCTTGACAGACAATGCCTTTTCCAATTCTAGCAAACCGCTCAAAAGCATGAGAGCCAGCAGCAGAATCAAATACCAAGGAGTGTAGCTTGGGGAGGAACACGTTGTAGACATTTTGAGAGAGGTGAAATCCACTTGAAAAGAACAATTCACAGGGTGCTCTGTCCGAAGGAGAGCAAGAGCCTCATGGAACTGACCAAACTGTACTTCAGGAATCTTATTCAGATAGCAGTAATCATTGTAGAGCTGAAAGTGCCTTGCTATCCTGATTTCTTAAGGATGAACTGACCCCAGACAGTTTGATGGTGAAAAACAAACCACTCAGAGAGAGAGAGGGTAATCTCGACTAGAAATGCTGTCATCCCTGGCCTAGAGGTATTTGGTGTAGAGAGTCTTGTGCCCTTTGCCCACTGGTCTTCAGACTTGCACTCAGCCATGAAAATATTTTGGATTGATTGGCTTTGGACAGTGGCAATAGGGAAGAACAATGGTGAGGTGATCAGTGAGGTTCAAAAATGGGATGCCAAAATGGTGGAGAGAATGCATTTCTGCAGATATTCTCGATAGATTGTCTCCTATCAATTTCAGCAGTAAGGAGAACCAAAGAGGAGGAATTTGGGTGTAGAAGGTACAGAGAGAGAGGTGGAGAATTTCCTCTTCTTCTGAGGAGGACTGGAAGAGACAGTCCTGTGGACATGAGTGGCAACTGCCAGAATTTGGTGAGAGTTGAGCGTTCAAACTCATCCTCAAGTTGAGTGAGAACGCGCTGCCAAGCTGTGGATTTTCAGGGATGAAGGTTATGGAAGTAGGTGGAGTAGAAGGATAAAGAAGTGATTTGGAATTGAAAGAGGAAGAAGGTTTGAAGTAGAATGACTAGATGAAGAGGAGGCTCCAGCTGATGAGGAGCTGGAGGATTTTCAATAACAGGAGGAGGAGGAATGATTGGGAAGAAGAAGGAGAGAAGGAAGAGTGAGATGGAATGGTGTTGGTGAGGAAATGGTTCTAGTTGTGGTTGTTTGAAGGGTTGAGGAGCTGGTGGAGCAGTTGAAGATGAAGGTGGAGAAAGAGGGGCTGGAGTTAGGATGGGTGAAGGAACAGGGGGCTCAGGTGCAACATCCGCTTCCACTGCAGGATCTGCTCAAACCTCACTGGCCCTGCTGGCCCAGACCCTTCTTCAGGTGGCCTGATGGCCCAGACACCTGTTTTGCTGGCCTGATGGCCCAGACTCCACAGCTGCTTCTTGTACCACCACTGATGGCCCTGATGGCCCTGCCATTTGCTCAGCAGGCCCTGATGGCCTAGAAACACCTGCTTCACTTCTCTGAGCAGTAGGAGTGGAGGAAGAGGAGCTTGGGCTCCAACTGCCTTCAAAATCTCAGAAAGCATGGACTTCATGCTTCCCATCTCCTTATTGAACCACCTTACTGCATTTTTTACTTGAGACATCTCCTTTGAGGCTGAGGTCTGATTATGGAAATTGTGTTGACCTCTGATTGTACTGAGCTCAGAACCTTAGCTTGATCATCTAGCCGTTTAAGCAAGGGCTTCAGGGTCTCCCTTAGCTGCTTCTTCGGTCTTCTACGGCAATTCTTTTCATCTTTCGCCCTGGCCCTTTAGTGGGCTCACCAGTTTCAACATTTTCACTGTTTACACCTTCCTGCATGGGGACATCTTCAGAATACTCCCCCTGAGGTACTGCAGGAGCATCTCCTTGCTCCCCCTGAGTCTGTGCTGCCTCAGCTTCCACTGATTGCTCCCCCTGAACAGGAGCATCCTCCAAAACAATTTCTTCAGTGTGGCCTGATGCCACAGCTTCTGCTTCTGGAATCACATTGACTACTGGATCCCTTGAAGAACTCTGAAGGAATACCAGTACATTCGGAGAATTGGGGCAACTCGGGAAGATGGAGCAACTTCCTCAACATTGTGCCCAACTGGCTCAATATTCTCTGGAGGAATGTCCTCTATTCTGCTGGATCCTGCTGCTGCTGCTTCTTCGGATGGCACTTCTACTGCTGCTTCTGCCGGTGCTTCTGTCTGAACAGATTCTTCTTGTGCCACTGGAACTTCCATTGCTGCTGACTCTGCTGGCTCTTGTTCCGCTCTTCTACTGCTTCCTGGGCTTCTTGGGCTTCGCAATAATGGCTTCACCCTCAGCCACTGAGGTCTTTGACCATACTCCATTGACCACGGAGAAACCACTTTTTCTCAAATTTCTGGACCGGATTGCTTGGCCCATTTTCTCAGATACATCACCCACTGTACTTATGCCAAAGTGCTTGAAAATCTTGGTCAGAAGATGAGCATACGGTAGGGATACATTCAATTTACTCTTGGTGTCCCATACCTGGGCACTGGAAAATTTCATCCTTTCAATCATAATCTCTGCTGTGTTGATTTCTTGATTCTGGATGGCCCAGCCCAGAACATAAATCCGAGTCTGCCCTAGTGCAGGTTGAAAACGTAGCACTCCTCGGAGTCACAATCTGACAAACTACGAAGTGCAGGAGGCGGTTGAACGCATTCATCTGATTTATATCTAGCTTATCATCCTTCAGTCTGAACTCAGGACCAACTATCCCTAGTCCTTTTGCCTAAATGTCCTCAGTATGGATTCCACTGTGTCCGGCGGTCGTCACATCAAACAAAGTCTTTAATAGATCATGTGAGACCCTAACTTGGGTTCCCTTAACCATGGAGGTCAAGGTCTCGTCTGCCTCTGATTTCAGACACACATAAAAAGCTTTTACCAGGTCCGGAAAACTTACTTCAGAGATGGTAGCGATCGTTGTCCACTTCAATCTGTCAGAGCTTCTACAAAACTGCTCATGCCGTTCTTCCTCAGGTCGGCCACATCCACTGCCTTGTGACCACACAGCTTCGTCTTCACGGTTGTGAACCTTGCCTGTTGCTCTGCGGAGAGAAACTCAGCCCTGTAGCCCCCAACACTGCTGGATGCACCAGAAGAGGCCATGGTTTTGGATGGGAAGAGTTTCTGACGGATTGAGATGAAGAGGAATGTGAAAGCCCTCAAGAAATTTCTAGCGGGAAGAGGTTTGAAGCTAGAATGATTCAAAGAGCTGATGCTAGAGTCGTTAGGGTATCGGCTCAGGCAAGTGAATGAGAGAGAGAGATAAAAGGTGGGAGATGAATCGTTCTCACACAGATTTCGGATATACATAATAAAGAAAAGTGGCTTTTAGGAAATCGGAGGTGTCATAATGGCAGAAAACGACAAAACAATAGGTTCGACGGCAGTAAAAACCTTTAAAAAATAGCGAACCGTCAAGGATATTTACACAAAGGAGACGATTGAAATCTTTTGCTTAATTCAAGAGGGATAAATGATTTGAACTCTGAAATTTAATATTTCAGCCTTAAACAGATAATTCTTTACAATTTACACATGCCTAATTCCCTTCTAAGAGAGGTAAATCTCTCTTCGGGTAAGGCCTTTGTGAAGATATCTGCTAACTGATTATTTGTATCAATAAATGAAATTTCTATATTCCCATTAGCTACATGATCACGAATAAAATGGTATCTAACCTCAATGTGTTTTGTCCTTGAATGCTGTACGGGATTCTTGGTTAAATTAATGGCACTGGTGTTGTCGCACAGAAAGGGAATGGTCTTGATCTTGAGTCCATAATCCTCAATTTGTTGCTTAATCCATAAGAGTTGTGTGCAGCAACTTCCAGCAGCTACGTACTCAGCTTCAGCTGTAGACAGTGCTACTGAATTTTGTTTCTTTGAGGACCATGAGATCAGACATCCTGCAAGAATTGACAACAACCACTGGTGCTTTTTCTATCTATCTTGCATCCACGTAGTCAGCATCAGAGTATCCTACTAGATTGATTTCACATGATTTTGGATACCACAAACCTAAGTCATGAGTTCTAGCTAAATATCTAAATATTCTTTTGACAAAAATTAAATGAGACTCTCTAGGTCTGCTTGATATCTAGCGCACATGCATACACTAAACATAATATCAGGTCTACTTGCTGTTAGATAAAGCAATGAGCCTATCATACCTCTGTAGATCTTTTGATCTATTTTCTTACCATCTTGATCACTGTCCATTCTTGTAGATGTACTCATCGGTGTTGACAGTGGCTTTGCACCTTCAAATCCAAATTTCTTTAAAAGCTCCTTGATGTATTTGGCTTGACAGATGTGGGTGCCATCCTTTCTTTGCTTGATTTGCAATCCAAGGAAGTAGTTTAGCTCTCCCATCATGCTCATCTCGAATTCTCCCTGCATAAGCTTTTCAAAGTACTTGCAAAGAGATTCATCAGTAGACCCAAAAATTATGTCATCTACATAAATTTGCACAGTAGTATATGTTTGACCTTGGACTTGATAAATAGTGTACTATCTACTTGACCTCTAATGAAACCATGGTTTAACAGAAAAGAGCTAAGCCTTTCATACCAGGCTCTAGGTGCTTGTTTTAAACCATATAATGCTTTGTGTAATTTGAAAACGTGATCCCGAAAATCAGTATCATCAAAACCTGGAGGTTGTTCTACATAGACTTCCTCCTTAATAAAACCATTCAAAAATGCAGACTTAACATCCATTTGAAATAATTTCAAATCTAATGCGGATGCATATGCAAGCAGAATTCTAATAGCCTCAAGTCTAGCTACAGGTGCATAGGTTTCATCGAAATCTATGCCTTCCTCTTGTGAATAGCCTTGAGCTACCAATCTGGCCTTGTTTCTTAGGATCACACCAGTTTTATCTAGTTTGTTTCTAACACCATTTGGTGCCAATCACTGGATGATCTGATGGTCTAGGAACAAGTGACCATACTTGGTTTCTCTTGAACTGATTAAGTTCATCTTGCATGGCTATAATCCAAGATTCATCAGTAAGAGCTTCATTGACTATCCTAGGCTCTATTTGAGAAAACATGCTAGATAATCACAAGGGATTACATTACCTCTTGTTCTTACCCCTACAGATGGATCACCAATGATGTTCTCAGTGGGTGATCTTTCTTGTGTCTCCACTCCTTTGGAAGATTTTCATGTTCGATATCCTTTTCTTGCATGTCTTCCAGAGGTGGATCTTTCTTGTCCTCAAATGATGTATTCTTTAACTTTTCGGACAGTTCATCTGCATCATTATCATTATTTTCTTTTTTTTTCAAGGAGGGGTTAGTCTCATCAAAGATAATGTGCACAGTTTGTTCAATCAATAGTGTACGTTTATTAAATGCTCTATAGCCTTTAGGTTTAGAAGCATACCCCATGAAGATGCCTTCATCTGACTTGGCATCTAATATACCAATGTCTCTTTTGCCGTTGTTGTGAATAAAGCATGGACATCCAAAAGTTCTGAAGTGACTGATCTTCGGCTTTTTCCCTTTATATAACTCATATGTTGTTTTCTTCAGTATGGGCCTGATCATTACTCTATTTATGATGTAGCTTGCTGTGTTCACTGCTTCAGCCCAGAAATACCTTGGTAAATCATACTCTGACAGCATGGTTCTTGCCATGTCCAAAGAGTTCTATTCTTTCTCTCAGCAACTCCATTTTGTTGAGGTGTCCTTGGTGCTGAGAAGTTGTGCTCTATCCCTTGATCATCACAGAATCTTGCAAACTTCTCATTCTGGAACTCTCCTCCATGATCTGATCGAATTCCAACAATGCAATATCTCTTATCTTTCTGTACCTTTCTGCTGAAGCTCACAAAGCTATCAAAGGTATCATCTTTATGCTCCAAGAATGAGACCCATGTGTATCTGGAATAATCATCTACTATGACAAATCCAAATTCTTTCCTCCAAGACTTGTGGTCCTCATTGGCCCAAATAGGTCCATATGAAGGAGCTCTAAGGGTTTAGAGGTAGTTACCACAGTCTTTGACTTGAAGGAGCTTTTAGCATGTTTTCCTTTAGCACATGGTCTGCAAACTCCATCCATTCTGGTGCTGACTTTTGGCAGACCTTCCACCAGGCCTTTCTTGAATAGCTTCCTTATGCCATCCAAACTGCAGTGGCCCAATCTTCTGTGCCACAGCTCAGTAGACTGTTCTTTTCTAGCAGTTAAACAGATATCTTGCTCCTTTAGTTCTTCAAGATATAGCACGTACAAATTCTTTTCTCTGTTTGCTTCAAAGATGACTGCTCCATCCTTCATGATGCTGCACTTGGATTCTTGGAATCTGATTTGATGTCCTATGTCACACAACTGGCTGATACTGATAAGGTTGTGCTTTAATCCTTTAACGCATAGCACATCATCAATTACTGTTTTTCCTTTGCTGTTCACTGAACCACTACCAATGACAGTCCCTTTTCCATTGTCTCCATAGGTGACTGTTCCTTCTTCAGCTTTGAGGTGAGAGAACAACTTTTTATTCCCTGACATATGCCTTGAGCACCCACTGTCCAAATACCATTTGGATGCTCGAAGGTTCTCCTGAAATAAAAACATCAAGCTTTAGGTACCCAAGTTCTTTTGGGTCCTGGTTGGTTAGTAACAGTATTTTCTCCTTTTATTATCCATTTTTTATGTCTAGTTGGACAAGTTTTCTTACTGTGACCTAGTTTGTTACAGTGACTGCAGCATGTAGTTTTAGTTACTTTTTCAAAATATTTAAAGTTTACTTTATACCTTGTGTCTTGTTCAGATACAAACTTTGGAGTTGGATATGTTTTAGGGTATACTATTGTGTCTTCATTATCTGGGGGTGTATAACCTAACCCATGCTTCTTTTTACCTGACCGTCTAGCACCTTTCAATATTAAGTTTGTTTTACCATTAGTAAACTTTTCTAATGTGCTGGATAGTTTTTCATTTTCTTCAGTTAATCTTTTAATTTCTGTTTTTAGTTCGTCTGAACTCTCTTGTTTTTCTAGCTTAACTATTTGTTTATTCTTGCCTTTTAAATCTTCACACAGCAACTCATTTCTTCTTTTAAGTTCATTAACTTGCTTCTCTAATTGTTCATTTTCTGATTTTAAATCTGAGTTAGTATTTTCTAAGCAAGCAACATTTTTCTTACTAGCTTTTAGTAGTTTAGAAACTTCCTTATATTTATTATAAAGTTCGTTGAATGCTTCTTCTAGATTATCAGAATCTGAATCATTGCATGAATCAAAGGATGAATCAGAAGTTACCTTTTCATCTATGTTGGCCATGAAAGCTAGATTGGCTTCTTCTTCTTCACTGCTTGAGTTTGACTCGCTGTCTGAGTCACTGCTGTTGTCCCAAGCAGCTGCCATGGCTTTCTTTTTATATTTTCTGAATTTTCTTGAACTGTCCTTCTTCCTGAACTCGGATTTCTTTAGCTTGGGACACTCTGCCTTGAGGTGTCCTGGTTTCTTACACTCGTAGCAGATGGGCTCAGCTTTCTTAAAGTCTTTTCCTTCTGGCTTCTTAAGCTCCTTGTTCTTGAAGTATTTTCTACCAGACTGAAACCTTTTCTTTTTGGCCAGAATTCTCTGAAGTCTTCTAGACAGCATAGCTTCTTCGTCTTCATTGTCTTCATCTTCAGATTGTTCCTCAGAGCTGCCTTCTACTGCTTTGAGAGCGTTGGTGTGCTTCTTTCTACTTGAGGACTCTCCTAACCTTTCCATGTTGATCTCATGGGCCATAAGGGACCCAATGAGCTTTTCCAAAGACATTAGTTTCAGATCGTTTGCTTCCTCTATTGCTGTTACCTTAGGGGTCCAGGAGGATGGAAGAGATCTGAGAATTTTCCAGACCATGTCTCCATTCTCAGACTTCTTCCCAAGACCAGCTAACCCATTTGTTATATCTGTGAATCTGCTGAACATCTGGGTTATTGATTCGCTTGGCTTCATTGAAACCTCTCATATTGAGTTACCAGAATGTCTATTCTGGTTTCTTTAACTTTGTCCGTGCCTTCATAGGTGATTCTTAGTTTCTCCCACATCTCCATTGCGGATTTGCAGGCAGATACACGGTTGAACTCCTTTTTACTGAGAGCACAACATAGAATGCTCTTGGCTTTACAGTTGAGAGAGATCTTCTTTTTGTCGTCGTCTGTCCATTTATCCTTTGTATTTAGGATAACGTAATCACCCTCTTCTACGATTAACCAGATTTGAAAATCGAAGCCTTGCAGGAAATATTCCATCCTGGTCTTCCAATATGTGTAATCTTCACCGTCAAAGAGAGGGGGTCGGTTTACGGACTGACCTTCTATGTTTCCTTGGGCTGCCATGGATCTTTACTCTTCAGATCGTTGGATCTTCTTCTTTGTCGAAGAGACTCGCTCTGATACCACTTGTTGCCCAGCTAGCTAGCCCAGAGGGGGGTGAATGGGATACTTAAAAATATTAATACTTGAAACCTGATTACAAAAACAGTCACACAAACACACTTCGATGGTCGTTAGAGATAGTGAGGATAAAACAACAGACACACAATAGGCAATCACACAACACAAGAAATTATCCTGGTTCGGACCTCCTTTCCTTAGGAGTCCTACGTCCAGTCCCTGAGCAATTTCTCAGGATTTCACTACCAAGGGTACTCCCCCTTATGGACCCTTACACCCAGCCGCAACTGGTCTTCCTTCAACCTGAAGGGAATTACAACCCCTGGATACCACACCAGGTCCTCCTTCAACACAAGGGAAACACACCCTGGATCCCACCAGGTCTTCCTTCTTACAGAAGGGAACAACCACAAGAAATGTGATCAAGAAGATGATGCCCCTAGATCAAGCTAATACAATGCAAGATCTGAAGCAGGGGACTGAGAGAAGATGATCTACAATGAAGGCTCACTCTCATAACCAAAACAGCTCTCTCTCAGGATGTACAGGCAATGCAGAGAGCAAAAAGAGCCAGTCTAATGGAATGAAGCTTGGCTCAGTTCACAACTCTCCGAAGACTAGAGAAACAGCGTTGTGTCTTTCTTATTATTTTTCTTCTGGAGCTTCTATCTTCTATATATACCTTCATTTCAAATTCGAACGTTGAGAAGTCCGTTGTCTCTAAGCATTTGTTTACGTTAGACTGCTTGACACTTGGAAGCTTCCAGTCAACAGTCCGTTATCCATTTGTGCACGCAAAGAGATAGGATTTCCTCAGATGTCCTTTGGCTTTAACACGGTCCAACGTTGTATGACGATATGTTGTCAGTGACCTGCACACATTTATGAGCTTAAACAGTAGACAGCTAAGCTGTCTCTGGTTGTCAGTCAACGTCAGAGCAAACATTCATCAAAATAGTAAAGCCATTTTGCAGTTACAAAAGATATTACCAGAGTAATACGAAAGTGGAAAATATTGTCTGCATGCATGCAGATACGTTCAGTCTTCATAAATGCACAGTAGTCAAAAAGATATTCAGGAAGATATTTGACTTTTCAACGTAATTGGAAAACAAATCGTTGTTTTCTGTGAAATCGTTATTTGCATGACTTATGAAATCGTTGTACAAGACGTTGTGAAGTTATGAAGAAATCGATGCACAAACCGTTGTGTTTCTATGAAGGAAACGATGTACAAATCGTTATGATTTTGTAAAGAAATCGATGTGCAAATCGTTATATTTTTATGAAGGAAACGATGTACAAATCGTTGTGATTCTGTAAAGAAATCGATGTGCAAATCGTTATATTTCTATGAAGGAAACGATGTACAAATCGTTGTGATTCTGTAAAGAAATCGATGTGCAAATCGTTATATTTCTATGAAGGAAACGATGTACAAATCGTTATGATTCTGTAAAGAAATCGATGCGGCGAGCAAGTCGTTGCGAGTTCTAAAGAAATCGTTATGATTACTTAAGAAATCGTTACGGCGAGCAAGTCGTTGCGAGTTCCAAAGAAATCGTTATGATTACTTAAGAAATCGTTACGGCGAGCAAGTCGTTGCGAGTTCCAAAGAAATCGTTATGATTACTTAAGAAATCGTTACGGCGAGCAAGTCGTTGCGAGTTCTAAAGAAATCGTTATGATTACTTAAGAAATCGTTACGGCGAGCAAGTCGTTGCGAGTTCTAAAGAAATCGTTATGATTACTTATAGAATCGTTGCAGGATCGACTTGTTTGAAACAACATGACTTACCAGTCTTACAAGGAAATCGTTAAAACACTTATGAAATCGTTGTGACTTTCAACAGAAGTCGATGTGGACTTAGAGAAATGCACTCACCTGGCTTATTGACAGAAGTATTTAGTATTTATCATATGTGCTTGATTTTCCTTGTTTATTTCCTGTGCTTAAGACTTATAGAATGCATGTTAGAAAACTTTGATATTGTTTTGTTAATCACCAAAATAAATATGTAATTAATTTACATGGTAGCAGACTGATCATCAATCTCTCCCTTTTTGGTGATGACAAAACTTAACAAGATGCATGAATGATCTGAATTTATTCTAAGCATATTTTCAGAAATAAACCTTGAATGTAATTAACCTTTGAATGTATTTCAGAAATGCTAAAATAATTCTCCCCCTTTTTGTCATTAAGCAAAAAGATACACTGAGACAAAGAAGAAAGAGATACACATTCAAGGATATTGTATTAAGGTTGAGAAGGTACAGGGAGATTAATTAAAATTTTCTTGTGAGATTGCCTACCTTTAAACGAGATGCTTCCTAAGGCTAGAACTCGAAGAACGAACTTGTAGGTCTTCTAGCAGGCTCGTCTCTTCGATTCCCTCCTCCTTTGGACTCCCTTTCATGTCCAAGAAGTCTCAAAAGAGTAATAGGGTCAGTAATGAAGGGTTTGAGAGTTTGTTTCTAGATCTAGTGTTGTTAATTCCTAATACAACTAAAACTCCTTTAACCCCGAGTTTTTATGTTTACCTAAATTTCCTAGCATCCAAAATCTTCTATTTGGGTTAGGATATAATCCCAATTTCGTAGCTAACATATTGGGGTAGGGTTTGGACTCCAATTTAGATATATATGAGTTGTAGTTATGATTAACTTACCCTTTTTAATTAGAAAATAATAGGGTTACGAATGTAATAATGTTTTCTTTTATTCTATCATCTTAAACTCCTATTTTGGCCCAATAACTTTAGTATGAACTATTAATTAGAGCTCATCTCTTCATTTTACTTAATAGGTTTTAATTTATTCACTTTTATTTACAATTTTAATTAATTTATATATTTTTAAATAGCATGTTGTTAGAGAGAGAGAGAGAGTTGCGATTTTTCTTAAATTTCTTCCCAAATTAGAACCTCCATACCCCAGTTTGATTTGGGTTCGATAGGGAAACAAAATTTTCTTAAAGGGTTAGGATTTAGCTTCAATTTTGGCCTTAACTCTTTTAGCCAAACTTAATAATGGATATATGTGTGTTACCAAGTTTAGAGACTTGTTCCAATCCTTTAGCCCATTAAGTGTTTCTTTGGCCCAATTTAGTATGTAAGCTTCTATTTAATGCACTTAACAGTTTTTCTTTAGTCAACTTATAATTAATTTTAATTAATTAATATATTTAAAATACATTAATTAGATATTTCTATTAAATATTTGATTTATTTGTTAGTTCTTAACATAATTATAACTTACTATTTTAAATGTTATCGTTAGAGATTTAATCTATACTAATATAATATAACTCAATTTTCGAGCTGCCGCATGGCAGCACTGGGTTATTCTAATTTCTGCGTAAATATCTCCTTAAAAAATTAGAAGTACAAGCAGTTCTAAGGAAACAAATATCTATACATATAATTCAGGTAAGGAATTTACTATACTGCCAAAATATAGAAACACATTTTTTTAAAAATTGAACTTAAACACATATTCCACCCTAAACATCTCCTAAAAAAATTAGAAATATATGCAATTCTAAGGAATAAATATCTATACATATAATTTAAGTAAGAAAATTATTGTACTGCCAATAGTAAAGCACAAATTTTAAAAAAATTGAACTTAAACACACATTCCCACCTAAACATCCCCTAAAAAATTAGAAATACAGGCAATTCTAAGAAATAAATATCTATACATATATTTAGGTAAGAAATTCACTGTTCTGTCAAAATATAGAGGCACAAAATTAAATAATAAACTTAAACACACATTTCTACCTAAATCAACGATGACAAGTGTGAAAAATGTGACAGGACTATACTTGACAGGATTTACACAAAAATATAATTTTAAATAAATAAATATTTAAATTTAAAAACTTTCCATACATCGCACCCCACATAAAACTAAATTTTTAATAATTTCAAGTTTCGAGAGATCGAGACCGACAGAGGGAGGATCCTCTCAGTGAAGGGGAGGACCGAACTCAAGCAGTCACCAATCACATGAGGAGGTGGGGGGGGGGGGGGGGGGGGATTTTAAAAAAACCCCAATTTCAAATCTGAAAAAGTTATAGAGAAGGGGTTTTTATAAAATTCCCCTTTCTGCCCTCACCCAGAGGGTGGAGAGAATGGAGTCATGGATCCGGTCATCCCTTCACGGATCATCTCCATCGTCGTCTTGGGTGCCCTCACTCCAGCATCATTGTGGAAATGGAAAATTTCCGAATTTAAAAATTTAAAGTTCTTTTTTTTTTATGTGTTGTCTCATGCTCTCATGGGTGCATACGTTATTGCCAATCCAAGTCTCGTCGAATGCTACACGAGCAATGATGACTGAGATGAATCCGCAATTCGCACAGCGCGGGCGTGCCAGTCACCAAAGTGACAACCAAATGGTTTGCCTCCGAGAGTCGGGGGGCTTTAGGTCTATTGTGCGCACCTTTGACTTCGTCAAACGAAAGTGAAGTGTCGGGTCCTGGACCAAAATCCCGCCGCTGCCTAAACGCATCGACATTAATTACATCCCTCTGGGAGGGAAAACCCTTGATTAATCGCCAGAAATTAGAAAGCCTTATGGCCTTGGTACGGAGACATCCGATGAACAGTGCAAAGCGCAACTCAAAATTAGGCCGGAATGATAAACGGACACGATGCCTATTCAAGGTTATTGGATCTTTTATTTAGACATGATTGGATCTTTTTGCCTATTCGTCCATTTGTTCTTTTATCATGAAATGGTTCCAATTTGCTTCTTTTGATTCTATTTGATAAACATGAGTCAAGAAAAACAAATGGTCTGTTTGGTCATTTATGGAAAACAATCTTAATTTGGTCTTTTGATCTTTTGAAAACATGAAATAGCCTATTTGCCCTTTTACCACAAGAAGAGTTTCACTTTGATCTTTTGCCTTTTTGAAAGCATGCAAGTTGCAAAACAATGAGTCATTTACTCTTTTGCCTTTTTTTCTTTTGCGTCAAAGAGTGGTTTCACTTTTGGTCTTTTGAAAGCATGAGATGGCCCATTTGCTTATTTCCCTTTTTTTTACTTTTATCATGAAAAGATTTCTTTAACTTGATCTCTTGCTCTTTAAAAAGAAAACATGTGTAATATAGAATGCTCTCATTTGCTCATTTGTTGTCCTTATAATGGAACATTTTTTGATTGGCTCTCTTCGCTCTTTTCTTTTAAAAGGTATGCAACGTAGTTCTATTCGCGATTCGGCGCCACTCCAATGGACTTTGGGGTTTTCTATTTTTTGAAGGGACCCTTGCCGATTCGACCCTCATGGAGAAAATCCGGCAGCATCTCCCCTCATCTTGGTTGACAAGGGAGAGCACGGTACACGCCCACCGAAATGGAGACGGTACCACAAGAGAGGTGTATGCCAAATGATGACATAACCCGAATGGCACATAGCGCCACCCTCCAAGGCAAGCCTTCAAAGGGAGAGATGGCACCATGACCACACAAACACCGGTCGGTGGGTAAAAACCCGTATGGGCCCACATACCCGGGTATAGATATTTCATTATCTAACCCGGGATTGCAAGTGGGTCTCTCTTGGGAGGAGGGCGGTTTTGGGCCAACCATGGGCTTAAT
Organism: Colocasia esculenta; assembly: GCA_014218235.1. Lineage (NCBI taxonomy): Eukaryota > Viridiplantae > Streptophyta > Magnoliopsida > Alismatales > Araceae > Colocasia > Colocasia esculenta. The sequence goes on from CM024758.1 coordinate 68,498,435, forward strand.
GGGCCTCTCTCCATAGGTGCTAAACATGGGGGCATGGACATCAATTATCTAACCCTTGGCTAGCATGGGAGATCCGCCCCACACCCCAAGATCTCTTAATGGTCCGCTCAAAACAGTGAGAACCGCCCCCTTTAGAGGATCAAAACAGGGAGCTTGATGAGCCCAAATCCATGAAATGCCAAGCTTTGGGCATGAACATTGATTGTTCAACCCATGGCTTGCAAAGGGGACATGCTCCCATCATGAAAACTCTTAGAGGGGGACTGTTTAAAACAGTGAAAATCGGTCTTTTAGGAGGATTAAAATAGGGTTTAAGGGGTCAACTGTAGCACAATGCCAAGCTTTGAGCATGGACATTAGTTGTCCAACTCATTTGCTAGCAAGGGAGGTCACACCTCAAGGCGAAATGCACTCATAGGAGGGCTGTTCTAACAGTAAAATCTGCATTCTTAAGAGTTGAAAATAGTGAGAAAGCATTCATTAGGAAGGCCCAAACAGTGAGAAAATGCCCCTCTCTTGAAGGCAAACCATGAGCCCAAGTAGGCTCCAAGGAGGGGGGCGGCCCAAGCAATGCAAAGGGGCTGCTTAGGGACCTGATTAAAGGCTTAAAACAGTTAAAGAAACTCTTATGAACAAGCAAAACAGTAAGGAAACGCCATGCACAGAGGGTTCGCATGAAGCCCATTAAACTCTATTAAACTCTATTTCTTCTAGAACCCCATCTATTGAGGTATAGGAGTACATAGAGGGTCTCATAGGGATCTCTTGGGTTGAGAGAAGGTCCACCATACAAAGGATGGCCTCTCCCCAAACCGTGTCCCTTCTCCCATGCCATCAAAGAAAAACAAAAGAAAGAAAGATACATGCATTTAATGTAAAGGAAAGGAGGACAAGGAATATGATATACAAGACATTCTCTTAGCATCATAAGGGGAGGAGTACAAAAACATTTAAAGAAATGGGGAGGGGAAAGAGCCCATCGCCACCTCACTCCTCTCTTCTCTCCTCCCTATGACAAGACCATTCATAAGAATGGTATCCCTCTCATCTCTCTCTTTTCTTCTTCACCTTTTTGGCTTCTCTTCTTGGCTTCTCTTTTCCTCTTCTTGCAGATGCTCACGGAAGGGCTTCTCCAAAGGCAGAAAACGCAGCAGCAGGTGCCTTGGGGAGGAAGAAGACCTCCTCTCCCTCTTCTCTTTTCTGCTCTTCAAAGCCTCTTCTGCCCTCTTCTCTTTCTCTTCCCGCAGGAACCAAAAGAAAGCCTTTTTTTTCTCTTCATAGAGCCATCTAGAAACCATCCGAAAATGGCCCCTCCACCACCCATGCGCAGGGGCAACTTTTTCCATTTCGGGCAACACCTTTGGGAGGTGTTACAATTGCTTAATCTCACCCCCTTGCATGGGGTGAGATGTGGGCTTGGGCTCATGGGCTTCAAGGGCTCTTCATATGAACTATTTAAATAGGTGGTTTTCTATTCTGATGGGGAGAAACTGGGCCGGCCACAGATGGGCCCATTAGAGATTTTTAGGTGTCCACAAATGCCCCCCACCCGTGGGTGGTGCGGGAGGACACACGAAGCGACATCCGCGGGTGTACTGTAACTCATTTGACTATTTATACTGACACAAGCAGGTCTTTGGACTTGTTGCCGTGTCAGCGGTCTGATAGTCTATTCACGGTCTTTTGCTTCTATTTGATGACGTTTCCCATGGATGGCGAACACGTGTCTCTCTTAGTGGGCAATTGAGGGCCTCTCCTTTTCTCTTTCGTACGGGGCCGGGGCGATTCGGCAAGGCCTATGCGATTCGGCAGGGCCTGCTGGCCGGCTGGGGGGCGTCGATTCGGCGGTGTCTGCGTCGAATCGGCAGGGTTGCGGCTCAGTGGGGTTTGAGTGAACCGAGTGGGGCATTGGGCCGGCGCGGACCGCTGGCCGGTTCGGGCGGGTTGCGCGAATCGGAGGGTCCCGTCCATCTTTTCCCCCCCTTTTACCTCAAAAGGCACGTCGCGCCTCTTCTTCTTCCTCTTCCATCTCTTCTCTCTTCTCTTCTATTTGCTTCTTAGGTCGCAGGCTTCTCCCCTTCTCTTCGTCTTTCTCCTTCGGCTGAGGAGAACGCGGCGACGGCGAGGACACGTGCAGCGGTCGACGGCGGCGGCGGTGCAGAGCGCGGCGGGCGCTCGAACTCGACTGCTGCGGTCGGGGCTTTGCGGCGACGCGGGGTAGCAGCGTTGGCGCCGTGGAGTGCGGCGGCGGGCACCAGTGCGAACGCGGCCACGGGCGACTTCGGGTTGGGAGGACCACCACACCATCGAGAGCGGCGGCAACGCCGGTGTAGGGCGGCTGCTTGGGAGCCTCCTGCCACGGCCGAGGGGCTGCTCCCCAGTACGAGAGGCGGCGGGCGCCGGCGGTCTGGGCATCTGCGAGGGAGCGCCGACGGACGGGGAGCACTGCGGCGGCACCCGGAGGCGACGGACGGCGGCCAACCAATGGTAGGGTGCCCGTGAGGCCATCGGCCCATTTGTACAGCGCCGGCTGCGGCTTTGATGGCGGCAGTCTATTGTGTGGTTTTTTTTGTTTTGCCCCTTTGTAACGCCGGTGAGGGGTCAAAGCGCTGGGTGGTGCTCTGGCCGGGGGCCAGTGAGAGGGGTGCCGGCGGCGGCCGATGTAGGGCTTGCATGCCCATCTCCCCCTTCCTATTCGTCTCTTTTTGCATGGGGTACAGGGTCCAAGAGGGGGGAAACTGGGGAAACCAGCATTGTGTCCCTTGAGGCCAGGGGGCCCTCCTGTAAAGGGGAACGCCTGTGTGTGTGCGTGTGGTTCGGTGGGGTCTTCCCCGACCCAAACACGAAGGGGAAGGCCCAGTAGGTCCCAGGGCCGCTAGGGGACTGTGAGGAAAACCCCTCCAGTCTGAGGTTTTTTTTGTTTCGATTCTGTCTCTTTCCATTGGGGCAGTAGAGCGGGGCCCAATGCCCTTATAGGACCGCCAAAAGGGCTTTTCTGAATTTTAGATATTAATAGGGGCCCATTTAAAGTTGGTGGGTCCCAAACAGAGTCGCCTTTAGCTTAAAAGGTCATCGCGAGACAATGACGCTTTAGAGTAGCTTTAGCGGGGCCCAGAGCCTCTAGGGAGCCGGGGAGGACGCTCTAGGTCCGAGGCCTGCTGTCTTTTCTTTGTTGGTGGGGGCCCGATTCGAATCGGCGGGGCTCCCACTTGTACGGGTCTCTTCCCACGTTGACACTTCAGGTGGCGGGTCTTTTTGACTACAGCCAGGCACTGGGTCGCTACCCCCGTAGGCTGGTCCTTTGGGGATGGCAGCGGTTCCCGGAGAGCCATTTGACATGCTAGCATGTCCTTGTTTTGGGGCCGTCTCGCCTTAGTGCGTGGATGAGTACCCACTGAACCCCCCTCTTGTACGCTTGATAAGGGGAGGTGCTGCCGAAATTTTCTTTGATCAATCTATTAACATGGATTTTCTTTTTATTGTAGACATCATGGCTGCTCAACCCTGTGCTGGCGGTGCAGACTGTTTGGAAGGTGCTCCACTGGTATCGTGGGAGGACTTTCCCAGGCTAAGTCAAGGCCATGATAGAATTGCTATGGTAGCCGACTCTTCTGATGATGAAGCAGACACCATGGATGAGTCAAGACTTGATGCTAGCTCGACGACAATCCCTTTTGTTCGAGGTGAAGATTATAGAATCGACCACCCAAAGGACAAGCATCTGCTGCTATTCCTTCACTCTTACGCCCCGAGCGGTATAAGAGACATTTTCATGGCCCGAGATGTGGAGGCGGCTATTCTGGAGGGGCGAGACAGTTTGGCGAACTGCGTTCCCCGCTCCGAACCCATTTATCAGATAGGTGAACCTCGACGGCGGGCTGCTATTCTGGGGCTGGGGGACCTGAATCCTGCTGACAACAGGCTTACCCGTGCCCCTACTTTTACTCCAGCAAGGTGGGACAATTCGGCGGGCCGTGTGAACCGAGAGCGGCCGTCTTTTGGGCTGTTTCTGTGTCCGTTGAAATGGGGCTACAGAGATGAGCCCTTTTTACTGGATTGCCTGGCCATCCGTTTTAAACATCAACTGGCGGCCGGATGGTTTGGGGACCTGCGAGCAACAGATGCCCATCACTTTCGTTCTTTTGTTGTGGAAGCTACCGAGTTCGTGCTCCAGCATTATGCACCGATCCTGATGACTGCGGGTGTCTACCACAGTATATTTGCAGCCCGTTACCGGTATCCTTTGTCCAAGGGCCTTTGTTGTGGACTAGAAGAGGTTTTTGTCCCAGAGTTCAACACCTTTTACACGGCTGAAGGGGAGACCTCATTAGATCTATGGAGTTTGCATCAGTTGACTGGCCTGCCCATCAATAGAGAACCCTACGAGGAGGTGTGCCTCTCAGATCTTTTGAAGGATAGGACTGACGGCCAGGGTCGGTACTCTTTGGGCTACTCATATAGGTATCTGATGAAGGCGTATCGCCATCTTAGTCTTACTTACAGTGCCGGGCGGGCAAAGAAGAAAGGCGAGCGGAGGAAGATCAGCCTGCATGTATGGTTGACCTACTTCTTTTCAACTAAGCAGCGGTACAAAGATTTCGCCTGTGCTGGCGTGGCCATTGCCAAGAGAAATCCAGGCCGTCAGAAGGTGACCCTTCCAGAATCAATTCTTAAAGATCGGCTTGAGGGGCCAAATCTGACAAATGCTGATCCGCACAGCCACTGTGCGGCCTATTTGACGTACTGGATCTGTTCTTTCGCTCTGTCGGTGGGAGACGAAACCATTCTCCGCCCAGAAGTCATATACCCTGCCTGCCAGATGGCTTGGGGTGTGAAATTGTCTTTGTGCCCAGCTGCCCTATGTCTGGTGTACCGAGCCCTTGGCGAATTGCATCGCCATTCTTTTCCGCGGCATCACCGCGTGATTGGCCCTTGGCACTTTATCAGTGCATGGGCGTGCAGCCTCTTTCCGGAGTTTGCTCAGAGATCCCTTCAATCTCCTCGGTTGTTCCCGAGGATGTTAGAGTTCGCCAGCGCGGAGCCTCAGTCCACCACTACTCAGCTTTTTGAAATTCGGGGGAAGTTGACAAGCATCCCAACTGATTCCCCGGGACAATCCATTTTTGGCATTTGGCTAGTCATACTAGTCCGTTGGTCAACCGCTATCGAGAGTGTACTGACAGCGTGGTTGAGAGCTATGTGCACCCGTCCAGTGGCCAGAGGTTGACCAGATCACTATTGGAGCCGGAGCTTAGAGATTGGGCCCTGTCTATCCGGCCCAGCGTATTGACATTCCGCCGGGGGAGCATTCTCTATTTAGAGCCCTATTATCCATTTCGGTTTAGCCGAAATCTTGGATATGAACAGCACATTCCCTCCTCATCGGCCAAGTTTGATGTGCCGGCTCGGGCGGTAGCAGAGCCCAGATTGTTGATCAAGCTCGCAGATGGTGGGACTTCTTTCATCGCTTTGACCCGTCCACCTTCCGGGTACCCACGCCGGGTCGCACGCCCCGCGTTACTTCCGAGTACGTGAAATGGTGGAATGTCCGTATCGGATTTTACAGAGCTTGCAAAACTGAATGTTGGGACGTGGCAGAGCGCCAGATCCTGAGGCTGCAGGCTGAACCGGTCATTGACATAGACATGGACCATTTGATGCGGTTGAAATCCAACGACACAAAGGCCGTTAACCGCTACTTACAGGCAAGGCTTTCAGCTAAGCAAGGGGATACTCCTCCTTCACTGACTCTGCGGAAGGTTGCAAAGGATAAATTCTCAGCGACTCTGCGTCGTCTTTGCAGTGTCAGTTCGGAACGGTTGGCCGTGGCGCAACCGTGGCCTATTGAAGAGGTCCGCCCGACCGTGGTGTCTCAGAGTGGGGAAGTTGATACCACTTTCCCCTACAGAGCATTCCGAGTGCAGTCCGATCTTGACCGCACCCGCTATGAGCACACCTCTTGGCTATTTGTGCTACTTCACTCTCACAGCCTGACAGTTGAAGCAGATCATGAAATGATTCTGGAGCAGGAGTTACACATAGCTTTCCATTATGCAGACGGTTGGGGCATGGACTCCCTCAGCCTTCATTATTTTCTATCTTCTGTTGGCCAAAGCAACTTGGCCATTTTCGCCGAAGATTGCTGTAGAATCAATGACGTATGCTGGCTGATTCGGGAGGTGGCTTCCCGGGCGCAACAGAATGTGCACACATACTGGCCTCTGAGTCGCTTTTACGGAGGCATAACGGGTATCCCTCTTTCCTTCAGGATTTGTTGTCCCTTGCTTTCTTGTCATGCCTCTTCGGTCTTTTACCCTTTCTCTTTTCCTTTAGATCCCTCAGCCAGTGACCGACGGCGGAAATACCATGAGCTCATGATGAAGGTTAAGAAGCCGGTCTATTTTGCCGATGAAAAGATTCTTTTCCGTCCTCCCGTGGAGAAGCCACCAAACAGAGGTCCAGTATGGCGACCAGCATTGCCAAGGCTAAGCGGGCTTCAAAGAAGAGGAAGGAAGAATCTCCCCCAGAGCCCGGCTCCGCAGAGGGTCCGCCAATACCCTCATTTGAGGAGTTCTCCCTGCAGCGAGAACATGTCGTTCCCTCAGGTAGCCTTCGGCTCATCTTGGTTCCTTTGGTATTGTCTTTTCACTTTGTCTATTCCTTCTGTTGACATCAGGTGACGCCTTTTCGGGAGCCGAACATTCCGTTGAAGAGCAGGACCGTCAAATGCCATCTATCGTACCCCCCAGTGTACCCTCTGTCCCGGCGGCAGGTCAGGGTCGCGGCAGAACTTCAGTCCTAGGCCGCTTGCGGGGCCGTCTTTTATCTTCTCTTGCTGCTGACTTGTCTTTTTTTCTGTCATCTGTAGCTGCCACCTCCCCTCAGGCCAAAGCCATGGGAAAGCGTTCAACCACGAAGGCCTTAGCTCGAAGGGCTAAGAAACCCTCCGGTCCCTTTCGAGTAAGCGGCCGTGCTGCTGGTAGACTGGCCCTTATAAAAATTCGCCAAGGCAGCCGCGCTATTTCACCGGGGGAGTCGCAGAGCCCGGTTACTATTTCTTCAGATAGTTCCTCGAACGAGGATGATGTTTGCACTTCCTCTTCTTCGAGCACCAGCCTTTCACTTGAACGGAGCCCATTGAAAGGTTGAGGAAGGAAGGATATCTGCGCTTGATGACATAGGGGAAGATTCCGCTAGCAGCGTGGATCAGTCTTCTGCCGATACTGCTGGCTCAGATGTTGCTGCTTCTCATGAGCTTACCCTTGTGAGCACCAGTCTTTTGCTTTTGCGGTGTAGGCCTTTTTGCATGCGAGTGGCTCACAAAGTCCCCTCTGATTTCGTGCAGGAATCCGAGCATGATCTAGATGCCCACGCACCCGAGTCCTCGCCGACAGTTGGCATTGATCTCGTAGATACTGAGAAAACAGACTCAGATTTTCTATTGACCCCTGATGTGCCATGTACGGCCGAGGAGTCTGCGCCCGGGGAAGAGGTGAATTTCCCCCAGGTCTCTTCTGGTGATCTCCCTGGATCCCCTCCTCAGGTGCCGGCTACTTTAGTTGTGCCCACCTCTCCTGATGGAGGGATGGCTATTGCTGGGACCGCCATCACACGTGACCTCTCTTTGACCACCGTTAGTGTTCTTTCGGCCGAACTGCCCTCTTGCTCCAACGAGGTGGACGCAAGCTTGTGGGCGGACGTGGATGCCCAGGTGGAATTCCAAGTGCCAGCTGCTGCGCCTTGTGGGGGCCTTTTCCAGTCCGATGCCATGGTCCGGCAACAGTTATCTAGACTACGTTCGATGGTACAGGAGAACCCGTACGTACCTTACGAAACTGAAAAGTCTGTTGCGGACCGAATGACAGGGATTCTGGTCCTCATGGGGTGCCCACTGACCATTTGGGCGAGCAGAGTCACTATGCTACTCAAGCTCCTGAAGCGGCGTGCTTATCTTCAGATTGAATTGCCTGATAGGCTTGCGGCCCTGGAAGTGCAACAAGCCGACTGTGAAGCGGTATTGAAACCCCTGCACGACGATCAAGAACATCGTCGGTCTCTTGTCGGAGGATATGATGAAGAATTGGTGATCCTAGATTCCAGGATAACTGACTTGGAAACTGAGCTGGCTGCCGCGAGAGCCGAACGGAATGCCCTTGCCGATTCTCGTGCAGAACAGGAGCAAGCAATTTCTATTGACGATGGTAGGGCTGCTTTGGCCGAGAAGACACTGTTGGAGGTTCGAGCCCAGAAAGAAAATCTGAGGGAGAGAATGGCTTCCCTTTATGTAGGGATCCTGTCGCTGGAGGAGTTGTTCCGGGATCTGCCCTGAGGCACTTTGTACTCCATTTACTTTTGTTGCTTTTGTTATCTCCGGGGCGTTGCCTCGATGACTTTGTAGCTCTATTTTGCTATCAATGGGAAATGTTTCATTTTGGATACCAATGCTCTTTCTGAGTGCTTTGTTATTGTGTGCGCAATTTTTTTTATTCGTTATTTCTTTTCTTTCATTCATTCTTTCACATTATCGAATTGAGCGCCCTTTCGGGTTTTCGCCCAATCCGACCCCCTCTTGCTTTTGCCTACACGCCCTTTCGAGTTTTCGTATAGCGGGGTACCCGATTTTGCCCATGGCGCCCTTTGCGGGTTTTCACCATGACCGGGCTTTAGTCCTTTTTACCCTTACTTGGAAGAACAGCCCAAGTAAGTCCGACGAGGCATCCATATTTTTAGCCTCTTTTCTTTTTTATTTGCTTTTTTTTTAATACCATAGGTTATCTGCTGGTTGGCTGTACGATGGGACCTTTGCTGCCTGGTAACCATCCGGATGACGGGATCCTTTGCCGCCTGGTAACCGTTAATATGATAGGGACTTTTTCTATCAAGCTAACGGCCTTCTATTTTACCGCCAAGATGACGGCATTCTATTGTCTATTCACCGTTGATATGACGAGAGCTTTTGCTGTCAAGGCAACGGCCTTCTGTTTACCGTCAAGGTGACGGCCTTCTATTTTACCGTCGGGGTGACAGCCTTCTATTCTACCGTCGGGGCGACGACCTTCTATTCTACCGTCAAGGTGACGGCCTTCTATTCTACCATCGGGTGACGGTCTTCTATTCTACCGTCGGGGTGACGGCCTTCTATTCTACCGTCGGGGTGACGGCCTTCTATTCTACCGTCGGGGTGACGACCTTCTATTCTACCTTTCGTGTCTATTAGGGTTCGACACTTGTCTTCATTCATTTCTTGCTTTGCTTTCCTTTGAATTTCTCATTATCGGATTGGGCGCCCTTTCGGATTTTCACCCAATTCGACCCCCTCTTGCTTTTGCCCACGCGCCCTTTCGGGTTTTCACGTGGCGGGGTACCCGATTTTGCCCATGGCGCCCTTTGTGGGTTTTCACCATAACCGGGTTTTTGGTCCTTTTTGCCCTTGTCCAGTGGACAAGTCTGACGAGGCATCTCTATTTTTAGCCTCCTTCTCTTTTCTTCTCCTTTTTTTTTAAAGGGGTATGAGGATATTAGCATAATTTGCCAACGTTCTGACCAACGTCGGCTGCTCGAGCTTGTTGACGCTTTCCCATTTCGCAACACATCGCCGATACGGCCTCGTGTTGCATTGGCGCAACGCCGGTGGGACTTCATTGTTTTGAATGACGTCGATCTCTTAAACTTGTAGCTGTCATCAGCTTTAGAAATCCTGCCCATGAAAGATGGTACGAGTCAGGTTAATTAAACGATGACTATTCATGCATGCTGAAGCATATAATTCTCATTTAAGTCTTTTGATTTTATTCCTTTATTTTTACTTGGGTGTGTTTAAGAAACACGAATTTTTATTTCTCCCTTTTTTAAGAGATCTTTTTCATGCGAAGAGAAATACGGAAAACTCGAACATCCTCCACACAGCTCATGGATACGCGATATGCTAATTGAAACGGAAGACTCCTTTCATTGTCCTCCCCTCAAAAATCAGCGGAAATCACAAAAGTGTCATAAATTTGGTTGGGACATTCGTCGCCTCAGAGCCATGGTCCGGCTAGCGGTATGGCTGCCTCTTTTCTATTTTTGCCATGCATTGCATGCTATTTTTTTTGCACTTTTTGGCTCTTCGTCATTGGTGACTAGTGTCCCGGGAATTCAGGAGCTTAGTATTTTAATTTTTTTGTTGTTTTTTTTTGTTGTTTGTTGTTTTTTTTTGTGTTTTTTTTTTATATGGGAGAATTGAGGGTAGAAGCTCCCTGCTGCTGCAAATGCAACAGTTCTTTTGCAGCCAAGCTCTTCATTCATCGAACAAGTTGATCACGTCTATCTCTTGTTCAGCCTCTTGCTGCCCATGGTGTCGGCCATTGAAATCCGGATGACATGCATGATACAGCTTCAGGTGCCTTCCGTTGAGGGGTGAGAATTGTATTTCACCCCGATGGTTGACCAGGACGTAGGCGCCGCCTTCATAGACTCTTTGCACTACATACGGCCCAGTCCAATTCACGTTCAGCTTCCCCTTTGGGTTGCCAGCCATGACTTCTCTCTTCTTGACCATTACCAGGTCCCCTTTCTTGAATTCGCGACCCTTGACAAGCTTGTCGAAGGCGCGTGCTATGCGGGCCTGGTATACTTGGATGTTCTGTTGAGCTCGCAATCTTTTCCCTTCCAAATCAGAAAGTTCCTCGAGCCTTCTTTCAATATTGGTCTGATTCTCAGGAGCCAGCCCATGCTGAATGGCCACCCTGAGAGATGGCACTTTCAATTCTACCGGAACCACGGCTTCTGAACCGTACACCAGGGAGAAAGGTGAGCAGCCTGTTGGTGTCTTATAGATGGTCCGGTAGGCCCATAAGGCTTCATACATCCGGTCCTCCCAATCTCTTTTGTTGGCACTGACTGTCTTGGCCAGTAGCGTGCAAAGTGTCTTGTTAAAAGCTTCCGCCAGGCCATTGGCTTGCGGATTATAGGGAGTGGAAGTCCTCTAGTCTATTCTGTATTTTGCAGCCATTCTGAACACCTTCTGGTTCTTGAAGTGGGTTCCATTGTCTGATATGATTCGGTCCGGACTGCCGAATCTGAAGATGATGTTCCGCTGAACGAAGCGTGCCACCAACTCTCCTGTTACTTCTCTTAACGCCACGGCTTCGGCCCACCTCGAGAAGTAGTCGGTGATAGCCAGGATGTATTTACACCCTGATGAAGATGGTGGTAAGGGACCCATAACATCTGTGCCCCATTGCGCAAATGGCCAACTTGGAACGGTTGGATGTAAATGTATGGGAGGCCTTCTTGGGATGACCGCATGCTCTTGACATTTGTGACACATTTTGGTGAAATTGCCACAATCTTCAAACATGGTTGGCCAATAATAGCCGAGCTTTTTGATTTCTATTTTCATCTTCGGCCCGGCCTGATGGGCGCCAGCGGTCCCGGCGTGTACCTCTTTCATGACCTTCCCGGCCTCTTCGGATGACAGGCACCTTAGGAGGATCTTTTTCTTGGAGTCCGCCATGATTCTGAACAGAACTCCACCTCTTAACTCATACGAGTCCTTTATTCAGATCAAGTTGATCCTTTCTTCTCTTTGTGAGGGCAATTGCTGGTGTTCGAACCATTGCAGCAAGGGCTCTCTCCAGTCTTTTTGCATGATCTCTTCAGCCGCAGATACTTCCTCCTGGCCGCTCTCTTCATTTTCAGACTCTTCTTCTATCATGCTGGGGACTTGTCGCCGATTCATGACAATGACTTCTAGCTTCCCATTTGGTGGCACCGCTAAAGAGCTAGCCAGTTTTGCTAGGGCGTCAGCTTGTGCATTCCTGCTTCTGCCCACATGCTCTATTTCTATTCGATAGAATTTTGACAATAGTCTTTTCGCCTTTCGGTGGTATGGCAGCAACTCCGGCTTTTTGACATCAAACTCACCTTGCACTTGTTTGATGATTAGCATTGAATCGCCAAAGACTTGCAGCACCTTTATAATCATGAGAGGGCCACTTGCAAGCCAATAATCAAGGCCTCATATTCAGCCTCATTGTTAGTGCACGGCTTGTCAATCGAACAAGAGGTATGTGTAACCTCTCCTTCCGGCGATTTCAGGACGATACCTGCTCCCGCTCTGACTCTTGCTTTGCCATGTGCCGACGCTTCTATTCTTGAGGCCCCATCAAAATACAGCTGCCAGGTGGCTGTTTGCAACTAGTTCACTTCAAGGGTCTCATCTTCTGGTAGCTCTGTAACGAGCGGAGAATTTTCTGGTACAGGGTGAGCTGCAAAGAAGTCAGCTACCGCCTGCCCTTTGATTGCCTTTTGGGGGATGTATTTGATGTCAATTCCATCAAGATGACAGCCCATTTGCCTATTCTCCCCCTCAACGCTGGTTGAGAGAGTATATATTTGATGGGGTCGGCACTGGAAATCAACCTAACCTCATGTGACAGCATATAATGTCTCATCTTCTTGGCTGCGAACACCAGGGCTAGGCATACTCTCTCAATCGGAGAATATCTCTCTTCTGCCCCCACTAACCTTCGGCTGAGGTAGTAGAGGGCTTGCTCTTTTCCCTCATCATTTTCTTGTGCCAACATAGCTCCCAAGGAGTGTTCTGTGGTCGCTATATACAGGATGAGAGGACGGCCTTTTACTGGGGCACCCAACACTGGTGGAGTATTCATGTACATTTTTAGTTGATCCAGGGCGTGCTGGCACTCCTGGTTCCATTGGAAAGGAACATCTTTTCCCATTAATTTGTGAAAGGGGTGACATCGCCCAGACGAATTTGAGACAAACCTACGAATGTAGGCCAGCCGTCCTTGTAATGACCTGAGCTCGGTCAGATTCTTTGGCGGCGGCAGCTCTTGGATGGCCTTGATCTTGACAGGGTCTATTTCTATTCCCCTATATCGGACAATGAAGCCCAAAAATTTGCCACTGGATGCCCCGAAGGCGCACTTCATCGGGTTCATTTTCAGCTCATACCGCCTTAGCCTTTCGAAGACGACTCTGAGGTCGGCCAAATGGTCCTTTCTTTTTCTTGTTTTGACCACCAGGTCGTCAATGTAGCACTCCACCTTTTTATAGAGCAGCTCATCAAAGATTTTTGTCATTGCTCTTTGGTAAGTTGCCCCGGCGTTTCTGAGGCCGAAGGGCATTCTCTTGTAGTGGAAGATCCCTTTGGGTGACCTAAAAGCAGTATGCACCCGGTCTTGTTTGGCTATCCAAATTTGGTTGTAGCCAGATGACCCGTCCATGAATGACAAAGCTTCATGTCCAGTGGTCGCATCTATCATCACTTCAGTGATTGGCACTGGAAAGTCATCTTTTGGACAAGCCTTGTTCAGATCTCGGAAATCTACACAGATCCTGATCTGTCCATTTTCTTTTTGACCGGGACGATGTTTTCCAGCCAGGTAGTATACTGGTTCTCTTCAACAAAGTCTACATCTATTAACTTGTCCACCTCAGCGCATACTTTGTTGATCAATTCTGGTCTCATTCTCCTGGGAGCCTGTTTAACTGGCTCAATCTTCGGGTCAATTGCCAGGATGTGCTGTGCCACATCGGGGCTAAGTCCTGGCATCTCTTTGTAAGTCCAGGCGAAGCAATCCCGGAACTCTTTTAACAGCATGATATATTGCTGCTTCTCTTCCTCTGGGAGGAGGGCACTTAGGAAGGTTGGCCTGTAGTCACTTTCCGTGCCAAGGTTTACTTCTACTAGCTCATCCACTGTGGCTTGGCCACCATCTTCAAGCTCTTCTGGTGCTGGCTGGAGGTCTACGAAGCCCTCTTCATCAACTTCTGCTTCTAGCACCTCCACACATTCTCTTTACTGAGCCTCAGTCAGCATATTCTTTTCGGGTTCTTTGGTTTGCTGGGCCCCTTGATTCGGATTCAAAGGAACGCTCGTTATTGCTTCCTGCTCTCTTATTTCTTCCGAGCCTGCAGGGCCTAGCAGCGTTGCTTCATTGTGTCTGTTTTCTCTGGCTGTCAGAAGTACTTGGGTAGCAAGAGACTCCACGGGAATGCAGGTGGGAAACACTACTGCCCCTTGGGGAGACTCATCGTATGCACTCACAGCCGTTTCCACCATGCCTCTTTCTTCAGGATAGTCATCATAAACCACCCCTGAAGGTTCTCTTCTGTTTGGTTGGCTATGCTGACCATGCCAACGGTATAGCTTTCTCCCAGTGACCAGCCGAGTCCTGGGTGCTGGGTGATTTTTAACAGGTCCCTGTCCATGTTTGGCGGGTACCAAAGCTTTCTGAACATCTCCCTCTGACTGAGCTGCTGTCGAAGAGGGATTTGTTGACTTCTGGCCAGTCTGACGACTGTATCGGACATGTCTGGGAATCCTATGATTGGAACCAAGGGATCTCCAGTCTCTTCAGGGATTTTGCAATCATCATCCCCTCTCATTGGTTGCTCTCCAGCCGCGTAGAAGACTGTGAAGCGACCTCCTGGGTGAGCTATCACCATGGTCTTCAATGCCCTTACTATTTGACAATCTATTTCGGCGGCTGGCTTGGTGAGGCCCTCTGGGACCAGGATGAATTCTGACTCTTTTCATTCATTTGTGGAGTAGAATCACGCCTGCAGACTGGGGCATCACATGACTGCACCTCCACCTTTTCTTGATGTATGCTGCTCACAGTGACCCCCGGCGGTGGTGGTGGGAACCACTCATCATCAGGGTGACTTCTTTGTTTTGCTCCCTTGAGGGGCTTGAATTTCTGAGTGTTCCGGTGGAAACCACTCAAAAGGGGTTCGGCTTTTTGATTGCTCCTGATACAAATCAGCATCGAGGAGGTGGCACTCATACACTTCAAACGGGTGGGCGTCGGCAAAAACCCTTTGCTCCTGCCCTTCCTTTACGTATTTGATGCACTGATGCAAGGTTGACGGGATGACTCCATTTTGGTGGAGCCAAGGCCGACCCAGCAGAGCCTTGTAACGACGTGCTTGCATTGATTACATGAAATTGGATCTTTGTTCTGAAGTCCCCCAGAACCAAGTCGAGCTCCACGACCCCCAGTGGCACCTCGAACTTCTGGTTGAAACCAGCTATTCTGACATCATGCATGGAGGTGAGGTGCACATTGAAGTGATACTTTTGGTAGATCTTGTACGGCAAAATGTTGACTGCTGCTCCGGGATCTACCAGAATTCTGTTCAGGGTAGTCCATTCAACTGCCCCTCATGTAGAGTGGTCTGTTGTGAGTTGCCATGGGGAGGAGCATGTCCTCCTGGGCAAATGTGATGGACGCTGCATCAGCCGCAGCAGCCTCCACCCGTATCTCTGCAAGGTAGGTCTCATATGGTGCTGGAGACTGCAAGGCCGCGATCAGCGCCTTTCTGGTCTCTTCGCTTAACGACAAGATTTCCCAAACACTGAACCGTGTAGGGATCTTCTTTAGCAGTTTGATGATTCGGTCTTCCGCCCCGACATCATCTAGCTTTGACTTTCCTTTGTCATTTTCACTATTCTTGGCCTGAGGTCTGCTGACCGGTCCATTTTTCTCATTATCGGGCTTCTTTTGTGCTATTAGGGGCTTGGGCAATGCCTTTGCCTTCTCTTCTGCTGCCAGGAATTCTGCGAAAGATGGGACCGTGCCCCCGGCTCTTCACTGACATAGAGCCCCGGAGGTGGTGGAACTTGCGTCCCTCGAACCTCAGGTTCTGGTATCTCATAAGAGGGCTCCCACGGAAAGTGATGTTTTGGTTTGCCGGAGGGGAGCGTCCCCATTTTCTTCCAGATCTTGTTATGAATTCTTGACCCGAAGCCCCGACCTGGTTGACATCATTCGGGGAGGGGTAGAATTCCTCTTCTTCACAGTGCTCCCCCAAGCTTAGCAGGGAGGAGATGGTGTTGCATGAGAGGGTCGCCACCACTTTCTTTTTCTTGGATCTTTCTTCTTTTTTCTTTGTTGGCTCTTGCCCCCAGAATAGATCTTCTCGAGGTTGAGATGTCTCTTGCTCGGCAGGTGCCTCCAGGGTCAGCTTCTCTAGCTCCTCCCATGGGACATACTCTTGCAATTGAACAGGGTATCTGTTTGGTTGCTCATATTCATCTAATTCATCAATTAGCGCCTGCAGACGCTCGAGTGAAGGGCTGCCTCCCCCGTACAGAGGGAGAGGTGTTCGACGCCTTCTATTGCTAGGGTTCCTCTGAATGACGACCCTGGGCTCTATTGGGTGCCAAACTGGGGTGACCACTGGTGCCGGTGGCTGAGGTGTCACAC
The DNA here is from genome assembly GCA_014218235.1 of Colocasia esculenta. NCBI lineage: Eukaryota > Viridiplantae > Streptophyta > Magnoliopsida > Alismatales > Araceae > Colocasia > Colocasia esculenta. The sequence continues at coordinate 68,514,655 of CM024758.1, forward strand.
CCCGAATGTGCACTTTCGGAGCTGGCTTCTTTTTTGCTTTAGTGGGCACCTTTTGCCACTCTTCCTGCTCCCTGCTCGGGGTGAGGATAAGACTCTTATAGGTGTTCTATGTGCTGGCCTCGGAGACTTCTTCCGGTAGCTGTTGATATATGGAGATCATGTTAGCTCCAGCTTGCCGGGCGGGCAATTCATGCGGCTAGGGCGGATCAACTTTATAGTCCCCCATCTGCAATTCTCCTTTCTTGATCAGAGACTCCATGATGTCCTTGAACACATAGCAGTCTTCGAGAGGGTGCCCCAGGATCTGGTGGTACAGACAGTACCTGGGGTCATCCTTCTTCGCCGCTTGATCAGGCCTTTTCGGTGTCGGCAGGGTAATCTTGTTGTATTTGAGGCCCCAGTCGAACAGTGTTTTGGTCTTTTCCTTGGGGAAAGAGTACAACTTCCTCATCTTATCCTGAAAGGGGATGACCTTTCTTTTGGTTCAGTTTTGTTACTTGAGGTTCCGACTGCCGCCTCGCCTTCATCTCTTTGCTTTTCAAATGTTTTGAGGTCCACTGCATGGACCTCCTTCCCCGCAGGCTTCTTATCGGTCGGCTTGGTCTTTTTGATTGGCGAATGAGTTGGGGGGTACTTGACCAAGAGTCCTCAATTTCCGCCACCACGTTGTTCAGCCTGTCAAATGACCGGGTCTCTACTCCGATCATTCTTTCAAGCAGCTCTCTTTTCAGATTTTGCTTGCAGATCTGAACTGCATCTTCTTGATGAGGAGGGCGCTTGCACCTCATGCTGAGGTTCCTCCACCTCTGGATATGTCCAGTGCGGACTCATCACCCTTTTGCCTGGTTGCGTAGAGCTCGGCAACTGTACCTCCCTCTCAGCAATACAGAATCTCTCTCTAAATTTCTTTTGCATGTCGGTCCAATCAGAGATGGACCCCGCTGGCAGACTGGAATACCATTCGAATGCCAGGCCTGTTAGAGAGGAGCCGAAGAACTTCAACATGTAAGATTCATCGGCTGCCAGATCACCCATCACATTAATATAGTATGCGATGTGCTCTTTTGGCGACCCTCGCCCATTGAATTTATCAAACTTGGGAGGTTTGGTAATGCCCGGGGGCAGCCTCTTTGCGGCATGGTGCGCAGGGTAGGGCACCCTATATGCATCAAAGGCCATCTGTTCTCCGTCGCCCCGCTCGGCGAGTCTCATATCAATCATCTGTTCCAACATCAATTTACTAATGGTGGTGGGGTCCACTTGCTGGGGGTAGAAGTGGGCCGGCTGGTTATTTGGTGTATTGATGATAGCCTGTGTCCGCTGTTGCTGGGCTACAGCCATAGATGACTGTTGCGGTTGTTCATTCACTGTCCGCACGACAGCACGCTAGGCCGAGGCTTCAATTGACCCTACGGTCCCTTGGGGGTCTCTCCTGAGCCTTCCGCTGCTCGGGATACATGTCCCTCAGTCTCTTTGCCTTTGATCTGGCGCTTGAGCTCCGCGATTTCGGCTTGGTATTGCTGCAGCAATTCCATGACGGCTGGATCCATGGGGCAGTAAGAGGGATCTATTGCAAAGTGCCCCCAGAAGTTGCATCTGGCGGCGGTGGGGTGGGGGAATATCATCATTGCCCCCACTGCTCTGGGCGGTGACCACATTGGCACTGACCGCCGTCATTTGCGTTGTTGGCACATCTTCAAGCCCATATGCGGCCGCCAAGGCTGCTGCCGCTGCTCTTCTCCTGGTGATGGCACCAGGCCTCTCTGCCAATTCTGCTAGCTCTTCATCATTGGCTGGCAATGCCCCATATCGGCCCCATATGCCGGCCATGTGGCATGCAAATATCCTGATGTTTCCACTCTGGTCCCTTTCAGCCCTCCGAGAAGTGCGGGAAGGGAAAGATAGCCTTTCGAAGACCGATACCTGGGTTTAGCTCTCCCGGCATGCTTATGCCGATGTCCGCATGGAACATCATTCTCATCGGTGAAGCTCCTGGCTGGCGTCCGAGGAGCTCTTGGATCTTTTGCCTCCTTTCACGCCGCAGAGGGGCGTTCATGAGGTGAGGGGTATGGTCAGATGTGACCCTTGTTGCCCCCTAGCGCTCACAGGTGGTTGAGATCATTGACTCGGGGGAGTCTTCTCTTATCGGCGGTAGGTAAGCACACCTCCGCAGTTCTGCTCTCTTGTTGTGGAAGCGGGCATAAGCATATGCCCCCCCCTGACGAATTCCAGCCCCAAAGCCTCTGTGTGGGCGATGGTAGTCGGGGATCCTTTTCGCGGCTACATTTGTTGGAATGTTCTTTTCTGGAGCAGGCTTTTCCAACCTGGGCTTTTGTACTTTCTTAGGTCGCCAGATCTGTTTGAATTTGATTGGTTTTGGGGGCAGCTTGCCCTTGAATGTGTTGTACATATCTTCTCTGTTTGCCAAAGCTTGAAAGGAGTTCCCCACGGGTACTGTTGGCATGACCCGTTTTGCTATAGCTTCAATTTCTTTTCTTGCAGATGGATCCTCAAGTCTCCAATCCGCACAGTTTTTCCCAAAGCAGACACTCGGCACGACATGTGACGATGTTCTCAGCTTCCGTGATCCGCTTGTTGGCCTCTTTTCCCTTGGGTTTGTTGAGGTTGCCGCGCCCCACGTGATGCACGTGGCAGCTTAGCTCTTCAGTGGTCCCTTTGAGTTTAGCTTCATGACTGGCTTCAGCTCTATCTTCTTTCTCGGCCTCCGGGTGGAGGATGTCGACGAAGGCAACCCCCAGAAAGTTGGGGAACTCGACGACGGGAGGGAAGCTCCCGAAACGGGTTGGCACAGCGAGGTACCGAGCATGATCTTGAACCACGAGAGGTCCGAAACGTACTCCCTCCTTAGTCAATTAGTACCTGTTAGTCAATTCAAAATGATAGTCAATATCAATTGCATGAGGCCACATGGCTTCTATTCTGGCGAAGAGATGAAGGGAAGCTTGGTCCCACCGGGCGTGCCACGCTGTGAAAATGGAAAATTTCCGAATTTAAAAATTTAAAGTTCTTTTTTTTTATGTGTTGTCTCATGCTCTCATGGGTGCATACGTATTGCCAATCCAAGTCTCGTCGAATGCTACACGAGCAATGGTGACGTGAGATGAATCCGCAATTCGCACAGCGCGGGCGTGCCAGTCACCAAAGTGACAACCAAATGGTTTGCCTCCGAGAGTCGGGGGGCTTTAGGTCTATTGTGCGCACCGTTTGACTTCGTCAAACGAAAGTGAAGTGTCGGGTCCTGGACCAAAATCCCGCCGCTGCCTAAACGCACCGACGTTAATTACATCCCCTTGGGAGGGAAAACCCTTGATTAATCGCCAGAAATTAGAAAACCTTATGGCCTTGGTACGGAGACATCCGATGAACAGTGCAAAGCGCAACTCAAAATTAGGCCGGAATGATAAACGGACACGATGCCTATTCAAGGTTATTGGATCTTTTATTTAGACATGATTGGATCTTTTCGCCTATTCGTCCATTTTTTCTTTTATCATGAAATGGTTCTAATTTGCTTCTTTTGATTCTATTTGATAAACATGAGTCAAGAAAAACAAATGGTCTGTTTGGTCATTTATGGAAAACAATCTTAATTTGGTCTTTTGATCTTTTGAAAACATGAAATGGCCTATTTGCCCTTTTACCACAAGAAGAGTTTCACTTTGATCTTTTGCCTTTTTGAAAGCATGCAAGTTGCAAAACAATGAGTCATTTACTCTTTTACCTTTTTTTCTTTTGCGTCAAAGAGTGGTTTCACTTTTGGTCTTCTGAAAGCATGAGATGGCCCATTTGCTTATTTCCCTTTTTTTTACTTTTATCATGAAAAGATTTCTTTAACTTGATCTCTTGCTCTTTAAAAAGAAAACATGTGTAATATAGAATGCTCTCATTTGCTCATTTGTGTCCTTATAATGGAACATTCTTTTGATTGACTCTCTTCGCTCTTTTCTTTTAAAAGGTATGCAACGTAGTTCTATTCGCGATTCGGCGTCACTCCAATGGACTTTGGGGGTTTCTATTTTTTTGAAGGGACCCTTACCGATTCGACCCTCACGGAGAAAATCCGGCAGCATCTCCCCTCATCTTGGTTGACAAGGGAGAGCACGGTACACGCCCACCGAAATGGAGACGGTACCACAAGAGAGGGTGTATGCCAAATGATGACATAACCCGAATGGCACATAGCGCCACCCTCCAAGGCAAGCCTTCAAAGGGAGAGATGGCACCATGACCACACAAACACCGGTCGGTGGGTAAAAACCCGTATGGGCCTACATACCCGGGTATAGATATTTCATTATCTAACCCGGGATTGCAAGTGGGTCTCTCTTGGGAGGAGGGTGGTTTTGGGCCAACCATGGGCTTAATGGGCCTCTCTCCATAGGTGCTAAACATGGGGCATGGACATCAATTATCCAACCCTTGGCTAGTATGGGAGATCCGCCCCACACCCCAAGATCTCTTAATGGGCCGCTCAAAACAGTGAGAACCGCCCCCTTTAGAGGATCAAAACAGGGAGCTTGATGAGCCCAAATCCATGAAATGCCAAGCTTTGGGCATGAACATTGATTGTTCAACCCATGGCTTGCAAAGGGGACATGCTCCCATCATGAAAACCCTTAGAGGGGGACTGTTTAAAACAGTGAAAATCGGTCTTTTAGGAGGATTAAAACAGGGGTTTAAGGGGTCAACTGTAGCACAATGCCAAGCTTTGAGTATGGACATTAGTTGTCCAACTCATTTGCTAGCAAGGGAGGTCACACCTCAAGGCGAAATGCACTCATAGGAGGGCTGTTCTAACAGTAAAATCTGCATTCTTAAGAGTTGAAAACAGTGAGAAAGCATTCATTAGGAAGGCCCAAACAGTGAGAAAATGCCCCTCTCTTGAAGGCAAACCATGAGCCCAAGTAGACTCCAAGGAGGGGGGCGGCCCAAGCAATGCAAAGGGGTTGCTTAGGGACCTGATTAAAGGCTTAAAACAGTTAAAGAAACTCTTATGAACAAGCAAAACAGTAAGGAAACGCCATGCACAGAGGGTTCGCATGAAGCCCATTAAACTCTATTAAACTCTATTTCTCCTAGAACCCCATCTATTGAGGTATAGGAGTACATAGAGGGTCTCATAGGGATCTCTTGGGTTGAGAGAAGGTCCACCATACAAAGGATGGCCTCTCCCCAAACCGTGTCCCTTCTCCCATGCCATCAAAGAAAAACAAAAGAAAGAAAGATACATGCATTTAATGTAAAGGAAAGGAGGACAAGGAATATGATAGACAAGACATTCTCTTAGCATCATAAGGGAGGAGTACAAAAACATTTAAAGAAATAGGGAGGGGAAGAGCCCATCGCCACCTCACTCCTCTCTTCTCTCCTCCCTATGACAAGACCATTCATAAGAATGGTATCCCTCTCATCTCTCTCTTTTCTTCTTCACCTTTTTGGCTTCTCTTCTTGGCTTCTCTTTTCCTCTTCTTGCAGATGCTCACGGGAGGGCTTCTCCAAAGGCAGAAAACGCAGCAGCAGGTGCCTTGGGGAGGAAGAAGACCTCCTCTCCCTCTTCTCTTTTCTGCTCTTCAAAGCCTCTTCTGCCCTCTTCTCTTTTCTCTTCCCGCAGGAACCAAAAGAAAGCCTTTTTTCTCTTCATAGAGCCTTCTAGAAACCATCCGAAAATGGCCCCTCCACCACCCATGCGCAGGGGCAACTTTTTCCATTTCGGGCAACACATTTTAGGAGGTGTTACAATTGCTTAATCTCACCCCCTTGCATGGGGTGAGATGTGGGCTTGGGCTCATGGGCTTCAAGGGCTCTTCATATGAACTATTTAAATAGGTGGTTTTCTGTTCTGATGGGGAGAAACTGGGCCGGCCACAGATGGGCCCATTAGAGATTTTTAGGTGTCCACAATCATCTCAAGAGGCTGCGGAGAATTCTTCCAAGGATTCAAGCGGTCCTCAGCGATGCCGAGGAGATGGAGATCCAAGAGGAGTCCGTCCAGCTCTGGCTTCTTGAGATCAAGGATGTTGGCTATGAAGCTGATGATGTGCTCGATGAGTATGAGTACGAACTTCTCCGTTCGACGATGGAAGCTGCGGTCCAGAGAAGTAGCAGTCAGACTGCACAACACCTTCCCCTTGGCCGTATACCCGAGCAGGTGAGCAACTTGAGAATCCTTTCTTCCATGGGTACTTCTTTTTGGGTCCAAATGGTGAGCAGAATCGAGGAGATCACAGAAAGATTTAATGAGATCTCTCAGCAGCGTGACCACCTCCATCTGAGAGAGGGTGTCGGAAAGATGCGATCTAAAAGCACCACGATGCGGCCGCCGAGCACTCCTCTGGTGGATGGTCCGAACAAGATCTATGGGCGGGATGCTGATACCAAGGAGTTGATGAGTCGGATATTCTCACCCGGTGATTACAATCTTTCCGTCATTGCTGTAGTTGGGATGGGTGGTGTTGGCAAGACCACCCTTGTTCAGCATGTCTACAATGATCAAGCAGTCTCTGAGCATTTCCAGTTGAGGGGCTGGGTTTGCGTATCCGATCATTTTGAGGTAATTACACTTACCAAAAGAATCATAGAAGCCATCACAAAGGAGCGGTGTGATCTGAATGAACTTTCTCCAATTCAAGAGAAACTTATGAAGCTGCTATCTGGGAAAAGATTCTTACTTGTCTTGGACGACCTATGGAATCAAAGGACAGACCTGTGGTTTAGCTTGCGGGCCGCTTTGCTCTATGGTTTGCAAGGGAGTACAATTATAACAACTACCCGCAATGAGAAAGTGGCCAGACTCACACAGACGATGCCTTCACTTCACATTGGGTGTCTGCGATTTGACGACTGTTGGGCAATTTTTCAACAGTTCGCATTTCCTGGTGGTCAGGTTCCCAACAAGAACCAGGATCTTTTCTTAGAAGTGGGTAAGCAGATAGTCACAAAATGTAAAGGTCTGCCTTTGGCCAGTAGAACACTCGGGGGGCTTCTTCGATGTGAATCAGACATCGATAAGTGAGATATGGGATTTGGATGAAGACAGCCGGAACAACATTCTTCCGACACTGATGCTGAGCTACATCCATTTGCCAACACATTTGAAGCGCTGCTTTGTATACTGTGCGGTCTTTCCTCAAGACTACTCATTCACAGAGGCCCAGTTAGTGCGGTTGTGGATGGCACAAGGGTTGATCCAGTCACACAGGCTATGGCAGCTCGAGGAAAGGGGCAGCCAATATTTTGATGAATTGCTGCAGAGGTCATTCTTTCAGCCCAGTCATGAATATTCTCCAGAGCATGAACAGAGATTTGTGATGCACGATCTCATCCATGATCTAGCTGTGTCTGTTTCAGGAGGAGAATGTTCCGCGATCAAGAACCAGGAAACATGGAGACCAACTTATGGAAGCCAGTCCTTGCGTCATATTGCATTTGTCCCAGATAGCTCTGATGTAACCATGATATTCCAATCGCTCTGTTGTGGTGAACTTAGCGGGCTGCGCTCACTTCTGCTTGCAAGAAGACCAGATGTATGGGTTAATTAAGAAGTGGTGAACGAGATTCCTGATATTGTAGTGCAGAAATTGGTATCCCTGCGTGCACTAGATTTGGGCTACGTCCGGTTACAGCATTTGCCAGATTCAATTTGGAGCCTGAAGCACCTAAGGTATCTTGATCTAAGCCGTACCAGAATAGAGGTGTTTCCTGAATCAGTTTGCAGACCTTGGATTTGAGCTATGCCAGAATCACGGGGTTGTCCGATTCCATAAAATATCTAACAGAGCTCCGATATTTGAATCTTTGCTACTCTGGTGTAAGAATGTTGCCAGAAACTGTTGGTGAGCTCATGAATTTGCGGACACTTGATTTGGCATACACAGGCATAAGCAATTTGCCACAATCAGTTGGGAATCTGAGGCACCTAACATTTCTGGATCTTAGTGGGGCTCTGTTTAGTAAATTTCCTGAACCTATTTGTCTGCTCTACAACTTGAGGACACTGAACTTGAACAATGTTGCAATTGAGCAGTTACCAGATTCAATTGGCAACTTGCAGAAACTCCACCACCTGAACCTGAACGAAACCAGAATAGAAACCCTGCCAGAATCGATTTGCGACCTCCATCTACTGCAGGTGCTGAACTTGAGCTTCTCTCTTATTAGAAAGTTGCCTAAATCCATTGGAAAACTGGGATGCCTAAGCCATCTCGATCTGAGTAGCACCCCTCTCAGAAGGATTCCTAAATCCATTTGTAGGATCTACAATCTGCAGTCATTGCTGCTGAAAGGTTCATGCATTCAGAGTCTACCCAATCATATGGGAAGCCTTACCAACCTACAGCATCTGGATTTCAATATTGAATGTGTTTACACGCCAAGTGGAGTTGGAAGATTGACCAACCTCCAAACATTGCCGGCATTCAATTTGGGTAAAAAGCCTGGTTGCTGCCGCATACAAGACCTGAGGCACTTGACAGAATTGAGAGGAAGCCTCCAGATATCTGGTCTCAAATGTGTGGACAAGCCAGAAGATGCGGATATGGTCGATCTTAGAGCGAAGACGCAGATAGACAAGCTGACATTAAACTGGGAATTCGTCCAGAGTTGGGAGGAGATAAAACGACGATGGCGATGTGAATGGTACCGTACTAGTTCTTGGATGTCGGACGAAAGTGTCTCTGACAGTGAGGATTCAGATTCGACCCAGGAGCTCCAGTGTCTCACGGCGTTGGAAGCGGCATCCGCAAAGAGGATGACGGCGGACACAACCAGCTGCTGCGAGAACTCCGTCAGAACCGCGTCGGCTGATGGTAAGCAATTGTGTTTGGGTGGAAAACGCACGTGGAACAGGCCCAAAGATTACAAGGGTGGGGTACGCACTTGTACCCTGGTGCTTGAGAAACTCCAACCTCATAGCGGACTCAAGGTGTTGCAAGTGCAAGGGTATGGAGGCAGTATTTTCCCCAGGTGGATGGCGGATCCATCCTTGCCGAGATTAGTCGAGCTCGTGCTCCAAGGCTGCACCGAGTGCAGCTGCCTCCCGCCACTCGGCCAGCTCCCATCTCTCAAGCAGCTTAGCATCGTCGGTGCTTCGTCACTGGAACACATTGGTCCTGAGTTCCGCTTTAGCGACGGTGGTGATCAGGGCAGTAGGGGTGCATTCCCGTCGCTTGAAGTGATCAAACTCCAACATATGGCCAAATGGGTGAAATGGAGGGGAGTGGAGAGCGGTGATTTCCCTCGACTTGGTTGGCTGGAGATGGGCGACTGCCCCGCACTGCGGGGAGATCTACCTTTCTCCAGTACTTGTTCTCTCCCCCATGCTCAAAGTGCTAAAAATCTCAGGCTGCCCGAGCTTGGCCGGTGTTTCTCTGCTCAATGTACCTAACCTTAGGACGGCTGAGTTCAAGCGATGTCAACAGTTGGTTCACATAGATTTTGGGAACCTTCTCTCCTCCTCTGCGGCCGCCGCCTCCTCGTCGTCGTCCTCACCATCTTCATCGTCCTCATCATCATGGCCCTCCATGACAACGTCCACGGAGATGGAACTTAGATCTCTGCGGATTATTGGGTGCCCACAAGCGCGTTTCTTACAAGGGGAAGGGCACCTGTTGCCGCGGACACTGACATACCTGTATATCGACTCCCAGTGTGGTTGTCTGCTGGACTGGTGTCTGGGAGATGGGAACGAATGGTTGTCGCAAATCCCATACACCGCGGTGCGGAGTGAAAAAGGTAACACCGGGTCTTACTCAGGGTTCGCCCGTACCGCGGAGGCACGGGCGAACCGCACCGTGCTTGGGGCTCGGCGAGCCCCAGGCACGGTCGGGTCGCCCCTTGGGAGTGACCCGAGTGTGCCGCGGCGGCACGCCGCGGCACACAGCGGATCGGTACGATCCGATCCGTTATCTTCGGTTTTTTATTTTTATTTTCGTATTTTTTCGTATTCGGTGTGTTTAAGTGATCTAAACGATGTCTAATTGAAATAAAAATTTAAACATAAGAAATGATCTAAATTATAGTAATTTTATTAAAAATTTTAAATTATTTTTTTGTCAAATAAAAATTATCCTAAAAAATCAATAAATTGACTTAATCTCAACATCTAAGGGATCTAATGATGTCTAATTGAGATGAAATTTCAAACATAATCTAATTAAAAAGTGATACAAATGGTAATAATTTTAGTTTAATTTTTTGTCAAGTAAAAATTATCTCAAAATATATTAGGTCGACTTAATCTCAACATCTATGCATCAATAACTCATGATATTTATATTTTTAGAATCAGTATATTTTTCTAGTAATTATGATAACTTCATATTTGACTTTATTTTCGAAACCAAATGTCGTCCCGTTGAAGTACGTGCACAGAGAATTCGTCGTACTGCGACAAACTCTGTGTGCACTTAAGGGGTCTAATTAGTGTCTAATTGAGATAAAATTTCAAACATAAACTAATTAAGAGATGATACAAATTATAGTAATTTTATTAATATCTGGGATTAATTAGCATTAATAAATGATAGCCCAATGTCATACTCAGAAGTGCGCGCTCCGACGGGACGACACCGAAAAATTGTAACGAAAATAAAATTTGAGAACACCATAATTTTCAGAAAAATATGGTGATATCAGAAATGTAAATATCCAGAATTGTTGACGTACAGATTTCGATATTAAGTCGATGCAACTATTTTCCGTGTAAATTTTCACCCAGTAAAAAATAAATTCTAAAAATTAAAATAAAATTATCATAATTTGTAAAACAATTACATTAGCTTATAGCTAAAATTTAAACACAAATGGACATTATTTGAATAGGTTTACAAGAGGATCTTCGGGCCAGCTTGTTTATGGATTAATTACGTCAAGCATTTTCTGGGATCTTCGGGCTAGCTGGTTTATGGGTTAATTACGTCAAATCATTCTTCTTCATCTGCTACAGGCGGCAGTGGTGGTGGTGGTGGTGGTGTTGGTAGTGGTGGTAGTGGTGGTGGTGGTAGTAGCATGCGTTTTTCATTAGAGTCTGAGTTCTCGCATGCTACCCAAGATAGTCGAGATCACGGTGCTCCACTAAGCTATTCAAAAAGGTATCAAGCAGATGAGAAAAGGCGACACATAGGTCCTGTGGACAGTAGTAGCTATCAAGGGATTGAATCCAATTTTGAGAGACTGAGCACATAAGACGACACAACATTTGAGGGTGCTAGTGAGGGTTACAGTTTCTTTTCAGGACATACACAATTGGATCCATATGAACAACATCATGAATATGGTGGCTATTATGCCTCTGGATACTAGTATGGTCATGATGGTTCTTATATGTAAATTCCAATCGTTCCACCACCAGGACCTACAATAGTACGTCAAGGAACACATCAATATTTAGAATATCAGCGTATGTACGAAGACCTATATCAAAATTACATACCTTATGCTGATTATTTACGCTTCTTGGAGAGTACTTATAATGTGAGGTTGTTCGGAGATGGAAGTTATACCCCCTACTACGAAGGTTTTGTGGACATACATGCTCAGCATGATGATGAAGAGTAGGTAAGAACTTGTTAAATGTCTTTAGTGACATGTTAAGGAAGATGATGCTAATTTGTAATTTTTCATGTAAAGAAAAATGATGAATATGAGGACGACGATATGAATATTGTATTTGGCTTGTATCATGATTATATCCTTAATATTTAGATGAACACTAATTGCATGTGTCATGATCTTGGTATGATTGTATGTATGTTAGATGAATATTAAATGGTTGTGGTGGGTTGACTTAAATGAGTAAATAAATTTATTTATATATTTTAAACTACTTTATGTGATGTTCTTATGTTTTACTCATTTTCTTTTGAAATTTGCTCATTTCAAATATTAACTAAGTCACAGAATTAAAAAAACAAATCAAACATGTCATTTTCCCACCGTACCTCAGCGGTACGGTACGGTACGATACGTACCGTGCCACGGAAAATGCGATACGGTCGATCCGAACGGTACGGCGAACCTTGGTCTTACTCTTTCTTTCCCCGCCATCCGCTTTTATTTTTATACCTTTTAATTATATTGTGAGTACATTTTTAATTAACCCCTCTCTCTCATTAATTAAATGACTATAATGTGCCTTTCGTACGTTCATTAGGCAATAAAGGGGCTAAAAATACAATTGAGAAGTGCAACAAAAATTCCTCCCTTGTGAAATACTGGCACCGTACGTAGTAAAATCAGCATAGCAATGGAAATAAAGAGGTTCTTCTTTGACTTTGGACCTGTTTCATTTATTCATATTGTTGGAACCTAGACATCTTCCATTTAACAGCACATGTTTGTTGGTGAATGTAAGTCTACTGTCAGAACAAAAATGACGAATATAAGTCTTTTACCTTTAAAATAAAGAAGAAGAAAGTCTCACATTTCATAAAAAGGGAAAATAGAACAAGGAAAAGAAGGAAAATGAGTGATATTCGTGAGGGTATATACAGGGAAAAAGGGGAAGAAAATTCGACTGCCACGCTAACACGGGCCTTGGGGTTTTATGCTATAGGTGGCAAAACCGTGCTAACGTCTATGTAGCCTGCATAGAACCAAGGGTGGCAGGAGCAGAGGAGTCGCGACGTGTCTCATTCCCAATTGAGTTTTGCTTGAATCGGCATCAGAAGGTGTACTATGTTTTGAAGTTAAATGTTGACGGCAACTTGGACCTTGCTGCCTTGTTTGTGGTGGAGGTCTGCTCATGCTGCGCGGTTCCTCATCTTCTCTTTGCCTTCTCCACTCCATATGTCACGTCATCTAGTTTTGAGACAAGAGGCGGTTGCTCTTCTCGTGATACTGATGTTGCAGGGATCGTGCCTCCACGAACATCTTGGTGGAGTCTGATTCGGCTCTTCTCGTTGGTATCCTCAATGATCGTTACACTTGTCCTTGCCGGCTGCTTTATTTATATTCTTCAGCGCATTGATCAGCTAGCCTCTATCATATCCTTCACCTTACAACATGTCTACTGAGAGGCGAATCAGGCTGTGGATGGCCTTGCTAATTACTGCACTTGCTTCATTTTTTTTGACTTAAATCATTTTTATTATCTTAGGCACAACTCCTTTTTCCTTGTAAAAGAGTCATTCTGTCTTGATAAAAAGAGATGTCCTTCTGTTAGGTTGCAGCCCAGCCCAGCCCAGGCTCCTTGGACACTATGTACGCTACTATCTTTTGGCATTGATAATGCTTGTTTCGTGGTTTTGGTCTCGTGGAATGGGTTACATGCCACTTCCTTGAAATCGGAAACTTTGAGTGCAATTATATTATATAGCTAATGTATAGATCCATAAATATAAATCACACAATTCAAAATTACATAGATAGACCTAAAAATCTATCATACGTGAATGTATACCTCTAAAATCTTTATATTATAGCCTTTATCCCCAAAATTGGAAAGGGCATCATGTATGTGTCTATTGTTTGATTCTATCTATTGCAGTTTGCTCAACTGACCTCGGCCTTAGCCGAGGTGACCAAAGGAAAGTTGGGTTGCCGACGTGCCACACTAGCTCCGAGCTCCTGACCTGTAAGTCCACCGAAGCGTCTCGGTATGCAAAGACTCTTACGCTCAAGTCAGTAATAGGTCAGGTAAGGTGTCCGTCAAGAGTTGAGTTCTTTCGTACCTGTGACTATCGAGTGTCTCCCCACTTATAGTGATTGGCTACCGATCAGAACCGTCAAGTAACTTGGCGAATCTCACACCATATCATTGTAACCGTTCTCATCTCATCGTTGTAACCGTCATGCCAGATCATGCAGATCATGGCCTTCAGAACAACCGTTACCAAACACACGATCTATGACCACTGGCTCAACAATTATTGCCTAGGCTATTATGCGAGCCACGACCTCGGGAATCTAGTGGTTATGTCATGTGCTCCACATCCGGTCAAGCCTCATCCTTAGCCCAGAAGCTGTCGTCGGCCTTGGCCAATGCCAAGACGTTGTTCGAGCCCGAGACTCTAGTCGAGCAACGAGAGTTCCCTTGTGTTATTGACCCCCTAGGTTCACGTCAGACTATTGTCGTGGCGATGTGAAGTTGTCGTACAGAACGTCTCAGTGAGAATGCATATCCCGCCATGTGGCCACGTTAGACCATGCGCCAGTACCATTTTGGCAGATCCTGGGCAGTCGGTCACGACACCGATAGTCGCATCGCCGCCTCAAATTTCACGCCGAATCATCAATATTCTTGTTATCTACGCCTGGTCGTCATCTGAGGTAAGAGTTGGGACCCAACAAGATGATGCGACGTGGTCCGATCAGTATGCTTGTGGCGAAGTGACGAGCCACAACCGTTGAATGTGTCCCCCCCCCTCCCAGCAATAGGGAGGTCTAAATCCAAAACGTGCACCTTAGTTCCACGCGCGAGAGCAACAACCGACAAGCATCAGTCGACAAGCTTCCTTCTTTGTCTCCTCGGCATCTGACTTCCTTCTCGGGTTCTTCGTTCTTTCGCTTGCTTCCTTCTGATGTAAGAATGAATTCATCTTCTACTTATTTTGATTCTATGGATTCTTCATCCTCCAATCCTCACCTCCAAAAGTATCCTTCCTCTGAGGCATCTTCTTCTTCCTTATTGTCGTCCTCGGCAAAAAATATATTCCCCTCGTCCATCCGATGCACGACCATTGGAGCTTGTTGTAGAAGTCCACGACGAGGTGGTCACCCCCAATAATTATGTACCCAAGAAGCCTTCGGCACATGCCTCTAGATTGCACCGCCGAGTTGATTTGGTGGCTGATGCTCCCACGAGGTCGATGAGGACACCATTAAGTGGGTGTCATTGGTGCCAAGGCTCGACTTACCCAATGGGACCTCCATGATCGTGCCCAAAGGGATCCCAGCATATCACTCGATGGAGCACAGCTTTTGAATATACACCAAGGCCGTCTGAGCAGGCTTTCAGTACCCCTTGCCCCCTTTCATCGTTCTTCTCCTTGCTCACCTCACGGCTGCTCCTTCGTAGCTAACTCCCAACTCGTGGAGGTTGGTTGTTAGCTACCTAGTCACTGCGTCCTATCCAAAGTACAACATAGTTTACGCCTCTTCTTCTATTGCTTCGCAGTGAAGAAGTTTGGTGATTGGATGTACTTTGCAGCTCGGACTGGATGATAGATCCTTGGTAGAATCCCCTCCTCTGTCGACAACTAGAAGATGAATTATTTCTTCGTTCACTGTCCGACTGGGTGGCCCTTCCCGACCACTTGGTTTGTAGTGAACATCAAAGATAAAGTTTTTCATTCTTCTTGGTATTTCACCCAAATTGAGCTCTTGGAGTTTCAGTCTTTACAGGTGGCGAAGGCCCCCGACCTGTACAAATGTTCCCTCTATTTCAGTTTGCATTCTAAAGCGAACTAACTTGCCTTTATCCTCTTGTAGAAGAAATGACCGACAAGGGGAAAGCATCCCTAGATGAGGAGGCGACAAAGAGGTTCCAGGCTCGCACCAGCAAGAAAAGTGTGAGCCAACCTCTGAAGAGACCGCGAGTGGAAGCGATTGAGGTTGTCACTGAGACCTACGTCAAAATCTTCGCTCCTCCTCCCTTCGAGCCAGAGTAGCAATAGAGTGAGCATCCACAACAGCTTGTTGCTCCGCCGACGTCGCTTGTTGCCTCGGCCGCCAATTTGTCAAAGCAATGACGAACGAAAGACAACCTCACAATCACCGAATGGGATATCACTCCATTCTACGGAAGCCAAGGCCCGTGGTCGTGGAGGGGTTATTCCGAACTGAGCCGAGGCCTTTCGTGGAGGGTCGCTTTTCTTTTTCATTTTTGCCTTGGCCCTGAGCCGAGGCCTTTTGTAATCATAATCTTGGTCAAAAAACTGAGACCTGTAATACAAAAGGATTACTTTTCGCCAATTGCGCTTTTGTTCAATTGAGCCCTCAGAGCCCTCTGAGAATGCAACCTTGGAAGGTTTAATCCTAGGGTGTCCCGAGACCATTAGACTACGCCGTCACTAATTCATCCCAATGCGATCCACCACTTGAAGGCTAACCAACATTCATGATTTTAGATGACACGTAAAAAAGTGTCCACTTCATAGATTTGGGTGAGCCGTGAGTGTGGTAGAGACCTCCCTTTACCCCGACCTCTAGAAAGTTTCTTGAGAAGGAGTGCCCACTGGGATAGTCTCCATCAACTCACGAGGTCGGGGCCAGCCGAGAGTGCCTAAACGACTGCATCACGTTGACTCCTCCGACTCCTTTGACGTTGGATGAGACATGACCCAACGATAAATTCCACATTAAGTCATAACATCAGAGTCATTTAAGTGCTGAAGTGATCTCATCGTTGACTTGTACGACGTTAATCGGATGTGATGCCAAAGTGATCACCAAGAGATGATGTTGTAAAGCGACTTGTCATAAACTATAGGACGATGCATACAGTGACTCGTCGTCGGTATCCGAACAATGCGTAAAGTGATTTGTTGGGACAGAGAAGATGATGCATACAACGACTCGTCCTTTTAATCACAAGGAATGCAAATAAAAATTGAATTTTATTAATCTAATAACATCATAGATGCTTGACATTCCACGTCCTCAAAATCGCCGAGCCATCTAGATCCGACAACTGGTAGACCCCATGACCAAGGTCTCTGACCACACGGTTACAGACCTTCCCAGTTCGGAGAAAGCTTACCAACTATCGCTTTCGGGTCTGAGATGACCAGTTTTCTCAAGAGGAGGTTGTCGATGCCAAAGCATCTCGGCATGACCTTGGCGGTAAAGGTTTGCTTCATCCTTCGATAGTATATCACCATCCGAGTGGCAGCTCGGCCCGAACTTTCTTCGATCAGGTCCAACTCGGCCCGGAGAGACTGGCCATTCCCTTCGCGCTTGAAGTCTATTAGTATTTGCATTGGTAGTACGAGCAGCTCCATCAATGTTACTACCTCTACCCCAAAGGCAAGTGCGAAAGGGGATTCTCTGTTGCTTCTCAAGGTGTAACGCAGTACACCCAAAGTACGTGGACTAGCTCGTCACCCCATCGCCCTTTGAAGACATCTAGCTATTTCTTAAACCCGTTGAGAAGTGTTCGGTTCATCACCTCGACTTGCCTGTTTGACTGAGGGTGGGCAACAGAGGTGAACTGATGCCAAATACTGAGCTCGGAGCAGTTCCTATGGAACCTCGCGTTCTTGAACTGCTTCCCATTGTCGTTGATGAGCATCCTCAATACTCTGAACCAACAGACTATGCTGCTCCAGAAAAATTCCCATGTATTGGCATCTGTGATCCTTGCCAATGGCTCGGCCTCAACCCACTTGATGAAGTAGTTGACGACAACAATGAGAAACTTCCATTGATTTGAGGCAAGTGGGAATGGGCCAAGAATGTCCATCCCCCACTATGTGAATGGCCACAGAGCCAACAAGGTGGTGAGGGTAGCCAGTGGTTGTTGGACTATCTTGTTGTAGATCTGACA
Source organism: Colocasia esculenta (assembly GCA_014218235.1). NCBI lineage: Eukaryota > Viridiplantae > Streptophyta > Magnoliopsida > Alismatales > Araceae > Colocasia > Colocasia esculenta. Next base: position 68,532,158 of record CM024758.1, read on the forward strand.
CTGGTGACACTGCTTCACATATTCCTCAGCATCTTTCAACATTGTCGACCACCAGTAACCTTGTCAAGAAATTCGCTGAACCAGTGACCGAGCTCTAGTATGACTTCCGCAAGTACCTTCGTGGACCTCATGCACAATCTCCTCGGCCTGGATAGGTCTAACATAATGGAGATATGGATACGCAAAGCCTTTATGGTATAGGATGTCGCCCAACAAAAAGAAACTGGGAGCTCATCATCAGATCTTCAGTGCTTCATCATGATCTTCAGGAAGTTGACCATTCTGAATGTACTTCATAATGGGAGTTATCCAGGTCGGCCCAACATTCATGCAGAGGATGTTAGTCGAAACTCTGAGTAACAGCTCGCAAAGTCCTCAACAAGCACCATGGACCTGAGATGATGTTCAGAAGCTGCTGCTTACTTCGAGAGTGCATCAACTTGCGAGTTGTCGGCCCTTGGGATCTTCTACAGCTTGGCCAACTTAAACTCTTCCATCATTTTGAGGACCTCGTTCATATACTGTGCTAGCTTCTCCTCTCGGTCCTCGAAGTCTTTGGCGACCTGTGACAACTAGCTTGGAGTCACTATAGACCTTGACCCGAGAGGCTCCTAGTGACTTCGCAATGTGAAGTCCTGAGATGACAACTTTATACTCTATGATGTTGTTGGAAGCTGGGAAGCCGAAGCGTATACTTCAGAACGAGGCCTTCTAGAGAGTGCAGAATAATGCCAGCTCCACTGCCCTGGGAACATGAGGCCCTGTCAATGAGTACTTTCCAACCCTCGTCATCCTTTGGTTTGGCGGACCTCGTTGTCCCTCAAAAATAAAATCAGCGAGGGCTTGAGCCTTTATGGCGACCCGAAGCTTATAGGCGATGTCAAATTTGCCGAGCTCTATCACCCACTTCACCAACGTTCCGAGGTCTTGGGTCAGTCGAGCACCTGCCTGATGGGATGATCAATGAGGACAACAATCTTGTAGGCCTAGAAGTACGATCGAAGCTGACGAGCAGCCATCACAAGAGTGAAACTAGCCTTCTCCAGGTCGTAAAACAATAGCTCAGCCCCCGTAATGCCCTACTGGTGTAGTACACGGGAAATTGCTGCATCCCTTCCTCTTGAACCAACACCGAGCTCATAGATAGGGCTGTAAATTAACTAATACACTCGACAAGTAGCTCAAATTTGGCTCGAATGTTACTCGCCGTCGGCTCATTTAATAAGCTAAATGAGGCAAGCTCAAACAAAAATTTAAGCTCGTTTCATAAATGAGCCGAGTATGAACAAATGCCTACTCAGCTCATGAACAAGATCGTTTAATTTTTTAATTATAAAAATTATAAATATAGTTGTTAAATATTTTAACATTATACTAAAATAGTTAAACAAGTAACTTATGAATAATCTTGAGGTATGACCTTTAAATAAGATAGATTTGGGTCTTATATACAATTAGTTTTTTACTTGTCGATTGAATTGGGCTTATAGATATATATACCTATATAATATATAAATAAATAAATAAATTCAATCAGGCTCATTAAGATACTCGTTAAGGGCTCAAACTCGAGAGTATTTAAATGAACCAAGCTTTAATAACCATTTTCAATACTCGATAAAGCTTGAGCTCGACTCAAGCTCGATTAAAAATTAACGAATAGAGCTTGAGCAGCATAATACTCGGCTCGGCTCGCCTCGCTTACACCCCTACTTATAGAGTCGTCGGTGGCCGAGAGGTACAATAGCAGCTGTTAACCGGTATGAGGTTTGCTGAGAGTGGGTACGCTTGCTAGGTGCTCCTTTAGATCGTCAAATGCACGCTGACAAGCGTCATCCCAATCGAACTTGCCTCTCCTCAGCACATCAAAAAATGCTCTGCACCTCTCAGCCGACCTCGATATGAACCTCCCGTAGGCCTTCCTCTTCCCTCCGGTGTCCTCACCGCCAACCAACCCTCAGCGAGCATTGGCACCGCTCCCTTGCCATAAGGGACAGTCTTATCTTTGTTTGAGTCAGTTGGCTTCGGCTTCCCATCGACGACATCCTTGTCGATGACGCCCCACTTCAGCAGATCTGTGATCTCAGCCTTCAGGCTTCGACACTCATTAGTAGTGTGCCCGAAGTCTTTATGGTAGTTAGTACTTGTTGGCGCCTTGCTTCGACGGAGGCCTCTTCTTTGGATTGGGACATTAGAACCCACACACCTTCTTAATGATGGGGAAGATCTCAGAAGGGAGCCTGTAACGACCCGAGAACCCGACCCTCGGCCCATGCCGAGGACCCGATTTTCGCGGTCGCCGGCCATGGATCCGGGGACCCGGAAGGGCTATAATCTATGTCTAACAGGATATGTAACGGAAGTAAACGACAACTTCTAATCTAGAAGTGTACATGCGGAAATAGAAAAGAGAGTGAGACCACCACGTACCACTCTAAGTACAGTCCCAACACACACACGCTAGTACAAGTAAAAGGCAGTGGAAGAACAAGTCCCTTAGGGGCATACCCCGAGGGTGACGTACACTGAAAAAAAGGGGAACCACTGCTAGCTACGGGGACCTCGCCTACCGCCCTGTCTCCTCCGCCCGGCACGGGCCCCTGCCGCTGCTGAGAAGTCTCACCTGGGAAAAGGAGGGATGAGCTTCACAATAGAAGCTCAGTAGGGAGTACCAATCTCCTACTGGCCCTAAACAGGCAGAAGAATAAAATATAAACTGAATGATAACAGTTTATATCATCTACCAACAAAACGAAAGTGCGGAAGCGAAACTACAACTAGCACGGCACAGAAAGTGCATACGGTCGGAAACTCCGTACGACTGCTCGTCGTGACCACCACATGGCTAGAAAACACAGACGGAGGGGACTCCGCCTGGACAAGGAACACTAGCTACGGGAAGCACTACCACTAGTCAAGGTCAGGTGCGTCCACCGACGTCTTATCCTCGACCCGAGTCCTGACCCTCACGTCTCGTCAGAGCGAGGTAGGACACAAAGTAACACAACAGTAACCGCCGTAGTGTTGCCGGACTACGGTCTCACTTCTGGCCTCTCTAAGCGGTTCCAGGGCCGCAAAGAGCGAGGCAGTGAAAAAAAGGACTGGCTAGCCTGCACCGGGTAGAACTCCGGCCGTCCTCGGTGTCCCAGGCCTAGCCAAGAGAGCTCTGCAAACGACTTAAAGCCGCCGTCCAAACCACCATTTCCCTGAGCTCCAGAATAATCCTGCGGGTACCAACTCGAGCACACTCATCGCCCTGATACCTCCCTCGAAGGCGCCCGAGGATGGGGGTCCCAGGCAACGGTAACAACATCTCACACGAGACAAGCCTCAAGTGCCGAGCACCGGGCGAAAGACTAGGTAGACTGCACTAAGGAACTAGCACAGGTGCCATGGGTACAGTAAAAGAAGCACGAAACGACAAAGATCGGAAATCTGTCTCACGGCTGAGGTCGCGACGCATCGGGCACGACGTGTCGGCCGTCGCGACGCCCTACCCTGTCGCGACCATGTCGTGACGGTCCTACCGTCGCGACCAGGTCGCGACACACAAGAGCGTCGCGATCTCAACCAGATCGCAACCTCCGGATCATCGCGTTCTCAGACAGAGGGGGGTTCCGGAGCAACCCATCCGAGAACCACCCCAAAAATAGGGGAAACAACCACACAAGGGGAGGGGATCATGCTCAACATGCTAGAAAGCTAGTAAAGCATCCAAATCACCCTTAAAACCCCACAAACATGGATCTACACTCGATGGGAAACCTCACTCAACCTCGAGCATGGAGTTCTCACACTCCCAAGCCCAAAACACAGAGGAACCACGATTTAGAGGGGGAAGTGGAGCATGCTTAGGGCGAGAGGATCAAGAGTCCCTACCTCCACGCGAAGAACGAACCGTGGGGCCTTCTCGTAGGAATGGACACCTCCTCCTCGCTCCAAACGACACGGCCACGTCCCCTACACGAACGGGACGACACCGCCTCAGCCCGAACACACGAGCACAAGAAACGCCGAGAAAAATGGAAGGAGGGCTCGGAGGGAGGAGAGGGGAGAAAAGAGAGCTGAGAGGGCGAGAGGGGAAAAGGGATGCGGCCTTGGGTTTTAACCCGGCGGGCCCCAGAACGCGATGGAATGACATGTCGCTGTAAGACTCTTGTCGTGACGCCCTAGGCGTCGCGACTTTATCGCAATGGTCGCCCGTCGGGACCCCAAAAAGCGGTCAAACCTCGAAGATCGGAAAGCGATCGCAACGGTGACCACATCGTGTTCACGCGAGTGCGCCTGACACCCGACAGAGCATTCTGAAAGAAAGGACACCGGTCACGTCTGTGAGAAAAGCCGTCGCGACACCATCGGCGTCGCGACAGAACGCGATGGCCACACTGTCGCAAACAAGAACGGACAGCCCTGGTCGTCGCGACCTGAACCTGTCACGATAGGCCTCCTGTCGTGACCAGAACACGCGACAGGAGCATGTTGCGACCCTGAGGATGGGGCCAAAGGGCCCAAGGGGGCCGGGTTTTACATCCCACCCACCTTAAGACATTTCGTCCTCGAAATGAAAACGACTCGGTCTCAACCCGAAAAGCAGAAAAAAGGGGGATAGCATACCAATCAACCAAACAAATAGGGGAACTACTCGCGCATCTCATCCTCGCGCTCCTAGGTGGCCTCGCCACCAACGCGGTTCTCCCAGACGACCTTCACCAGCTGAATCTGCTTCCGGCACAACTGCTGAACTCTGCAGTCGACAACGCTGAGGGTACTCTGGTACTGACAGTCTGAAGCCACCTCAAGCTGTGAGTAGTCCAACACGTGCGAAGGATCTGCAACGTACCTCCTGAGCTGTGAAACGTTAAACACACTGTGCACACCTACTAACTCAGCCAGAAGACTCAACCTGTAAGCCACCTCGCCGACCCTCTCGGTGATAGGGAAAGGCCCGACGTACCTCGTACTGAGCTTTCCCTTTCTGCTAAACCTCATGATGCCCTTGGTCGGCGAGACCCGCAAGAAAACAAGGTCACCAACACTGAACTGTAACGGTCTCCTGCGGATGTCTGCGTAGCTCTTCTATCTGCTCTGTGCTGCCCGAAGTCTCTGCCTGATCAGACTGACCATGTCTGCACACTGCTGCACTAACTCTTGCCCCAAAAGATGCCTCTCACCAACCTCGAACCAGTGAAGTGGAGTCCTGCAAGGGCGACCATACAAGCCTCGTATGGTGCCAATCCGATGCTCGAGTGATAACTGTGTTATACGCGAACTCTACCATCGGAAGGTGCGAACTCCCAAGTGCCGCTCCAGTCTAAATAGCACGCTCTCAGCATGTCCCTCCAGTGTCTAAATGGTCCGCTCTGATTGTCCATCTGTCTGAGGGTGGTACGTTGTGCTGAACCTCAACTCTGTGCCCAGTGCTCTAAAGACTGTGCCAAAACAATGACGTGAAACTCAGATCCCTGTCGGAGACCACCGAAATGGGGATCCCGTGCAACGAAACAACTCTGTCCACGTACAGCCTGGCTAACCTGTCCACTGACCACGACATCCTGATCGGAAGAAGAAAAAGGCGCTGCCTTGGTCAAATGATCCACAATCACAGATACCATCATGCCTCTACGGGGTGCGGGGCAAACCAGCTACAAAGTCCATGGTGATGTCATCCCACTTCCACTCGGGAATTGGTAAGGCTGCAGCTCACCACCAGGACGCTGATGCTGGCCTTCACCTGCTGACAGTAAGGCACCAAGCAACAAACTGCCACTCCCCTCTTCATCCCTGGCCACCAGAAGAAACCTCCTCAAGCATTGGTACATCTTGGTGAGCCAGGATGAACAGCATACCCGATCTGTGAGTCTCTGAAAAAAAACTACTGGCGTGCCTCCTCGGGAACGTACAAGCGGCCTCTGAATCTGACCTCGCTGTCCTCGTCGAGCTCAACATCTGGCATCTGTAAAACGTCTGCCAACTGAGGGTCTGCCTGCTGTGCCTGCAACACTGCTCTAACACTGACGGCCGAACTGACAAACTGCTAACCACTGCACGGTCTCTGTGCCTCGACAGTACAAAGACTCCCTGGGACAGCTCCTCGAACAAACTCCACTCTTTGACCATCAGCGAACTCAAGCGCACGCGGCTGCTCAAAGCATCGGCTACGGCGTAGCCCTTCCTGGGTGGTAGGAAAGGGTTAGGTCGTAGTCCTTCAAATACTCCATCCATCAGCACTGCCTCAAGTTCAGATCCCTCTGGGTGAAGATATACTACAGACTCTGGTGATCGGTGAAGATCTAAAAAGCCTCGGCATACAGGTAGTGCCTCCACAATTTGAGAGCAAACACCATTGCTGCCAGCTCCAAGTCGTGGGTGGGGTAGTTTCCTCAGCTTCTTGAGCTGCCGAGAAGCATAGGCAACGACCCCACCGTGCTGCATCAGCACGGCACCAAACCCGACCTCGACGCCGTGTAGACCACGAAAGCACCGCTGCCCGACGGCAAGACCAACACTGGCGTTGAAGTCAACTCATCTTCAGCTCTCGGGAAACTCTGCTCACAGTCCTCTGACAAAACAAACTTGACGTCCGTCGTCAACCTGGTCAACGGCGCCGCAATCTTGCAACATCTTGAATAAACCTCGATAGTAACTAGCCAAACCCAAAACATTACAGACCTCTGACACCAACGTGGGCTGCTCCCACGACAAACACGACCTCCACCTTGGCAGAGTCTAATGACCAAACTGTCCTCATAATAAATAATTCATTTATTTATATATTAATTTTGATGATAACAAAAATAGTACTAATAGATTACTTGAGCCTTGAGAACAGGAAATAAAAGGAAAATGAAAGTTTCAAAGACAATCAGTAAGACTCTCAATTCACAGTATTATGATCGATTTCCTTTGACCAAATTGCAAACAAATCGATACCATAACGATTGCTGTAGATTTCATAACGATTTGTTATCGTAACGATTTCCCTTCTGGCTGAAAAAGTCATGTTGGTTCAATCAAGTCGATGTCATAACGACTTCATAAGTCATCGTAACGATTTCTTTAGAACTCGTAACGACTTGCTTTGTAACGACTTCATAAGTTATCATACCGATTTCTTTAGAAATCGTAACGACTTGCTTGTCATAACGACTTCATAAGTTATTGTAACGATTTCTTTAGAATTACAACGACGTGTTCGCCGTAAACGATTCTATAAGTATTCATCGTAAAGACTTCTTTAGAATTCACACGACTTGTTCGCCGTAACGATTCTATAAGTATTCATCGTAACGACTTCTTAGAAGTCACACGACTTGTTCGCCGTAACGATTCTATAAGCATTCATCGTAACGACTTCTTTAGAATTCACAACGACTTGTTCGCCGTAACGATTCTATAAGCATTCATCGTAACGACTTCTTTAGAACTCGCAACGACTTGCTTGTTGTAACGATTCATAAGTTATCATAACGATTCTTTAGAACTCGCAACGACTGGCTTATTGTAACGACTCATAGTATCATAACGATTTCTTTAGAACTCGCAAACGACTTGCTTGTTGTAACGACTTCATAAGTTATCATAACGATTCCTTTAGAACTCGCAACGACTTGCTTGTTGTAACGACTTCATAAGTTATCATAACGATTTCTTTAGAACTCGCAAGAACTTGCTTGTTGTAACGACTTCATAAGTTATCATAACGATTCCTTTAGAACTCGCATCGACTCGCTGATTGTAACAATTTCATGTGATAACAGTTTCTTTAAGAGTTCAAAACGATTTGATAAGTGATCCTAACGACTTGCTCCCTATAACGACTTGTCAGTATTCATACGTTTTGATAAGTAATATCTGGATATCTTATTGACTTTAAAAAAATTTGACTAGTCAATGTCCTCGTAGACATCTCTCTGACGCTTTTGCATTTATGAGATCTGAACGTATCTGCATGCATGCAGACCATATCATCCTTTTTTAGTCTACTCTGATTATGTCTTCTATTGTCAAGATATTTGGTGTTACTATTTCATGTCTATTGCTACTGACGTTGACTGACTCAGAAGCAGCTTAGTGTCTGCTACTTGAGTTTGACATTTGTGCAGACTTCTGAACCAGCTTTACAGTACAACGTTAAACAAATAGAAACCAACGGATATTTCTGAAGAGTTATATCTTTGCGTGATCAAGTAATCAAAAGACTGTTGACGGGAAGCTTCCAAGACTCCAGGTGTCACTTAGTCTAACGACTACTCAAAAAGTGACCACAAGGACACTTCAACGTCTTGATTTCAAATTGAAGATATAAATTCAAGACAAAAGGATAGAAGAAAGATCGATCAATATTCAAGTACTCAATTCTTCTGAAGAAAGTCCAGAGCAAGAATTGTCATTCCTCTTTGCTTTAGCTCTTTTGCTCTAACTAGTTTGTGAAAAAAATCCTGTGGAGCTTGTACAATCTGAGAGTGATACCTGTTTAACATCTTCTTGCTCTCAGTTCTAGTTGCTTCAGATCTTTGCTTTCAAAAGCTTGATCTAGGGCTTGAAAGTCTTTCATCATCCTGTGTATTGTTCCTTCGGTTGTGAAGGAAGACCTGGTGGTATCCAGGGTATTGTTCCTTCGGTTGTGAAGGAAGACCTGGTGGTATCTAGGGTGTTGTTCCCTTCGAGTTGAAGGAAGACCAGCTGAG
>CM024758.1:68540944-68615809 GCA_014218235.1 Colocasia esculenta
CTTTTTTCTGGAATAACACTGATGGGAAGAGGCAACGGCACTGGGTAGCATGGTCTACCATTCAGCATCCCATTGATGAAGGTGGCCTGGGGATCCGCAGTATCAAACAGGTCCAAATTTCCTTAGCAGTTAAATCCATTTGGAACGTATACCATGGTGTTTCGTTCTGGGCTGTTATGCTAGAAACTGTTTTATGGCTGGCAGAAAGTTTATGTTGAAAGGGCATGTCTTCTAAACTTTGGTCAATTGCTCATCAACTAGTTCTTGATAATACTAGATGGATCCATGGCAATGGTGAAGATATCGATTTCTTATCTGATATCTGGATTGGTGATAGGCCGTTGGCCAACTTGTTGATTGTTCCTTATGAGGGGGATAGCATTAAACTTAAGGAGGTCATCTTAGACCCTGATCATCCTATAAGACCCTGCTCCGTAGTGGCGTCTGTAGACAACCCATTTCTGGCCATAAGTCGAGCCAAATTCCTTGTCATATCATCGACGCCCCACATTGGCTCATCATCACCTAGCTGTCTTTATCAGATCATGGTATTTTCATTAGTTCATCACCCTGGTGGGTCTTCCTGGTCACATCAATAAGTCTTCATATCATCTCGTAGCCTTAGAGTTAGAGTTCAACGCTTCAAACCGCACGTCAATCCGCCGATACCCAGCAAGGAGATCAGATACTTTGTATGAGCCTTATGCTGAAAGTCTATGAAGGCGACAAGGTCCCTGTCGCGTTCTACTTCAGAAAATGACACTATTGCCGTCGCATTCCTCCTCACATCGATTTGCCTTCAATCCAGAATCGATCATCTTCAGAAGGTGACACCTCGATACGTCGCATTCTATTTGGCATTTTAATTCCTGAAAAATTGCCAGAAAATGTTTCAAAGGTTTCCTTCTATGGAAGGCGACGTGTCGAGGCATCACGACCTGATAGCGACAAGGGGCTCGTCGCGTTCTGGTTTCCATTCACGTATCCTTTCCTAACCCGACTTGGACCCTTGCTATTGATGAATAGTCCGACTTTTAGTAGGTCTTAGAGGCATCCAAATTCGGAGGAGACCCTCTTTAGAAGTCCTTTCTGAGTTCTGATTCCCCTTGCCCGTGCTTACTTACCCAAATTCGGACTCTTGCCTATTATTCTCCTCTCAGCCCATTCAGGAATAATGGGGTATAAATCCCTTCATAGAGCATCATTTAGGGCAAGGCCGGCGTCTGCTTCTTCCTCTCCCAGAGAGCTTCGAATTCTCAGAAGATCTCTCAGCCTCCAGACGACCAGGAAGTGCCCCCCAGGGCGATTTCTTCTCATCTACACTTTCTTTCTTCTATTCTTCTTGATTTCTCTCTTCATACATGCATGTTTAGATTCATTTTTTTCGTAGATCTGCATTAGAACACTCCACACACACACCACTTTTAATCACCCAAAGGGGTTAAAACCCCACCCCACGTGAGTTCCTCCCAATTAGTTCATGTTTACTCTTTGTTTTGGGATAGATTCTACACAAAACGAGTTTCTAATGGGTGTTTCATTGTTTTGATGTTCTTGGCAGGTGTTAGAAGACAATAGCAGCACGAGGCTCTTGCCCCTTGGCCGGCTGAGGAGCAGGAAGAAGAGAATCCACGATCTTCATCTTCTGAAGCAGAAGGCGACGTTCATCTGGTCGCGATCTTCAGAAAGTGACAGTTAGCGCGTCGCGTTCAGAGAACCGGAAGGCGGCACCTCCATCGTCGCGTTCAAGCTGAGGCGACGGCAGGCTTGTCGCGTTCATAGGACCAAGTTCTTCTTCTGTACCTTTCTTCCTTTTCCAAAGTAGTTAGCATCTTCTGTCATACATCTCCATGCAACTGTTTTGGTGGCGATCACGGTCCTTTTTCTTTATTTTTAATCATCATCTTTGGGGAAAAATCCCATGATCACGGTGGGACAACTAGTCCTATCGTGCTTGTTACTGTCTTCCCCTACTTGTTTCAGTCCTTTGTGTGTGTGGTTCATCTTTAGATTTCGTGTTTTTTCGTTTATTTCACTGTTGTTTATTCTGCTGCACTGGGTGAGAAGGCGACGTTGAAATCGTCGCGATCAGAAAGCGACAGGTAGGTCGTCGCGATCAGGTCAGTGCTCCTGATTCCATCTTCTTCTGTGTTTTTGGGTTTATTTCAAGTACTCCATCCATGCTCTGAGTTGTTTGATGCCTGTTACATGCCTGTGAGAGTCTGTCAATCCTTCATGTTATAAGGTTGTTTGAATTTTCATGCATAATCAGGTCCAGTCTGGTTTCTGTCCACGCGAAGAGGAACGCGACAAGCTTCCTGTCGCGATCAAGGTCACGACAGGTAGAGTGTCGCCTTCTGCTTCTGAGAGCAGATCGGCTTGATTTATGTTTTGTTAGTTTGAGGCTAGACTTTGCATGCACTCCGGTGCACATAGGGCGTGCATACATATTTCCATATTTTAGTTTAGGTTGTCCTCCTCGGCGACGCCCGCTCTCTCGGCCACATATTCCTTGTGTCCGACTAGAGCACTCGCTCGAGGGACTCCGTAGTCCCCGCTGACCGTGGGATTCCCCACGGTCGCCAGGCTGGTTGTACCCGTTGCCACCTAGAGTTAGGGTCATGCATTGGTGAATTTGTGAGAATCCTAGTCAAACCCGAAGTTGGAAGCTTTCTCCCTTTAGGAAACCTTTCCTTTGAGGGAACTTGCTAAAAAAGATCAATTCATTAAAAGCAAACTTGAACTAAATAAAGGAAACCATCATCATTGCCAACTGCTTGCTTTGGGTGAGACATTTTCACTTTCTTTTGTTTGCATAGGAGTGTTTGTTTAGGAAAGTAAGTGTATGTTTAGGTTAGGGTGTCTCTTAGGTCTAGGCAGGCTTTCCTTCTTTTGGTGCACCCACTTTCTAGATATGGAGTATACTTGAACCCAGTCTATGGTGATGAGAATCAGGACGCTACATTCTACACCACCCATGACTATGAGGAATCTCTTCCTCATGGTCTCCTCGAGGAGTCGACCCATCCCTGGGTCGCTACAGTCCACACTAGTGAGAGTCCCCGCCCCGACGATGGTGGCCCGTCACAAACCGTTCGTTCCCCTCGGGCAGACGATCAAGCTGCTCATCTCATGCGCCTAATTCCTCAGCTCGATCAGTCTCAAATCCAGGATCTCATGACGGCCCTCAAAGGAAAGGCCGCCTCGTCGCCCTCACCTAGAGCGGGTGCCTCTCGCCCTATGGCATCTACCTCTGGCCCCTGCATCATCACGGGACCAGCCGACAACACTCCCATCTGGCCGCGGGCCATTCAATTCACTCCTTTTGAGTCTGAGCACTATCATCCACGTGAGTCGAGGCCCCGGTCTCCCCCTTATCTCCGTTGCCATCCGCCACAAATTGAGCCGCGCGCCAGGCCAGCATCCCTGGCCTCCTCCTTGCATGCTCACCTTCTGCCGCTCCCGACATGATGTCCGAGTGGGCGTCCATAAAGAAGGAACTCCAAGAGCTACGAAGGTAGGTCGACCCTAGGCAGCACCATGATGTTCACATGCCTAACTTCAATGGCCTGTGGGTCCCATCTCCATCCGAACTCCCAAAGTACCGTAAGTACAATGGCCTTGGCAACCCATATATTCACATCAAGGATTTCATCTATGAGTCCGCACCCTATCAGCATGACCGCCGCTTGATGGCGTATCTATTCTGCTGGTCACTGGACGGGCCTGCACTAGATTGGTTCTATTCCTTGCTACTCTCGGATGCAGAGGACTTCGCCACAGTGAAAGGGAAGTTCCTTGAACAATTCCAAGATAGGGTCGGGCTAGAGTACTCTCTTACGGATCTCATGGCTGAAAGGATGAAGTCGGATGAAGATTTCGCTACATATTCGACAGGTGGAGATAGATGGCCACACGAGTCCCGGGGTACCTTCCGGAGGGAGAGAAGTCAAGATCATCATTGCCAATGCACCCCTGCCTATAAGAAATCCTAGCAATGAATGATATCACCACCATGCAGCAACTATACAGTTAGGCCCCGGTTCATCCAAACCTAACTCAAGGACTCCCCCATACACTCCATGTTCGAACCCAAAAATCCCGCTTCCAAAGAACCTCAGGGCCAGTGACCGAGGGTGTCCAAGTTAATGAAAGGTCAGTGCATTCAACCCTGATGGCCAGAACAACTGTCAACCTTACACTGCCCAGGGTAAAAACCGCACCAATCCTCCACAAGGCCAACAGCCCCAATATAACCAAGTACCACCTCCCAATGGCTCCCACAAAGGCGTCCCCTAGCCCAAGGAGAACTCAGTACCCACCACTCCTTGGACACTCTCCGACATCTTCTTGGCCTTAGTCTCCCAGATGCCATCAAGCTCCCTCCGGAAAGGCCATTGAACTCGAGTGTGGACCAGACAAGATACTGCATGTTCCATCGGTAGCCGGGTCATACCATTGAGCAGTGCTTCACATTCAAAGACCTGGTATATGATCTGCATGAACAGAACAAATGGACTGGACAGCTCTCCGACAAGTGATGGAGACATCAAAGAAAGGCAGAGGCAGCAGCAACAGCAGAGGCAGCATGCCACCACCCCCTCAACAACAGCAGCCACAACATCCGTTGCAGGACCTGGGATTGTCCATAACCCCTTGCCAAACCATCCGCCAGCTCCTAATCCACCACAACTGCCAGCCCAGTTGAACCCTATCGTCCACCACCACCCTCCTCAAGCGAATTGGACGTATGATGATGAACCCGATGTTCACAGATGATGGCCATTACCACCAATATCCTCAACAATCCCAAACATACAACCAGCCAACATGGCTCCCCCCAATCAGTCCCTCCTTTAGTTTCCCAGGCCAATGCCATCATACTGCCCATCGGCTCAACACCCGCGCCAGTCCCTATGCCCTCCATTATCCTACCACCTACCACATCCCTCGCTCCACTTGTCTCTGCGCTACCACCACCCATCATAACCACCCCCACATCCATCATCTTACACCACCAGGGCTGAATCAACCCTCTACCCGCCACGTTATCCTCCACCAGACAAGCCACCACCCAACCAACTACCCTACGGAGCGGACGAGTTCTTCCGTCCCCGTATCCACCAATCTCCACTACCTCCACCAGCCAAGGCATTTCCCAACAGTCCTGCAACCACCTCAGCAACAACCTCAGCAGCAACCACAAGACGAGGGGGTGATTGAGCCGCTACCTGGTACACACTATGATATCCTCAGCATCTCGATCACGTGCCAGCCAAGATTTCCATACTGGAATTGAAAAGAGATCCAGGAGCACCAGGAGGCATTGAGGAATTTTCTGCAAAGGATAGTGGTGAATGAGGACAGCTTGCCGACAAAATACCAAGTGCACTGGCCATGGTGACTCGTGGGCCGACTATCACCTTCCGAGAATGAACTAGCACCCCCAAAAGCCAGAAGGCTCCCGCTCTGTGTTACCCTAGTCATCAACCATGTGGCAGTAGAGGCAGCACTGGTCGACACTGGGCGTCAATAAATGTCTACCCACTGAGTACTCTGAGATCCTGTGATGTGTCAGAAGGGTTGCTAAAACCGACGCCAACAACCATATCCGCGTATGACAACTCTAGAAGATCTTGCCACGGCATGGTGACTGTACAAGCTGAAATGGGGCCGTTAGCCATCACTGTTGATTTCTATTACTTGATATCGATCCCATGTTCAAGGCCATCCTGGGGCGTCCATGGTTAGAAGCACTAGGAGTTGTTCCGTCTACGGCACATCAATGCCTAAAGTTCCCCTTCCAAGGATGGATCATCAATGTCAAAAGCATAGCCAATGCTCACACGGTTGACGCCATCAACGACACCCCCCTCCCAGCTGTATGGCCTGCTAACAAGCCCGTTGTCTCAGTGCTGGACATCAACTACCCATGGGCTTATTCATTCCATTCCAAACAAGAGGCCGGTCCACACAGGTCAATGCAGTCAAGAGGAAGGAGCCACTAAACACCAAAGGGTGGCAAATCATGATGAAGCTAGGCTACGAAGAAGGCAAAGGCCTAGGGGCAGAACTGCAGGGCATCACCAAGCCTACTCCAGACATCGTGATGAAAATCCGATGGGGACTAGGCTACGGGAGAAGTCCAAGCCATGGTCAACTAGCACATCCACTCTCAAGGCCGACCACCAACCGCTCACATGGACACTCTGGTGTCACTTTGTCAGAGGCCCTACCCAACCGGGATATAACACTATGGTGGTTGAGGTAGAGCTGTCAAAATACGAGGTGCATGGCAGGAATTTCTCTCGGCACATGGCCCCCATGCTTATATATAAGGCGCTGGAAGCGCTCCGCCCCGGAAAAAGAAGGAAGATAGGGGACCCAGAGGCTGAATGGTACCGTTGGTTTGATATAGAAGACATAACTATAGCCTTCATCCGTCTGTTCTGGGAGGAAGAAAGAACATGGCCGCCAGCTGCAGCCGAACTGATAGATCCTCCCACATCCATCACATCCAAGAGGCAGTTAATGAGCGACGCCACTGACGTGGGAGAGCCAGACGTCCCCTACGAGGAAGGGAAGACTGTGGACGAGCTGTGGAGGGGCACGTGTCTAGCCATCCACCCATCACTCTTGTGTTCCCTCCTCCCAAGCCTGTCCCTTCATCCCCTCCCTTAATCATTCAACTATCTCCCCAACTCTTGGCAGCTGCCCACAACATCCTTACTCTTGACCTCCCATCTTCAGTCCTTGCTGCTCTACATCTGATCCGAACAACCATGAGATCACCCTCTCGTGTTTATGCTCTCCGCTGATCTGCAAGAACACCAACTTTCAATGCATATTGAGGTCGAGGAGCCGACATACCTCCTTCACCCTCCTGATCAGGGGCACCCCTCAACTGGGGCTTCCCCTCCTGCTCCTTCATTAGGACCCTTCTCTTCGAGGACCCCATGTCCACCCCCTAGTCCTGTAGGGTCGTCTAGCCAGTTAGGGTCGTCTAGGTTAAAAGAGTCTAGTCTTAGTTTAGGAGAGTCTAGGGTAGAGTCAGGTCAACCTAGCGCCCGCCAAACGTCGCCCTAGAAGCAACGAGGCAAGGCTACTCACCGAAGATACCTTCATAGTCCATGGGCAGAAGCAGAAGCGTTCACAGAAATCAAAGCATCCACAGTATGCCGCTTTATCATGAAGAATATCATCTCGCGGTTCGGAGTGCCAAGCAGCATCGTCACAGATAACGGGCCACAATTCATCTCACAAGAACTTCAGGACCTCTGTAAGAGATACAACATCACTCTCTGCATCATTCATCTCCATATTACCCACAAGGCAATGGCCAAGCTGAAGCAACTAATAAACCCTTCTTAAAATCTTGAGGAAAACTTTTGAATCGCACAAATTTGCTGATTGGCCAGAAAAGTTAATAGAGGCTTTATGGACCTATCGTACCTCTTTCCGTACTCCCACGGGACAAACCCCGTATGCTCTCACTTATGATGGAGGCGGTAGTTCCATATGGGATCTTGATCCCTTCACTAAGAGTCCAATTAGATAAGAGCTTAATCTCGACGAATGCGAGAGGCTTGCTAGTCCAATTGGAACTCTTAGATGAAAGACGACTTATGGCAGCCGATCATGTACTCTCATATCAAAGTGAATCTCAAGGTCTTTTGAAAAGAAGGTAATTGAACGGAAATTCCAAGAGGGTGATATGGTCTTGAAACGTATTTTTATCAAACCTGTAGGTCCAAGGTCTAAATTACAACCAAATTGGGAAGGTTCGTACGTTGTGAAGGAGGTATATCCAAAAAATGCCTACCGTCTAACCAATGCTGAGGGCGTAGAATTGTCACATCCTTGGAATGGGTTGTACCTCAAAAGATTCTATCCCTAGATCTTTAGGTTGAGGCCACAACACTTAGATTAGGGATAACCCTGTGTTAAGAGTCTGAAGTCCTCCCCAATCATCAAGGGTTGACCTAAGTTAGGACCAACCACACACACCCGGCAACCCGGGCGACTGCACTTAGTAGGCACCGTAGCTAGGTGGGCCCTACTCTAGTGATGCGACGGTCATTCTCTCCCAAATCAGTCGAAGTGTAGGGGCAAGGGTCGTAAGGGCGAGGTTGTCAACCTTAGGCACCCTTGATGAGAGGAAGTCTCAAACAAGGACGGTCAAATAACAAAAAACAAAGGAACAAAAATCAAAAGAAAGGATAGAAAAATACATGATAGATATGGGCATGACAAAGAGTGGCAAAGTCCCCGCGGGACGCTCATAGCCCAGTCGTACGAATGCCCCAGACAGTGCAATTCATAAGAAAGACCACAAAGTCCCCACGCAACAGACCTAATCTTTGAAGGTATTCTGCGGGAAGAGCCAGACCCAATGTCCTTAAACCTACATTAGACTTTCCTTAAATAGTCTTCCATTTCCCTTTATAAGATCCAGTCATCTCTAAGGTATGGCCTAAGTAGCTGCACTATCAACTAGGGCAGCCGCCTATGGCATGTCACCCCTAAATGCACGTCCTATCTTAGTAAAGCCTTCGGTGAAAGGGAAGCGACCAAGCTCCTAACCAGTGGTTTGAACTGGTCTATGTGTTGTGGCCCAAAAAGGCGAGTACCTTCCGTCTCGTGCGTCTTATTTTAGGAAGGGCTAACGTCGGCTTTAGGCGTCTTTCAAAACTCCAAAAAAATCAAATATCTCAAAACTCCAAAAAATAAAATATTTCAAAACTCCAAAAAATCAAATATTCCAAAAACTCTAAAATCAAATATTTCAAAACTCCAAAAAAATCAAATATTTCAAAACTCCAAAAAAAATCAAATATCTCAAAACTCCAAAAAATGTTTTCAAAATCTCAAAGAACACTTTACTCGTTCATTCAGCATGTCATTTATTTATTTATGTCTTTTTTGCCTATTTAATAAGGCTTAGCTCCTTGACCATTAATCGAGATTGGACACTTGTCATGCTTATGCAAGGGGCTAAGTCGAAGAACGGATCTAAATTGTCTTTATGGTTGTCCTAAGTGTGCAGTCGCAGCAGAAGAAGAAAGCGACACTCATATCTCACTCGTCACTGTCACACAATCACATAGATAACAAGATCCCATTCTATTCCATCTATATATACATCATCATCATAACATGAACAAAAGGGCAAAGTACAAGCCCTCAACCACTCTCCCCTGTACCCTCAGCGGGCGGGAAGGTGGAGGGCCATCTCCCTCGTCCCCGTCGTGCTCCCCTCGGCTGCTCCCTCGCTCTTCGTCCCTCCTCCTGGTTCTCCTCCGTCCCCAGAGGAACCTGTCAAGTAGTGCCCTGCCGATCCGTTGGGGATGCCGCTCCTGCTGGCCGACGAGCGATTGCGCTCGACCAAGGACAAGGCTCTCTCCAGCCCCCTCATCTCTGACCTCAGCAGCTCGTGGCGATGTTGCTCGCTCGCTAGCTTCGAACGAAGCTCATCCACCTCCCGACGCACTCCCATCGCCTCATCCGCCTGAGGGCGTAGGCGCAACTCCGCCATCTCCGCCTCTAGTGTGGTCGTCTGCACTAAGGCACCCCTCAACTCCACCTCCTACAAGTCAAACATTTGTCAATAAGGGAAATAAAGAGCAAGGGGCAAGTAATCAATAACTCACCCGCTCACGTAGCTGGGCCATGGCATCCTCCACCCGGTCACTGCTGCTGCCAACTGACCCTCTAGTACGGAGCGGCCAGGCTTGTCCCGGGAAGTAGAAGCACCTCCCACCATCTGCTGAGCCCGCTCTAGCTCGGCACGCTGCAATGAAGAGCACAAGAGTCAGTCAATTAAAGTCAGAAATAGAAAGGACAGGAAATAGAACACTCACTAGCTCGGTCAAAGTCCGCTGAAGGTCATCCCTCTGCTGGATCGTGGAGTGGAGGACACCCTCGAGGGAGGCAATCCGACCCTTGGGGTCAAGCTGCAAACACAAGTCAGGTTAGCCAAAGGATAACAATTGTAAAATTTAGAAGGGGCTAAGCTAGTAACACTCACCGGTCGTCGGGTCCCCCTGTACACCTTGGCCCCGTACCTCTGTGAGTAGGCACGGAAGTAGTCCTCGTCGCTGGTGGCCTTGGAGGTCACCACTCGGCCTCGCTGCCTCCAATCCTCAAGCTGGTCCCGGGCTCGTTCCCTCCAATCAATGACCTGCTGGATGCCCCAGAAGCTGCTACCCGGCCTCTCCCACAGCCTCTGCCGGGTCAGGAACTCCACTACCGCCTGGTGGAGTCCCAAAGTCCTCGCCACCAGCCGCAGGTGGAGTGGCACCACTGTGTTGAAGGCGTGGAGCCAGATCTCCCTACCGAAGTAGGGGCGGCCCTGCTCCACCCACGGCTGGTCAGCGTCGTCCTCCCCAGCGTAACGGGTCCACTCGACCCTGCACGTCACACATAGAAATTCATTAGTCAATGGTCAGTAATAAGAAAGGAAGGGTTGTAAAGGTTAGAAGTACTCACATGTCCAAAAGGGATGACATCCAGCGCGTCCTGGATGAGGGTCACCTGCAGGTGCAGGGACCGCCTCATTGCGGCGAAACCGCCAGTGCTGCAAGAGCGGCACGACGCCCGGCTGCCTGGGCAATCCCCGGCCTAGGGAAGGGAGGTAGTAGTACGCCCACACCTTCAAAACCACATAGTCAGTATCACAAGCAGTTAAATAAGCAAGAAAAGCAATAAAGGGTAGGGTGAGAAGTATACCTGTAGAAACGGGAAGAAGCTGGCTACCCCTGTCTCCCTACCGGAGGTACCCAGGCTGTCAAAGAGGTGGGCCAGAAGGGTCGCACCCCATGCATAACTGCCTACCTGGGTCAGATCCTCCAGCAGGGGCAGGCACCTGCAGCTCAGTGGGTCCCCTCTGGTCCCCAAGATGAGCTTCCCGATCACAAGGATCAGGAAGTGCCTCAGGTCTCGGTCCACTGCTGCCCCCCTCCTCCTCCGCCAGCGCCGCTCTGGCGTTCGTCGTCAATCGGGCCATGTACTCTGCCTGGCCCTCTCCAGTCTGATGGCGTGCGTTTGCTACTCCTAGGCTCACCTGCAGCCTCATCCTCGGCACGAGGGACGACCTCTCCCTCGTCACCTCCAGCCCCAAGAGCCTCTCCACCATCTCCTGATAGCATGTGTATGTCACCCCTGTCACTGCCTAGCCATCAACCCTCAGGCCGGTGATCCGTACCACGTCCTCCAATGTGGGGATCATATGACCCCATGGGAGGAGGAAGGCGTGGCACTCGGGGTCCCACTGCTCCTTCAATGCCTGGATGAACGCCACATCTGGCGTCAGCTCGTCCAGTCTCAAAAAGGAGCCGAACCCCATCTCCTCCAGACACATCCTCTGGAAGTCTGGCAGCCCCTAGTAGACTGCCTGGACAACGGTCCACCCCAGCCGGGATCGTAGCTCGCTCTGCAAAATAGTCACAAAAACACAAAGATCAGCCAAAATCACAAAATAGCACTATGTTCATATCACGACAGGCCCCCTGTTACCCAGCTAGCAAGCCCATAGGGGGGGGGGGGTTAATGGGATTCTTAAATTATTGAGAACCTAAATCTGTTCACAAAACAGTCACACAAAACACACTTCGATAGTTGTTAGTGTTAGTAAAGATAAACAGCAAACACACAAAGGCAATCACACTACACAGGATTTATCCTGGTTCGGATCTCCTCTCCTTAGGAGTCCTACGTTCAGTCCCTGAGCATATCTCAGGATTTCACTACCCAAGGGTACAGTCCCCCTTATGGACCCTTACACACCCAGCCGCAGCTGGTCTTCTCTTCTCAACCTGAAGAGGAATTACAACACCCTGGATACCACCAGGTCTTCCTTCTACATGAAGGGAACACACACCCTGTGTAGCAACCCGGAAAATTTAATACTTAAAAAATTCAAATAATAATTTCTTAAAAATGAAATTAGAAACATACGTACCAGTATGGTATGTGCACAAATACACCAAAACATTCCGTAAAATTATAAATCAACCCCAGACATTATTCCTAAGTGTTCCACGAAGAATTCGTGCAACGAAAAATCTGATTGGCCAGTGTTTGTCACAATGTGACTAATTATCTAAATTAGGAAACTAGGTCGGAAAACCCTTAACACGGAAAAATAATGCGCCCGTAAATTCAACGAACATGTCGGAGAGACTTCAACAACATGTAATGATTACCATTATCGGAATTGGACCAATGGACCTCCCATAGCTCAAGAATAAATTCAAGTAAGGAAAAAATATAATAATAATAATAATAATCTTGAATAAATTGGAAGATGTAAAGGAAAGGTAAATAAATAAAACCCATTTAAAAGAAAAGAGTAATGGGCTTTGCTATATTGACCCATTAGAATTTAGTGGGCCAAAATAGGGATTTTTAAAGAAGAATAATAGGAAAATACCCTAAATTCGTAACTAAATCATTACCTAAATAGAAAAGGGGTATTTAATGCATTAAATAGGAAGTTTGAGTTAGAATTAGATTCCTAAACCTACCCTAATAGGTTGGCCACGAATTTAGCTCCCATCCTAACCCAATAGGAAGTGGAAAGCTTGGGAGGAGTTAGGAAATGAGAAAATTCAGAATTAAATAGGAGTTAGAGTACTATTAGGAATTAGAAACATAACTAGCATAAATCTCTCCTAAAACCCTCATGGCCGGCCCTAGCTCGTGCCAAGGGATTGCTGGACCAGGAGGAGAGGCCAAGGAGGAGGAGATTTCGTGGGGAGAAGACATTTCAAGCTCTCAACCCCGTTCTTCAAGTTTTAGCCCTAGAAAGGAAATCGAGTCAAGGTAGGCATTCTCACAAGCAAAACTAAATCAAATCCATCTATAGTAGTTCCAATCACCAGGAACAAAAGCCCTCTTGTTTCATAATTTTTCATCGAGCCAATCTTTTGTTCTTGATTTTAGAAGTTCTGCAAACATGATAACTCCGAGTCATCATGTTTGAATCATATATCCATGTACACTTGATCCCATACCACGAAATTTTTACTGTAGACACTTCATGTTGTTAGGGATCTTTTTCCCTTGAAAGCCCTAATTTTTGTTGAGCATGTTGCTCGAATTAAATCAATCTTGCTCTCTATATCATGTTCTGTGTTACTCGTTGTTGTTCATGCTCAAACCATGTGCAAACCATGCTCTCTTTCTAATTCCTATTTAGTGGAAGTACTCTCGTATGTCTAGTCTCATTTGCCACTGGTTTCATGATTTTTCATCGTGTATACAATTAGTTATGATTTTCTGAACGACCCTGTATCAAAATCTGATATTCTGGACCGCAATCCAAGACAGAGCAGAATTCTGTCAGGCTCAGGTGCAGACCCTGTGAACGCGACGGCCCGATAGGCTGTGTTCACAAGGGCCATCGCGACAGAGCACTCTGTCGTGATCTGATCGCGACAAGGCCTTTCGTCGCGATCTTCTGACCAGACCGTCGCGACCCTCATGCCCCCGTCGCGACCTGTCTGCCCGAACCGACATGTCTGTCGCGACCTGTACAAGCCACCGTCGCGATCTGAACGCCTGTCTTGACCGACCTGTCGCGACCCTTGTTACACCCTGTCGCGATCTGAAAGCCTGTTCGGGCAGTCTCGTCGCCTTCTGTGTAACCCCCTGTCGCGATCTGAAAGCCTGTTCGGGCAGTCTCGTCGCCTTCTTTGTAACCCCCTGTCGCGATCTGCCCTGCCCCTGTCGCGACCCTTACTGGCCTACGTCGCGTTCACAGGATTTTTGATGAAAACCCATAAGATTTATTGCTCTCACTTTCACCTTTTTAACAGTCATACACGTAGTAAAAACACCTGTTTTAAAATGGAGCTATATTGAATGCTTTAAAATACATATTCACGACTTCTTTTCTATCTATGATTTCTCTTACACATGCACACACCTGAACCATCCATATATGGCTGAAATTTCGCATAAAATATCTCATAATGTATCTGGTAATTTATTGCAATAAAGTATATTACTTGCCCTATTTTAAAGGACTTGTATTCGTTTCTTGCGTTGTTTATATACCGATATCGACGCTCCACTGTTCTAGAATTCCTCTAGAACGTCGAGCACCTGTTTTTATATACACAATTTACTTGGCTTGTGGTGAACTCTCCGTCGGATATTCCTTTCGCCGGACTAGTGAACCCTTGCACAAGGCCTCCGTAAGTCTCCTCTGATCATGGATTCCCACATGGTCGACGAGCCGTTGTACCCTAACACCCATTACACTTTAGGGATCGATATGATCCAAACGGCTATTATAAGTTCGCTCTTACCTTGAATCACGTCGGACCTCTGGACTTGTGCATAACATGGCCAGCGGAAAGATCGTGAGTTCCACCTGACTGCCAACACCACGTGCGTGTGTTGTGCAACTGTTACTATCGCCTGTTTACTCGACGTGTTACGTGCAATGTCCATTAGTTCTCATCTATACTCTATTCGCTCGTCTATTCACGTTCACTCTACTATCTCGTCTATTCATCTAGTGCTCTTATCTACTCTTGGTACTCTCTATTGGCCATCAATTGCTTGTTGACAATAAACAAAAATAACTAATGCCTGCACAATAGGGCCCTGATCTGGTCCTGGGAGGAGCGCCCGAAAAGTGCCATTTTCCCGCGGGAGTTAAATGATCAGGATGTCGGCATTACATCCAAGTGCCATTAAACAACATAATAATGCCAGTGCAATAGGGCCCGATCTGGTCCTGGGGAGAACGCCCGAAAGTGCTTTGCCCGCGGTGGTTAACATGATCAGGATGTTGGCATTACATCCAAGTGCCATTTAAAAACAAGTGCTATATTCTCTCGTTGTCTCCGACAACAAAGTGCCATTTAAAACAAGTGCTATATTCTCTCGTTGTCTTCGACAACAAAGTGCCATTTAACAACACAGTACTATATTCTCTCGTTGTCATCGACACAAAGTGCCATGTTCTCTCTCGGCTATCTACGGATAACCAAAGTGCAATTTACTCTCTATATGCCAACTACTATCTCTCTCCTTGCTATACTTATCGCTTGCTATCGCTCGACAATGTTGTTACTTGCTATTGCGTTGCTATCGTTTTCTATCGTGTTTGACCTTAATCCTCGTGCTATACTATTCATCTGCTATTTGCACCCTATTACTTGTGTTATTACGTTCACCATGTTACATGACTCTCTATATCATTAGTTACTCTGCCATTTAATGCATTAATTATTTAAAGCCTGCTTGAGCCTGAGATTTAAGTCCTACTGGGCGTTATTGCTCACCCTTCGTTATTTGTCTTGTGTGCCTCAGGTAAGTCGGACTTTGACGACACACACACCAATGGGACAGGACCAGAGTGATGAGCGACCTGGAGTCAACTCATGAAGTTGCCTTAGTACCATGGAGTCTAGTAGTTATTGTCTTAGATTTCTTTTCAATGTAATGATGTCATTGAGCCCTATGTATTGGCTCCGAATTAGTGGTTGTAATAGTCTTAGTGGAATTTCAATGAAAAGAAGAGTTTATTTCACTTGTTGTTCAATAGATGCTCTGAATTATTCAACTGTTGTACATTTTTCTCTACTATGTATTTGGTTCACGTTCTCGCCGATTTATTCCCTTGCTAAATTGGCGGGGCGTGACACCCTGGAACCCCAAGTCTTCCTTCAACATGAAGGGAAAGATCACAGGAATGAGAAAATGAAAACAGCCCCTAGATCACTTATACAAATGCTAGATCTGAAGCTAAGACTGAGAAAGAAAGGATCTGCAGAATTGATCTCTCTCTGTACAAGAGCTCTCTCAAGGATCTTCACTAATCTGAGAGAGCAAGAGCTAGAACAGATGTGAGTGAAAAACTTGGCTCTTCAGTTTTCTCACAGAAGCCTTGGAAAAATCATTGTAAGCGTTTTTTTCTATATATGATGTGTTCTTCTGGAGCTTCAGTCTTCTTTATATGTCTTCTATTTGAAAATTGAACGTTGAAGTGCCCGTTGTCTCTAAGCTTTTGTTTATGTTAGACTGCATGACACTGCAGAGCTTCTTGTTCAGCAGTCCTTAGCTTTCCATGCACGCAACAAGAGAGAGAGGATCTTCATTGATGACCGTTATCTTCCATATTGTCCAACGTTGTATTGAGGGGCGCTGTCAGAGACCTGCACGCATTAAATGCTAAAACAATAGACAGCTAGGCTGTTTCTTATTGTCAGTCAACGTTAGATTGATTTTATATCAAAAAGGAAATTCCATTCTGTTCTTCTAAAAGGATGTTTATAGTGTAAACATGGAAATGGAAGATATCATTTGCATGCACTGCAGAGATACGTTCAGTCATAATAAATGCATGGTTGTCAGAAAGATATACGTAAAGACTTTGACTTTTGATCGTACTCAGAATGAGTTCAATATCACATCGTTATATTCCATGAAATCATTACATGCATGACTTATGAAATCATTATGCAATGAGTTGATATCCATGTAAATCGTTGTGCACTTATAAGCAAACCGATGCACATACAATCGTTATATGGACAAATCGTTATGACTCTATAAGCAAATCGTTATGAGTAAGTTGTCAGAGACAAAACGATGTGAGCAAATCATTTTTTGCTGTATCGAATCGTTACAGTGACTAAGTCGTTATGTAACTAAGCGATCGTTTATAGTGACAGAGTCGTTGTGTAACTTATCGAATCGTTACAAGGATCAAATCGTTATGATAGTATAGGCAAATCGTGTGCTCACTTAAGAATCGTTGTGAGAGAAAATCGTTGTTTTACTTAAGAATCGATGAGAAGAACAAATCGTTATGAAACTTAACGAGTCGTGTGAAACCGAAATCGTTGTGAGTGCAAGTCTTGTGCTCACTTAATAGATCGTTGTGAGAGTAAATCGTTGTTCTCACTTAAGAAATCGTTGTAAGAGCAAATCATTGTTCTCACTTAAGAAATTGATGTGAGAGCAAATCGTTGTTCTCACTTAAGAAATCGTTGTGAGAGCAAATAGTTATGAACCAAGTCGTTATGCTTTCTTAGCAATCGTTATGGAAGTAAATCGTTGCGATCTTCAAATCGTTATTAGATAGACTTCAATAGAATAGCGATGACTTATGAAATCGTTATAGAACCAAAATCGATGTGAATGAGGAAATCGTTATGATTCTAAGGAAATCGTTATAACACTAGAGAGTTGATGTGAACTTAGAGAAATCTCATGCTTTGAACTTACATTGCTACAGAGTAATAATACTTACCCATTTAGCTTGATATTGTTGGTTCACATTATAACATTAATGACAACATGTTTTTGATGATGAACAAGGTTAATTGAGTTATGTACATGTGAATTGAGTTTAATACATGACAGCTTCAAACAATAACTTGATGCAATAACTTGATACTATGTTCATAATATCTCACTAACTATGTTCATCAATGTAGGAGAGATACTATGCAAGACATGTACCAAGTCAAGCTTAAAAGATCAAGAAAGCAGAAAACAAGGTACCTGTCGACAACAACAAAGCCCCATGTCGACAGATTCATGCTCAGAAACCAGTCTTCTGGCAAAACAAGTGCCTGTCGACAGCAAAAAATCATCTGTCGACAGAAGCATGCAGTAAAATCTACACAGACATCCAGACTTCTGTAATTTGGAACACTGTCAGTTCCTGTCGACAGCAGCAAGTCGGCTGTCGACAGACGGAGTTTTGGGAAGATCTTATGGCCGGGATATGATCTATATTTGGGTGTTTCCTTTTAACAAGACTCTCCATACTTAAACACCCTTATATAAAGATCGTTTTGGAGGTATTTTCGCAGCAAGGCAGCCTCCACACCAAAACCCTAAGCAAAGACCAAGAAGAGAGGTTTTTCTCTGCTGCTCTGCTTCAACTCTCTGCTCAGAACAAGGAAGATCCATTCGACGAGCAGGATTGAAGCTGGTTCGTCCTCAAGTCAGCTTCTCCATCATCACGTGGTCTTCAACGACGTGAAGCTTGAGTTTCTGGACGAACTCACAGAAGAATTTACATATTGGATTTGTTCTTCAACTCTAAAACTCTTCTCTGTTCTACTTTTACAAATCCGTGTGTGTGTTGTGGTGTCTCAAGCAGTCCTTGTGCATGATTCATGTGTGGATTGTTGTTCTGATTGCGTGTTTGCATCAGACAACGTGTGTGGTGTGTTGGTCATATCAAGGCTATAGGATCTGATCTATTGTGGAATTGATCTAGCATGTGTGTGTGTGGTTGAGCCGTTGTGCTCGTGTGTGTGTGTTGTACTCAGTTCTTGAGTAGTGTGTCCTCACTGTGTGAGGGGTGGACGTAGGAGTCACGTGGTGTGATCTCCGAACCACCTAAAAAATCCCTTGTGCACTGTGGTTTGATTTGTGGTTTGCATTGTATTGCGCTAGATGCATGCATAGGGATTTCGTCTACACACTACTTGTTATCTTGCTCACACACATTACATCAGATCAAAGGAGTTTTGATTGAGTAGATCTTTTAATCCGAAGTAATTTTCAAATTGCTTAAGTTTCCGCTGTAAATCTATTCAACCCCCCCTTCTCGCTTTGCCATAACCGAATATCCGATCCTAACAATTGGTATCAGAGCAGTTTTCTCTTCATCGGTTGTGATTTGGCATATCTGTTTATGTGTGCTTAATTGCTCTGATCGGGTTTATAATTCATTCTAAACTGATCTGATTACTTTGGTCTACAACATACTCAGAAATATGTCTGAGTTCTCGAGTATCATAAATAGACCAATGATTATTGAGTTTGATAACCATGTTGATAAAATGCAGGACTCCTTTAAGAAGACAAGCCAGATTGCAAATAAGCCAAAGACAAATGCTTCATGGCTCTTGGCAGCTCAAGAGGCTCTTCCCGTTCAGACGAATCTGAAGGATCACATCTGTCAGAGAAGTCAAGATACTCTCAAAGGTCAGGTAAATCAAATTCAGATCCATTTGATGCATCAATATCTAATTCTGATTCAGAGAATGATATATCCTATGACGAATTGATAGAATGCTATGAGCACTTGACCATCAATTTAAGAAGGTAAATCTCAAAACAAGAAGCTAAAAGAAAAATTAGAGAAGAATGAAATGATAATTGATAATGTTCAAGCATTCTATGAAGAAAATGAAAAATTGAAAATGGAGAATGGAAAATTGGAAAAGGAAGTCAAAGACTGTGAAAACAATTTTTCTAAACCGAAAGAAGATCATGACCAGATGGAATCTGAAATTTTGATTTGAAAAGTCAAAATGAAAAATTGATTGATCATAATGAAAGTCTCAAATTTGATAATGATCAAATGAACAAACAAATCTCCAATATGGCTCATGATCATCAAATAAATGAAGTGCAACCATTGGTTGACGAAAACAATCATCTTAGAAAGAGAATTGCTGACTTGGAAAATCAAGTTGTTCAAAGTGAAATTGAAAAGAACAAGAATTCTGTTGCACCTAAAGAAAAATCTGGTAAGATTCATGTTCAGAAAAATGTTCACAAAATGAAAAATTGAACAAAATGTTGCAAAAATGAAGAATCATGTTTCAATTGAAAACCAGAAAACGAAAATGGAAAAGAAAACAAGAGTCTACAGGTCTCCACATCTCCTCCAGCATCCCAGAGTGTTTTAAGGAAATCTCCAATTCCACATCACGCCAAGAGATACCAAGGGTACCATCTCCTTCTTCTTAACACAAAGATGATCAAAGGTACTCTAAAGAATCTCAGAGATTCCAGAAAATGCATTCATACTGTGGTAAGATTCAGGTAAATGCTCAACCCATTGTTTTAAATGCAATAGGCCTGGTCATCTTGCTAAATTCTGCTGGAATAAAAATCTGCACTGTCATAATCATGCCAAACCAGTCCAATGCTTCACATGTCATAAAATTGGTCATATTTCTAAGAACTGTTGGCATAAAACCATGATTCTGTGCATGCTTCAAAGCTCCATAATAATCCATGTGTTCATACACACAAGGATAAACATCATGTTCATAAAGATCAAAAATTTCATGTATCTATGAACAGGAAAACTGCACAAAACAATAGAAATCCAAAAACAATCACTTTGGATTCTGAAATCTTCATTGTTAGATCCTAACACTAATGTCATTGCAGGACCCAGCAAGTGTGGGTCCCAAAACAAGCTTGATCAACAAGTTGAGATGTCTTGCAGCCAAAAATTAGAATGAATCATGCCATTGCTGTGCAAGGCAAGAAATGATGGAGAACAAAGGTAATTTTTTTTTAGACTGTGATTGAAGACTGTTCAGGTAAAATCTCTTTATCACTTCAGTTTTGAACTGCAAGAATTGAAATGGATCTTTACCTTTATCTGAGCAATGAAAATGTGTCTTAATACTACCCCTACATAACAATGCCTCTTAGCAGTTGGAATCAGGTCATCTTGCTTGCATAACTGTGCACATGATCTCTTGTATATAAAATGATGACATGTGGAAAAAAGTTATGCTTGTTTGGAAACTATCATTTTGCGCGAGTAAAATACTCCGCCAAGTACCAAAAGTCATGTTATGCATAAGGCTAATTATGTGCTACTTTTTATGCATGTGTTATGGGGGAGTAATTTTGAACATGCTTATGGATGCCTTTTGTGTGCAAATGCTTGAATGATGAGTTATCATATGCACACTCTATGGGGGAGTAAGTTAAGGCTAGGTGAGTGAAATTCATAAGGGATACCCTTCATACTCAATATGTATTTATCCCTCAATCTTATGGTTCAAGTCACTCTCAATTCAAAGCCTTAAAGCTGAAGTTTCGAAGCTCCTGTCGACAGCTCTGAACCACACTGTCGACAGATATGACTTCACAAAAACCAGTTTTTGAACTCTGAGTGTTTCTGTCGACAAACGAATTCCATCTGTCGACAGCAAGCACAGTTCTTGACCTCCCAGAACCAAGCCTTTCAGGTCTGAGTGCATCTGTCGACAGACACTCCCTTGCTGTCGACAGATACACATTTCAATGATAAATCTTCATCTTCTCTAATCCTTACCTTATGAGTATGTTCATATTATTGATGCAGGGGAGAATTTGGACTTAATATTCATTGCAATCTTTCATATTCACATGGTATCAAAGACATTGAATTAATCACAATGATTTTGATATAATATTTTGTGCTTGAGTCTAGTTGTGTCATCTAGAAAACATTGATCAAATCTAATGATTTTAATCTAACTCACTTGAATAACTCCCTTGTGGATTATCATGTTTCTAAAATGGTTTGATAAGTAAGAAGGTTTTTGAACTTAATGTTTTACATTACCATTGACCTTAATAATTATTGACCTTGATTGTTAAAAATATAAAAAAAAGGGGAGAAAAGCTACCTATTTCAAACACTCAAAAGCTCATAAAAAGTAGTTGAAATGGGACAAAGGCAGAGCAATGATGAGTATCACTGAGTAACCGGGGACATGGGCATCACAAATGTCTGTCTTAACGTAAAAAAGTCTTTTCATTATCTCTGAACAATAGTATGATGGTCACTCACACTGAGTAACTGGGGGTACGGGCATCCCTCATGTCTACCTTCATGTCAAAAGGTGAAAGTGATCCTAATTACTACTTTTCCCACATTAACTTGACAAAAGAAATTGTTCAAATGCTTGAAATAGAGTGGAGCCTCCAAGATTTAAATCAAGGGCAATGGGTTGTCAATTGTCAAATGTTTATGTGGACATTACCTTCCTTTACCAACTGAAAATCACCACTAAGGTATATGATTTTCTTTAATGGTTTTATTCAAGGGGTTATCTTACTTTCATATGTTTTGGACGATGTATCCTAAATGCTATAACTTGAGATTCCCGGAGTATTATCTCTTAACCATTGTAGAATTTTATGTGTCCAACTACTAGTGTCTATGACATCTTGCAATGGGTATAAACCAGTTCTGAACCTTAAAATTCTAATTGAACACTCATTCCCCACTCATATCTTTCACAATTCAGTTATGTGGTCACACAATTCTTTGCTTCATTTCTTTCCACTTCTTTGGGTCATCAGTTTGTTAACTCCGTCATCTCTTTCTCCTTCACTTTTGCTTTTGTTGTTTCATGCAATGGATATTTTTTTTGTAACTTGTGCACTTACTGATCAATGACTGGAAACACAGTTCTTTGCTTCATTCTTAACCATTTGTGCATGACTTATCTTTTTGGATGTTGCCAAAAGGGGGAGAAACTCAATTGTACACTAATTGACTATTTTGTCATCATCAAAAAGGGGAGAATGTTGGGTTCACATTCTAACATTAATGACAACATGTTTTTGATGATGAACAAGGTTAATTGAGTTTATGTACAATGTGAATTGAGTTTAATACATGACAGCTTCAATAAATAACTTGATACTATATGTTCATAATATCTCACTAACTATGTTCATCAATGTAGGAGATACTATGCAAGACATGTACCAAAGTCAAGCTTAAAAGATCAAGAAAAGCAAGAAAACAAGGTACTTGTCGACAGCAACAAAGCCCCCTGTCGACAGATTCATGCGTCAGAAACCAGTCTTCTGGCAAAACAAGTGCCTGTCGACAGCAACAAATCATCTGTCGACAGAAGCATGCAGTAAAAGCTACACAGAACATCCATACTTCTGTAATTTGGAACACTGTCAGTTCCTGTCGACAGCATCAAGTCGGCTGTCGACAGACGGAGTTTTGGGAAGATCTTATGGCCGGGATATGATCTATATTTGAATGTTTCCTTTTATCAAGACTCTCCATACTTAAACACCTTATATAAAGATCGTTTTGGAGGTATTTTCGCAGCAAGGCAGCCTCCACACAAAACCCTAAGCAAAGACCAAGAAGAGAGGTTTTTCTCTACTGCTCTGCTCACTCTCTGCTTCAACTCTCTGCTCAGAACAAGGAAGATCCATTCGACGAGCAGATTGAAGCTGGTTCGTCCTCAAGTCAAGCTTCTCCATCATCACGTGGTCTTCAACGACGTGAACTTGAAGTATTCTGGACGAACTCACAGAGAGTTTACATATTGGATTTGTTCTTCAACTCTAAAACTCTTCTCTGTTCTACTTTTACAATCCGTGGTGTGTTGTGGTGTCTCAAGCAGTCCTTGTGCTTGATTCACGTGTGGATTGTTGTTCTGATTGCGTGTTTGCATCAGACAACGTGTGTGGTGTGTTGGTCAGATCAAGCTAGAGGATCTGATCTATTGTGGAATTGATCTAGCGTGTGTGTGTGGTTGAGCCGTTGTGCTCGTGTGTGTGTGTTGTACTCAGTTCTTGAGTAGTGTGTCCTCACTGTGTGAGGGGTGGACGTTGGAGTCACGTGGTGTGATCTCCGAACCACCTAAAAAATCCCTTGTGCACTGTGGTTTGATTTGTGGTTTGCATTGTATTGCGCTAGATGCATGCATAGGGATTTCGTCTACACACTACTTTTTATCTTGCTCACACACATTACATCAGATCAAAGGGTTTTGATTGAGTAGATCTTTTAATCCGAAGTAACTTTCAAATTGCTTAGTTTCCGCTGTAAATCTATTCAACCCCCCCTTCTAGCTTTGCCATAACCGAATATCCGATCCTAACAGATATTCCTTGTTTCATTTCCTGTACTCAAATCTCATAGAAAATATGTTAGATTAAACTTTATTATAGTTTTGTTAATCACAAAAATAAATATGTAATTAATTTAAATTACATGGGGATAAACTGATCATCAATCTCCCCCTTTTTGGTGATGACAAAACTTAACAATAAGCATAGATGATCTGAAATGAATCTAAACGAATTGCTGAAATATAAGAGATATATTTCAGAAGTACTATATTCTCTCCATTTTTGTCATTAAGCAAAAAAATATAAGAGTGAGACAAAGAAGAGAAAAGAATAAGAGAACATGGATCATTTTATTCAATTTTGACTGGGTACAAGAAGATAGAAAGCAGGAGACAGAAGAGAGCATAATGAGAAATGACTTCCCAAGCCTTTTCTTCCTGCTTCTCAAAATACAGCCTAAAAACCCCAGGTTCTAGAGAATAGGAAGGTCCCATGGTAGGAGCCATCCTGGCAAGATGACGAACCAGCTGCTCATCTAAGAACTAAGCATACCGATCTCGATCAAGGGAAACTTTAAAGAAGGGAACTTCCCAAAACTGGAACAGGCTAGGAACTGATCCATAGAGACTGGATAGAAAAGCTCCTGGTACTTCAATTCTAGCCGCATGGCCACATACACCTTATACCTTTCACCCCATGTCTGATAAGGATCATGAACAAGGTGAATGGAATTCATGTCCAGAAATGTGGCAGCTGAAAGTGGAGGTTTACCTTCCCTAGCCTGAGATACATTCAGATCAGTAAGTTGCTGAGCAGATAGGGGATAGAATCTGGCCCACTCTGAAGGAGAGAGTCTTTCACATTCAGACAAAAGAGGGGCGAGGACATCTGCATTGACATGGCCCTGGTGATATTCTCTGAACAAAAATCTGTGAAAGGCAACCAGATGACCCTTCTGCACTTTGATTCTTCCCATGACTCTGGCTAAACGCTCAAAAATAATTGAGCCAACAGCTGATTCCATGACCAGAGAGTGAAGAGGGGGAAGAAAAACAACATCAGGTAGCTCGAGGGTGGCAAAATCAACCTGGATAGCTTCAGTGTGAGCTTCTACTGACCCCAGAGCACTGATAGCCTGCTGGAACTGACCAAGCGGAATTTCAGGGAGACGATGGAGATACCAGTAGTCATTGAACATTTGAAAGTACCGGATCATCTTGATTTCCTTTTGAATGAAAGGACCCAGGTGTCCTTGTGAAGGATCTGGAACCATTCTGATAAGGTCAAGGAATGATCCCGGGGAGGGAACCTGGCTGATTTGGCAAGAAGAAACTTATTGAACAAAGTCTTGTGGCCTCGAGCCCACTGCTCTTCAGTTTTGGACTCAGCTAAAGAGAAGATTTTTTATTTTTCAGATTTTGAAAGAGGGGTGTAAGGCAAAATGACATTAAGATGATCGGTAAGATTTAGTGAGGAAGATTAAAAATAGTAGCATAAGCAACTTTCTGAAGGAATTCTCTATAGAGTGGTTTATTTTTATTGTCCACTGTTAAAGAAAACCACAGAGGTGGATAACAAGGGTAGAAGAATAGAAGAGTGGAGGTTATTTTTCTTTTCTTAGGAGCAGGGCTAGAAGAGCCTGTCCTATGAACATGAGTTCCAACCTTCAACACAGATCGGAGAATAGCTTCCTCAAACTCATCTTTGATGTCCTTAAGAAAGGAGCATCAATCTGAGCACTCTCCGGAATAATTGTAATGAAGGAAGGAGGAGTAGTAGGAGAAAGAAAAATGTGAGGTAGAAGGAGGTATATCTGTTGGTCCAAAAGAAGAGGGACCAGAGGATGGGAGGCTCCAGCTGATGAGGAGGTTGGAGGAACAAGAATGTGAGTGGTGGAGACAGAAGATGAAGAGGACTGTGAAGGAAATGGAGTAGGAAGAATGTTTCTGGGTAGTGGTTGTTTGAAAGTAGGTGGAGCTGGAGGAGCTGTGGAGGATGAAGGTGGTGAAGGAGGAGCTGGTGTCTGAATGGGAAGAAGGTGGGGCTCAGGAGCTACAGCTTCTTCTTCTGCCCTGACATGATCAGCTTCAGGAACCACTGGCCTGGTTGGCCCTGACAGATCCTCAGCTGGCTCTCTTGGCCCAGATTCTTCAGCTGACACCTGATCAACAATTACTGGCCCTGATGGCCCTACTGGATCCTCAGAAACATGCCCTGATGGCAAATCTTCAGTAGATGGCCCCGATGGCCTAGACTCTTCTGCTGAAACAGGCCCTGATGGCCTAGCAATCTCTTCATTTGCATCCTCAGAAGGCTGAGAAGCAGGTGTGTGGGAGCAGGAGGTGCTGACGCTCTTACCTCCTTTGGAATGTTTGACAAAAGAGTCTTCATGCTTCCCATTTCCTTGTTCAACCACCTTATTGCATTCTTCACCATGCCATTTCTTTTGCTGCCGAAGCTTAGCTCATAAAAATAGAATTAACATCCGATTGCACAGAGCAAAGAATTTCACCTTGGGCATCTAACCTTTCAATCACAGGCTTTAGGTTAATGACAAACCTTTGTCTTTGTGGCCTCTGAAATGGTGCTTCTGCAAGGAGAGGAATCTCTAAAGCAACTTCCTTCCTTTCTTACTTGCCCTAGCAACGGGCTCCTCAAGATCATCATGAGCATCCTGACAATTTGAATCATAAGAACTGACGGTTACTCCTTCTTGAAAATCATTTATTGGAGATTTTTCAGTTCTCTCCCCCTGAGACTGACCTTCTTTCTCACCCAAAATCTCCCCTTCAGCAGGGGCATCTTCCATAGGTACATCATTTTGGACTTCTGCTGTTTGCTCCCCCTGAGCAGGAGCATCTTCCACTACAGTCTTTTCAATGTGGCCTGGTGCCACAACATCTGGTGCTACTGATTCACTGAACCTCTTAGGCTCCCCTTGAGTGCTAGAAATGGATTCCAGCACATCTCTAAGAATAGATGCCACAATAGTGGTGGGGTTTAGTTCTTCAGAGTTTCTACAACTGGCATACTATTCTCTGGAGGATTTCTTCAATTAGGCTGCCAGTGACCACGGATTCTTCTACTCAGGCCTCTGCTGCTGCTGATTGTTCTACTGCTGCTAGAGTTACTGTTTCTTCTGCTAGTGCTGCCGCTGATTCAGGTTCCTCTTGAACTGATGGAATTTGTTCCTGCTGTTCTAGAATACTTGGTACTGCTACTCTAGCTTCCTCTGCTGGTACTGCTGCTGGTGCTGCTGGTGCTGATTCCTCTTGAATCATTGGGACTGCTACTGCTACAGCTACTTCTCCTACCTCTTCCTGGACTTCTTGGCTTCGCCAATGATGGCCTCACCCTCAGCCACTGAGGTCTTAGTCCATAAGCCGTTTACAACTGAAAAACGCTCTTCCTTAAATTCCTGCTACGAATAGTCTGCCCCTTCTTCTCTACTACTGCTCCAGAAAAGTTAATGCCAAAATGTTGAAAGATCTTGGTGAGCAGATGAGCATAAGGCAGGGACACATTCAATTTGTTCTTCATGTCCCAAACTTGAGCATGAGCAAACTTCATTCGCTCCAAGATAACCTGGCCATGTTAATCTCCTAGTTCTGGATTGCCCAGAACATCATGTCTGAGTCCGCCTTTGTACAGGTCAAAAGGTGGCGCTCCTAGGGACCAAGATTTAACAGATTATGAAATGCAATAGGCGATTAAACACATTCATTTGGTTTATGTCCAATTTCCCATTCTTCAGATGGAACTCAGGACCTACAATCCCTAACCCCTTCGCTTGAATGTCCACAGTGTGGACTCCACTGTGACCGGTGGTGCAAACTCCAAATAAGGATTCCAAGAGCTCATAGGTGATCCTAATCTGGGTACCTTTGACAGATGATGTCAAGGACCCGTCCTCCTCCATCTTCAGGAACACATAGAATGCTTTGACGAGGTCTGGGTAACTTACCTCTGATAGGGTCGCCAGCGACCACTTCATCCTCTCCATAGCAGTAATCACATTCCCCATGCCATTCTTCTGCAAATCTGCAATATCTACATCTTTGTTTCCATAGAGCTTTGCCTTCACAGAGGTGAACCTTTCTTGCTGAATTGCTATGAGGAACTCAGCTCCATAGCCCCCGACGCTGCCGGAAACAACAAATGCGCCCATGGATTTGAACTGGGAAGGTTTCTGGATGATTGTGATGAGGAAAGGAATAGAAGCCCTCAGGAAATTTCTCGCGGGAAGGAGTTTGGAGCTTCAAATCTCAGAGAGACAGTGCCGAAGTCGATAGGGTATCGCCTCAGGCAGGTAGAGGGAGATGAAGGCAGCATGTGAATCGATGCCACACAGATTTCGGGATATATCAAAAGAGTAAAGTAACTTTTCAAAAACGGAGGCTGTATGATGGCAGAAAAGGACAAAATGACCAGTTCGATGGAAATAAATTCTTTTAATATTATGAACCGTCAACGATATTTAAACAGGCAGACAACATTTGAATTTTTCTTAAATTCATGGAGGAAAAATAATTGATATTCTGAATATTAATATCTCAGTTTTATACAGATGATTCCTTCACAATTTACACATGCCTAATTCCCTTCTAAGAGAAGTAAATCTCTCTTCAGGTAAGGCCTTTGTGAAGATATCTGCTAACTGATTATTAGTATCAATGAAAGAATATTTATGTTACCATTAGCTACATGATCACGAATAAAATGATATCTAACCTCAATGTGCTTAGTCCTTGAATGTTGTACTGGATTCTTGGTTAGATTTATTGCACTGGTGTTGTCACATAATAGGGGAATTGTCTTGATCTGGTGTCCATAATCCTCAGTTGTTGCTAATCCACTAGTTGTTGTGTACAGCAACATCCAGCAGCTACGTACTCAGCTTCTGTTGTAGATAATGCCACTGAATTTTGTTTCTCTGAGGACCATGAGATCAGACATCCTGCAAGAAATTGACAACAGCCACTGGTGCTTTTTCTATCTATTTTACATCCAACGTAGTCAGCATCAGAGTATCCTACTAAATTAATTTCACATGATTTTGGATACCATAAACCTAAGTCATAGGTTTTTGCTAAATATCTAAAAATTCTTTTGACATAATTAAATGAGATTCTTTAGGGTCTGCCTGATACCTAGCACACATGCATACACTAAACAGTATGTCAGGTCTACTGGCAGTTAAATATAGTAGTGATCCTGTCATACCTCTGTAGACCTTTTGGTATACTTTCTTACCATCCTTATCACTATCCATTCTTGTTGATGTGCTCATAGGCGTTGACAGTGGCTTGCTATTTTCGAATCCAAACTTCTTTAGAAACTCCTTGGTGTACTTGGTTTGACAGATATGAGTCCCTTCCTTTCCTTGTTTGATTTGCAATCCAAGGAAGTAGTTGAGCTCCCCTATCATGCTCATCTCGAATTCTCCCTGCATGAGCTTTTCAAAATACTTGCAAAGGGATTCATCAGTAGAACCAAATTATATCATCAACATATATTTGAACAAGCAGAATATGTTTGACTTTAGACTTAACAAATAGTGTACTATCTACTTGACCTCTAATGAAACCATGGTTTAATAGAAATGCACTTAAACGTTCATACCATGCTCTTGGTGCTTGTTTTAATCCATATAATGCTTTGTGCAACTTAAATACATGATTCGGAAAATCAATGTCATCAAAACCTAGAGGTTGTTCTACATAAACTTCCTCCTTAATAAAACCATTTAGAAAGGTTGATTTAACATCCATTTAAAATAATTTCAAGTCTAATGCGGATGCATATGCAAGTAGAATCCTGATAGCCTCGAGTCTAGCTACAGGTGCATAGGTTTCATCGAAATCTATGCCCTCCTCTTGGGAATAGCCTTGAGCTACCAATCTGGCCTTGTTTCTTATGATCACACCAGCTTCATCCAATTTATTTCTGAACACCCATTTGGTGCCAATCACTGGATGATTGATGGTCTAGGAACAAGTGACCATACATGGTTTCTCTTGAATTGATTCAGTTCATCTTGCATGGCTAAAATCCAAGATTAATCAGTGAGAGCTTCATTGACTGTCCTAGGCTCTATTTGCAAGACAAAAGCTACCGCTTGTCCTTACCCTTACAGATGGATCACCAATGATGTTTTCTAGTGGGTGATCTTTCTTATATCTCCATTCCTTTGGAAGATTTTCATGTAAAATGTCCTTTTGTTGCAGGTCTTCCAGAGGTGGATCTTCCTTGTCTTCGATAGATGTATTCTTTAATTTCTTGGACAATTCTTCTGCATCATCAATATCACTATCTTCTTCCTTTCTCAAGGAAGGGTTAGTTTCATCAAAAATGATGTGTACTGATTGTTCAATTAATAAAGTACGCTTATTAAATACTCTATAGCCTTTAGGTTTAGAAGCATAACCCATATATACCTTCATCTGATTTTGCATCTAACTTACCAATGTCTCTTTGCCGTTGTTGTGGATGAAACATGGACATCCGAATGTCCTGAAGTGACTGATCTTCGGCTTCTTTCCCTTGTACAGTTCATATGCTTTTTCTCTTCAAGATAGGCCTGATCATCACTCTGTTGATAATGTAACATGCCGTGTTGACTGCTTTCAGCCCAAAAATACCTTGGCAAATCATATTCTGATAGCATTGTCCTTGCCATATCCAACAGGGTTCTGTTCTTCCTCTCAGCAACTCCATTTTGCTGTGGTGTCCTTGGTGCTGAGAAATTGTGCTCTATCCCTTGGTATCACAGAACTTGAAATTTTCTCATTTTGGAATTCTCCTCCATGATCTGACCGATTCCCAACAATGCTGAACTTTGTCTTTCTGTACCTTCTTGCTGAAGCTTACAAAACTGTCAAATGTATCATCTTTGTGCTCCAAGAAGGATATCCAAGTGAATCTGGAGTAATCGTCTACAATGACAAATCCAAAATTCTTTCCTCCAAGACTTGTGGTCCTCATTGGCCCAAATAAGTCCATATGAAGGAGTTCTAAGGGTTTAGAGGTTGTTACCACAGTTTTTGACTTGAAGGATGACTTGGTGTGCTTTCCTTTTGCACATGGTCCGCAGACACCATCCAACCTTGTGCAGACTTTAGGTAGACCTTCCACCAGGTTCTCTTGATCAGCTTTCTCATGCCATCTAGCTGCAGTGGCCCATCTTCTGTGCCACAGCTCAGTTGACTGCTCTTTGCTTGCGGCCAGACAGATATCCTGATCTTTTAGTTCTTCTAGGTAAAGCACGTACAGGTTCTTTTCTCTTTGGCTTCAAAAATGACTGCTCCATCCTTCATAATGCTGCACTTGGATTCTTGAAATCTGTTCTGATGACCTTTATCGCATAGCTGACTGATACTGATGAGGTTGTGCTTCAGTCCTTTAACACATAGTACATCCTCAATGACTGTCTTTGCCTTTGCTGCCTACTGAACCACTGCCTATTACAGTCCCTTTTCCATTATCTCCATAGGTGACTGTGCCTTCTTCAGCTTCTAGATGCAAAAATAGTCTTCTGTTCTGTTCCTGACATGTGCCTT
The DNA here is from genome assembly GCA_014218235.1 of Colocasia esculenta. Taxonomy (NCBI): domain Eukaryota; kingdom Viridiplantae; phylum Streptophyta; class Magnoliopsida; order Alismatales; family Araceae; genus Colocasia; species Colocasia esculenta. The sequence continues at coordinate 68,572,108 of CM024758.1, forward strand.
GAGCAACCGCTGTCTAAATACCATTTGGATGCTCGAAGGTTTCCTCTGCATTAAAAACATTAAGCTTTAGGTACCCAAGTTCTTTTGGGTCCTGGTTGGTTAGTGTCATCATTTTTTCTTTTGATTACCCATATTTTATGTTTAGTAGGACATGATACTTTAATGTGACCTAGCTTATTGCAATGACTACAACAAGACATCTTAGTTATTTTTTCAGTTGGTATGTATTTAAGATTTGCCTTGTATGATGTGTCTTGTTCAGGTACAAATTTAGTGTAGGATATTTTAGGATAAACTTTAGTTTCTTCATTTCGGGGGGTGTATAACCTAATCCATGTTTCCTTTTACCTGACCGTCTAGCACCTTTCAATATTAATCTAGTTTTACCATTTGTAAATTTTTCTAGAATGCTTGATAAACTTTCATTTCTGTGGTTAACGTGTTGACTTCTTGTTTTAAATATTTACTATTTCTTGATTTTCCAAATTTGCTAATTGTTCATTTTTATTTTTCAAGTCGTCACACAGTAATTCATTTCTCCTTTTAGTTCATTAATTTGTTTTTCCATTTGCTCATTTTCAGATTTTAAATCTGAATTAGTATTTTCTAGAATGCAATGTTTTTCTTTCTTGCTTGCTTTTAGTAATTTAGATACTTCTCTATATTTACAATATAGTTCATTGAAGGCTTCTTCTAAGTTATCTGAATCAGAATCATTACAAGAAGAAAAGGATGAGTCTGAAGTTACCTTGTCTTCTGTGTTGGCCATGAAAGCCAAGTTGGCTTCTTCTTTTTCTTCATTGCTTGAGCTTGACTCACTGTCTGAGTCACTGTTGTTGTCCCAAGCCGCTGCCATAGCTTTCTTCTTGAATCTTCTTGGTTTTCTCAAACTTTCCTTCTTTCTGTACTCAAGTTCTTGAGCCTTGGACACTCTGCCTTGATATGTCCGGGCTTCTTACATTCATAGCAAATTGGCTCACCTTTTTGATGTCCTTTGCTTCAGTTTTCTTGAAATCTTTGCTCTTTTTGAAGTAACGTCTTCCAGATTGATATTTTTTTTTTTCTTCTTGACTAAGATACGTTGTAGTCTTCTTGATAACAGTGCTTCTTCATCTTCACTGTTTTCACTACTGTCTTCGTCTCAGACTTCCTCAGAGTTATCTTCTCTGCTTTGAGGGCATTGTGTGCTTCTTTCTATTGGATGATTCTCCCAATCTTTCCATGTTTATCTCATGGCCATGAGGGACCAATGAGTTTCTCCAATGACATCCCTTCAAGTCATTGGCTTCTTCTATAGCTGTTACCTTGGGAGTCCAAGAAGATGGCAAAGATCTCAGAATCTTCCTTACCATATCTCCCATTTCATAGATCTTTCCAAGACTAGCTAACCCATTCGTGATGTCTGTAAATCTGCTAACATTTGGTTATTGACTCTCCTGGCTGCATCTGAAACCTTTCATACTGAGTCACCAGAATGTCTATTCTGGTTCTTTTACTTTATCTGTGCCTTCGTAGTAGTCCTCAGCTTTTCCCACATTTCCATGGCGGACTTGCAGGCGGAAATTCTGTTGAATTCCTTCTTACTAAGGGCACAACATAATATGCTCTTAGCTTTGCAGTTGAGAGAAATCTTCTTTTATCATCTTCTGTCCAGTTGTCTCTGTTGTTTAGAACAACTAGATCGCCTTCTCTACTATGGACAATATTTGAAATCGAATCCTTGTAGAAAGTACTCCATTTTTGTTTTCCAATGTATAATCTTCACCATCGAACAGTGGTGGCCTGTTGACTGACTGACCTCAGACTGACCTTGGGCTGCCATTTGATCTTTTCTCTTCAGATCGTTCGATCTTATTCTTTGTCGAAGAGACTAGCTCTGATACCACTTGTTACCCAGCTAGCAAGCCCAGAGGGGGGGGGGTGATGGGATTCTTAAAATAATTGAGAAACTAAAATATGTTCACAAATAGTCACACAAAACACACTTCGATAGTTGTTAGTGTTAGTAAAGATAAATAGCAAACACACAAAGGCAATCAAACTACACAAGGATTTATCCTGGTTCGGATCTCCTCTCCTTAGGAGTCCTACGTCAGTCCCTGAGCAATATCTCAGGATTTCACTACCTAAGGGTACAGTCCCCTATGGACCCTTACACACCCACCGCAGATGGTCTTCTCTTCTCAACCTGAAGAGGAATTACAACACCCTGGATACCACCAGTCTTCCTTCTACGTGAAAGGAACACACACCCTGGAACCCCCCAGGTCCTCCTTCAACACGAAGGGAAAGATCACAGGAATGAGGAAATGAAAACAAGCCCCTAGATCAAGCTTATACAAATGCTAGATCTGAAGCTAAGACTGAGAAAGAAAGGGTCTGCAAATTAATCTCTCTCAGTACAAGAGGCTCTCTCAAGGATCTTCACTAATCTCAGAGAGCAAAGCTAGAACAGATGTGAGTGAAAAACTTGGCTCTTCAGTTTTCTCACAGAAGCCATGAAAAATCATTGTAAGCGTTGTTTTTCGCTATATATGTGTTCTTCTGGAGCTTCAGTCTTCTTTATATGTCTTCTATTTGAAAATTGAACGTTGAAGTGCCTGTTGTCTCTAAACTTTTGTTTACGTTAGACTGCATGACTCTGCAGAGCTTCTTGTTCAGTAGTCCTTAGCTTTCCATGCACACAATAAGAGAGAAAGGATCTTCATTGATGACCGTTATCTTCCATATTGTCCAACATTGTATTGAGGTGCGCTGTCAGAGACCTGCACGCATTAAATGCTAAAACAATAGACAGCTAGGCTGTTTCTTTTGTCAGTCAACGTTAGATTGATTTTATATCAAAAAGAAAATTACATTCTGTTCTTTTAAAAGGATGTTTACAGTGTAAACATGGAATGGAAGATATCATTTGCATGCACTGCAGAGATCGTTCAGTCATAATAAATGCATGGTTGTCAGAAAGATATACGTGAAGACTTTGACTTTTCATTATACTCAGAATGAGTTCAAATATCACATCATTATATTCCATGAAATCATTACATGCATGACTTATGAAATCGTTATGCAAATGAGTTGATATCCATGTAAATCATTGTGCACTTATAAGAAAACCGATGCACATACAAATCGTTATATGGACAAATCGTTATGACCTCTATAAGCAAATCGTTATGATAAGTTGTCAGAGATAAAACGATGTGAGCAAATCATTGTTTGCTGTATCGAATCGTTACGGCGACTAAGTCGTTTATGTAACTAAGCGAATCGTTATAGTGACAGGTCGTTGTGTAACTTATCGAATCGTTACAAGGATCAAATCGTTATGATGGTATAGGCAAATCGTTGTGCTCACTTAAGAAATTGTTGTGAGAGCAAATCGTTGTTCTTACTTAAGGAATCGATGCGACGACCAAATCGTTATGAAACTTAACGAGTTGTGTGAAACCGAATCATGTGTGAGTGCAAGTCATTGTGCTCACTTAAGAAATTGTTGTGAGAGCAAATCGTGTTCTCACATAAGAAATCGTTGTGAGAGCAAATCATTGTTCTCACTTAAGAAATCGATGTGAGAGCAAATCGTTGTTCTCACTTAAGAAATCATTGTGAGAGCAAATCGTTATGAACTAAGTCGTTATGCTTCTTAGCAAATCGTTATGGAAGTAAATCGTTGCGATCTTAAATCATTATGAGATAGACTTCAATAGAATAGCGATGCTTATGAAATCGTTATAGAACCAAAAACGATATGAATGAGGAATCGTTATGATTATAAGGAATCGTTATAACAACTAGAGAGTCGATGTGAACTTAGAGATCTCATGCTTTGAACTTACATTGCTACAAAGTAAATAATACTTACCCATTTAGCTTGATATTCCTTGTTTCATTTCCTGTACTCAAATCTCATAGAAAATATGTTAGATTAACTTTATGATAGTTTTGTTATCACCAAATAAATATGTAATTAATTTAATTACATGGGGATAAACTGATCATCACCCCCTGTCGCCTCTAAGGCGACACAATGGGCGTCGCGTTCAATTCTTGAAGGTGACGGGTCGATCGGTCGCCTTCTAAAAGTGACAAACCCTGTGTCGCGTTCTCCCTGGTAATGCGACAAGAAACCTGTCGCGTTCACAGGGTGACCAGGGGCGGCCAATAGCCGTTCCCCGGTCATTCCAACTTGGGCCAAATGCCCTACATGGGTGCTAGGCACCTCAATCCACCCATCCCCCCATCAATCATGCTAGAAAAGTTAGGGTTTTGGCCTACCTTTTTGGGGCCGGTCCCTTCTTCATCGTCTGGTGCCTCTGGGGGGTCTACCTCCATGGAGAGGGCCGGAGCCTCCTCGCCCATTGCTATGGAGGCTTCCTCTGTCGTCCGCCATCGGCGAATGGTCTTCTTGGTTCTCCTCGAACTGTCCCCGCCATCGTCACCTTCCATGCCGCCGCCCTCCATCGCCTTGGTCACCGGAGAAGAGAAGTAGGGGAGAAGGAGACTAGAAGAAAGAGAGAGGAAGCCGGCGCCGCCAATGGCCGGAGATCGCCAGAGGAAGGAAAAGGGGCAGCCGGAGCTCTCTGTCTCTAGAGAAGAAAGGTGGGAGAAGAGAGAGAAGAGAGAAGAGGGAAAGAGAGAAGAGGCGTGGGCCCCAATTCAACCGCCTCGGCCTGTGGTCGCGACCACAAGGCTGTCGCATTAACATTAGGTCGCGACAGACACCTTGGCGGCGTTCTCAAATTAGGTAGCGACGGTTGACTTGTCGCTTTTCAAGGTCGCGACGCTCAAGCTGTCGCCTTCTCAGTTTGTTCACAGAACACTTAAGAATCGTATTTTCATTGCAATCTCCAATGCTTACATCATATAAGCTGAAAATTGTCATAAAGTCTGATACATGACTTTCATCTTCTCAATACATCAAATCTCCCAAAATACAATCATGTCTCCTTTTCAAATATTTCAGTGCATATTGAGCTTGTATCTTGTTATTTTTATTGTTTTATCTTGAAATCCAAAAAAATCAGAAATGCAGAAAATCTAAAAATCAAAAAGACGGCTCATCAGGTAAGTGCAGGTAAGTTTTCTAACCTTATCTCTGCATTACTATATCGTATCTACCCTACTATATCATCTCAAGGACCGGCTGGTTCTCAGTGTGTTCTGGGAGCTGAGTTCTCCTTCACCAAAAACAAGGATGATCTAGGTGCGCACTGTTAATCGTTGGATAGGCCGTTAGATGGTATGGCTCAGGGACGATGGATTCATCGCACGCTGGGGATGCGAAGTGTCTTGACCTTGCTCATTTTGTCTAGCAATATTATCCTTGACTATTTGTTATTTTCTCATTTTCTTGCATTTATTTTATGATTTCTTTTCTTTTAGCCCAGCATGCATCATTTAGGATCTTTAAGCTTCATGCTTCATGATTAGTCAAAGCCAGCTTCACGATGATGTTTCAACCAGATCTTCATTTCTGAGAAGGAATTTCATTCCATTTCGAATTGAAAGTTCTCTTCGAGCTAGTTGCTCGGTCCGTTTTCAGTATGGTTCCTATTCAGGTTCCTCTCTCCCCATTCTTATATCAGTCATCCTTTCCCTCCGATCCGCTCATTAGTCGTGAATCGCTCGAAGGCCAGAGTCGAATCGACCCACCGGGCAGCACTATCCCCTAATGAACGAACCTGCAAGCTAAGATAGCCAGGGTACCTCTTCATCAAGAGGTTGATCATTTCTTTCTTTTGATCTTTTTCGTCCCAATTTGGAACCATCCCTGCACTCTATTCCAGCCACGTTCTAAGATCGCCGGATAATTCTCGCTGCTTATTCGTTCAGATGGGGGCTTTTTTTACCTTGATGCCTCTTTTCATCTCATTCCGCTACATCGTCATTTCATGTCATCTCTGCCTCACTATCACTCCACTCCCTTGCAAAGCAGGCATCAAGGAGGGGCAATCTGTAGACACCCATTTCTGGCCCATAAGTCGAGCCAAATTCCTTGTCATATCATTGACGCCCCACGTTGGCTCATCATCGCCTAGCTGGCTTTATCTGATCATGGTATTTTCATTAGTTCATCGTCCTGGTGGGTTCTTCCTGGTCACATCAATCAGTCTTCATCATCATCTCGTAGCTCTATGAGTTAGGAGTTCACGAGCTTCAAACCGCATGTCAATCCGATACCCATGCAAGGATATCAGATACTTTGTATGAGCCTTATGCTGAAAGTCCATGAAGGCGACAAGGTCCATGTCGCGTTCTACTTCAGAAGACGACACTATTTTTGTCGCGTTCCTCCTCACATCGATTTGCCTTCAAGCCAGAATCGATCATCTTCAGAAGGCAACACCTCGATACGTCGCGTTCTAATTTGGCATTTTAATTCCCTGAAAAATCGCCAAAAAATGTTTAAAAGGTTTCCTTCTATGGAAGGCGACGTGTCGAGGCGTCGCGACCTGATAGCGCAATGGGCTCGTCGCGTTCTGGTTTTCATGCAACGTACCCTTCCTAACCTGACTTGGACCCTTGCTATTGATGAATAGTCCGACTTTTAGTAGTCTCTAGAGGCATCCAAATCCTTCCAAATTCAGAGGAGACCCTCTTTAGAAGGTCCTTTCCCAGTTCTGATTCCCCTTGCCCAAGCTTACTTACCCAAATTCGGACTCTTGCCTATTATTCTCCTCTCAGCCCGTTCAGGAATAATGGGGTATAAATCCCTTCATAGAGCATCGTTTAGAGCAAGGTCGGCGTCTGCTTCTTCCTCTCCCAGAGAGCTTCGAATTCTCAGAAGACTTCTCAGCCTCTAGATGACCAGGAAGTGCCCCCCAGGGTGATTTCTTCTCATCTTCACTTTCTTTCTTCTATTCTTCTTGATTTCTCTCTTCATACATGCAGTTTAGATTCATTTTTTTCGTAGATCTGCATTAGAACACTCCACGCACACACCACTTTTAATCACCCAAAGGGGTTAAAACCCCACCCCACGTGATTTCCTCCCAATTAGTTCATGTTTACTCTTTGTTTTGGGATAGATTCTACACAAAATGAGTTTCTAAGGGTGTTTCATTGTTTTTGATGTTCTTGGCAGGTGTTAGAAGATAGTAGCAGCACGAGGCTCTTGCCCCTTGGCCGGCTGAGGAGAAGGAAGAAGAGAATCCACGATCTTCATCTTCTGAAGCAGAAGGCGACGTTCATCTGGTCGCGATCTTCAGAAAGCGACAGTTAGCGCATCGCGTTCAGAGAACCGTAAGGCGGCACCTCCATCATCGCGTTCAAGATGAGGCGACGGCGGGCCTGTTGCGTTCACAGGACCAGGTTCTTCTTCTGCACCTGTAACGACCCTCTTCATACCGGTACGATTATACCAATCCCCATCGGTATAAGGGCGTCGTCACAGTGGGACATTTACCCAACACTGGTCGATAGGTTGATATGTACCTGGATAGCAATAGAGTACAGCGAAAAAATAAACAACAACTCTTAATCCGTCACCACACACATTCCATAATCTAAATAGCGAGGTAGAAGGACATGTCCACATTATACAAAATAAGAGAGTTACAATGTCCAAAATATTGTCCATACAATAATCCTTTTGGTGCAAAAGAAAAGTACAACTGGTAACAGCTCCACAAAATAGCCTTCTAATGATGATCCTCGCCACGCTACCTTCTAGTGCGCGATACCTGTCAACCTGTACGCCGAAGCAAGAGTGAGTCCAAAGACTCAGCAAGCGACACTACTCATGATATACACATACAAGTCTTAGTGGTTTCTACATGCACTTTTACATTAACAACACATAGCATGCTAGTCAATTCAAGTTTTCTACCTATCATGAAGTTCTACAATTTTTATACATAACTCATGCTTTCAGATTTGTAAAATGAAATTCACCTATCACATGATCTCTATTCCACTTGCTCAGGAACTTTAGTCTTTTAAGAGAGCTAAAACATGAAGCTATCAACATGAACAATTTACACACATGAGAGGGGACACAACTAGCATGGATTTCACATAGTTTTAAACACATACACGAACCTTTTCACATGCTTTAGATTGCTGATTTCATATGATTCATGACTATAAATCTACACATGAGAGCTACAATAATACATAAACGCATCATGTGAACAAGTAATCAAGCTATCTTACACTCATTTTCACTATTATCCCTAACATGGATTCTAGGCATTTATGCCCACATAAGCACGATAATGACAACATGAGTTTACTGATTTCACATGGTTTCCAATAACGCATTCTCACATTCTCGGTTTCACATGATTTCATACTTCTCATTCACGTTGTTCAATTTTACACGTTTGACACGTACACATGTTCACACTTATACAATTTACTCATTTCACATCATTTCTCTTTCACTTTCACTTGTCACATATCACATCGATTACACTTACCACGTGCATCTTGGGCACTTACCACGTGCCATATTCACATATTTCACATTTTACTCATTTTTTTCCATTACTTAAACAATTGCCATGACACATAGTCCTAACCACCAGTAGAGGACACTAACAAATATCTCATAGCTCGTGCTCATTCCTTAGCACAGCTCTCAACACAACTCATAACACAACACATACACGACTCATACACATACTCACCACCTAGGCAATACAGCGGTGAATCTTGGTAACTGCGCAGACCGGGAGAAGCCCTCTCCACCCTATCCAGTGGTACTTGTCCACCTCCGGGTTTTCCCAATGCCTTTGGGACAAACTTATCACATGGAACCTTCTATAGGGACTTTTCTATATACGGCCCCGATGCCTCTAGGATAGCAGTGTCACATAGGCACAACTTTTACACTTTACTCATACCGAGTTTTAATACGTATTTTACACATAACACTTTATTTCATTCACTTTCTCACTCACATGAATACCTCTGTTTTTCCTAACATGGTACTACAGAATTTCAAGAGTTTGACACACACAGTAAACACCCTAATCATGTTGGGTTTAAACAAATCTAATCACATTACGATCATATGCACAATTATCATATTTCACATGAAAATACATAACTTTTTATTTACTAGTCCAAATGACCTGAAATTTTAACCACATGCTGTTTTCGGGTTCAAGATGATACCCTCAATTTTTCAGATTTTTCTGAGCTAAATAGGATTTACAGAAAATCAAACACCTAATTAGCATATTATTCACAACTTAAGCTAACATGGGTCTAACACATTTGCAATTTATCCACTTACTGTTTTGCACAGAGACTACTAATATATGCATGATTTTAGAATACAACATCACCCTAATTCATACATCTATACATCAATTACCACAAACCTTTTTGCATGTTTTTTTATTTTACCGAACCGAACTTATTTACAATTTCTCAAGCATTGATAAACTACTAATTTTGCAAACACATATGCTGACCCACTATTCTTCATGATCAAACCGAAACCAAGGCATTCACACAAACCCTAATCATAACTCATGAATTTTACAAGATTGTCTACAAGTCATGCTCACAATTTAAAAGATGCTAATAACCCACATTCACCATCACACCACGTTCCTTCACACACCACAATGCACAATATACATAGGGTTAAGGGTACCATATCCTCATCACGTAAACATACCGAATTTAACGTATAAGAGGGACAGAATAGCTCACTGTTCTGTCGGAAAACTCGACGGCGGTCTCTGGCCGCTGACTCAGGTCAGCGGCATGGTCTATGGACGCCAAGCTCATCACCGGCGTCCAGGGACCTTGCCGTCTAACCAGGTCTGTGCAGAAAACACAGACCCGAGCTCTAAATCTTGGGTGAAATGGAGGGTCTAGGACTCGAGGAAAATTTCATAAAAATATCAAACCCACCTAGACTCATACGGGACATCATAGATAGGTCACTTGCCTTTCAAAATTTCTTCTAAGGGATTTAAAGGCTTGTGAAGACTCCTTGGGCAGTCCCAAGAAAGTTGCAGAAAGGCCTCCAAGGTCACCTTCCTCCGGGTTCTTGGATGAGCTCCACAGCAAGGGGACGATGGGGAAGCCTTCTCCTTTGCTCCAGCTTCCTTCTTGTCGCAGTAGATCTCCAGATCAAGCTCCAAGGGGTCGGATTTGAGGTTTCTAAAATGGGTTTTCTCACAGCTCACTCACCAGGGTTTTTCTCTCCCTCTATTTCTCCTCTTGCAAGGTGAAGTGAGAAGTGGGGAAAGGCCATTTCGGGTTCAGACTAAGGAGAGCCCCTCACCCACTCACCATGCTGATTTGACAGCCTTAGAGCCGTTGGGGACATCCCCCAATGGAGGCCATGCCTTGCTCCCGGATTTTCTGGCTCTGCAACGCATGCAGGTCAGAGAAGTTGGCGTCCATATCGCTGGACGCCGGAGTTAGTGTTGGCGTCCATGTCTGACGCTGACACCACCTCAGCGGCCTGGGGTTGACGCCAAGATGGCCCTTGGCCGGAAATCTAAAATATGCAGAAACCATGCATACCATGCATATATACATGCAATACGTATACGGTATTATATCCATACTATCACCATGCAATACATACCCTATTTATATTTAATATAAACATATTGACGCTAATTGGCCCTTCGGCCAGAACTTAAAAACATGCAGAAAACTATGCTTACACTAATATACATACAATATATAAGGTGTAACATGTATATTACTATACCAAGCAATCAATATCATTTATACCTAGGCATACACAAGCATACATAAATACACTAAGATAAGATGTGCGTAGATATCTACCTATGCGTACATGATGTTTTTCATAAGTGGACTCCACACACGGAAAAGTAAATGACGGAACTATGAGGCTTCGCAAATCATTAGGAGGTGATATGAATTTGTTAGCTAAGAATATCTATTCGATAAATAGTCCTTGCACACACACACACTTGATTTGACATATATAGAATCCAATGTCCGGTGAAAATGGTAAACACACATATGACTTCTCCAAGGGAGCCCTCTCCTACTGAAGGAAAAGTCAATAGGACTGAGTATAGTAAGGAATACTTGAGTTTAGTTGTTACAACATATCAAAACTTAGTAAGTTTTGCCAATCGCTGTAACTTATAAGGCTGACCATATATAGTATACACACACGGGTGTAGCACACTTATGTACATTATGCTTAGAATAGATGGATACAACATGCGCACCGGTAATTAGATTTACTTGCACAACTTTACCTAACATTGCAATTTCTATATGCATAGAATTCCTTAATGTGCACTACATGCATAATTTAGCCAATTGACTATTCTCACCTAATTATCATAAAAATACATGCATGTTATTCATGAGGAGTATAGAATCCCAATATAAACTACTAAACACACCTACCAGGCTTGAACTCTTTATGTACATGCAATGTACGAAGTACAATGTACGCATCAACTAACCATGCAATGGACCATTTACAACTAAACATACTCATGCATACATAAGTACACCAGGTATATGCATAGAATTAGGTATACAATTGTCACACGCATAAGATAACGTACATACACATATCTACTTCTTACACTCCCATACAAAATTCCATGAATGGGTAGTATAGATATTCTTCAATATTTAGAAATACATACATAATATTATTCAATCATTCTAAGTCTAAGATTCTTGAAAAGAAAAGAGAACATTCATATTACTTCTTAATTTAGCTAATTGCTCACTCCACGCGAATGCACGTATGCATTATATATATATATACGTAGCCATGCTCAAGAGAAGTATAAACTTATAGTAGGCACAATGAACTACGCATGCTATGCACACAACAAGCGAACTCCCACACACCATCCATATACATACATATGTATATAAAGAGAATAAAAATCCGGTCTTACAGCACCTTTCTTCTTTCCAAAGTAGTTAGCATCTTCCAGTCAATCTTCCTTCATCATACATCTCCTTGAAACTGCTTTGGTGGCGATCACGGTCCTTTTTCTTTATTTTTAATCATCATCTTTAGGGAGCAAATCTTGTGATTACAGCGTCCTCCAGGGGGTGGTCCTGAATGAAGATAATGATCACTGTGTTTGGCGGCCATCTAAAGATGGTCATTTTTCTGTCAAATCCACTTACAATCTGGTTCGTTCGGTTGGCATCAAAAGATCTGCTTTGTCTAAATTTGGCACAATAAATATTACAAAAGAGCTTCTCTATTTTGCTGGAAACTTCTTAACAGGGGGTCTCTGTTGACCAAAAAATTCTGAAAGTGGTGTGGCCATGGTATCTTGTTGTTCTTGCTGTAGTTCTCCTCCCAACACTGAGGACTATGATCACCTTTTCCTTAATGGCGAGTTGGCTGCCTCTATAGAACTAGTTTCTCCCTCTCACTGATCCTAAAGTTTACCTTCACAGTCACATAACTGTGAGGATATGGAGCTTTATTTCGGTTACTAATACCTCTTCCGCATTGGGGTTTGTCCTCTTCACTGTCTTCTCCTCATGCTGTGGGAGATTTGGAAGGGGAGATGTGGAAGAGATTTGAAGACAAGGTGCCTTCAGCAGGTGCAGCGATCAGAAGCATTAAAAGTATAGTTGCTCACTCTCTTGCCTCAGTCCAGTTCAAAGTGATGCCTTCCACTCATGACATGCAGGTCCTCTTGTCTTTTGGGTTTTCTCTGCAGATTTTTATACTAAGCTGCTCAAGCTTATTTGCTGGATACCTCCCATAACTCACTATTGTTTTGAATGTCGATGGGGCATGCAAAGGAAACCCAGGCGTCTATGGGGTGGTGGTTGCATTCGGATAAGAAGGGAGCAGTGGTGGCGGCGTTTTCTCATTTTTATGGTGACGAGAATAGAATCATTGCGAGCTAGAGCCCTCTGTGATGGTATCCGTCTGGTAGACTCCTTGGCATTCACATTTCTTTATAAATTCAGATTCTCTAGCTTTGGTGAATTCCATGGAAACTGGTATTTGCCCTTCTTGGCAAGCTTATCACCGGTGGCGTGAGCCTACTATATGATCCATAAGAAGAACTTTTATCACCCATATTTATCGGGAGGCAAATCAGGTGGGCGGATGGCCTAGCCAACTTCGGATGTTTGTTTAAGGAAAACATGATGTACTGGGGGTCTAGTAGATTTCCTCTCAATTGTAAAGGTCCTTTACTGTTGGACAAAACCGGTTTGCCACATGTTAGACTTTTGTAACCGTGGTCCTTTTGTTCTTTTCATTTCAGATTTAAAGGGCTTCCCCGATTGGTGGTTGTACTCTTTCTTTTCTTATATATATTCAGGCCCAGACCTCTTGCTGGTGGAGTGGGAACATTCTTCCCCTCTGGAGGAGGGTGCACTCTCCTAGCTTTAGAGGCCTAAGGACCGGTTTTTTAATAATAAAAAATGTTTGACACCTAGTATGGCATCATAGCCCTTCATGTCTAAACAAATGAGATCGGAAGGGAGATTGTGTCCTCCAATTATGGTTTCACATTTGGGCAAGTAGTGTGTGAGCTTTGACTCAGAGCCAAGTGGAGAAGCTACATTGATCTTGGACTTCATGAGGACAGGTTTAACAGGTAGAGTTGCAGCGAATGTGGTGGAAATAAATGAATATGCAGCTCCAGTATCAATAAGTACAATAGCAGGTTGAGAGTGTATGAGAATGGTACCTTCCACCATACCCCCTTCCTCGGGTAAGTCATCTTCTACAACAGCATTAAGGCGTCCCTGACGTTGTGGTATATTCTGAGCTTTGCCTGGCTGGTCCTTCAGCATAGGACAGTCAGGTATACGGTGGTCTCTACCATCACACCTCAGACACGCTCTAAGCTTCTTCCAGCATTCTTCTGTTCGGTGCCCTGGCTTATCACAGAATTTGCAGTTCTCAGCTAACTACCTACCTTCCACTTTGACTTTCTTATTCATAGCATAATCTCTTCCAGCATTCGGCCTCTTGTTGTTGTTGTTAAAGGTGTTGTTGTTGTGGTTGTTGTTGTTGTTACGGAAAGTTTGTGCAGTATTAGCCGCTCCCTTCTTGACAAAGACCGACTTTGAGATGTCTTTCCCCCTCATGCCTTCTACTTTGGCCATGGTATCTTCCACTAGTTGTGCTCTTTGGACCATCTCGGTGTATGCTTGTATGTTGTGAGGTCCGAGCTTTTCAATGAACATGGGCCTAAGCCTATCCATGAATCTATTGGCCTTCAATCTTTTCGTGCCCACCAGATGTGGGGCATACACTACAAGACGATCAAACTGAGCTTCATACTCAGCCACAGACATGCTCTTTTGCTTCAGTGCGGAAAACTCCGTCGCCTTCTTTTCCTTGACTCTCTCAGAGAAGTACATTCCCCGGAATATTTCCAGGAATCCAACCCACTCAAGTTCCGTTACATTGGGCAGATGAGCCGATGTGGCCTTCCACCATGCCCGGGCATCCTTGGTAAATTGGTAAGTGGCAAGTACCACCTTCTCCCTGTTAGTGCATTGCATGACTTGGAAAATCCTTTCCATTTCTTCCGGCCAATTTTTTGCCTCGTCTGGATCAGGAGATCCGAAGAAACGAGGAGGGTTCAAACTCCTAAAATTGCGATGTAAATCGCTAGCTCCATTCCTAGCAGTTGTAGCTTGATTTCCAGCCTGAACCACATTTTGCAGGGCTTGAGTGAGTCCTGCCACAGTTTCTTGCATAGCTTGCCACTGATTGCGAGCCATTACAGTTGAGTAAAAAGTTATGAGGTTCCTGAGAAAAGGATAGAAACCAATTAATGTCTATAGATACATCGTAAGAGTCAATGGGTAGGAGTGGGTAGGAGTGCTTAGTTCCTTCTAACATATTCCCTATCTCTACCCATTCTCACCAGGTACTATATGTAGTTTCCATGACGTAGGTTTCTATTCTGTCACTTAAACCTAGGACTTAAATATTCCTATTGTTTCCTAGGCTCTGATACCACTAAACTGTCACGTCCTGAGAATTACACAGCGGATAATATTTGGATAATTCAAGTTGATATTACGAGACGTGAATAGTCGGCAAATAAGCCTCCAGCTAGCAATCACTAAATGCGTATCAACACAGCATCAGAATAGGGCTCAAATAATGAACTCAATTAAACTTATATTCAAATCTCAAACTCATTTTTTCAAAAGAAACTAATACAACTTAATCATTATTGAATAACAGGACTAAGACTTAATAAAAGAAAAATTACATTTAATCCTCACTTCCTACTACATCGATCTATCACTCATTCTAACTATAGATAGACACATGTGTTGGAACGCTCATCACTCAGATGCATTCCCATCCTCGACTGGTTCCTCCCGCGCACTTCATAGTCACCTAGAGGGTTAAAAGTAGGGAATGAGCAAACTAGCCTAGTAGGATTTATATCTCAATGTGCTGGCAATGATATAAGTGATTAGAAATTTATAACTATGTTAGCACGATTATCAAGATATACATGTGCGAATAAAACTCATTAAACATGATACATGAACAAGATAGATTGGATGATCATGACGGAGCAAGATCTAGAACAATATAACGAGCAAGAGCTATCAATAGAGTGGTAAGTAACAAGCACGCAAGATATCATTGAATTGCAATAATTACACGATGGCCATATCATGCAAGCAAGCAAGCAAGCACGAGCACGATCATGTAACACTAATCAAGCACGAAGACACTAATGTACACCAAGGAAAGATCCACCTTGAAATGCACACTAGGACACGTGTATGTGGTTATTGTATCTAGCATTCAACACGCAAGTACTCCAAGCGCAGATGCAACGCCAGTAATCATTATACCCCATGGTTAACAGTATATTTATGACTCTCTGTCACTGGGCTAGACTGGAGCCCTTGGACACTCTCCATGTTCGATCAGCATCTCACTTAATTTCAAATGTAGATACCCACAGTCATTAATGGCCAATAAGAGTTTCAAGATTTAAGCAATTTGATTTTTTTTTTTTTAGTAAAAAGGTACCAAGGAAACAAACCAGCTAAGTGCGCTTTCTCCCAGCGGAAGACAACGTTCTCACTCCCCTGGCTATACCCGGCCCGAAAATTTTATAAATATCATGATAAAACAAATACAAGAAGCAGCGGGGCATACCCCTGAGATGAAGACAACAAACTAGACTAACTGAATAGATGGGAAGCCAGTTTTATCAAGCACAACTGGGCCCTTACAAATAAGAGGGAAAGATGAACCAGTGAAGACTGAAGAAACACCTTTTTCACAGGCAAAAGATGCTAATGCGTCTGCCACCCTATTCGTCTCCCTATAGGTATGAAGCACAGTAATGTTGAGCTGTTTGAGTAAGGACTGAGCAATTTTCCACCACCATGAGCATTTCCACGAAGGACATTTATCCAAAATAAGAGACTGAACCAAAACCTGAGAATCTGAATAAACTGCAGCAATATGAAAACCACGATGCACCGCCAACCTTAATCCATCACATACAGCACGCACCTCAGCAATCACACTATTTCCTTGGCCATAAAATATGCAAAGCTGAGATGAACATCCCCTTTAGAGTCCCGAAGACAACCACCACCACCACAAGGGCAAGGATTACCTTTACAAGTACCATCTACATTTAAATATAGACCATAAGATGGAGGAATCCACCGCACTAACTTTGGAGTCTTCAGCTTGACAGTGGGTTTAAAGTCAAACTTAAGAAGGACACCGAGTTTGGAGGGAGAGCAGTCCTTTTTGAACGTCATTCCCTGGATAGCCGCATTAACTGCAAATCTAATATCTGAAGTAATCCTCCGCACAGATTTGGTTTTAGAGTCAAATCTTTTTGCACATCTGAATTTCCAAATCTCCCACAACATAAGAAGCATAACATATGTAGCAATGAAACCAGGCGCAGTATGGCAGTTCAAAGTGAACAATATCTTCCATAAGGTGGACGTGATACGAGGACCCTTGGCCTGAGCATCAAATAGAGGAATAGCCCAGATCCACAGTGCAGTGGCTAACTCCCCCTCAAGGAAGAGATGATCCAGGTTCTCAACCGAAGGAGTTGTACAACAAGAGCAGGCGGAAACTATATGAACTCCACAATCAGATATTTGATCATCAGTAGCTACAGCTCTGTGAATAACCCTCCATCCAAAGAGAGCAACTCGGGGATTAAAGGCATTATTCCAGATTTTGATCATGGTAGGGCCGTAAATACTTTGCGGCCTAATAGCTTGGAAAGCAGATGTGGTCGAGAAATGGCCATTAGCATTCCCAGTCCAAACACAAGTATTAAGTGAATCAAATATGGTGACATTCTCCATAACTCTAAGAATAATGGCGTGACTTCTGAAAGGATGATCTGGGTTCACTGCCACATCATTGACCAAAGTAAATGGGTAATGAACCAAAGTAGGAAGAAAGGAAATTAGAGGAGCGCTGCCAACCCACCTATGCCTCAAAATATCAATGTCCTTACCATCCCCCAAAACCCATCTACTATGTTGCCTGAGTAGATTATATGCCATGTGAAAAAATTCATTAGAGATTCCCGAAGGAAACACCCTGCTGGCTTCAGTTGAATTAGATTTAAAAAATCTGCTTCTGGCATATCTTAACCACAGAGACTGACCATGGATTGCATTCCAAATAAGTTTAGCCATGAGGGAGATTTGAACATGCCACATATTTCTAACACCCAAACCACCTTCCTGCTTAGGCCTAGAAATCTGATCCCAAGAAATCCATTGACGACACCTTAGCCCCTCTGCCCCGTTCCAGAAAAAAGATGCACAAGAGCGCTCAATGCAGTGAATAACAGATTTAGGCAAACAAGAGGCAGAAGCCACATAGATAGGAATAGAGCAGAGAATAGAGTTAATAAGAATAACTCGACCTGCTTGAGAGAGAAGTTTAGACTTCCATGAGGATAGCGAGTTATTCACCTTGTCGATGATGTGCTTGTAGTGGGAGACTAGGGTGCGCCCAGAAGTGATAGGAACACCAAGGTAAGATAAAACTCCCTGTTGTCTTCTAAAACCTGTCAGCGCTACAATACGAGGCCCCAAAGCAGCTGGAGCTTTGGAGGAAATAATAAAACAGCTCTTTGAAGCATTAACCTTTTGCCCAGAAGAATCCTCATACTGCTTTAAGAGAGAAAGAAATTTCCTGATGTTTCTAGTCTGACCATTAAGGAATATGAGGGTATCATCAGCATGAAGAAGATGAGAGACTGGAAGGCAACCCCTGGGACCCCTGAAAGGAGCGAGAACACTTGTAGACTGAAGTAAACGAAAACCCCTACTAAGCGTCTCTTCCATGATAATGAAAAGAGCAGGCGCCAGGGGGTCGCCTTGCTTAATACCTCTAGAAGATTTGAAATATCCGACCTGCTGGCCATTAAATATAACATAAAACCAACAATTGCTAAGCATCATACGACGTAGGACACAAATCGGGAAGAAAAGCCAAAGCTCCGCAGAACGACGAACAGGAAGTTCCATTCACTCGATCATAAGCCTTCATCATATCCAACTTAAATTAACATTATTCCTTCGAACCTTCCTTCCAATGTCCTTCATCATATGACAGGATGTGGACACATTCTCAATAATAGAGCGACCTTTCACAAAAGCTCCTTGCTCCTAAGAAATAATAGCAGGTAAAATAGGGGACAAGTGATCAGAGAAGATCCCAGAAATAATCTTGTAACAAAAATTACAAAGACTAATCGGTCTGAAATCACCAAACGTCCTGGGGTCTTTAACCTTAGGAATCAAGGTAATAATGGAAGAAGTGGCACCACGAGGTAACGGGTATCCTTGAAAAAATCTTGAACAGCACACACCACATCCTCACCAACAATGTCCCAGCAAAGAGAATAAAAAGACCCCAGGAATCCATCCGGGCAGGGTGCAGCCTTACCATTCATGCCCATAACTGCCCCCTTGATCTCATGGCTACCAGGAGTAGCGCAAAGAGAGGAGTTTTGTTGATCAGTAATGAGGGAGGGAATAACCTGCAAGAGCTCATCATTCACCACCGTGTGACTAGTTGTAAGAAGAGCTTGAAAATAAGATGAAGTAGCATCCTTCAATCTGTCTTGATCTTCGCACCATTGCTAAGACCCCTCAATAAAAAGCCTATGAATATAACTTTTCCTCCTATTATTCATGACAACCGCTTGATAGAAGGCAGTATTTCGATCACCATTCTGCAACCATTTCATCCTAGCTTTTTGGCACCACATCTTCTCATCATTAATCAGAGCTTGGCGGAGACGGGCATGAGAGGTGGTCATAGCAATTCTATTGACTTCTGAAGGATTTTACTCAAAGTCATATTCAATATGTCCTGATCTTCGCACCATTGCTGAGACCCCTCAATATAAAGCCTATGAATAAAATTTGAATGTCATGTTCATGATGATGATGTGAAGAAGTAGTAAGTAAGGTGAACATGATTGCAAGATAACAATAGTCAAGAGATAATTTCGGCAGCATAACGGCGCAATTTAAGCTTTAGTTATCTCTTTACATTAGTGGCTTAAGTTCAATCTTTCAAATCACACTCACGAGAACAAGATGAGAGAGGAAGTGCACGCTATCTCTAGGGAACTTCGATGGTACAACCAACTCGGTCTCCATGAGGGAATCCATGGAGTACGGAGATTTACGGAGGTCCTAAGAGAAAGGTCACTAGACTGCCGATACAGAATGACTGGCCGTGAGTTTCCAATCCCCCAATAAAGGGCTGCTTATAAGTGCAAGTGTGTAGTGAATTACGTGTCTCAATCCACAATCCACCGGTTTAAAACAACACGGAAAACAAGTAACATGAATGTAACACCCCGGAAATTTAGCAATTTAAAATTTTCAGAATTTTAGAGGGATAAAATAAATAAACGTATTGGAGACTTCCAATACCATGTGTTAATGACCTATTAATAAGATTGGGCCAATAGAGCATATTTGGCCCAAGGATATGAACAAACTAGGACAGGAAATTGCCCAGAAATTCGTGTAGATAATTATGCAGTAATTAGTGAGGGTAATTTAGGGTCATATTATGGATGAGTAGTCATGTAAGGTAAGCCAAAACCGGACTCAATCCCAATTGGTGGTTTCCTAAACCTTGGCTACCTCTTTTAAGTAAAGGAATCCCAGATTTTTTGGAAACTAGGAAACAGAGCTCGTAGCCCCTTTCCTAGTGTCATTAGGACTCTTAACAACATCCTAAAACTATAAGAACTCGTCCCTAAACTCTTGGGGAAGGTTTAACAACGAAGTTGGAGTCATTTGGAGGCAAGCAAGAACTTTTGAGGAGCAGAAGAAAGGCTGGGAATCCGGAGCTTCATCCCCTGCATCCTCTGTTGCGTCCAGAACATCAACAGGTTTTAGATCTTCGTAAAGGTAGGTGTTCTCGGGCCAAGATTAAAGAAAACCAATGCCAACATGTAGTTCTTTGAGTCTAGGATCATTTGCACTTGATTTGCCCAATTTTCATGGAGTATTCATCGTGTATTGGTGATTTTCCGAAGGCTTGCACAGTTAGGGCTTTTCTCGTTCGTCATATTGTGCACATGATTCAAGGCCACATTTGACTAAACTTTCTTCATGAAATTTCTTTTACTTGAAGCCACGATCATCTTCTATGTTGGACGTTTTGTCCAAAGGATTTTCGTTAGAGAGTTAGGAGCATGATAAGAGAGTCTCTGTTTGATACTGTGATTTCGGGTTTCACTTGATTTTGTTCTTCACATGTTTTCTAGAGATTCAAGACCGAATTCGATCAAACCCTCAACATCACAATTCTTCTACTAGTTGTCTTCTTCATCTTTCATGTTGGACGTTTTGTCCAAATGTCAATTGTTAGAGAGTTATAAGAGTTTGAAGTGAATCGCTGCATGGCATGTGTTTTCAGGTCTCACATGACTCTTAAGTTTTGTTCTGGAAGGACTCTAGTGTCGACACTACTTGGACTAGTGTCGACACACTGTCCCAAGGCAGCCCAGAGAGTGTTCTGGGAAGCCCTCTAGTGTCGACACTACTTGGACTAGTGTCGACACCCTGTCCCAACAGCCCAGAAAGTGTTCTGGGAAGGCCATCTAGTGTCGACACTGCCTCATCTAGTGTCGACACACTGTCCCAGTTTTTACCCAGGGAGTTCTGGGAAACTGATCTAGTGTCGACACTACCCTATCTAGTGTCGACACACTGTCCCATGTTTTCCAGATGGGTTCTGGAATCTGTCTCTAGTGTCGACACTACCTGAACTAGTGTCGACACTACCTGACCAGTTTTGCCTGATTTTGTCTTGGGTTTGGAGCATGGTGTCGACACCACCTGATCTAGTGTCGACACTACCCTTGCAAGATTTTTGTATAATTTGGGTCTAATCATTCATGATGTCTTCAAGCATGTACATGATGTTATATAGTATGCATGGACTTAAAATAAATCAAACCATTAAAGGAAATGGTAATGATATGAATATGATTCTAATGTGTAATTTTGATTGTTCTTATGATCCTTGTATTATCTTGTGATTTGCTTATTGTCAATTGATAAGATAAGAATATGTTATGAATGTGGGGATGAATACATGATTAGTATGGACATGTTAGTGGTGATTTGTATATGAGTTTCATGGTTGCATGTTTTCCGGTGTTCAATTGATTATTTGTCATATGCATACATGTTAGGAAAGTACATGTTCTACATATGATCTGTCTTTAGAAACACCCTCATGTCAAGACATTAATGAATTATGAAATATAAGATACGTCGTTATCCTGCCTCGATCTTTTGAGCTGTTTGTCATTCCTTGACTCTATGAGTGATCATGTTCTTTTACTATGAGCTTGTCATTGAAACTCTGTGGCCATAATATGAATATGTTTGTTCGGCACATCGTGGGACTCCGGTCCAAAACTTGATACAATGCCTGTGCAATAGGGCCCTGTCCGGTCCTGGGGAGGAGCGCCCCAACGTACTTGTTAACCGAGGGAGTATGGACTCTTGGTGCTTGGCATAGCACACCTGACATGCAAGATTGTGAATTGTGCCTCCTGTTTGACTTGATAAGTTTGACTTGACATGATATGATAAGTTTGTTCTTGTGAACACATGAACTCTGCTTGAATATGGCCAATCTCTTCTGACATGATTTTAATCTTGAATTATCTGTCCATTGTATATGGAACTCGACAATTGATCTGATATGATATCCGTTCTACTTTGCTATTCAACTTGTTAGAAAAGCATGCATTGTCAGCATACTCATAAGCATATATGCCTATATAAAATGTTAATCATGTATACTAGTGCCCGCACGTGATTGAGATATAAATCCTACTGAGCTAGTTCGCTCACCCCTATCATCCTGCCCTTTTTCAGGTAGTGATGAAGAACCCGTGGAGTCGGATGGGACTGGGCAAGAGTGACGAGCACCCGTCCTAGAATAGATGACAGTTTAGAAATAGAAATTTGAGTAGTCTATGTAATAGTGAAACTTTTGTGGAAGTTTATTTGAATGATGGACCCTTTGGTTATTCTTCTTATGTGAGGTTGTATCTAGTTGAATGAAATGAATAAAGTATACTAATGGTGACCATATTATAGTCTTGAATGTGTTATTATATTCGACTGTGACTCTGCACTATTCAACTGTGATACGCCGGTTTGTATCGTTCACGTCCCCCGGTATTTATTCCGCTGCTAAATATTCGGGGCGTGACAATGAATGACATAAGATTGAAATATGCATTTAACTAGACATGGTTTGCAGTATTTTAAAATAGTAATTCTTGACTTTAACAAGATAGAACAACAAGATGATCAAATCAATAGTTTGCAAGAATAGGTCATATCGATAAGCACAATGGAATAAACATTCATGTTGTTATGGCTTTTTCATGGTTAACAAGCTTTAGGCCATTGGACAGACTGTACAATGCATAATAATAACATAACATGTAAGACTTTCACTAAACACTGTAGAAATAGGTCTCGGTTAGGCCTTGAAATCTGTAACAAAAATAGTCATTGCATTTAGGAAGACAGTGTACAGTTGAAACACGGGTATTCTATAAAGGATCAAATCGCAACGGTCTGGACCATCGCCTTCATGTCCAAATCGTGACGGACCTTTCTGTCGCGTTAATAACACGACTGGTAGTGTGTCGCCATCATCCTTGAAGCACGACGGTTCGATACATCACGTTCAATAGATGTTTTCAAAATAATAATATAAAAACAGAACGAAAACTATGAGCGGGAAAACGGTCCAAATCGCGACGTGGGACTACGTCGCATTAATGCATGACACAGAAAACCATGCAGCGCACAGTTTGAGGCATCAGAATGGTCAAGTCAGAGTCTAAATCACGACGTAGGGCACAGTCACATTTTAGATGAACACGATGATCTAGTACATCACATTCATGCAAAGAAGAACGCGACGTCTGGTGTCGTCGCGTTTCATGTTCTTGCCCAAAAACGCAGAAAACTACACAACAATGCATGCAACGCTTATATCTCCTGATCTAGGGCTCTTGGGACAAAAGTGTAAACATGAAACTTGTTGGGAACAGGGAGTAGAAGAGAACTATCACTTTGGTTTCCTGAGATTTGGCCTTGGGATGCATGAGAAAATGACATGAACGTAAAAGCCCTAAACATGCACGACTTTGGCAAAATGCTTAATACTCGATGTATGCTCAATAAAAATTGGGGAAAACGCATGCACGTGAAAGTAGACTTGATGAACTACACATTGGTATATAGTTTACTTAGATTTGGCCTGAGACAACCTACCTTTGGTCGCTTCCTATAGGGTTCTTCTGCAATTCGGTGCAGAACGCAAGTGGGGAAGAAAAGCTCCGGCTGTGGGTGATTTCCTCCTCCTCTGGTGCTCAAGCTCTACTACCCACGACCCCAACAAGATGCTAACCCGACCCCAATGGTTTCTTGATTAGTATATAAGCATCTAGGGTTCTTAGGTGTCCTATTGTGTATAGGAAAGAGAGGTTGCGGTTTTGGGTTACCACCTTCCATGTTTTGATGATTTCTCACCCCATTAGAGTGTGTGAGGCTTAGGCAACATCATACCATGGATAGGCATGAATTTGGGTTGTCATGAAAGTCTAATTGCATTAGGATTTCCCCTAATTACCTTTTCCTATTTTCAACTCAATTAGGGTTACAAATTTCTGGGGTATTTTCTTGCTTGATTTTATTCTTAGGCCAAAAGTTGTCCATTGACCCAATTCTGATAATGGGTCATCAATACATGATGTTTGAAGTCTCTCCAACATTTTTATTTAATTTATGATCATGTTATATTCCCATGGTAACTGTTTTTCAACTTTATTCTCTAATTTAGATAATTAGTCACAATGTGTCGTCTACTTGGCCAATCAGATTTTCCGTTGCACGAATTTCTTTGTGGAACATTTAGGAAAAATGTTTGGGGTTGAATTATATTTTTTACGAAATTTTCCGATGTGTTCTTGCACATACGATAGTGGTACGTATGTTCTACCATTTTGGTAATACGGAAATTATTTATTCCCATTTATTTTAAAATTTTAAATTACTGAATTTTCTAGATGCTACACCGAGGCCTTCCTGGCTTCCCTGCCACTAGTGCCGCTGCTGCTGCCGCTGCTGAGTTGGCGCTCCTCTCTGCACAGACTGCTGAAGTTTGGGGCAGTCTCTGATCTGGTGCTCGGTGTTGCCGCACTTTAGGCATTTCTCTGCTAACTTCCAACATTCTGAGCTGTCGTGTGTCCTTCCATATGGAGGACACTCGTTCTTGTCACTGGGCCTGAAGCGCGGTGTATGGGGTGCAACTGCTAACAGGCTCGGAGCTGCTGTACACTGTGGTTGCTGGTACACAACTACCTTCTTCCTGTGCTACCTCTGGAAAGGTGGCGCTAACCTCTTCTGGGCTGCCCTCTTCTCCTCCACGTACTGGTCCATCTCACGCTCTTGCTTGCATGCTGCACTGAGAGCCTCATCTAAGGTTCGATGATCAAACCCTACTAGTCTCGACCTAAGTGATGGTCTGAGCCCCATCACAAACTTCTTTGCCTTCCTGCACTCATCTGCAACAATATGGGGAGCGTACTTGAAAAGCTCAGAAAACCTGGCCTTGTACTCCAAAACAGTCATGGAACCCTGTGTAAGAGATAGGAACTCCTGCTCCATCTTGTCCTATATATGCTCGGGGATGAACTTGGCCTGGAAGAGTCTAGTGAACTCAGCCCAAGTCACTTCCAAAGCTCCATCCTCGTACCTCGTATGTAGCATAGAGGCCCACCAACATCGGCTCTCTTCTGCAAGATACAACCCATAAGCACCATCTAATTTAAATCTTAATCTTACACAAGTACATATACTTTAAGTACTTGTAGCATGTAAGTCGCTAGGCTGACTTTATCCTCTTCCGCACACCTAGTAGCACAAAAGATTTTCTCCACTTCTCTCATCCAACTCTCTGCCAGAAGGGGCTGACTCTCCCTCTTAAAAGAAGGCAGAGCCATCCTCTTAAACCTCTCCATGTTGGACGGACCACCATGACCATGCTCTTGGGGAAATGGAGCTGGAGCAAGAGCCTGAGACAAAAAGCAACACATAAGCAATCACACAATCAACAAAACAGGCTACTCCTATTTAACAACTCTAACCTGTGCCTCAACTAGGCCTGCAACATAGCCTGAGTCTGTGCCTGCGTCTGCATCGCCTAGACCAGCCTTGCATGAACACGCCATAGTCCACAGGTGGCGGTGGAGGAGGTACCGTGGGACCCTGGGGTGCTGGGGCCTACTGCTCACCCCTCTCCTCACGTCTCTGCTCATCCTCCCAAGCCTGAGTACTACACCTACCACGACTCCCATTGCCTGTAAAACAATTAACTCAGTCAGAATCTAAATCATTTTGTCCTAACCATTTTCTTAACTATCTTTAATTCATTATTAAATGTTTTCCACATGTATGGACTAATTCTATAAAGACTTTGAAATATTGTGTCGATGATGGCTTATTTATGTACAATCTCAACCTGTTGCTCTGATACCAATCTCTGTGACGACCCTCTTTATACCGGTACGATTATACCAATCTACATTGATATAAAGTACGCCGTCACAGTGGGACATGTACCCAACACAATGTAGTAGGTAGTAATGTACACAAATAACAAAGGAAAGTATAGCAGAAGAAAAGAAATTCTTATTTCATCATCATTCCACACATCCCACAGTCTATATAGTCACAATGTAAATAAACAAAGTCCATGCATAACAAGTTCATAACATAACATTGTTCACATATTAGCAAATGGAAGTACAAGCTATAAGATAGTCCTCCAATAGCTCCGCTACTCCTCTCGCTCGAAGTCGCTCCTCACTATGTCCTCCTCAATCTCGGGAACACCTATCTCACCTGTATGTTAAAGCAAGGATGAGTCTTCACAAAAGACTCAACAAGCAACCTATTGGCACATCCTTACACATATCACATTCATTCTACTCAATTTAAGCATAAGGCAATTTATCACATGACTCATGTCACATTTCAACAATTACAAATGAATAATCTATAACATGCTATCTACACATGGACTTAACTAAATCATGGTATCAATTATAATTCATTCATGGCACATTTCCTAGAGAACTTAAGCATGAAATTAAACACATGTTTACTAGTAACACTAGCATGATATCTATCACTTTTCACATGCTTTTATATCACATATTCTCACATTTATCTTGCTGTTTTAACATAAATGTATCATAATCACATGGTTTCACATTATTTCACATTGGAACACATTAGCACATCACTTTCACATGATCATTTTGCACATTCACACATAGTTCACATCCTTACACATTATTTTGTCGTGACACATAGTCTGAACCACCATAAAGAAGGACACATCACACACATTACACATACCGTCACCTAGGCATTACAATGACGAATCTTGGTAACTGCGCAGAATCGGGAGAAGCCTCTCCACCCTAACCAGTGGTACTTGTCCACCTTCAAGATTTCATCCTGATGCCGACAAGATATCACATACACATTGAGCCTTCCCATAGGGACTTTTCTATAGTACGACTCCATAGCCTTCTATGGTAGTAGTGTGAATTTCGGCACAACATTCACTTAATCACATTATTCCAGTTAATCACATATTTAACACTATTTTACATGCACTCTATGGTCCATTCACATGCTCATAATTCAAACACATGTATTTCAGGTTACAAACATTGTTATGATTGTCTAATAGTATTAAAACATGCTTAACAACACTTAAACATGATACTAATCAATAGCAAATACCTTTTGGTGATTAATCATGCTAAATATGACTTTTAAGAACTTACAATTGGAAATAGTACATACATATGTCAGAACATACTCAAATTTTAACCATAAACTATACGCATGAAATATATCAGATGGTTTATTTTTCAGAATTTTCACGATAGTACACCTATTTTTAATATTTAATAGAAATCTCATATATTTTAACAAGATAATTCAATTAGACATGGTAGACAGTGAACTGACGGTTCTAACAGTCTTAAAACATGCATACAATAATCCTAAGTTCATGAAAAATTTCTGTGACAATAACACCCATCATACATATTTAGTATGAATTTAAATCTATCATAACATACATAATTTCTCATAACAAAAATTCTATAGTTTATAAATATGATCAGAAATTTAACAGGATTTCATGGTTTGATCTACTAAACCTACCTGACTAGGCAAAATTTTATAAATAGGTGCATACATTCAAAAATCTTCGGAAGATCACATCACATGTGCTGAAAACATTGTTATGGAAAATCATATGAACTTGACGGCAAGGGGTTGCCGTCAGGATGGGATAATGGCATGATCGACTGCCGTCAACTCAATAACTTCACGGCAAGGATGTTGCTGTCAACCTCCTGTCTGTAGAAAGTGCAGACCGAACACAGGAAACTAGAGAATTTGGGGGTCCAGAACATGAAAAATCTAGAAAAATCCTAAAACTCTAGGTGATAGGTTTAGGGATGAAACCCCTAAGTTACTTGCCTCTCTGAAAGCCCCTGGAGATCGAATTTTGGCGATGAAGCCCTCCGCGGCCAAGACAAAGAGGTCACTTTCCATGCTTTGATTCAACCTTCACGCTCTTGCAGACGATCTCCCATCGTTAGGAGAGCTTCTCCACCTTCAGCAGAGTATTCCCTCTGCAGTAGATCGTCAGTGCAGCCTCTGAATCGTCAGATCTACCCTCTCAAACTCTTTCTTTCTCTCCCCGAAACCTAAAAACCCTTTTGAGCCAAGTCCTCTCTTTGTAGAGATGACTTGATTTTATAGGCGGTTGTGGTCATAGGAATCCTAGCTAATAAGAGTCCTAATAGTTGGGGGATTTCCTAATCTGTCTCTCAGAGAAAACGGGACAGTTTTAGATCCAGACCCAAACGCAGCAGGAGAAGTTAACGACCACATTGTTGCCGCCAACAAGAAATAAACGCCAATCGATGTTGATGTCTAGATCCTCTGGCCACACAGTAAACGACACACATCTTGCCATCAACAAGCCCTTAACGTCAATGGATGTTGACGTTAAGAAGAAATTTCGGGCAGAAAATTATAAAGAACATAAAACACAACATAGCCATAAAATATGCAGAAAACTAGGGCCTTACAAGTTAATTTGATCAACTTTTTCAAACATTTTCACTGGCATGACCTAGCCTACGATGCCAAAGTTGAAACAAATCATGCTAGTTTGCAACCAAACAAAGATTTTCATTTTGTTGTTCATTCAAGTCAACTAGATAGACATTATTGATCCTTTGACCAAGAATTTGATTTTTCCAGATTCTTTTTCAATAATTTCACATGAATCAGAATTGAATATTACCTTATAGCCCTTGTCACACAACTGACTGATGCTTAGCAAATTATGATCAAGGTCTTTTACCAATAACACATTTTCAATGGAGTTTGAGAAATTCTTACCAACATTTCTTGTGCCAATGATTTGACCTTTATTTTTTCCTCCAAAAATTACTGGACCCCCATCCTTCTCAACCAATGATAGAATTTTTCTTTCTCTCCAGTCATATGCCTTGAACAGCCACTGTCGAGATACCATTTGTCTTTCTTGTAGGCTATAAGACATTCCTGCAATGGAATTTAGAAGGAAGATTTTGGTACCCAAATTGCTTTAGGTCCCATCAATTTTTTCAATTCACTAACAATATGCCTTGGAATCCAAACTTGCTTAACTCTACATGCATTCATGTTAGATCTGCAATTTGAATCAGAATGCCCAGATTTTTTACAAATTTTGCATGATGTGAATTTATGAGATGTGAAATTTTTGTTAGTTTTTAGATGAGAAATAGATCTGACAGCTTGCTTCAAGTTCTGTTGACTATTGAAATGAACTCTTCCATGCTTAATTTGTGTTCTGGAATTTTTAGATTGATTCTCACTTTTGTGCTTTGAATTCAAGGATTGTTTCTCTTGAGTATTTATTCTAGATTGATGGTGAGATGATGTTCCTTTAACAAAGATGTTATTTTTGCTTTCAGATTGAAAACCTAATCCATGCTTTTAGTGTTCATTCGAACCCCTAAGATTGCATCTAGATTTTGTTTTCTTTTAACAAATTTTGACAGAGTGTCCTTCTTATCATTCAATTCCTTTTGGGTGTTTTCCAATTCTTCTTGAAGCAATCCTTTTTCTCACTTGAGCTTTTCAGTCTCATCAATCAGAATTTGCTTTTCTTTTTCAACATTTTGACACCTTTCCTTCATATTATCAAGTTGCTCATTAAGAATTTCTTTTTCATTTTTCAAACTGATATTTCATCATTCAGAAGATTGATTTGTTTAGTGTTTTGAGAGTAATGCAAGATACTGTTAACTTTCTTTTTCAATAACTTATTTTTAGATTTATACTCACATAAACTTCTCAAACAAGGTAGCATAAGCTTCTTCCTAGTCATCAATAGAGAAATCTTCAAATGAAGATTTACCTCTATATTTTCTGTTGGGATTGAATAGGTGACTTTGACAAAAGAACTACGAGATTGTGTGTATGGCAGCGGAATTAAAATAAGTAAAACACACAATTCGATCAGATCTAGTGTGGGTGTGAGAATAGTGAATAAGTACAGCAAACCACACATCAAACCACAGTGCACTGAATATTTTAAGGTGGTTCGGAGAACACAACTTGTGTCTCCTACGTCCACCTCCTCACAACGGAGGAACCACTAGCACAAGTGTAGTACAAACTAGAGCACGACGACTCTAACCTCTTTGAGTGCAACAACTCAAAGAAACCCAGGAGATAGGCACGACAACCTACTCCACAGACCACTTGTGAATTCAGTAAATTCACAAGCCCTTGAGCACTACGGCTCAAGCACCAGGGCACAACGGCTCCAAACCCAGAGCACTACGGCTCCAAACCAGAGTACAAAGTACTCAAACCTCTGGATCACAATAGATCCAAGTTCTTCTAGAACAAGCACACTTAGAGTATAGATCCTCTAGCACGATCTATCTCAATACAATAGAAATGGTAGAGACAAATAGAATTGGGAAATATGTGTAGAACACATACACAGATTCCCCAGAGAAATTGACACTCTAACCAAGTACAGAATCGACAGGGTCTCCTTCTTGATCAGCACAGCTTCAATCACGAGCTCCTCCTCTTCTTCTCCTTCTTCTTCCCTTGGCGGCGCTGCTCTGCTCCTCTGGATGCAGATGCCTTTTTTCCCGCTCTTCTTGCCCTCTTCCAGAATGCTCTTGGCTTGCTCTTGCGTGGGATCCTTTGGAGTACCAAACACATGGGTATTTATAGCCCCATATGTCCATAAGGAGCCTTAGGGTACGTGGGCACATGATCCAAGACCAATCCCATTGATCCCTAGGAGGCCACGTGTCCAGATGGATCTTAAGATGAAAATTCAGTCGGAGTGTGTCGACACTACCACAGAGTGTGTCGACACACTGTCCCATTTGCGCAAAACAGGTCTTCTAGATGCTGGGACTAGTGTCGACACTGCCACTGGCTATGTCGACACATGTCCCAGTCTGGCAACTGGGTCTTCTGGAGACTGGGTCTAGTGTCGACACTACCAGGGGCTGTGTCGACACACTTGACCATGTCTTCATGAAAAAGCTTCAGGGACTCTGACCTAGTGTCGACACCATCAATGGGTGTGTCGACACTACCAATGACAAGAGCTGTATACACCTGCAAATTTAACACATAAATCATTAGTAGAAGATATTATCATTAAAATATGAGATATTAAACATCAAAAACATGTTGTTTAAGTATTATTGTGATATGATAAAATGTATAACATGTTCAACATATCATCATCAAAATCACAATGTGTCATCATCAAAATCAAAGTATGAGTGATGTTCATTGGTCATCATTAAAATATAACTTTAAGAAATTCCAAAACACACTCAACCAAACAATATCCCCCTTTTTGATGATGACAAAATATATGCACAATCTCCCAATAACCTGACTAAAAACTCCTCTTTTTGAATTTTCTCCCCTTTAAAGAACTTTCCCCCTTTTTAAAGGCCTTTACCTTTCTCCCCCTTTTTGACAGCATCAAAAAGATAGATGAGAGAGAGAAACAAAGTTTGTAGAGATCAAGAAATGAAAGGTAGGAAATGAATGGTCAGAAATGATCAAAATAAATGAGGCAAAGTGATATTTACATATGAGAGAAATATTGTATTCTTTGTATTGTGCAATAAAGTTTAATCGCAAAGACACACTCAACACAAAGCATAGCAAAATATAATGATCTGAATGGAGTTAAAATAATGATGCAAATGTGAAGTAAAGTGACCTATATGAATGAGCAGAAATATTTAACAAGGATGTTAGGAGCTTTAATTTTAACACAATGTAGAATAATAGGTCTAAACTTAGTATACATGAACTTTATTAAGGTCTTAAGCTTTTCCATCCTGACAATTTGGTTTTCTTTCATTTTTAACTGGGAAAGAATACAAGAATAAATTAGTTAAATCTCACTTTTCAGTGCAAGAGATCACATTGATTAGATGCATGATCTCCTGATTACTCAGTGGTTTAACTTTCATTATCTTATACATAGATGAAAATTTTGATTTCCACTTTTTACGCGAAACAAATCATTTTTAGGTGAAATGACCCGGTTACTCAGTGGTTCAAGAATTTGCATTGCTCTGTTTGTATCTTTCCAGATTGTTGATCATTTTTCTTTTGATGTTTTGCAGGAATATGCTTGCTTTGACCAGAAAAGTCATGACTACGAATTTAGAAAGATTATTCTAACATGTGGTAAAAATTAAGCTTAAACATACACAGGTGAAATATTAAAGCCACTCATGTGCCTATAATAGTGTTTTGCAAATCATTTTAAAAACATTCAGTATTAAGATTGCTTAACCTTGAAATGATAATGAATCTTTGAAATTAAACTAAATGCACAATGAGTTTAGTTACAATGTTTTAATTCTCTCATAAGAAAATAGCACAAGGGCTCAAAAATTCTGATGACTTTGGGGTTCAAAATAGACAAGTAAGTTCAAGAATAAGACAATGATTTCCCCTTTCATGTATCTCCCCCTCACAAGGTGAACATGAAGATTATTGGAGAAATAGGAATGAAGTGAAAGCAGAATAACAAGAATGTTTTATTGAAAGACAAGGACTCCCCCTCAACAATTGCATACGAGGCTCTTGATACTTGGCGGAGACATATACTCACGCATAGTGAAAGTGTCCACAAGCCTAACTTGCCTTTCTTCAAATCACTATTTGATATACCAAGAAGTTCAATACAACTGAGAAGTAGGAAGTTATTTGCAAGAAAGAATGGCTTTTATTTGCATAAAGAAATGAGATGAAGATTTCAGACATGCGAAAACTTGCATAAACCAAGTTCCCTTCTAAGAGAAGTGAATCTAGGTTCTGCAAGAGGCTTAGTGAAAATGTCTGCAATTTTTTTTTCTGTGTCAATGAAGTGGAGTTCAAAAGAATTCTTTGAGACTTCATCTCGAAGGAAATGATGCTGAATGTCAATGTGTTTCGTGCGGGAATGCTGAATAGGATTTTTGGACAGATTTATAGCACTTGTGTTGTCACAAAAAATAAGAATGCAACCTAATGTGTGATTATAATCTAGAAGTTGATGTTTGACCCAAAAGACTTGGGTACCACAGCTACCAGCGGCAACATACTCAGCTTCTGCAGTTGAAAGAGCTACAGAATGTTACTTTTTGGAAGCCCAAGAAATAAGACACCCTCCTAGATATAAACACAACCCACTAGTGCTTTTTCTATCAAGTTTGCACTCGGCATAATCAGCATCACTATATTCAATCAAGTCCAATTTACATCCAGCAGGATACCAAAGACCCAAATCACATGAAGAAAAAGATATTTGAAAATTCTTTTAACAGCAGACATATGACTGTCTTTAGGATTTGCTTGAAATCTGGCACACATGCAGACACTGAATTGAATATCTGGCCTCGAGGTAGTTAAATAAAGAAGAGATCCAATCATACCTCTGTAAAGTTTAGCATTAATAGGCTTACCAGAAGCATCACTTTCAAGTCTTACACTTGTGGCCATTGGTGTGTTGGATGGCTTGATGTTTTGAAAGTCAAACCTCTTGAGCAACTCCTTGACATATTTTGTTTGACTCAGATAAATTCCTTCAGTAGTTTGATGTACTTGCAGACCTAAAAAGAATATAAGTTCACCCATGAGACCCATTTCAAATTCAGATTGCATAAGATGGGCAATTCATTGCACAAGTATTATTTGTTGATCCAAAATGATATCATCAACATAAACTTGAACAGCAATGAAATGATTTTTTGCAATTTTTGTAAACAAAGTTTGATCAATGTTTCCTCTTATGTAACCTTTATTTACAAGAAAGGACTCACCGGTCATACCAAGCTCTTGGAGCTTGTTTAAGACCATAAAGAGCCTTATTAAGCTTAAAAACATGATTGGAAAATTTCTCGTTTTCAAAACCTGGGGTTGTTTGAAAAACATTTTCTTTTATATATCCATTTAAAATATACTCTTGACATCCATTTGAAAGACTTTGAATTTCAAAGAAGCAGCAAATGCAAGAAAAGTTAGAACAGCTTCAAGTCTTACTACATGGGCATAAGACTCTTCAAAATCAATATCAAGTTCTTGGTTATACCCTTGAGCAACAAGTCTAGCTTTATTTCTAACAATTTGACCAGATTCATTCAATTTATTTCTGAAAATCCATCTAGTTCCAATGACAGAAGTTAAATCTGAAGGTTTTGGTACTAAATCCCAAACTTGATTTCTTTCAAATTGATGAAGCTCTTCATGCATAACATTTATCCACTTTTCACAGATAAAGCTTCATCAACATTTTTGGTTCAATTTGGGAAAGTAGTGCCAAAGAATCTTCAACTATGACAGAATGAAAAGATGATCTGGTTCTTATTCCATCTTGCAAATTACCAACAATGCTTTCAAGTGGATGATCTCTTAAAAATCTGGGTTCAGAAATTACCTCAGGGTTTGCATGATTTTCAGGAACATGATTACCTGAATCACTTGAAGTTGGCAATCAAGAACCTCATGTGCATTTGGTACTTCTTGCTCTTCAAGATTTGTAGATGGATGTTAAGAAAATCATCATCATCATCACATAATGGAGT
The DNA here is from genome assembly GCA_014218235.1 of Colocasia esculenta. Taxonomy (NCBI): domain Eukaryota; kingdom Viridiplantae; phylum Streptophyta; class Magnoliopsida; order Alismatales; family Araceae; genus Colocasia; species Colocasia esculenta. The sequence goes on from CM024758.1 coordinate 68,606,853, forward strand.
TCTGCATGAAGTAGGAATGTAAATCTTTTGGAAGTTTTCATCAAAAATGACATGTGGAGATTCTTCACAGTCTTATTTTTCAAAATATAAACTCTGTAAGCTCTGAAGTTTCAGAATAACCTAAGAAGATTGATTCAAAACTTTTTGCATCAAATTTATCAAGATTTTCTTGTTGTTGTTATTGTGAACAAAACATTTACAACCAAAAATTTTGAAATATGACACACTTGGCTTTTTATTCTTGAACAAATCATAAGGGGTTTTTCTGATCTTTGGTCTTACTAATGCTCTATTCAAAATGAAATTAATTGTATTTACAGCTTCTGCCCAAAAGATTTAGACAGTTTACTTTCATGAGCATAGTTCTGGCCATTTCCACAAGAGTTCTATCTTTTCTTTCTACAACTCCATTTTGTTCTGGAGTTCAAGGGAAGAAACTTATGGAGAATTTTCAATTCAGTACAGAGATCAAAAAATATTTATTTTCAAATTCACTCCTATGATCTGTCAAAATAGAATTCAGTTTGAAAGATAAACCCACTAAGGCAGAATTGTAAAATCTTTGAATTCTGAACATGCATCACTTTTATGGGATAAGAATAAGACCCAAGTATATCTTGTAAAGTCATCAATGATCACAAAGCCAAATCTATACCACTGAGACTTTGAGTTCTGGTTGGACCAAAAAGATCCATATGAACAACTCAAGTGGTTTAGATGTAAGTACTTCATTGAACACTTTAAAAGATTTTCTTGTTTGTTTTCCTTGAGTACATATCCCATAAACAGGATTATCTGGGAAGGATTCAGGAAGACCTTTTACAAGATTCATTCTTATGAGTTTATTAATGGTTGTGAAACTTGCATGACCCAACATTTTGTGCCACAACCAAGCAGTGTCATTTTTATTTACAATCAAACAAACATTTAAAGAAGAATTATCACACAAATTAATCATGTAGACATTATTTTCTCTTTTTCCAATCAATTTAATTTTCTCAGAAGAGGAGTCAATTATTTTGCATGAATCATGTTCAAAAAGAATCTTGTGACCATTGTCACACAATTGACTAATGCTAAGCAAGTTGTAATTCAAACCCTCAACTAAACAAACATCATCACTTAAGGTAATGCAAGACTTACCAATTTTTCATTTGCCAATTATTTTTCCTTATTCTACCTCCAAAGATGATTGATCCACCTTCCTTTTCAATCAAGCATGAAAATTTATTTCTGTCTCCTGTCATGTGCCGTGAGCATCCACTGTCAAGAATCCAGATGTTGTTGGAATTGGATGCACGACTTTCTGCACATAACAAATAGACAAGAAAAGTTTTTGGTACCCACATGAGATTGGTACCAACATCCTGAGTGAGAAGAGATAAAAATCCTTTCTACCCAAATTTGTGTATTTTTCTTCACAATGTTTTTTGAAACAGAAGATTCAACTTTTGTTTTTCAATTTTCTGAGCATTATACCTCTTAGTTGATTTGTTCCACTGTGAAAAACTTGGCATGTATTGTTGTTGATATGCAGGAAAAGTGATGATGATAGAAATAAGGATTGAACCATTGGTACCATTGTACCTTTGGTTCCAAGACTTATTCCATCTTGAATTGTAAGAGGAGAAAACATTCCAATTGCCATGAGAAAGATGATTATTGATTGGTTTGAAGTTTTTGTGACTTTTTAAGAGGGAAGTCGACTTATGCATGGTTTGTGTCAACCTCTGACTGGGATAGGTCGACCTGTGCAGAGTGTGTGTCGACCTAGGCAGGTATGTGTTGACCTCTCAGGTTCTTTTTGTTTTTGTATTTTTCCTTTGTTTCAGATGAGCTTGCCTTGACAAATTTTATTAAAGGAGTTTTGATGATTTTGTTTCTTTGGAGATGATTCAGTTTTCTTTAATTTTGTGGTTCAAAACTTAAACCAAATTTGTTTGAATTCATCTTAACTCCAAGTAGAGCATTCAGATTGTCTTTCCCTTGAGTGAAGTTCTTGATGATATCTTCTTTTTCTTAATGCAAAGATTGAGTTTTTCAATTTGATTCAATTTTTATGATTTTCCTTTTCTTTTTCTTCAAATTTCTTGATAGAATTGATGAGTTCTTTGTTCAATTTTTGAATTTCAAATTTCAGATCATCAACAAAAATCAACAGTTCATCATTTTCTTTGATTTGGTCTGAAATTTGAGCTTCCAATTCAGAAATCTTTACAGATGATGAAGTATCATGAAGAATGCTTTCAATTTTTCTTTTCAAATATTTATTTTCTTTTCTAACATCAGAAAGATTTTCAACTAAATTACCATATGCTTCTTGCCAATCTTCAATGGTAAATAGTTCAAAGATATATCTACCTGTTCTTCACTGCTTCCAGCCATGAAGCAGATTTCATTCCCTTCTGAACTTGAGGATTCTTCATTGCAGTCTGAGCTTTCATCATCTGACCATGTAGCCACCATGGCCTTGTTCTTCTTTTTGTGGAACTCCTTCTTGTGGTTTATGTGCTTTTCCTTCTTACCTTCTGACAATCAGCCTTCATATGTCCAGATTTGTTACACCTATAACACACATGAATTTCATCAGTTTTCTTATGATCAACATGGGAGAAATGTTTCTTTTTACTAGACATGGCATTTTGCTTATTAGCAAAATTCTTCTTGTTTGATTTCAGAAATGCTTAAATTGTCTGGTGATGAAAGCAAGATTATCATGATCAGATTCAGATTTCTCAGACTCAGAATTTTCTTTAGATTTTCCTTTATTACTTGATGAAGCTTTAAGAGCAATGGTTTTTAGCATGTGTTCTTCTGATCTCTTAAGGTTTAACTCATATGTCATTAATGATCCAATGAGTTCATCCAATGTGATTTTGGATAAATCCTTTGAATCTTCAATGACAGTTGCTTAGTGTTCCATACAGGAGATAAGGAACGTAAGATTTTTCTTACCAATTCTTCATTTGAGTATTCCTTACCCAAGGCTCGAAGTCCATTTATATAACCATGAACCTAGAAAACATCTCAGATATAGTTCATTAGATTTCATGATAAACAACTCATAATCAGAAACTAACATGTTAGCCTTAGTCTCCCTGACCTGAGATGTGCCCTCATAAAGCAATTCTAATTTATCCCACATCTCCTTGGCAGACTTACACATAGTGATTCTGGAATACTCCTTTGGATGGATGGCACATTGCAGCATGTTCATGGCGCTGTAGTTCAAGGTGACCCTTCTGATCTGATCCATGGTACATTGATCTTCATCTCCAGTGACTTCAATTGGTCCTTTTTCAACAATTCTCCATACTTCATAGTTCTGTGCTCTAAGAAAAACCATCATCCTATTCTTCCAGTAAGGATAGTCAGTACCATCAAAAATGGAGGCCTATTGATTGAATGACCTTCAGCAACAAAACCCTAGAGTCCATGATAAAAACAATCAAACCAAAAACACAGCAATTTGAGCAAGTAATTGAGTGAGTCAAAATCTGAAATACAGAAAATTCACCAAAGCACCTCAGAGTATAGAATTGACTCTGACCTGCTCTGATACCATTGTTGGGATGGATAGGTGACTTTGACAAAAGAACTAAGATTGTGTGTATGGCAGCGGAATTAAAATAAGTAAACACACAATCGATCAGATCTAAGTGTGGTGTGTGAGAATAGTGAATAGAAACAGCAAACCACCATCAAACCACAGTGCACTGAATATTTTAAGGTGGTTCGGAGAACACAACTGTGTCTCCTACATCCACCTCCTCACAACGGAGGAACCACTAGCACAAGTGCAGTACAAACTAGCACGACGACTCTAACCTCTTTGAGTGCAACAACTCAAAGAAACCCAGGAGATAGGCACGACAACCTACTCCACAGACCCTTGTGAATTCAGAAAATTCACAAGCCCTTGAGCACTACGGCTCAAGCACCAGGCACAACGGCTCCAACCCAGAGCACTACGGCTCCAAACTAGAGTACAAAGTACTCAAACCTCTGGATCACAATAGATCCAAGTTCTGCTAGAACAAGCACACTTAAAGTATAGATCCTCTAGCATGATCTATCTCAGTACAATAGAAATGGTAGAGACAAATAGAATTGGGAAATCTGTGTAGAACACATACACAGATTCCCCAGAGAAATTGACACTCTAACCAAGTACAGACTCGACTGGATCTCCTTCTGATCAGCACAGCTTCAATCACGAGCTCCTCCTCTTCTTCTCCTTCTTCTTCTTCTCTCTTCTTCTTCCCTTGGTGGCGCTGCTCTGCTCCTCTGGATGCAGATGCTTTTTTTCCCGCTCTTCTTGCCCTCTTCCAGAATGCTCTTGGCTTCTCTTGCGTGGGATGCTTTGGAGTACCAAACACATGGGTATTTATAGCCCCATATGTCCATAAGGAGCCTTAGGTACGTGGGCACATGACCCAAGACCAATCCCCTTGATCCCTAGGAGGCCACGTGTCCAGATGGATCTTAAGATGAAATTCAGTCTGAGTGTGTCGACACTACCACAGAGTGTGTCGACACACTGTCCCATTTGCGCAAAACAGGTCTTCTGGATGCTGGGACTAGTGTCGACACTGCCACTGGCTGTGTCGACACACTGTCCCAGTCTGGAAACTGGGTCTTCTGGAGACTGGGTCTAGTGTCGACACTACCAGGGCTGTGTCGACACACTTGACCCTATCTTCATGAAAAAGCTTCAGGGACTCTGACCCAGTGTCACACCATCAAGGGTGTGTCGACACTATCAATGACAAGAGCTGTTATACACCTGCAAATTTAACATAAATCATAGTAAATATTTATCATTAAAATATGAGATATTAAACATCAAAAACATGTTGTTTAAGCATTATTGTGATATGAATAACATGTATAACATGTTCAACATTCATCATCAAAATCACAATGTGTCATCATCAAAATCAAAGTATGAGTGATGTTCATTAGTCATCATTAAAATATAACTTTAAGAAATTCCAAAACACACTCAACCCAACTTTTCTTCATTTCTTGCCATGAGACAAGTAATTTCTTCATCACAGATTCTCATCTTCTTGTCTTTCTTCCTCATCCTCATCACTATAGTAGCTAACATAGCTCTAATCTTTTTGAACATTGTTTTTCAATTTCTTTCAAGTCAGGGCATTCTCCTCTCATATGCCCTTATTCCTGCATTCATAACAATAATGTCAGTCTTTTTTGTTAACTCAGCTTTCTTGTTGAACTCTGGTTTCTTAGAGAGATCTTCTTTAGTGAAGGGCTTGATTTACTTTCCCTTTCTTTCTTAGAAATTTCTTGAATGCCTTGTCAGTAAGGCCAGTTCACTATTTTTTTCTTCATCAAGGATTCATCATTATCATCACAGCTTTCAACAACATTTTAGAGTTAGATGTTCTTTCCAAAGCTATAGGTTTCTTTGAATTCATTACAGATGCATTCCTTTTCAATTGATTTCATATGTCATCAAAACCCTATTAGCTCATCTAATTGCATGGTGGATAGATCTTTGGAGTCTTAAATAACAGTGGCTTTTGTATGCCAAGCAGATGGAAGAGACCTTAGTATCTTCCTTACAAGGTCACTGTTAGAGTACTCCTTTCCAAGACCCTTAAGACCATTCACTATTAGCATGAATATAGAAAACGTTTCAGATATGGTTTCATCATTTTTCATCCTAAACATTTCATATTCAGATAACAACATACTTGCCTTTGTTTCTCTTACCTCAGATGTTCCCTCATAAATAAGTTGAAGTTTGTTCCACATTCCTGTGCAAACTTACATGAGGAAACTCTGGAATATTCCTTGGGATGGACAGCACACTGCATCATGTTCATTGCACTCCAGTTGAGTGTATATTTTTGAATTTATTTTTTGGTCCATACGTCTTCATCTTCTGGCAACTCAGCAGGACCCTTGTCCACAATTTTCCAAAGTTCATAATCATGTGCTCTCAAGAATACTTGCATCCTATTTTTCCAATATGAATAATCAGTTCCATCAAAGAATGGAGGTCTAGTGACTGAGTGACCCTCAGCCACAAACCCCTTGGTAACATCCATAGCTAGACACTCTTGATCGTTAGATCAAACACCTGACAGGTGCAAAGAGAACCTTCTATGATACCAAATAAAAAAGTAACGGAAAATAGCTATGAAGAAATCAAGAAGGGGGGGGGATGAATAGATTTCTACCAAATTAAAAATTAATCACTTGTCAGATAGAAACCTATGAGATTTCAAATTTCTGAATTATGCACAGATCCAAATTAGCACAGATAGAGAAGGTGGGTTTGAATCTACAAATTATTAGATGATATCATACTGAATAGCATGTGCCTATCAATCATCTAACGTTAAGACAGATCAAACCACAGTGACACAGAGATTTAGGGTGGTTCGGATTACACAATTGTGATCCTACATCCACCATCCCACACACACACAAATTTGCTTATGTAGCCAGTTCAAACAGATCACACAACACACACACAATTTGAGATGATCAAAATCTCAAATTCGAACACACACATGAAATTGAGCAGAAGGATTGCTCCATTTTCACACTACACACAAAATGATTTGAAGTTTAGGTGTAGAACCAGTAGAATGACAAGAAATTATAGAACATATGAGACTGGTTAGAATTTCCCCTTGTTCTGCTTCCAACTAAAACTTCAGAATTCCAGCTTCAACTTGATGATATAGACTCCTGAATCTGAGAATTCAACTTGACTTTGAACATTCAAAGCAACTGGATCTCCAATTCTTCAGGTCTGGAGCAGCAGCAATCTTCAGATGAAACCTCTCTCTAGCCGCCGCCTTCTGCTTCTAGGAGATGAAAAACTAGTGTGTAATCTCTCAAAAAGTGTGAGGATCATGGACATTTAGAGTCCCATGTACCCACATGGTACCTTAGAGTTTGGGGGCATAGAATTCCCGCTCAAAAGTTCTTGGATCAAAATTTGACACGTGTCCAAGAATTCAGGTTCTGAATCATCAGTCGAAGTGTGTTGACACAATTAAGTTTTGTGTTGACACATGATCCTGGCATCCTGTTCTAACAGTATAGGAAGGTAACATGTGTCGACACATATCTGATTTGTGTCGACACACCTAACTATAATTCAAAAATATGGCTTTCTTGGAACATAGGATGTGTCGACACATGAGGGACCTGTGTCGACACCACTGGATTCTTTCCTTTTGACTACTTTCTGAGAGCAAGGGATGTATCGACACATGATGGTCCTGTGTCGACTCAACTGGCCTTTCTTCTTGAATTTCTTCACTGGAAGTGAGCTTTGTGTCGACACTCTACAATGTTGTGTCGACACCACTGACCTCACAACACCTTTTTCTCTGAATTAAATATGAAATATGGGTGTTAGATATGACTGTGCAAAGGTATTTAAAATTGTATGGATCATAGTTAAGCAACATCAAAACAAGAGATCCAACATGGGCCTGTAGTTGTGTGGATTGCAGGTGTGGTGTTGGTTGGTCTCTATAGTTCTTTGACTACCGTTGTTTGTTTATGGAGCGGCAGTTGGACCTTTCATCCTTGACTGCGAGACTAAGAGGTAGTTCTTGTGTTATGTTGTCCTAGTTGGATACTGGCGTCATGAACCAGTAGTCGTTTCTGTGTGGTGGCGTCTTTCCTTTATGACTCGTGCTTTGTCATTGGTTGTGACTTGTGTGTAGTGACTCGCTGGTTGAGGTTTTACCCGTTGTTGTGTGCCTTGGTGATGACACAGTTGTGGTTGTGGTTCCATGGTGGTACCTCATGGTGGTAGGTACCTGTACCCTTCAAGGGTGGCCTTTTGTTGTGGTACGTCGTGTACAACCTTTTCAAGTGCTAAGGTGGACTTGTGTTTCGTGGAGGTCATGTGGTGTGACCTACCACATGCTGTGTTTTACTTTTTTCTGGGTAAGTTTCTGATTGCAGTTTTAATGTGTGGTGGATTGGCATGCTGATGCCAATCCTACTACCCTACATGGGTAGTTTTGCCTATGAGGCTTGTAGCCTAGGCAGTGGTTTGCCTGTGAGGCTTGTGGCCAAGGTGTTTCAGTTGTTGAACAGAGTAGTGGTTCTGTGCTAGTCCTGTTGTTTCCTCTTACTTTTCGAGTATTGTGTTAGTTGGTGTATTTATATTTAGTTGCAGCTTAATTATGTTTAATGTAAGCATGTTATGGTTTGGCTATCGGTGTTGCCAGTGAGACCCTTTGGGGTTGAGGTCTCTTCAGTTTTTAGGTGTTGTTTTTGGGAGGTCCCTAATGAGCCAGTGACGTATGAGGCTCACTCCCTTACAGTTCTTTTCAGATATTAGCCATTTGTGTGGCTTGCAGAGGCGTTGTGGCAGGCTTGTACCACCAGCAGTAGAGTTAATTTTGTTTGTGTGAGCTTTGCTCCCTCGGGGTATGCCCTAAGTAGTTGTACTTTTCTCTTGGACATGTAATAATGTATTGGGACAGTTGTACTTTGTTGTATACAGGTATGAGCATATGTACTTTATTGTGTCTTATATGGTTGTGGTTGTCTTTTATATTCTTACTGGACACTTGTGGGAGTTATCCCTTGCGAGACTACGATCTGCTCGCGGGAGGCGGGTCTGGATATGGAGTCTTATTGGACATAAATATTCAGGGTTATTACAATTCATAGATTATATCTTGATTTATTCAAGGACTCAACAGGAACATGAGAAACATTTAAGAGTTTCTTTACAGTTATTGAAGGATCACCAATTATATGCGAACTGGGTAAATGTGAATTCTAGCTAGAAGAAGTACCATTTTTTGGACATGTAATTTCTAAAAGAGAATTTTTGGGATCCATAAAAAATTGAAGCAGTAAAGAATTGACCAAGACCAACTAATGTACAGAAATCCATGGTTTTCTATGATTAGCTGGATATTACAAGAAATTTGTGAAAGATT